>JBBBVM010000360.1:1200000-1800000 GCA_037355625.1 Petunia x hybrida
GCTTATAATCATCCAAGTTCTGAAAATGTGGCGTGCTACACACCCCATTAAGAGGCTTATAATCATCCACCGACATGTATTCTACGCATGTCATGTCCACCGACGCGGACCTTATGTATCCACCGACATGGATTCTACGCATGTCATGTCCACCGACGCGGACCTTATATATCCACCGACATGGATTCTATGCTTGTCAAATTAATGAATACTGCTTTGCAAGAATTGTTAGGTATACTCGGTACCTGTGTAAACCTGTAATCAAAGAAAATTTATGATTTTTTGGGTGGAGGTTGACTTGCGCATTTGTTGTACTGCACTCTGATGCTGCATCTTGTATAATTGTCCACTTTGTAATGCCTCCCTTTTAGAACGTCGAAACTTAGTTGAGCTGTGAGCAAAAGGGGAGAAGAAAAGGGAATATGCATGTGTTTTGAGAAATAATGTTTAAAGAATAATGAAAATTTGTTCCATTGAATCATAGACTGCGACGTGTTGTCTGGATATAATCTCCTCTAAGTCCATTTTCTATTCAAAGATCTCTCATTTTGAAATTTTGAGGGAAGCTCAAAATTTCTGCCCTAGTGTGGTACTTGTATTTTTCTTCAATTTTTGAGGTCACTCAAAAATTCTGTCCCAGTGTGCTATTATGTACTCTTTGAATTTTTTTAGGGTGACTCAAAAAATTCTGCCCCAGTGTCTAATAAAATTCTCTTATGATGTGACAGTGTCTTGGGTAGGCTGCCTACATATCCCCTTTTGGGAATCAGGTCGCTACGTAGTTCAAATTCAATAAAGATGAATGTTTGCTCGATTTTCAGTATTTCTTGATTGTATCTGAGTAAAGAATCTTGTTAATTTTGTCTCCATTTAGAGAATTCTATTTTGAGGATCAATTGTCTTGCTCTAACTTTCTTGGTAAACGCCTTTGTCATTCTATTGTTTGTTGTGCTCGTACTTTGCTATCCACGAGCGTCACTTGCTCGAGCAAGTGTTTAGTCCATTTGGGATTGTCTAATTATGCTCCTTATATGTATTCCTGTTGTTTCGCCTTAAGTCATCTTCCTTAATATGCTCTTGCCTCAGTTATCTGCTATAAGATTTTCATGAAGTTCCTCAAATGTCTTTTGTCGAAATCACCATAGGCTGGTTTGTACTCGTCGTTTTGGATTGTTTTCTCACATCGCAGTCATAGATTCACTGGAATTAAAATGATTTTGTAGGAAGTGAATGATGCATATTCTAACACGAAAAATAGGAAAATTAAGCTTTTATTATTGGACTCAAGAATCAGTCTTCGAATGGAAATGATGATGCAACAAAGTTGGAAAATAAAGAAAAGAAAAGCTAATGGCTCGGAGTCGTGTTCACAGCTCTACTAAGGTTCTCGGCATGCTCAGAATGTGCTGCAGGTTCAGTTGTTCGGCATAACTCCAGTTTCAGCCTTTTGGATGTTCAAGGCTTCAGTATGCTTTTTAGGTACTGCATCACATTCTTCCATGAATGGCTCCTTTAGACCGGTCAGCTCATCTTCTACATCACGAGCACCTTTGGCATGTCCTTCTCCCTCGAGAGTTTTCATGTAGCTTGAAAGGATGGACGCCTGTCTCAGAGTTTGAATAAACTGCTCTAGTGAATGATAATCTCTTGTTTCCTTTGTAGTGTTTTCTCCTTTGCAAACTAAGATGTACCCCAGGCCAAACTTGTATCATCGAACACTATTTTTGCCTTTATGATTGTACCTTCCATATTGTATTCTTCACCGACGTCAATAATATTCACCTTCTCATCTCCATCATTGGGTAGTGGATTATTGTGCACATTGGCGTCTTCAAATGAATGACTTTTTCATCTATTAGGTCTTGAATCTTATCTTTCCATGCAAAACATCTCTTCGACTCATGCCCTGGTCAACCTGAGTGGTATGCGCACCTTTTGCTGTAATCAAAGTATGGTGAAGGATTGTCTGGCACCTTTTGAGGGATTGGGACAATAAGCCCAGCAGCTCTCAATCTCTCGAACAATTGGGTGCGGGATTCAACAAATGTAGTGTAGTTTCTTTTGGGTCTTTGGTTTGCCTCAGGGCGAGGCCTCAAAGAGTATGGTGATGCATTTCGGTAGTTGGTTTCAGTATTTTGCTGGTATGATGGACGGCTTGGTGATGGGGTGTGGAATATAGGCCGAGTGGGTTGAGTGTTGTAAACAGATTTTTCAGATGGTGTGTGAGATTAGGGATAAAATGGTGGTGGTATTTGATAATAGTGGTTGAAAGCGGGATCTTGAATGTTTTCAGCGAAAGAGACTTCATCTTTCTTCTTTTTGGAGAGACTCACATTTCCAGCCTGGATAGCCTTATTAGCAGCTTGTAGTGCAGCTAAGCTAATAATCTTTCCACTTTTTAACCCTTCTTCTATGTCATCTCCCATCAGCACTACATCTGCAAACTTTTGGTTCTTCATATGCAACACTTGTCGTAGTATACATCCTCTTGTATGCGAATGAATATGTTGACTGTTTCTTTCTCTTTCATAGCGGGTTGCACTTTGGAAGCTTCTGCTCTCCACTTAGTAGCATATTCCCTGAACGTCTCTGTGCGTTTCTTTTTCAGCTTTTCTAAATATTAGCGATCTGGTTCTATTTCGGTATTGTGCCCAAATGTTTCTACAAAGTTTACTACCATATCTCCCCAACCAAGCCATGTGCTTGGTTTCTGTTTAGAAACCAACTTAAAGCATCTCCAGTCAAGCTTCGACTGAATAGCTTTACTCGTATTTTCTCGTCTTCCCCTGCTCCAATCAACTTGTCACAATATGCTCTCAAATGAACCATAGGGTCTCCAGTGCCATTGAACAAGTCGAACTTTGGTATCTTGTACCCATTAGGTAATTTCACAGTAGGATAGATACACAAATCTTCATAAGCTAAACCTTTAGTGGTTTTGCCTAACTCAAACATCTTAAAGGCTGCCTCTAGCTTACGAACTTTCTCTTTAGTCCCATCATCATTGGCTTCATCCTCCGCCCGTTCATAGTTTTCATGGTCTTTGGCGGGTGAACTGAGTTGTTTGGTTTCAGCAGTGAACATGGGATTGTAAGGCTACGGATATGTGGTTTTGGTGTGAGGTAAGTTTGTGCTTGGGTAAATGGGATATGCAGGGAGTGGTGCTTGATAAGTGGTGGGTAGGGTTGCTTGGCAAGTAGCAGTTGGTACTGTCTGATAGGTAGCGGGTGGTGCTGTTTGGTATGTGGCTGGTGGTGCTTTTTGGTATGTGGCTGGTGGTACTGTTTGGTAAATAGCAGATGGATCAGTTGGAAGTATAAGGTCTTTTCCATTAGGGCGGGCTGACTCACTTAGATCGACCGATTCCCTTGAATGGGCGGAGTTACCAATGGGTAAACTGGCAATTGTAAGTTTCTCTTCAAGTTCTTTAATTCTTTGCTCTTAAGTAGCAACATGTTCATCATACCCAACCAAGGCAAGTTTGCAGGGTGTCCCATTATTCCCGATGTTATCGTCACTAAGAGCAGCATTATTCAACTCAGACATGATGTTTCGCTTTCCTCTTTTTCTAGTTTGTGGGGGGGGGGGGGGGAGGAATTGTAACTGGTCCTTTGGCTCTCGTCTGGTACTGATGCTCGGCCAGAATGTACAAATCAACCTCAGGAGTGGGAGTAAACTTAAACATGAAAAAAATAAGTTAGTGTCGAAGTAATAATTATTAAATACAAAACATATCACTCCTTATAATGCAAGGGACCTCTCTTGTGTCGGAGGTAGGCCTAACAAGACCAACACACATAAGATGCATGATAGACGTCATTTGGACGAAGTTGCCTGATGGACTTAAACATACCAAGGATGTTAAGCCTCATTAAGTTTGAGTATGATATTTAAAATTGAACGTGTATCATGAGTCGTCCCATTTGTTCTCATAACCTAAAATGATCTAAAAATAATTGATCTTGTTGTAAATAATTTTTTTCATAGGTAAATAGAAATAAATAATTGATAACGATTTCTATTCATATAAATAAATAATGAGTTTTGTTACATATAAATAAATAATGAGTTTTGTTACATAGAAGTAGAAAAATCAATTTAAAGTCTATGTTTTATTTGATTTTCCAAATCTTCGTGACTTGTGACATCCTCCAACAAAAATAAATAATTGAATGATCCACACTTTTGAGAATAATGGTCTACATTAGACACGTTCAATTTTAAATAGATGCACACGTAACACATTTAAATGTCCCTTAGGGTCGAAAACCCATTCGGTTCATTCAAATATAGTGAACTAGTAGACTTAGACATGAGCTGAAGTCAAAATGATTCTAGATATGACATGATGAATGATCTCTAAAAAAGAGTCTTCATTAAGAGTTGGCTAATCTAGACAAAGACATGGTTCCCCCAGGCGGACAATAAAAGGGTGGGAACGTTTAGAATTGTTTGTTGTACCACGGACCAACTATATTCTAACCGTTCCTCCTAAAGAATTTTTTTGACAGTGAAACGACCGTGAGATCCACGTAATCGTTTGTGTGTGTGAAAGTGTCAATTTTTCAGGAGTGGGGGAATATGAAAGAAATGCAACAAATAATTGAATAATATATTAAATATCATATTATCAAAATTGCAAAATATAAAAGGTTACCAACCTGCAAAGAGAAAAAGTTATTATTGAATACAAAATAATAAAAGCAATAATAAACCCAATATAAAAATCGTAATTGTTAGAACATTTAATCCCCAGCGGAGTGATGCAATCCAAAACAAGCGGAAGCTAAACAACGATATAAACTATGCGGAAGCGATAAATAACAAGATAGGTGATATCAATGATATCGGGGAAACAAGGATTGGGGAGTCAAGAAACGAGAAGAAAGAACGGATTAATGAATTCAAAACATGAATTAATAATCCAAAAGGGAGAAAGTGAAACTCGAACCTTACAATGGACTCAACTAGGTGTCGATCGCCATAGGTTCCAAGTTAACGAGATACATGAAGCCTCGGGCTTCGGACTAGAAAGGCTCGGCCTTCTCTAATTCTCTCTTCTCTCTATTCAATTCAAGCTAAACTAAACTCCCTAATGAAATGAGCTAAGGAACTATATATACATTTACATTGAGTTTTGGACAAAAATGGCCCTGCAGCTGATTCTGGTCCGCTGATCAACCTTTCCTCATCGCGATCGCGCAAGGAAGGCTCGCGATCGCGCAAGACAACTTCTAAAGCATCGCGATCGCGCAGGAAGCTCGCGATCGCGCAGGTCACTGGCATCTTCACCATGGCATCTTCAGCATCTCCTTCGCGCTAGGCATGGCGCGTTCGCGCAGAACAAGGGAAGCTCCTTCGCGATCGCGCAAGCTTGGTCGCGATCGCGAAGAACAAATGTCCTTCAGCAGGCAGTAAGCTCCCAGTGTGCTGCCCTGTTTTGCCCTGTTTTGTTGTGCCCTGTTTCCTGCTCTGTTTTGGCACTCCAATGCATGATCAAAGGATTTCCTCTTTGATCATTCTATTTGAAAGCTCATCAACTTCCACACACCTTGCACTCTTTCTTGTTAAGCTAACCTACCTGTGAAGTAGGAAATTTTGGTTGTGCTTGTTTTGATTGTAGGTTTTGATGGTTCGATTTCGAGGACGAAATTCTTTCAAGAAGGGGAGGATGATGCGGCCCAAAATGGCCTAAACGACAACCATCAAAAGCCATGCTCGATACAACCCACCACCACAAATAAGGATGCTCTCAAACAAAGGATTAGTAAAAGCATGCATCTCAATTTCATGGTCAAGTAAAGGCATAGTATCAAAGCTAGGTTCATCATCCGCACTTGAGGAGTCATCATAGACAACTTTGTCCAATTCATGCAATTTGGACTCCTCAAGGTCTCTTTCATCCTTACTACGACACACAAACCCACCAAAATCAATTATGCCAACAAGGGTAGAGTCACACAACTCATCTTCCCCTTTGTCAAATACGGGTGGGGTATCGTAACAAGGGTCACAAGCAAGGTCAACTACTACGTTTGCACTAAAGAGAGGTCCTTTGAGGTCCGGGCTCACATCATGATGTGGCTTCTCATTCCTCTCTACTAGCGGTTCACAAGCAAACACAAGTTGACCAATTGACTCTATATTAGTTGCAATTTCATCGAATGCATTACAAGCACCAACTAGCATTGAGTCTTCACAAGACAAGGAAGGATTATGTTCATAAGAAGGTGAAGAAACACTTACTTTTGAGTAGCTCCCGTGAGTACTCTCTTCGCTTGAAGTGTCTTGTTCAAGTCCTCCTTCATGAAACTCACAATGTAGAGCTCCATTCTCTTGTCTTTCTTTCTTACCATCCGGTTGAGGCTCCACTAGCTCGCCTCCAAGAGTACCTACACATAAGCCAAAACAAATAGAAGAAGAAGAAGAAGATAAATCATGGTTAGAACAAAGTGTGTGCTCACTCTCACTCGAGATTTCCTCTCCCCTCACTTCTTTTATTTTTTGCTCAAGGCCAATTGTAGGTCCGGGTGATGCTTCACTCTCAACTCGCAAGGGCATGACCATAAGATTGTTGGTTCCGGGCTCAAGTACCATGGGTGACTTGGCTTTAGCGGCTTCCCTCAACTCCCTCATAATCCTATAGTCATTACTTACTTTCTTGGGCGTCAAGGGCTTGAGTATATACTTCCTAGAACTATGCAAGACCTTATAGGAATTGGTTCTACCATCGTGCACTACGCTCCGATCATATTTCCATGGCCTTCCAAACAAGAGATGGCAAGCTTGCATAGGTACCACATTGAACATTACCTTATCTCGATAATTTCCAATGCTAAACTCAATCAAAGCTCACTTCACCACTCTCAACTCTCCACACTCACTCAACCATTGTAACCGGTAGGGATGTGGATGTTTTATGGTAGGCAATTGCAATTGGGAAATCAAGGTCTCACTTACTATGTTAGCACAACTTCCCGAATCAATGATCATTGAGCACACTTGCCCCATCACTCGACACCTAGCATGGAAGAGATTCTCTCTTTGCACATGCTCCGACTCCGCAAGACTCATGGCACCCAAACTCCTCCGTACCACAAGTGTCGTTTTAAGCTCATCATCTTGCTCAACATTACCTTGGGGAATGCCCAAGTTGTGGGGAGTGCCTAACCATACAACATCTTCTTCTTCTTGCTATAGCTATTGGGTAGGTACCCTTGGAGGCGAGCTATTGGAGCCTCAACTGTTTGCCTTGGAAGGAAGACAAGAGGATGGAGATCATCATTGTGAGCTTCGTGACGGAAGAATTGAATGCGACACTACAAGCTATGTGAGTGCTCACGGGAGCGACTCAAATGTAAGTGTTACCTTCCCTTCTCATGAACATGTTAATCCCTTGTCTTGTAGAGACTCAAAGCTAGTTGTTGCTTGTGATGCCTATATTAACCTTGCAACTAGTGAAGAGTCTAATGGTCAACTTATGTTTGCGTGTGACCCGCTAGTAGAGAGGAATGAAAAGCCACATCATGATGTGAGCTCGGTATTCAAAGAACCTCTCTCTAGTGAAAGTGTGTTAGTTGACCTTGCTTGTGACCCTTGTTATGACACCCCACCCATATTTGATAAAGGGGAAGAAGAGTTATGTGACTCTACCCATGTTGGTATAATTGATTTTGGTGGATTTGTGTGTCGTAGTAAGGATGAGAGTGACCTTGAGGAGTCCAAATTGCATGAATTGGACAAGGTTGTCTATGATGACTCCTCAAGTGAGAGCGAAGAACCTAGCTTTGATACTTCACCTTTGCTTGACCTTGAGAATGGGATGCGTACTTTTACTAATCCTTTGTTTGAGGACATCCTTATTGGTGGTGGTGAGTTGTATCGAGCTAGAGTTAGGAAGGAGTTGGAACCTCCGTGGTGTGAGGGATTTGATCCCATAGACAACTCTTTGTTTGAAGCTTCGAGTGAGGTAGATGATTCTTCTAGTGACCCTACTCTTGCTGGTGCGGGTTATGATGATGAAGAGGCCATTAATAATGCCTTCCTTGAGAGCTTACCTTGTAAGGGGGGTTGTCTCGAGGATGAAATTGGAGGTGAGAAGGTATCTTTTAGTGTGAGTATGAGAGCTCTTAAGAAGGGGAGTGGGGTATTTGATTCTAATTGTGATGAGCACTACTTTGCCTATCCCATCCCACATATTAACCACACTTTGAGAATTGAACATGCCAAAACCATTGTGCCGCATTTTGAAAATATTGCATTGAAGGTTTGGTATGTTGATCATGAGCTTAGGGGTCATAGGAACTTTGATTGCTTAATCTTGAATGTCCCATGTCTTATTGGTCTCTTTGCTTGTCGTGTTGGTGAGTGCTTGTCACTATGGAGCCAAGAACTTGTTGTCTCATTTGGAGACATAAGCTCTTTGATTAGTATTGATACTTGGCTCTATCACAAGAGTGAATTTTCCACATCACTTGCTTTCACTCTTGTTGGACTTGCCTACTCGCGTAGTGGAAAGTCTTGGTGCACTAATCTTGAACTTAGGGATCGTAGGGATATTGATAGTTTGATCTTGCCTATGCCATGCCCTATTAATCTCTTTGTTTGCTCTTGTGTTGGGTGCACTTCCTTGTTGGACCAAGCAATTGCTAGTTCCTTTGGGAACATGAACTTCTTCATTGCTATCGATACTTGGTTATACCATAAGAGTGTGTTTTCCCACACTCTTGGGCACTAACCTACTCTTGTAGTAGGAACTTTTTGTTTTGTTTTTTCTTGTCTTTGGATGTAGGCTTGATGGTTTGATTTCGAGGACGAAATCCTTTCAAGAAGGGGAGGATGATGCAATATAAGTCGGGCCTAAACGACAACCATCAAGAGCCAACCTCGAGAGCACAAAGGATGCATGATACAGGACAAATCGAGCCAAGACTCCAATCAACGAGTGCCAAGCTTGAAGGTTGCAAAGGAAGGGGAGCCAAGGGCTTTAGGATCGATCCGGAGAAGCACCAAGAAGACAGGCCCTTATGCGCACCACCCAGGAACCCAGGCGGTCCGCCCAAGGACCTAGGCGGTCCGCCCAAAGGCTGCCCAAACTGGGCGCTCCGCCCACCCAACTGGGCCCCCCGCCTGCCTCACTAGAAGACTAGGCGCTCCGCCCAAGAATGGGGCGCTCCGCCTCCCCCACTGGGCTGCCCAAGATATGCCAAGGCTGAGGCGCTCCGCCTCCATTTGGGGCGCTCCGCCCACGACGCTGAATGCTTGTATTTTGGATGTGAAGTTCCTATTTTGTCCTTAAGTGGCTTGTATGTTTTAACTAGTCCTAGGGGCTTTCTAGTCATTTCATTTTAGCCTTAGAAAGCCCTATAAATAGAACACTTAGCCATTTCATTTCATTACACAACTTTGAACTAGAATGATGCATTTCTTGAGTGAATCTCAATGAAGAACCCGTGAGCGGGCATGATTTCACTTGGTGGATTCCAAGTTGAATATCGTAACCTCTTTGATCATTCTATTTGCGAGAGCCGAGTGTCTCTTGAGGGTAGTTGCGTAGTATAGGTGATCCTTGACTTCACCCGGGGTGTATCGAGACAAGTTCCTCGGTGCTACTTAAGTAAACGTTTCAAGCCTCGTCTTGCTTTTTATCTCGATATCGTTATCGATATCGCCTATCTTGTTTTAGCTTCCGCATTATCGTATCGTTTGTTGCTTCCGCCTAGTTTCCATTGCATCACGGAGTCGCCATTCTGTCGCACCACACTTAAAAGTAAGTAAGTGGTTTTCGACTTGGAGTAACTCATTTGGAGTTAGAAGTTTTGGAGTCGTCACTTAATAAATTTCCTAGGCGTATTAGGTCACCTAAAAGCATTTCTAATTAAATTTACAGAAATAACTTCGAGTTGGTCTACTAGTCAGAGATTCAGGTAAATATTTGAAATAACCTAGAAGGAAGGGGTTAGGTACCTCCTAAGTTCCACTAAACGTTGTTCCCGGCCGATTTCTATATTGGGTTTAACATATTGCTTAAAAAGGATAAAACCTAAATAAAATAAACAAAAGAGATATGGGATGTAAAATAAGTAAATAGACAGTTTAAGGTATTTGCATAAACAATTTGAAATCATGTTGTACAAATAGCCACAAAATAATAAATAACCAATTAATCATTTGAATAAACAACCCTAGGTTTTATTATCCTATTCGGATCAGAACCCGGCTTTCGTAAGGACGATAGTTTCAGAATCTACTATCAAATATATAGCTCGGGAAATTTCCATCATATCCGAGGGGCTTAATTTACCCTTAACCCCATGCCCTCTTTAAGTATTTAACTGAAGAGAATTCCTAATATTTCAAACGTCCTAAATATTTAAACTAACGTCCCTATTTAAAGTCCCGGAGGCTATTGGAACCCTATTTAAATATCTAAACACCTTAAGTAAATTGATGCTCCATAGCTAGACCACTAGACACCAAATAATGAACGGTCATGTTAAGCAATCAAGGAAAGTTGTATCAAGCAAAACAATTCTCAACACAATGTAGAAAGTATGCCTCCAAATTAACTATTACGTTTTCAGCAAATTTAATTTGCAGCAATGAGCAATCTCCCTGCGCTTGTTGTGAAATTAGCCACTTATAAAGAAAATGAAATGTACTGTTACGTTCTCAGAATTCTAGACTTACATGAACAGTTTAGGTTTTTAACAGACTTGCAATTCATCCCCTTTAGACAATAATCTAATCTCCGAGTTTATTAAATTGCATCAATTTGTAATCTAACACTGGTTTTAATTTTAGCCATTTTCAAGAAAATAAAGGGTAAACTGACATTTTCCAGAAATTAACATTGCATAAAACAGCCTACTTGTATTTTTAAATTTCGAATATAAACCTGTTATAAAATCATTGAAGATATTGCATAACTAAGCCAACTTTAAATCAGTCATACAACTAGCAAAGGGAGAGAGTTAGAAGATGACCCCTGCATGGCCAATTCATATCACATAATCAGCATACAAGCCGTAATACCCGTCCTAAGTACTAACTTGCACCTTATGGTGCTTGTACAAACCATCACTATTCCTAACGATTACACGAGAGCGAATTAAATAGGAGAAAGAGAAGAGTAGGGCCTTTGTCCCTATATTTCACAAGCTTTCTTGAACCAAATATAGGCTCTCTTTTGAACCTCCTAATTCACTGAATCCCAACCTCAAGTACCTGTCACAATCTATTAATTAGCAGCCCTTTGGCTATTCATCCAAACACCTGTAAAACTGTCAACAAGGTATAGCCTTTGGCTATCCTAAAGTAGTCCCAACTGGACTAATGATAAACTGCAGCAGAGGTTAGGGATGACTCAAAACAGCCCGGTAAAGGTGTACATTGATAGCAAGCAAGGCAGTCAACAATATCAGAAGGCATTAAGTCATGTATAGGTTCAAAACCAAACTGTATGATATAGACTTTATTTCAGAGTACCATACCTTGAGAGCTTTCACAACAGGATTAATGACAGTAGTACAAGTGCCAGGTAGCAAGTGATAGAAAAAAAAACAACTAGTATTGGGCGACGGCTGGTGAGTTATATGGTAAAAGGGGAAATGTTTTTAGGTTTTTAGAATATGGTCGGTGTGTGTATAGATGTAAATAGGAAAAGAATTAGTATTGGCCGTCAGATATTTGAGTTGTAGGGCTTGGATCGTGCCACGTAGGCACTTCGAGTGTTAAGTATAGATATTGTATGTGTGAATGTATATGTTGAAGTGGATAAGTGGGTGCTTTGAGGGGGTTGTACCACACGCTATAATGAGTTGTACGCGTGCTTTGGAGAGTGGTACTACACGCTTATGATTAGTTGTACGCAGGCTAAGAGTGAACTTTAGTGAGGTGTATGCTTAGGTGGAGCTTATGTGGTATATGTGTGGATAAAGAGTGATGACGGAGACTGGATGTAATAGAAATGAAATTGTAAAATAACAAATTGGCTAGTATTTAATCAAAATACTTGTGGAAATAAATAATTAGTATAAAAATAGGAAATTTATAAATAATTATTAATAAATATATTTAATCACAATTAAATATAGATGAACTCAAATATAATACTAATTAAATATAAATAGCCGTAGATAATCATTAAATGATATCGTAACGCATTAAATTGTGCAAATATCATACGCATTTTAGAAAATAGCCTAAATAATGCAATTACGTAATATAGTTACAATTAAGTAAGAATAATATAAATAGAGGATTAATAATAGTTTTACGCATATAAATGCGGGTTACCTAATGCAATTTTGTTTGGAAAATTACTATTATAAACTTTAATTAAATATAGCCAAATTGCAAAAAACGGAGGGATAAAATTGGGTGTCAACAACAAGTCAGTGACAAAGAAAGGGGGTGTCAAACTTTGTCTGTGACAAAATGATCTGTCGATTGGCATTCCCGAGTCCATCATCACAGACAATGGGTCCAACCTCAATACTGACCTAATGAAAGCAACCTGTGAAGTTTTCAAGATCAAGCACCACAATTCCACCGCATATAGACCCCAAATGAATGGCGCAGTCGAGGCAGCCAACAAAAAGGTCAAGAAGATATTGCGCATGACAGACAATTCAAAGCAATGGTATGAGAACTTACCCTATGCTCTGTTGGGATATCGCACCACAGTGAGAACATCAACAAAGGCTACTCCTTACTTGCTAGTGTATGGCACTGAAGCAGTGATACCAGCGCAAGTGGAGATACCATCTTTGAAGATCATTCAAGAGACACAGTTAAAAGACGCTGAGTGGGTCAAAGAAAGAATGGAGAAATTGGCATTCATCGATGGCAAGAGACTAAATGCAGTATGTCATAGGCAATTATATAAGAGGAGAATGGCTAAAGCATTTAACAAGAAAGTTCGAGGTGGTCAATTAGTGTTGAAGAAGATATTCCCCAATCAAGAGGAAGCAAATAGGCAAATTTGCACCGAATTGGCAAGGGTCGTACATGGTTCACCGAGTTCTAAATGGAGGAGCACTGATACTAGCAGAAATGGATGGAGAAGTTTGGCTTCTCATAAAAAAATTTCAAAAATACTTGCATTATTTACCACTTTATACATATCCCTATCAGCTTAGCCGAGGTCCCGGCACTCATTGAAAGCAAGGCAAAAAGTAAGCCAAGAACCCACAAACCAAACTACCCCGCACAACTCACAAATCTTTCTTTGGATGATGGCACGACAAGTATGCAATCCGACAACACATGACAAACATGTTCTGACAAAAGGTTATCCAATCTCTCTTACTGCATTTTAAATTAGCTGAAGGTACACAGCCCGATGCGTTGACTGAGGGTACACAGCCCGATATCGATTATGAAATTTTAAATTAGCCGAGGGTACACAGCCCGATGCGTCGACTGAGGGTACTCAGCTCGATGTCGATTATGTCATTTTAAATTAGCTGAGGGTACACAGCCTGATGCGTCGACTGAGGGTACACACCCCGATGTCGATTATGCCATTTTAAATTAGCTGAGGGTATACAGCCCGATGCGTTGACTGAGGGTACACAGCCCGATGTCGATTATGTCCTTTTAAATTTGCTGAGGGTACACAGCCTTATGCGTCGACTGAGAATACACAGCCCGATGTCGATTATGGCATTTTAAATTAGTTGAGGGTACACAGCCCGATGCGTCGACTGAGGGTGCATAGCCTGATGTCGATTATTTTATTTTAAATTAGCTGAGGGTACACATCCTGATGCGTGGACTGAGGATACACAGCCTGATGTCGATTCTGTCATTCACAATTAGCTGAGGGGTACATAGCCCGATGTGTTGACTGAGAATACACAGCCCGATGTCGATTATGTCATTTTAAATTAGCTGGGGGTACATAGACCGATGCGTCGACTGAGGGTACACAGCCCGATGTCGATTATGTCATTTTAAATTTGCAAAGGGTACACAGCCCGATGCGTCGACTGAGGGTGCATAGCCTGATGTCGATTATTTTATTTTAAATTAGCTGAGGGTACACATCCTGATGCGTGGACTGAGGATACACAGCCTGATGTCGATTCTGTCATTTTATTTCTTGCGGAGGGTACACATCCCAATGCATCGACTGAGGGTATACAGCCCGATGTCGAGTTTAACACTTGGCACATCAAAGGATACACAGTCAGACATAACAAACACACCTGCATATTGTAAAGAATCCTGGAAAGACAGTCTAGCCCATTAGGAAGGTATGTTTTACATTTCATTATACACACACTATTTTGCAAGGCTCACCTTTATTGCAGGATATATGATCTGGCAACACGAACGTTGCAATCTAACGCCTCGACAATTCTCGCAAGCCGTAAGCATTTCTTTAGAGTCGCGACAAAATTAGTCGTTTTGTCAACGTCTTTGCCGGAAGATTCTTTCAGCATCCCCGGGCAAAGAGGGGCAACTGTTGACACTTAATTTTGTCCCTCCTATTTCAATAGCCATTATTATGACAGAATTGCACTGATAACCACAAAATTTTCCTTCTCACTCCTATCCTAAGTCAGTACCCTATGCATGCACACCAATTAGGCTATTTGGAAAGCATTTGCACAAACGACCTCAATTTTACAAAATTTGCATGTCTCGTCTTACTTTCTCACAATTATTTCTGTTTTTAACAAAATCACCTAAATTATTTTATTAATTATTTAGCTCTCAAAATTAATTTTCTTATTTTTCTATAATTTTATGAACACTTTATACAACTTTCTACACATTTTATAGGCATTTATACACTTTTATACAGAAAATATAATCTTTTATACACGTACATACACACCACAACCTTTGTACACCTCACACCCTTACTTATACATGTCACCGCCACCTCACGCCTACGTGGCTTTATCTAGACCGTTCAAAAGTTGATCCGACGGCTCAGATTCCACTTTCCATTTTTAATTAGACCTCAAATCCCCGAAACCCTATTCTCTCCCCATTTTTCCCAAAGCACTCGCCGCCTCTTCCCCTCATTCCCCTCTCATCTAAACTTAACGCTATCACTATCTATGGCCGATTCCAGCCAACTCCAGCCACCAAGGGCCATGAGACCTATGTTTTCTTACTCCTCTTATTGTCCGCTACAAAACCCCTACACTATTGTTCCCATTTGACGAAAGGTCAAAAATCGACCCTTGCCTGGATTTCATCTCGGTCGCCGGAGAAGAAAACTCTGATAGTGCTTGCGCAAGTCCTGAATTTTGATGAAAAGGAAAACCCCTATGCATGTTTGATCGAAGTTGGGTTAAATATAACCTGACCCTGATCTCAATTAGGTAACACTAATCCTCTTTCCCTTTTTGTTTTTACATCCTTGAAGCTATGTGATATTGAGCCTAAATTTGCCTAGGTGTTTCCTTGAGAATTAACATGTTTGTGTGCTACTTGATTATTTAAAATTCATGCAATTATTAGCTCTTGTTAGTTCACTGATTCAGTTAAGCATTGCCTCGAATTCTCGCATGCCTGAGTGTGATGTACCCATAGCTTGTGCCTTTGACCACTTCTATCAATCTGCAAATTTAAAAATCCGTGGCAGTTTTGAATTGATCGTGTTCATTCTTGTTTGTTATATATTTAACCTCCTATTCTGTCAATTACGTTATTCTCATGATTGTATGCTTAAAATTTAAAGGGTAATCTGTTTCGCATAATTAGAAGGATCCTGAATTAATTCAATTTGAACTCTTGATTGAAAACTTAAATGGAAGTTCGTTCCAGTAATTTATATGATGTCTTCTCAAAATTGGAGGAATTATTTTGAGCCTAGGACTTGCTTGTACACCAGTTTCTTGAACCTAGACACTGTCAAAGTTAAAATGAAGGAGTCTAAATTGGTTTAGAATTAGATTTACCTTAAATCTTGGGGGACTGATTGATCTATTTTTGGAAGAGATACCTAATGGTGTATTTCTTATTCTTGGAAGCAATATTCCCTGCCTTATTTGGTTTTACTACCCGTTTGAATTAATTTTACCACCTTCACACCTATATAAACCTAGGTGCTTCTCATTCTAAGACACGGGATATCATTCAAACACTAAATATACACAAATCTCTCATAAAATGGGTACTGCATATTCAAAGCATTGGTAGCATATTTTCATCAATCACTTGCAAGCTTTCTGGGAAAAGTCCCATTTCTTCTCTCTCTCTCTTTTTGAATCATATTTCTAGAAGTACTTAACACTGCCTAAATCCTCCTTGTTTGATTGCTATTCTTGACAAGGTATAAAATTTTTTTCTAAACTTATGATGTTGCATGCTTAAGACCGCTTCTGTTTATGCTCTCTGTTTGCTCCATGGTCATATGTAATTGCTTGTCTGGGCTTCCCCTTTTCCCCTGCTGACCCTTTACTTGCAGCTTGTTTGGATGGTCTTAGATAGATAATACCAGTTTTATTGACTATAGGGGAACCTAAAAGTTTAATAGGGTCAGTGGTTATGCTCTCTAAAATGGCTATGGTACTAGGGTTCTGAAAGTGCAAAACTCTGATGTTATGATTTAATGGCAGTCCTGAGCTTACTTCCTAAGAAACAGGGCATCAACTCATGTTTAACCCCCTTTTTTAGAATTTTCTATATGTTTATTTGTTAGGACATCCTGCCTGTACTTGTGCGTTAGTAAGCAATGCTCACTGTTTATTTGCTTGGCCATACAGGAGCGTTTCTTAAACCTTCTCTTTATGTGGTTGCATCATTATCATGCTAAAAACAAGGACTTGCATTGCTAAATTGAAGTAATGTTCGTTAAGTAATTGCATACAAATGATAATTAGGTTTTCCAAATCAGCATGCCCGTGGTATAATCGTATTTAACTGAAACCTTTCATATGAAAATCTGAAAAGTTAGTAACAGGGGCGGTATGTACACTAACTGGCTAAAATTGGACTATTTCTGTAAAATTATAAACTGCCCCTCTCTTTACATAAATAATACAGGCCCAAAACAGTTTTTAAATATGGCATTCTATGTGTTAAACTGATTTTGACCTACTTTAACCACTTATACACTAATCTAATAGTGTATAGGGGGTATAAGTATTGAGGTCACTTGTACAAACTATCATACGTATTTTTCAAAGTATATTACCACTTATTCATGTATTTGCATGCTTATATACTTATATTTACGTGTGACAGCCCCCTATTTGCATTTGTGTGCTTCCGTGTACCTCCTTATAAAAACAGCCTATACACATATCTTTCAAAATTGAACCTAAAAAAATAGCCATTAAGTTTAGGGCTCGACAATTAATGATGAGTCGCACCGACCCTAAATGGCTAACATTTGATTTCAAAAACAACCCCTATTTAGTTTCTTGACAAATTCTAAAATCATTTTGCTAAAGCTGCCTATTTGTGTAAATATGACTTAGACGCTGAAATTGCACAAATAAGTTGCCTTTGGACACTCTTTGCAGATTTGACCATGTTTCAATTAGGCATTTACCCTAGAGGCCATAAACGCGATTAGGCGTGGAATATAGGCTGTATGTGTAAAATGTGAAGCCCAAATATATGCATGTTACCTAGACTTATCTAATTAGACTTAGTATATAAATTGATTGTGAATTTGGCCATATAAGCTAGTAATACACGTGATAACATGTATTTTGTATAGATATCCCAAAATATAGACTCGGGCGGGAACCACCTTTCATGGGACTTAGGGAAGTGCCTAACACATTCTTCCTCGAGTCATTGGGACTTCTTACCCACTGAATCTCTGAAACTAGACCAGTTTAATAAAGACCTGACCTTAGACGCTTAGGTGACCTAATACACCTTAGAAATTTATATTAGGTGGAGACTCCAATTATTAACTCAAATGAGTTACCCAGTCAAACCTGAAACCTGACTCGTTTCGAGTTGAGTTTAAAATCAGGTACGACAATAATCTTCCATGATTGTACATCTAATAAGCACATATCTATAATATACGAATCCTATATAGCAAGAACCCTTTATTCATATTGGGTAAGATTTAACTTACATATTTCCTTAACATCAAGTCATCCAAAAGAGAACTTGCCAATAACAACAAAGTGCAAATTTTGCTTCATGATAAAAATTTCCATCTCCTTCCATGTCCATTGAACTGTAGGGTCCCTATGAAAATAATTATTGGGCTTGTACGGAACAATATATACTATTTGAGTCATTTAGGGTTCGGTTTTAAAAAGAGAAAGTGTATAGAGGAGATTGGGGTGGCGAGAAAACCCCATTAGGGAGCTGCTCGCTGTCCAGTGTGGCCATGAATGGCGTAGAAGGTGGATGCCTCTAGGTTAGAAGAAACGCCAGAGAGAAGGAGAGCTAGAGAGAAGGATGAGGTGTATGATGCTCACACTCAATAATTTAGACTGTCGTCTAGGCAAGATTACTATCCTTGTTTGAAGGTCAAGGAGTAATAACTGGTATATTTGGTAATTGGTCAAGAGCACCTGAGTTAGCGGCTACTCACAAAAGGAGATGCTTAGTTTTTCGCATGCAAGAAATTGTGCCACCTCAAGAACATAATCGGAGATTTGAATTACAATTGGCGAGGCAATAAATAAGCTCGAGTTGGAGGAAAAAATGTTGATGCTAGGTTATGTCGTGCCACGACATTAAATTATGTGCTTGTTGGGAGGCAACCCAATTTTTATTATTTTATTTGTATTTTGATTTATTTTAATTTTGAAGGATGTTACTGTGTGAGTTTCTTTGTTTCGCAGGTTTGCATAGCTTGGAATCTAAGTGTGGGGTGCCTACAACCTCGTGCGCTTAAAGATGAAGTCCTGCTTAGGGTAGTCCGAGTACCCAATGCCCTAGGAAACTTACAAGGATATTTTTCGGAGTTAGAGCCCTAGGGAATTTCTCTATCGCATTTTCATTTTATTTTAATACATTGAGGGCAATAAATGATTTTAAATGCGAGGTACGATTCTTCCTATTTGTGCTAATAATCCCCTTTGGTTTTTCTTTGTGCATGGTTTTTTTAAGGATGTAATTGAATTGGGTATATGTAGATTTTTTTAGGATTAGAGTGTAATAAATGGATGAGAGGGTCTTGGCTCCGTGATTTGACTAGTTTTACATAAATATTTAATTTGGGGTATGTGAACTTCATGCATGTATGATGTCAGGATCTATTTTTCCTTGAAAAACCTTGAGTGCATTCGTTGAAGCCTATGATCATGATGTTGACTATAGATTTTCTTGAGAGTTTTCTTGTGTGCTTTGTTTGAGAGCGCAAATTGAGTCGTTTTTGTAGGTTATGTGTCATGCGTGAGTGAGGATTTTGATTTCTCCGTGTTTAATACTTGATGTCTAGAACTTTTCCGGTATGTGTGCAAAGCGTTCTCTAATAAAATGAGGATACTAGATTGGGAATAGCCGGGATAGCTCAGTTGGTAGAGCAGAGGACTGAAAATCCTCGTGTCACCAGTTCAAATCTGGTTCCGGGCATGGTTAGGAAGTGATATAGTTATTCCTTTCATAGTTTATTTTTCTGAAGCCTCCGAGTTAGATGTATACCACTGATAATTTGATTTAGCTAACCCTATTGAACCTATACCTTTTCCTAGATAGCCATTGGGATTCCCGTTTCTTGTCCTAAATATCTGTGAGTTATACTTGTGGTGTTATGAGACTAAAAGTCTAGTTAATGAAGTAGAAATATTGTGGTTATTAGATGAAGACAAAAGGTACTTAAGGAGGATGCTATTGGAGGGATTTTACCAAGAAATAAAAGAGAAAAAAATTGAAAGCTTAGAGTATTGTGCAATAATGGAAATATGTAATAAAAAAATTGTGTTTGAAAAATAGAAGAAAATAAAGAGTAGTCCCTATCATTAGCTCCTACATTTGCTTAAAGAAGAAGGCTTGTAAAAGGCTAGTCTGTGATAGAACAAGAAAGATTGATTAGGAGGAAAAATGCTTGAATTAACTGTGGCGTATTAAAATTGCTTGGGGTGGTTAGTCACTGTTACATAAATATATTCTACATTACAACCAAAAAGATATCCTAGTTGATCTTAGCCATGTAGATGCATACTAGTTGAGTGTTACACTAAGGAAAAGCTTATGGTACGTCTTATGTTGCAAGTAAGTTCTTTTCTGAGAGTAAGTATTTTATCTATATAAGAACATTTTGTTCATGTTCATTCTCTTCTTTGAATTCCTTCGCTAAACTTTGATTTGATTGTGAGGGCACATGATTTTTTAGAAGTCAATTCCTTTATAAGTCTCTTTAATAGAGTGAGTAGTTGCATGACATATGGGTAGTTTAGGGTCGATTTGGCATGAGGAGGATGATTTGATGTGCTTGGTTTTTTAAAATATTTTTGGCATGAATATTTTGTGAATAAAACATGGTTAGTGCATATGCAACTTGTTAAGTGCTTGTATAAACCAAATTCATTCTAGTGAGTTGTTTTGGTGCGTCTTGAGTTCAAAGAATCAGTTGCTTGAGGACAACCAAAGGTTAAGTGTGGGGTGTTGATGCGAGGCTAGATATTATAATATCTCTTACACTTTCACCTCATATACATGCATCTACTTTTGATATTTAATAGTATTTTGCTATCATTTGGTGTATGTTAGGTTGTAGGAATTATATTGATGATTTGAGGCATTTATGGATCAAACTTTGTAGATATCAAGGGTTTTGAAGTCTGAATAGAAGCCCGAAAACTGAGCAAGAAGTGACAAGTCAACGAGAAAAGTTGATAGACTAAGCAAAATATGGAATATGATGTTAGAAGACAAGGTCATGGTGCATGTTGTACCTCTGTCACAGCTTCAGACTATGGAAGACTGATTCATAAGCGACAATTTCAGCACAACCTTTACCATCAGAGGCTGTTTGGCATGCGGCACCCAGAGAAAGCTTTTCAAGACGCCAACATCAGTGTTTGTGAAGGCTGTTTCAGAGGCGGCGCCTTCAGGATAGCCTTGCACCTGACGACCCAAACTTGTCCAACTTAGTCTAGGAGTTGGTTTAACTTAGCTTAGTAATTTGTAAGCACTATAAATATATCTTGGAACCCAATTGGAGGGGACTTTTGGCTTATTCCATATCAAAAGGAGGCAAGGAAGAGAGAAGATCAAGATCTAATGCTCTACTTCATCTATCTATCTATCTATCTATCTATCTATCTATCTATCTATCTATCTATCTATCTATCTATCTATCTATCTATCTATCTATATTCTTATGGTTTTGTGTACTTATAGTTATTTCTTGCCTTAGAACATGACTATCAGCCGCTAAATCACCCTTTTTAGGATTGATTGACCCACTCCACATGCTTATTTGATTATAATTATTGTGTTATGAGTGCACCTTGTTAACTCTTTCTATCTATGTTGTTTACAACTTTTCATGCTAAGCAGTTGGTAGGATCCCCAATTATTTATCCTCTTTATTCTTATGATTAGTAGGAATAGATCCATGAGTTAGGGTTAAACATATAGCAGTATTCAACCTAAAACAAAGACATTGCATTAGGTTTTAAAAATGGTGAAGTATGACTATTGATCCTTACTGTGAACCATAGGTGTAGTCCTCCCTATCTTCATTAGTTACTGCACTTTTTCAATAGGAAGAATCAATGGGAGTTAATGGCACAATACTTTAGCACAAGTAAGAGTTGAGGAAATCAATCATAGGCTTCACATCTCTTGAATCAAATCTATCTTTTTATACTTGTTATTTACTTTCTTATTTAGTAGTGTTAGTATAAAAGCAAACAAAAGATATACATTCAAAGATTATCGGATAGATAATCTAGCTAGATTAATTTCTAATAGTTTTGTTCTTTGTGGGTTTCGACCTTCTGTACTTTAAGTATCGAGCTATATTTGTTGCGATCACTTAGTCCCTTTAATAGGGCATAGTTGAGAGTGATCACTACGCCATAACCTAGTTATGTTTTTACTGATTATGCTTCTTGATTTCTAGGTTGTTATGTCATTTGAGGGCAGGAGGATTCCGCCCTAAGAGCAGGAGGTTTCTGTTCCTTGCATCTTATTGAGGATAGGATGATTCCGCCCCCGAGTAGAAGGATTCTGCTCCATTCATTGGGCAATGTGACCCCATTGCATTATGTTGCATTCATTTCATATCCTTCTATGTTCTTGCTATCTGTATATGATTTCTATTTGCGTATTTGTGCATTGTTTATATGTTATATGTCGTTACATTCTGTTTCCCTAGCTAGTTTGATTATTTCTCGAGTTAAATAGCTATTTCTCGCCTATTGAGTCCTTATGACTCACTCCCTACCTGTTTCTTGTGTTGTATTTTTGTTTTGGCATATTCGACTCACGTACCCAATCAGCCGCAACGTGATTGAGGAGCATGAACCTTTCTAGTTGTCTACAGTGAGCCAACTTGTTCATTGAGGCTATCGGTTGTAGATATCCTACTTTTATCTTATTTTTCTCCCTTCAGGAGATGTACTCATCTTTTGGACTTCTTAGATGTCATATCTAGAAACCTCTAGACTTATGTATTTTGGGTAGTAGCTGTATTTATTCAGACAACTTTTAAATATGCCAGTTTATATATAATATGCTTTCCATACGCGTCTTTATGTTATTCGTGCTGTTGTTATGTTATTTAAGTAAATTTTCTAATATTTTCAAGTAAAGTTTATGTTGTCTAAAGCCGATTCATATCGTTTGCCCTGAGTTAAGTCTATAAGGTTCGCCCGATGAGTCTAGGGGAGGTAGTAAGGTGCCTACACGACCTTGTCGGAATTCCTGGCCATGTCACATTTTTATTCAAATAAACAACTTTTTCTTTGTGGAAAAGGGTTTGTTTGGGGTTGTGACTTTGCAATGTAACCCCACTTTTTTGTTTGAAAAGATTTATTTACAACAACATACCTAGTAAATAAGTGGGGTTTGAGAAGAATAGGTCTACGCAGACCTTATCCGTATCTCGAGTGAGGTAGAGAGGTTGTTTCAGAAAGACCCTCGACTGAAAAAAATAGTTTAGAAAACAAGTTTGGATGATGAAAAGGAAGGAAAAGATACAAGAATTAAATGCAAATATGAAAATACCAAAGTACTAGAGCTAACTAGGGTACATGAGACAACATTACTAATAAAAGCGAAAATAAGATAAAGTTAGAATAATACCAATAATATTAATAAGGTTCTATGAAGCCCCACACATAAAACCATGTTCTCCCACAGACAGAAAGGAAAACACTCTGCTGCCTTCTATTCTAATCTTCGACCTCCATGCTCCTCTATTTTTGGTCAAGTCATCCTTGAGCTGAAGCCGCATTATGTCTTGCCTAATCACCTCACCCAAATTCTTCCTCGGTCTAGTGTCGCACCTCCTCACTGGTGCGTCTATGCTCTTCTTTTTTCACATGCCCAAACCATCACATCCTCGCTTCTTATAACTTATCCACCACCAAGGCCATTCCACCTTGTCGCGTATGACCTTGTTCCTAATCTTATCTTTCCTAGTACACCCACACCTCCATCTAAGCATCCTCATTTTAGCTACATGCATCTTTTGGACGTGGGTGTTCTTGACCTGCCAAAACTTAGCCCCACTGATACAGCACAAATTGAGCTCAAGCACCAACCATCAAGATCCAAGCTTGAAGGACAAATGAGATGCAAGTTCAAGATCTTCAAGAGCTTTAGAGGAGGGGAATATGATACAATCCAAGTTGCTTCAAGATCATTTGCTCAGAGTCAAGCTAAAGAGATCCAAAGTGCTCACATACACTATGGTTTGGAAGAGCTTTGAAGATAGAGGCTTCGGAGATGATTGGAAGAGCTTCCACTTGAGCGCATGTGAAGCCTCAGTAACGGGTGGACCGCCCACTAAAACAGGCGGACCGCCTCCTTGAAGTCCAGCTCCATGGACTTTGGACTGGGCGAACCGCTCCCTTTACAGAGGCGGACCGCCTCTTTCTGGTGGTGTATTGCAGCTGAGTAGGCGGGGCACCTACTTCACTAGGCGGAGCGCCTGTTTCTTTGGAGTTCAAGACGGGATTTTGTGTCTATTCCCTATTTTAACCCTACACAACCTTTTATTGTTTTAACCCTCTTGTGGGCTTTTTAGACCTTTCACAACATGTAAATGGAGACTATAAATGCCTCCCTTAGGACATTTATTTCATTTAGTCTACTTTGAGTATGAAAACATGAAACTTGAAAGCTTGAGAGCTCTTCAATGAGGAAGCTCTTTGGGGCTTGATTTCACTTGGTGAATCCAAATGAGCATCGATCATTTTTTTATCAAACTTGATTGCAAGAGTCGAGTGCCTCTTGAGGTTAGTTTGCTTAGTGTAGGTGTCTCTTGACATCACCTAAGGTGTATTGAGACTAGTTCCTTGGTGCTACTTGGGCTTTTTTTTCAAGTTACGTCTTGTTGCTATCTCTTTTCTCCCTACTCTCTATCTCTTTGTATCGTGTTTGCTTCCCCATCTATTTTATTTGCTTCCACTTGATTTTATCCTGCATCAGTTAGTATCAGAGCACGGCTCGGATTTGTTCTTACAAATCCTCGTCCTGTTTTTCGTATCCTTTACTTCAGTGTTGTTGTTCTTGGTAAAAGAAAAAGAAACAAAAAATTGAAAAATTGAAAAATTATAAAAAAAATCGTAGAAATTGTTCGATTTGATTCCACGTTCATTGAAAATCATTGGGTATTTTTCTATGTCATATTCCCATTCTTTTGGTAACACAAAATCGTGATTTAGTGTTGTGAATCAAAATTTGAAGATTCAAAATCCCAATTTGAAAACCCTAGAAATTTGCTTCAAAATAAAAAATCCAACTTTTTGTTGTTGTTTGTTTGGGCTTAAAAAATATTGGGGATTGTTTAGATTCATTACATCTTTAGGTTCCTTTGGATTGGACAAACAAGTTGAAAATGTTGAAAATATATGTGAAATCCAACCAAAAATACGTTTTACGAAGCTGCAGGATCTAGTACCAGGCGCACCGCCTACTTACAGAGGCGGACTGCCTACTCTGAAACTCCCTCTCTAGATTTTTAGTAGGCTGACCGCCTACTCTGCAGAGGCGGGGGGCGGCTACTCCTGAAGGATTGTCCGAGTAGTTTAATTCTTATCTTTTCGTTACTTCTTTGCTTGCCCTACTTCTGGCTAGTACTTTTAGAGTAATTCTCCTCCTTGATTAGTACTAGTTCATTAAGCTTATAGGACATTCGTACCTAGTGGTGATTAGAATTCAAAGAAGACTCGTAGAATATTTTTGCTTCAAGTGCTCACGTATACAGCCATTCGTCCATGGAATCGCATCAACTCTACTCTTCCAGAAGAGTATTTGGTTCTTGTAGACTTGATTGGTTATTGAGGAGGTTGTTTAACTATGAGGAGCCTTTGGAATAATTGAGTATACCCAAGTGACATTCTAAGGTGAGGGAGTGTGTGAGGACTTTTCACACTAACCTCTTTCTTTAGTCTTTGGTATTTGTAGGTACATGGCTGGAGACGTTAACGAAAGCATTGATGAATCAGAATTCATTTGGACCTACTTCTTGGCCGAGGTAAAATCCATAAGTTTGAGGTTTGAGAGCCTTGAAAGAGAAGGGCCCCGAGTGTCTTAAAAGAAGCCGGAAAAAAGGAATCCTGTAATGATAGGGTGTTGGGCACTCTCCAAGGTGATGTTCCTCCACTTATGAGACCCCAAAGGAATGTGAGACCCATTGAGCATGATGTTGTAACTCAAGAAGGAGAGAAACCCGAACATGTTAGTGGTTTTGATGATTATGAGCCACCTTATTTGAATAGGAGGCCAATGTATAGAGTTCGAGGTATGCATAAAGGTCGTGGGCTAGGTCGAGGGGCCCGAGAGGGACATGTGGAGAGGAACTTGGAGCTTGAATATGATGGTTATGATGACTACTATGGGGGTTATGTGGAACCACCCTGTGGGGTTCATGATCACAATTTGAATAGTGTGAAGATTACCATCCCACCATTCAAAGAGACTAGTGATCTGGAGTCGTTTTTAGATTGGATGGTGAGGTTGGAGCGTGTCTTTGATATTAATGACATGTCGGGTGAGAAGAAGGCCACCTATTTTATTGCTTCATTCGAGACCAATGCTTCAACTTAGTAGGAGTCGGTTAAAAGGTTGGGACGAAGATTTGGGTTGCCCGAGCGCATTACTTGGGATGAATTGAAACAAATAATGAGTATACCTACACTGGATGAAGGCATTCTTAGGCCTCATCCCAATGCACTTGTACATGAGCGACAAAAGAATGAGAGGAGTAAGAGAGTGATCTGTGACAATCCTAGAGTGGAAAAAGGAGAGGACATGATGAGTGATGTGAGTGGGTTGTCACCACCCAAATCTACACTTGGCCTTGAAAGAGAAATGAGGGAGAAGAAAGAGGGAAAACAAATTATTGAGAGTGAGGGCACCCCTTATTCTAACCTTAACTCTTTATCTTCTTCTTCTACTTGAGTGAGTTCATGTGTAGGTATTCTTGGAGGCAAATCGATGGAGCCTCAATTATGTTCCAAAGCGGAAAGGCAAGGTGAAGAAGATTCTCATTGTGAGCTTCAAGGTGGAGGAACTAGTCATGATACTTCAAGTGTTTTGGATGAGCAAGATGGCAACTCAAGTGTAAGGATTAGTTCTTCTTTCCATGAGCATGTTACTTCCTTGTCTTGTGATAGTGTTTGTGAAAACTCCATGCTAGTTGATGATGTGTATGATTACAATGTGCTTGCAACTAGTGTGGAGTCGAATGGTCAACTTGTGTGTGAATGTGAACCACTAGTTGAGAGGGTTGATAAGCCACATCATGATGTGAGCCCGGTGTTCAATGAACCTCTCTTTAGTGAAGAAATTGTAGTTGACCTTATTTGTGAACCTTGTTATGACACACCACCCATATTTGATAGAGGAGAAGATGAGTTGACTGAATATTCTATTCTTCCCTTTGATTGCTTATTTGATAATGGTGGTCTCATGTTTCATAGTAAGGATGATCATAACCTTGAGGAATCTCTAGTGAAGGAGATGGATAGGATTATATTTGATGATCCCTCAAGTGTGGATGTTGGATCTAGTTTGGATACTTTACCCTTGTTAGTTGGAGACCTTGAGAAGTGTGCGTACACGAATCCTTTGTTAGGTGGCATCTTCAATAGAGATGGTGAGTTGTATCAAACTAGAGTAGGAAATGAGTTGGAACCTCCATGAATTGGAAAGCTTAACTCTATAGACAATCCATTGTTTGAAACTCCAAGTGAGATGAGAGACCTTGGTCTTGATTGTGATGGTCCATCTTCTAGTAGTCCTAATCTTGATTGTGTGGGCTTTAATGATGAAAAAGCTATTATGAGGACCTTCCTTGAGAGTTTATCTAGTGAGGATGATTGTCTTGGGGGACAATGTGGAGGTGAGGAGGTAATTCTTGGTATGTGTAAGAGTCCTTCCAAGAAGGGGAGTGGAGTAATTGATGATAGTTATAGGTTGATGCAGGGTAAAACATGCGGAAGCTAAATCGACACTAAGTATGCGGAAGCGATAAAACAAGATACGAGATATCTAAAAGATATCGAGAAATTCAATATTGGGAAGGCAAGAAATAGAAGAAAGAATGGATAACGATTCACAACATGAATTTATTATCCAAAGGGAGAAATAGGAACTCGAACGTTACAAGGATTTCACAGTAGCGATGAATCTCCATAGGTTCCAAGTCATACAAGGTTCACGAAGCTTCAAGCTTCGAACGCAAAGGGCTCGGACTCTTCAATGTTCTCTCTTCTCAAATTTTCATACAATCTAAGTTCATGAAATGGCTAAGGGATGTATTTATAGTGTTTCCTAACCCCTTGCGAAATGACTAAAAGGCCCCCAAAGTGGGCTAAGACATAAAAGACTATGTAGGGTCAAAATAGGTAATTTATACAAAATCCCGTGTGCAACTACCAGGGGGGAGGCGGTCCGCCCACCCCCTCTAGGCAGTCCGCCACTCTTCAAAATCCAGAGAGTGGCGGCCACCTATGATGCAGGGCAAATTGGAGCCAAAGCACCAACCATCAAGAGGATGCAATGTAAAATGCGGAAGCGATAAAAGATAAAGGAACGAGACGAGACTCACACGAAAGTCCAAGTAGCAACGAAGAACTTGTTTCGTTACACCCCGAACGATTGGAAAGAATCACCTACGCTATGCAACTATCCTCGAGAGACACCTGGCTCTCGCAAATAGAATGATCGGAAAGGATTGAAGTTCAACTTGGAATCCACCAAGTGAAATCGAGCCCGCACAAGGGGTTTTTATTGAAATGCTCTCAAGCCTTCAAGTTTAATGTTCATCATTCAAAGGAGTCTAAATGAAATGAAGACCTAAGGAAGGATTTTATAGTCTTCTTCTATGCCTAATGTAATGTCTAAAATACCCCCAAAGTGGGTTAAAACAAATAAGGCCACGCAGGGCTATAGTTGGAATTTCACACAAAACTAAACAAAATCCCGCTATGCTGTCACAGGGGGTAGGCGGTCCGCCTCCCCCAACTAGGCGCTCTGCCTTGGCTGCATAGTGGGCGGTCGCCCATTGCTTGAGGCGGTCCGCCCTGGAGGAGATCCTGAGGCTGCACATTTTTTAGGCGGTCCGCCCCATCGTGTAGGCGGTCTGCCTCTTCCGGGGAGGCATGGAAATGGTTCGAAATGGACTCGAGGTTTTCCTCCTTGGTCCGTAGTTGGTCCTCCCTCGATGGCGCTCAATTTTATGACTTCAAATCACTCTCGGATCCTCCTCCGAAGCCCTTGACGTGTACTCTTTGTGCTCTCGAGCTTGGCTCTTGATGGTTGGTGCTTTGGCTCCAATTTGCATTGCATCATCCTCCCCTTCTTGAAAGGATTTCGTCCTCGAAATCAAACCATCAAGTCCTACAATCAAAGACAAGCACAAACAAAAAGCTCCTACTACAAGAGTAGGTTAGTGCCACAAGTGTAGAAAACACACTCTTATGGTATAACCAAGTATCAATAGCAATAAAGAAGTTCATGTTCCCAAGGGAACTAGCAATTACTTGGTTCAACAAAGAAGTGCACCCAACACAAGAACAAAGAAAGAGATCAATAGTGCGTGAGATATGCAAAAGCAAGGTATCAAAATCCCTACGATCCCCAAGTTCAAGATTAGCACACCAAGACTTCCCACTACACGAGTAGGCAAGTCCAACAAGAGTGAGTGAAAGTGATGTGGAAAATTCACTCTTGTAGTAGAGCCAAGCATCAATACAAGTCAAAAAGCTTATGTCTCCAAATGAGACAAGAAGTTCTTGGCTCCATGGTGACAAGCACTCGCAACATTCACAAGCAAAGAGACCATTAGGATATAGCACGTTCAAGATTAAGCAATCATAGTTCCTATGACCTCTAAGCTCATGATCAACATACCAAACCTTCAATGTAATTCTTTCACATTGTCGCACAATGGTTTTGGCATGCTCAATTCTCAAAGTGTGGTCAACAAGTGGGATGGGATAGACAAAGTACGTCAATTCACAATTAGAATCAATTACCCCACCCCTTTCTTGAAATCTCTCATGCTCACACAAAGAGATACCTCCTCACCTCCAATTTCATCCTCGAGACAACCCCCCTCACAAGGTAAACTCTCAAAGGAGGCGTTAAGAATGACCTCTTCATCATCATAACCCAAATCAACAAGAGTAGGGTCACTAGAAGAATCATCTACCTCACTCGAAGCTTCAAACAAAGAGTTTTCTATGGGATCAAATCCCTCACACCATGGAGGTTCCAATTCATTCCAAACTCTAGCTTGATACAACTCACCACCACAAATAAGGATGCCCTCTAACAATGGAAACGTAAAAGCAGGCACCTCAATTTCATGGTCAAGCAAAAGCAGAGTATCATAGCTAGGTTCATCATCCGCACTTGAGGAGTCATCGAATATATATCGATCCATCTCATCCACTAGGGACTCCTCAAGGTCACTACTTTCCCCACTACAACACATAGGTCCACCAAAGGCAATTAAATTATTAAAGGCATGATCAAACAACTCATCTTCCCCTTTATCATAAATTGGTGGTGTGTCATAATAAGGCTCACAAGTATAGTCAGCTACCATTCCCTCGCTAAAGAGAGGTTCATTGAGTATCGAGCTCACATCATGATGTGGCTTATCAATCCTCTCAACTAGTGGTTCACATGCACTCACAAGTTGACTAATCGACTCTGCGCTAGTTCCAATTTCATCAAATATAACACAAGTACCAACTAGCATCGAGTTCTCACAAGACAAGGAGTTTTCATGCTCATAAGAAGGTGAAGAAACACTTACTTTTGAGTTGCTCCCGTGAGCACTCACATTGCTTGAAGCATCACCTTCAATTTCTCCTTCATGAAGCTCATAATCAAGATCTCCGTTATCTTATCTTCCTTCCAAGGCAAACGGTTGAGGCTCCAATAGCTCGCCTCCAAGAGTACCTACACAAAGGCTATAGCAAGAAGGAGAAGATGACACATGGTTAGGACAAAAGATGCCCTCACTCTCAATTTGTGTTTCCTTTCCTCTTACTTTTCCCTCATATGACATTGGTTGGCTCATTGGAGTAGTAGAATTATTCCTAGAGTGAGTAATTACATCTACTTGGGGATTGCCCAAGTCGTGGGGAATGCCCACTTGTAGGGGATTGCCCAACGGTTGGAGAATGCCCAACATTTCATCACTAGTACCTTCTTTGATACCCTTTTGGACACTCGGGGTCCATTTTGTTTCAAGGCTCTCAAGCCGTTGGTCCAAAGATCTCACCTCGGCCAATATGTAGGCCAAAGTACTTAACGGAACCTTAATGGTCTCGTCAACGTCTCCGGCCATGTACCTAAATAAATCAAAGATAAGAAAGAGGTTAGAGTAAAAACCTCACCCGCTCCCTCACTTTTGAATGTCACTCGGGTACACTCGTTTAGTGGTGGGGGATTTTTCACTCAAGCTTGATTTCAAAGGTTTCCTCGTAGTTGAATAACCTCCTCAATAACCATTCAAGTTCACAATAACCAAATACTCTCCGGGAGGAGTGGAATTGATGGGACTCGATGAACGCTAGGCTATTTAGGTGAGCACTTGAAGCAAACAATACACGACGAGTCTTCTTTGATTTCTACTCTCCTCTAAGCACGAAGGTCCTAATTGCTCAATTAACTAGTACTAGTAAAGTAGGAGTGTTACTTGAAAAGTACTAGCCGGAAGTGATACAAGCCAACAAAAAGCAAAAACCTACGAAAAACTACAATCCGGACAGCTTCCAGAAAGAGGCGCTCCGCCTCCAAAAGTCCAGAGAGCAGCCCAGAGGGAGGCGGTCCGCCTACTTGGTTTTCCTGCAGCTTTGCACTCCGCGTTTTTGATTCTTTAGCACCCAAATTTCCAACAAAAACACATTGTTTTTCCAATCTAATGGTACCCAAAGGTGTATAGGATGAATACAAACAAACCCCAATAGTTTTTAACCCCAATCAAACAACAATAGATCGATTTCGATTCTTGAAGCAAAGTTTCTAGGGTTTTGAAAATTTTGAGATTTCATTCTTGAAATTTAGAATCACAACACGAAATCAAGATATTGTGGAACCAAAAGAACGAGAATCAAACATATATAAAACCCCAATGATTTTCAATGTTTGGGTGTTCGAATCCAACAAGTTTCACCATTTTTTTTCTGTTCAAATTTTTGATTTTTTTTTGTTTTTCTTCCAAATAAGAACAACAAACAACAAGAACACAATAACAAAGACAAAAGATGCGATGAATAAGGAACGAGGGTTTGTAAGAACAAATCCCGGGCCTTGCTCTGATACCAATTGATGCAATGTAAAATGCGGAAGCGATAAAAGATAAAGGAACGAGACGAGACTCACACGAAAGTCCACGTAGCAACGAAGAACTTGTTTCATTACACCCCGAACGATTGGAAAGAATCACCTACGCTATGCAACTATCCTCGAGAGACACCTGCCTCTCGCAAATAGAATGATCAGAAAGGATTGAAGTTCAACTTGGAATCCACCAAGTGAAATCGAGCCCGCACAAGGGGTTTTCATTGAAATGCTCTCAAGTTTTCAAGTTTAATGTCCATCATTCAAAGGAGTCTAAATGAAATGAAGACCTAAGGAAGGCTTCTATAGTCTTCTTCTATGCCTAATGTAATGTCTAAAATATCACCGAAGTGGGTTAAAACAAATAAGGCCACGCAGGGCTGTAGTTGGAATTTCACACAAAACTAAAAAAATCCCGCAATGCTGTCACAGGGGGTAGGCGGTCCGCCTCCCCCAACTAGGCGCTCTGCCTTGGCTGCATAGTGGGCGGTCGCCCATTGCTTGAGGCGGTCCGCCCTGGAGGAGATCCTGAGGCTGCACATTTTTTAGGCGGTCCGCCCCATCGTGTAGGCGGTCTGCCTCTTTCGAGGAGGCATGGAAATGGTTCGAAATGGACTTGAGGTGTTCCTCCTTGGTCCGTAGTTGGTCCTCCCTCGATGGCGCTCAAGTTTATGACTTCAAATCACTCTCGAATCCTCCTCTGAAACCCTTGACGTGTACTCTTTGTGCTCTCGAGCTTGGCTCTTGATGGTTGGTGCTTTGGCTCCAATTTTCATTGCATCAACCTAGGCGGTCTGCCTAAGGCTTGAGGTGGTCCGCCTCTTGAGTTCCTGAGAGCTGAGGCAATGTAGGTGGTCCACCCACTTGACTAGGCGCTCCGCCTCTTCCTGAAGCTCCTTGAAATGTCTCAAAATGTGCTCCGGACGCCCCTCCTTTGTAGCCTAGGTGGTCCTCCTTCCTTGGCGCTCCAATGCATGATCTTCAAGTCGTTTCCGGAGCCCTTGACTTGCATTCCTTGTGCTCTCATGCTTGGCTCTTGATGGTTGGGAACTAAGCCAATTTGGACTGCATCATCCTCCCCTTCTTGAAAAGATTTCGTCCTCGAAATCAAACCATCAACACCTACATTCAAAACAAGCACAACCAAAGTTTCCTACTTCACAAGTATGTTAGTTTAAAAAGAAAAAGTGCAAATTGTGTTGAAAATACACTCTTGTGATAGAGCCAAGCATCAATACCAATTAAAAAGCGTATGTTCCCAAAAGAAACAATAAATTCTTGGCTCAACAAGAACAAGCACTCATACTCAAAACAAGCAAAGAGATCAATAGGGTAAGGAGCATACAAGACATAGCAATCAAGTTCCCTACAACCCCTAAGCTTATGACCAACACACCAAGCCTTCAAATCAATTTTATCACAATGTGACACATTGGTTTTGGCATGCTCAACACTTAAGGTGTACTCAACATATGGGATGGAGTAAGTAAAATAGTTCAATTCACAACTAACATCGACTACTACACTCCCCTTCTTAGAAGCACTCTTACACACACCGAGAGGTACCTCCTCACCTCCTAAATCACCATCAAGACAATCCTCCTCACTAGACAAACTCCAAAGGAAGGTCTCCAAAATAGGTTCTTCATCATTATAGTCCACACAATGAAGGCTAGGACTACTAGAAAATAGGTCAACACGACCAATGTCAAGACCACTCTCCTCACTTGGAGTTCGAAACAATGAATCATCCATAGAGCCTAACTTTACAAACCATGGAGGTTCGATTTTACTTCCAACCCTAGTCCGATACAATTCACTACCACAAATGAGATTGCCTTCCAACAATGGAAATGTAAAGGCACGCACCTCAAATTCATGGTTACACAAAAGCATAGTATCAAGACTAGGTCCTTCATTCTCACTCGAGGAGTCATCAAAAATAAATCGATCCATCTCACACTCTAGAGACTCCTCAAGGTCCTGACCATCCTCACTACGACACAAGATACCACCGCTATCAATTAACCAATCAAAGGAAAGAATAGGATAATCATGCAATTCATCTTCTCTTTTATTAAATATGGGTGGGGTGTCATGACAAGGCTCACATACAAGGTCAACTACAACATCTTCACTAAAGAGAGGTTCAATGAAAACCGAGCTCACATCATGATGTGGCTTTTCAACCCTCTAAACTAGTGGTTCATTTTCACACACAAGTTGACCCAAAGGCTCTACACTAGTTGCAAACACATTTTACTCACACAAATCATCAACTAGCATAGAGTTCTCACAAACAAGATCACTAGACAAGGAAGTATCATGCTTATGGGAAGAAGTACTAACACATACCTTTGAGTGGCCATCTTGCTCACTCAATACACTTGAAGTGTCATGTATGGCTTCTCCACCTTGTAGCTCACTTTTGGAATCACCTTCACCTTGTCTTTCCATCTTGGAACACGGTTGAGGCTCCATTGGTTTGCCTCCAAGAATCCCTACATAAGAATTCAAACAAATAGAAGAAAAAAATAAAGGGTTAAGGTTAGAATAAGGGGTGTCCTCACTCTCAAATTTTCTTTTTCCCTCTTTCTAAGGTCGGGTGTAGATTCGGGTGGTGACAACCCACTCACATTACTCAACACAACCTCTCCTTTTTCCACTCGAGAGTTGTCACCGGTCGCTCCCTTACTCCTCTCTATCTTTTGTCTCTCAAATTCGGGTGAGTTAGGATAAGGCCCAAGAATACCCATAGCCGGAGTAGGTTGATTTTTTACAACAATCCAGAATCTAGGACTTGGAGACTCATCACTTGATGTCTCCTTCTTCTTCGTTGGTGAACCGCTTTGCTTTGAAACTTGTGGCTTTGGGCTCACCTTGTCGACAATTGCCAACTCTTTTCTTGCACTAGTCACACCATTCTTGTGTTTGTAGGACTTCTTGATTGCTCCTTTTCAACCATGGAATGAAGTTCTTGCTCCTTTGCATAACCAAAGAAGATGCACTAGTAGGCACTTGGCCCCTTGCCCGATAAAGCACAAAGTCATAAACCCTTTGCTCTATGCCCATAAGATACACATCCTTCATCGCACTATATTGCACCCTCTTGCCCTCCAACCACGGGTCACCTATCCACACATCAACATGACGCATGGGATACACATCACACCATATATAGCATTTATAATTCCTATGAGATATGAGTACCCGAGCCTCCTTAGAAACCCACATTCCATCATACTCATTAGGATTCTCTAGCTTATGGCATGGTATCCTAAGCCTATCAACCAAAGAGGTTCTAATACAATTGGCATCGGTATCACCAATCTTGAGCAAGTATCCTCCAATACCATTTACTTCAACAATGAACCTACGTCTACCCAAGTTTCGTAGAGATGCATCCAAGGAAGAACTTGAATGCCCATGACTATCAACACCAACAACTTGGGTCTCCCTTATCCCTCCTCTACTAGCAAGATTGCTAGTGTAACTTCCACTTCCCGTCACTCTCCCAACATTAGAAATGTTGTTAGAAGTCGAGGAAGGACCCTTGCCATGGAACCCATAAGTGCCTCTCGCCTTGGTTCCATAGCCCATAGTACTTCTCCTACTACAACCATCCACGCCCCCACGACATATAACCCCTTTGTAGCAAAAGCAACACCATCTCAAAACAACCTCCACATGGGAATTAGAAGCATTAGGCCGCTTAGCGTACCTAGAAGATGCAAGCTTCGTCTTTCGCATGGAACAACCACCACCTCCTCCTATACTAATGGAAGGACCACTACTACTCCCTTGCACGCCACTAGCAACACCAAGAGAAGATGCAAGTGAATAATGCTCACCATCATCATCAATTCCCTCTATGTCACTATCTACATGCTCAAATTCATCACAAGTAGAGTAAGTAGGATCAATGTACCTCGAAGCGTCACTATCTTCATAATCTTGACTAGAAGCATAAAGATCAACACCTTATCTTCACAAGCCTCATAGTCTTCATCAATCTCGCGATCATCATAGTGACCCACTTCATCTTCATAGGAGCCATGGTATCCATCATCATAATAATGGCCATCATCATCATCATAGGAACCATAGTCTCCATCATCACCATACGAGTCATAGCAACTCGCATCATCCCCACATGAGCCATAATCTCCATAATCAACATCCGACATTGTTGCAACAACAACGAACAAAACCTCACAAAAGTCACTCCCTCACGTGTATCACTCAATTTATGAACACTCAAGAGCGAGGCCATAACAACTCGGAAACCAAGGGGATCACACCTAGTATGTCCAAGTTAAAGTTCGGAATGGAGTTAATGAGACTCGATGTACGGACAGCTATTTAAAGTGCACACTTGAGGCCAAAAGGAGTTCTAAGACTCTTCTTTGAATTCTAGTCTCCTCTACGCACGAGTGTCCTAATACGCTAGTGAGTTAGTGTCTTTCGAGTAGGCCAAATACCCTAGAAACACTAACCAAGAAGCCCGGAGGTGATCAACAAGTGAAAACCTACGCAAAAACTACCCGAACAACCCTCAAGAAAAGAGGCGCTCCGCCCTGGAAAAGTCCAGAGAGCTAATCAGAGAGAGGCAGTCCGCCTCCCCAGAGTAGGCGGTCCGCCTACCACTTGTTTCTGCAGCTTCGCGAAATGCGTTTTGGCGATTTTTGGCCAAATTTTTGGTTCGATTTCAACCCGATACAAAAAAACCAACGATACCCAAATGTGTATACAACTATTATCAACAATCCTCAATAGTTTTAAACCTCCAACAAACAAGAACAAGCTTCGATTCGAATTTGAAGCGTTTTCAAGAAATTTCAAACTTTTTGGATTTTGATTTTGGAAATTTTGATTCGTAACACCAAATTGTAATATATGGGTATCAAAACGACGGGGATACAATAAGAAAAAAACCCCAATACTTTTAAACATTTGGGGATTCAACTCCAACCCGACCAAATTTTTTTTCAACTTTTCAAGTTTTTGAATTTTTTTGTTTTTCTTCAAATTTTCAACAACAAAAATAAGAACAATGATAAACTAACACAATGAACAAGGAACGGAGGTTTGTAAGAACATAACCCGAGCCTTGCTCTAATACCAACTGATGCAGGGTAAAACACGCGGAAGCTAAATCGACACTAAGTATGCGGAAGCGATAAAACAAGATACGAGATATCTAAAAGATATCGAGAAATTCAAGATTGGGAAGGCAAGAAATAGAAGAAAGAATGGATAATGATTCACAACATGAATTTATTATCCAAAGAGAGAAATTGAAACTCGAACCTTACAAGAATTTCACACTAGCGATGAATCTCTATAGATTCCAAGTCATACAAGGTTCACGAAGCTTCAAGCTTCGAACTTGAAGGGCTCGGCCTCTTCAATGTTCTCTCTTCTCAAATTTTCATACAAGCTAAGTTCATGAAATGGCTAAGGGGTGTATTTATAGTGTTTCCTAACCCCTTACGAAATGACTAAAAGGCCCCCAAAGTGGGCTAAGACATAAAAGACCACGTAGGGTCAAAATAGGTAATTTACACAAAATTCCGTGTGCAACTACCAGGGGGAGGCGGTCCGCCCACCCCCTCTAGGCGGTCCGCCCCTCTTCAAAATCGAGACAGTGGCAGCCACCTAGGCGGTCCGCCTAAGGCTTGAGGTGGTCCGCCTCTTGAGTTCCTGTGAGCTGAAGCAATGTAGGCGGTCCATCCTCTTGACTAGGCGCTCCGTCTCTTCCTGAAGCTCCTTGAAATGTCTCAAAATGTGCTCTGGACGCCCCTCCTTTGTACCCTAGGTGGTCCTCCTTCCTTGGCGCTCCAATGCATGATCTTCAAGTCATTTCCGGAGCCCTCGACTTGCAGTCCTTCTGCTCTCACGCCTGGCTCTTGATGGTTGGGAACTAAACCAATTTGGACTGCAACATAGGTTGAGCTATTTTGCTTACTCCATTCCATATGTTGATCACACTTTTAGAGTTCAACATACCAAAATCAATGTGCAACATTGTGAAAACATTATATTGAAGGTTGGGTATGATGATGATAAACTTAGAGGTAGTAGGATCTTGCATGTTCCATGTCCTAATAACCTCTTTGTTTGTTCTTGTGTTGGGTGCACTTCTTTAGTAAGCCAAGTGCTTATTGTTTCCTTTGGAGACATGAATGTTTTCATTTCTATTGATACTTGGTTATACCACAAGAGTTTGTTTTCCACACGGTGTGCACTAACCTACTTCCGCAGTAGGAAGTTTTGCTTGTGTTTGTCTTTGCTTGTAGGTCCGGATGGTTTGATTTTGAGGACGAAATTCTCTCAAGAAGGGGAGGATGATGCAGTCTAAATTGAGCTCAGGCACCAACCATCATGAGCCAAGCTTGAAGGACACATGAGATGCAAGTTCGATAGCTTCAAGAGCTTAGGAGGAGGGGAAGATGATACAATCAAAGTTGCCTTAAGATCATTTGCTCGGAATCAAGCTAAAGAGATCAAAAGTGCTCGCATACACTTGGTTTGGAAGAGCTTTGAAAATGGAGGCTTCAGAGATGTTTGGAAGAGCTTCCACTTGAGCGCATATGAAGCCTCAGCAACGGGCGGACCGCCCACTACACCAGGCGGACCGCCTCTTTGAAGTCTAACTCTCTGGACTTTGGACTGCGCGGACCGTCTCTTTATGGTGGAGTCTTGCAGCTGAGTAGGTGGGCCGCCTACTTCTGTGGAATTCAAGACGGGATTTTGTGTGTATTCCCTATTTTAGCCTTACGCAACCTTTTATTGTTTTAACCCTCTTGTGGGCTTTTTAGACCTTTCACAACATGTAAAGGGAGACTATAAAAGCTCCTCTTAGGGCATTTATTTCATTTAGTCTACTTTGAATTTGAAAACATGAAACTTGAAAGCTTGAGAGCTCTTCAATGAAGAAACCCTTTGGGGCTTGATTTCACTTGGTGAATCCAAATGAACTTCGATCCTTTTTTTTATCATACTTGATTGCAAGAGCCGAGTGCCTCTTGAGGTTAGTTTGCTTAGCATAAGTGTCTTTTGACTTCGCCAAAGGTGTATCGAGACTAGTTTCTCGGTGCTACTTGGGCTTTCGTTCGAGTTACGTCTCGTTCCTATCTCTTTTCTCCCTGCTTTCTATCTCTTTGTATCGTGTTGGCTTCCGCATCTATTTTATTTGCTTCCGCCCATTTTTACCCTGCATCACCCACACAACAAAGCTGGTCTAACAACCATTCTATAAAACTTGCCCTTAAGTTTAGGTGACACCTTCTTATCACATAAGACACCTAACGTAAGTCTGCATTTCATCGAACTCTCTCTTATGTAATGTGTGACATTGTCGTCAATCTCTCCATTTTCTTGGAGTATTACTGACCCAAGATACTTGAAGATACCTTTCTTTTGGATGACTTGTGTGTCAAGCGTCACATCAACATCAGAATTTTGTTGTGCATTACTAAACTTGCACTCCATGTACTCTGTGTTCGTTTTGCTCAATCTGAAACTTTTAGAATCCACCGCGTGTGTCATGTCAGCCAAGACTTGTCATTTACAAATAGCATGCACTCATGGTAGCTCCACTTAGATACCCCGTATTAATTCATCCATTACCAGAAGAAAGCTTACACCAAAAACAGATTTTTACGTTTTACGTGCAAGCTTAAGTGGAAAACATAAAATCCCATCATGCCCCCTAACTCGGGTGAAATGTGATAGGTACCCGACCTTACTACCCGCTAAGTGTGTCCTTAATTAGATGATTAACATTTAGCATTATTTTCCTTATTACATTGACAAGGCAATAATTAATATGCTAAAATAACCAACAAAGTCTCATTAAGCTGCACTAAATGCATTCGTGTTTCCAAATGACACAATACTAAAAGTACTAAATGTATAAAAATAACCCTCTATCTTAGTTATGAGCATCTAGGGACTGAAAGCATGATTCTTTCGGGAATACTCCTGGACGTGCAAGATTTTGATGCTAAATATGCCCCTCGCGATCACTCATAACTCTAGTGTGAGCATGAAAAATTAAACGGTGTCCAGGGGGCCAAGTACTATCGAGAGGTTATCTAGTAAGTTTCATTGACTACCTTCTAACTGGTGGTATAAATATTTGTGAGTAAAATATAATACTTCATCAGTTTCAATTTATGTGTCAATATTTTCGTATTAATTCGTTCCAAAAAGAATGACAACATTCTAAATTTAATAGAGTAACAATTTAACTTCAAAATTACTACTTTATACATAATGAAATAATTTACAATCACACAAACATCTCTGGCTTATACTAGATTACAAGTCTCAAAAGTCTTTATTTCTTTCTTAAATTATGTGACGATTCAATAAAGTGGAACGGAAAGAGGAGCATGGTGACATATGTAAAAGCATTTCATAATCTAAAAACAAAAATTTTGCTGAAAATTGTAACAAATGATTAGTGATAACTGAGCTGAAAATTGATTAACTGGTAGTGTGCATAACACTTATTCGAAACTACAATTTAAGAATTGTTTATGAGTAGTTAATGTTTAATCGAAAAATTATTACGGCGTATTAAATTTTAGCAAATGATGGTACTGTATGTACGGGACTGGCTCGTGGCAGGGGAGGTGGCTCCAACTAGGGATGTGCATTTCATCATTTCAGTTTGATCTGAAAAAATTCGGTTCATTTTTCTATTTTTGATTTGCTAAAAGTGAAACTAAAATAGAACTAATAATATTTCGGTTTAATTTGATTTTCTGAAATTCTATTCGATTGTTGATATTACTTTACTACTATTATATAGACCACAGTTTGAGGAGCTTGGGGTCGTCCTACTTGCCGACCCCAAGTAGCCACTTTTAATACTACTTCTTAAAACATAGTCATTTTTATGTGTAAATTGTCTTTTTGGATAGCCACTTTTAGGGCTTCTAATTAGAATATAATCAATTTTTTTAAAACAGGTATAAGATAATCACAACTTCAAAATACAGCAAAAGAAAAAGTCGAATATAAACTTCGAAAATTCTCTTGGAGTTTGAACTTATACAAGAAACTCTAAAATAGTGTCCAAAATTTTTGAACAAAAAGGTTAAATTTTAAGAACATTGCTCTGAAGTTTTAGAGAAATAGGGGTGCATAATGAAGGTCGTGTAGCTTCATCGACTATATGGATAGCTCAGGTTTTCTCAGTGAATTATGTTGATTTGTATATCTTTGATTAACTTAATGATTTAACAAATTAATATTTTCTGTTAAGTCCTTGTTTGTGAAAAATAATAATTTAAACACTAAAAAGAGAAAGATGTTGATAATAACCTTTATGAACAAGATTGAGACAGCTAGAAAAATTACATAAATCCATAATAATTAACAAGAAAATTTAAAATAAAAAATAAGAGTATTATAAAAAATGACAAAACAACAAAAATTCAATAAATTATCAGTGTAAACTTGGGCCCGTCCTCGCACAGGCCTTACATCACTAGTATTAATACATGCAAACGAAAATTTCGTGTAGGGCCTGTTTGGCGCGCGCTAATTGATTTGTAGCCGTCAAAAATAAATTCGCTGAGAAATAATCACTTCCGGACAAATCCTAGTATTATACTGGGAAGTTTCAGTAAACTAACCCCAGTATAAAATATTGAGGCTTTGAACAAGTTTTGTTCAAGGCCCCATCATTTTGTTATGGGACTTTATATAAAACTTCAGTCCTATAGCAAAATAATGGGATTTATCCCTTTGATGAGACCTTTTTTATGGGAATAAATCTCATTATTTTGTTATGGGATAAAGTCCCATAATAAAATAATGGGACCTTTGAATATGTTAGTTCAAGGTCCATTATTTTGTTATGGGATTATTTTGTTATGGGACTAGTCTGGTGTGCTTTTCCAACGCTAATGGAGCTTAAGTGTGCGAGCGAATTTTTGTCTATTCTTCAATAAATTTTGAAACAGTGAATAGTCCTCAAGGAACGCGTCCAAAAATAGCTACTGATCAAAATTTCTCAAAAGTTAGGCAATTCCACTCCCGCCCCAGTTCCCTGAGGCACTTCGATTAGTTATAATGTTTGAGAACCCTCCTTCGTTCATTAATTAATGCTTCCTCTTACTTTTTCGTCAAATAGGTCTGAGCCACCTGTCCTGTCATAGCACTTCCTTTTCCAGACTTGTAGGTGATCGAGGTTTATCTAGGTTAATAATTCTCAAATAAAGAGTGGTATGTACTCTCTCTGTCCTAATTTGTTTGTCGTAATTTTATTTAACATAAAATTTAATAAAAAAATTAAGATATTTAAAATTTATAGTCTAAAATAAATTATAGATATTTGTATGGTTATAAATGATCAAAGAGTAACTTTAGAGTTGAATTGTTGTCAAATTTAAAAAATACAGACATTTTTTTGGGACAAATTAATAAGAAAAGTATAATATTGGATGAAAGTCAGAGATGGAAGAACTTTTTCGACTATTTTTCTTTTAATCTCCATGGCCGTTGAGGTTGGTGAACATTTCCAAACCAATGGGGAAACGAGCTTTTCCGCTTATAATCTGTTTCCTGCAGAACCATTATGAACTATCGGATCTTTCCATAAAATCAGCAGAGACGAGAAGGAGAGGGGGAAAAGGACAGGCCGATATTCCCTGTCGAAATTCCCTACATCCTAAACTCTTCTAAATTCTTTCCCCCAATTTAGAAAATCCAGAAAGCTGAATTGGGAATCGAATGAGAAAAACCTTCTTTCTTCACATATTCTTTTGCCTCTATTAATTACTTAAAGATGCCTTACTGCTTAGTTTGAATTATTCTCAGAAAATTAATTTGTTGTTTGTTATTTGAAATGTTGGCTCTGTTTTAATCAATATGTGCTTTTTGGCATAAAATTGGGAAAGATGAGTAGTCAAGTGCCTCCAGCGCCAAGGTGCAATAGTTTAGCACATAAGCGAAACATATTAGCCTTGAAGAAATATGTGAATTAATCTGAGAATGGTGACACCGCCATCAATGATACTAGCCAGAGCAAGCTGTCTTCTCCAACTCACTCATAAGGATATTTTCTTTGTATATTTTATGTGATTTTAGAAGTTCAACTTTTGTTGGTTTTTATTATTCTCGATCTTTCATATTGGTTTAAATAGTTGAAAGCATATTGTGAAAGTCATACCCTTTCTGTGCGGGTTACAATATCTTTTCTTCTCATATGACTCAAATACTTGTTCCGGGTAATAACATTTTATACCCCTGTGTTTACCCCAAGGTTACACAGTGATAACAAGGAAGTAGGAGTACACTATTTTGGAATATAACATCACCAAAGGAAAAAATAGCATTGTATACTATAAAGATATATTGTATACCTTATACCTCAAGGGTATATAGTAAAACAAAAAAATTAGAGTATACTTGTATTTTCAAAAAATGTGTTTCAGGTATTACAATTAAATTTTTATTTAGTTGAGTCTTAGGCGACCGTTTATATCTTAATTTGACCGGTTGATAAACAATTTACGTTGACAAGTGGTCGGTTTATCGAGTATTTAATCGAATACAATATGAGCAATAAATTCGACAGCACAGACAATATCAAGTTTCGATGGTATAATGCAGCAAATCTGATTCGAGGACAATTATTATCGAATAAACGAAGATGAACAATAGATTCACAGGCTTATAACGATGTAATTAAACAACGACGAGCGATCGATTCTTTATGAATTCGGGCAAGCGAATTACGAGCGAAGTAAATAGCTAATATTTTACTGAACACGATTTAAGTATTAGGTTAGTATGATATCCGATGAAAGATTAAATGAAATTTGATCAAGAATGTCGAGCTATGGTCAAATATGCAAGATAACGTATATCAGTCGATGACAAGTTTGACGAAAACGATAAAGCTACAATTAATGAAGTAATGATAATTCTACTGAATTGATGCTGCGATCAAGATGATAATAATTGATTAACGTGATCGGTAATGGTGAACATATATGCCTAGCAATGAATTAACGATATGATTTAAGATAACGATAGTTAATTAATGAAGGCAGTAAAGCTTATTGTATTGATTGATCGAAGGTTGGTGCTTCGTTGAAAGAGATGAATCCCCCTTCAGACTTGAACCAAGCTGCGATTTGTGTTTAATATAGTAATAGCGATTATGACAATGGAGGATTTGCAATAACAGTAATGAAGGTATAATAGAATGATCAAAAGGGGTGCTTTTTGTTCAGAAGAACGTAAGTCTACAAATGGGGAAATAGGGGCTTATTTATAGGTAAGTGAGATGTGGAGAGGTTTGGGCTAAGGTCGTTGCGCTCCTGCCACCTCTTGGTAAAGTAGGCTGACTCTCGCTCCCTCACTCCTTAAAGGGATCAAACGACTTTGAGCTTTGGCATTAAGTACGCGTGGGAAGGAATTCCAATTATTCCAGGTTCTCTCTTTCAAGCTTCTTTCCACTCCCCCACGTCACTCCATCAATCGCGCAACAGCAGTTGCCCACGTTCAACAAACTCCGCTGAATCCGTTTCAACAAAAGCGTGATAAGATCGGCAATTGTTATCCGGCAAGACGATTGTCTTCGGGATCTTCCGATTACGACCCAGCTCATTCGATCACATCACCAATCGAAGCTACCCACATCCGATCTCGTTTCATAACATTTCCGAAAATTGCTCTCATCTGGCCACGTAGAGTGTGATAGGATAATTTTCGACCAATACAGATAGTTGCCCCACTTGCCAAGCGTGTGTTCGAGAAACTTGGCAAGTGGCTTGAAACTTTAAGCGGGAAAAACACGTGGAGCATTCGTGGCCCTTCAATTTGAAATGTCAAACCGTCACTTCAACTTCTCTTCGCTGCACGTGTCAACTTCAACCGTCGCAAATCAATTTTACAAACTTTACAACTTCTCAAACTCTTCAAACTCTCCAACTTCTTCAAACTATTTTCTTCAGATTCTTCAAGTTTTTCAAATTCTTGCTGCCAAGTTTGCTCTGATTTTTTTGCAGACCTATAAAACTTTTTCAAATTCTAAAGTTTGTTTACAGACAAAACAAGTCTTTGCTCAAAATGTTTTCATCTATACAAGATATCGCTGATGCTGATATTTTCGCTTCCACTGCCCCCGCCACCACATCACCGCCGCACTCTGCCATGGTAGCGGGACAAGTTGCCGCCGTCACTGGCCCTTCAGAGGAGAAGAAGGGAAAAAATGAAAGGAAAGGAAACCAAAGGATTTTGGTCCCAAGAAGCTGTATTCGGAAATTCTTCCGAAGAAGTTCACTTACGACAATGATTGCAAAGTTAACGTCCAGAATGAAGCAGAGAGAAGTAAGAAGAAAAACATTCCTATTGACTCTGTATACATCGCAATTACTCCCGATTCGATGTCGCGAGTTTGGGATGACTGGGGTTGGACAGCAAATGAGGATGAGGTGATGTGCCCTCCGAAGAAGTCTACTTTGGCCACCCATATCGAAGGCCATTCGGTAGTATTAACTTATCCGTTTACAATCGGTTTCACTCTTCCAATTGACCCTTTGATCGAAGAGTTTTGCCGAATGTGTAATGTTTGCGTTGGACAGCTTTCTCCAGCAATATAGAGAATGGTGGTGATAATGCAATTTATCACAGAGAAGGCGAAAGTGGAGTTGACACTTCGCCACATCGTTAACATTTATTCTCCCCGAGTCTACAAGGCAGGGGTGATCAATTTAGCCAAACAAGGTCAACGGGCTCTGATTTCCGATAATGATGATGATCTCCGAGGATAGGATCAATGTTTTGTTTTCATCCCTACAGAGCAACTGACTGCACCTGGAGCAGAGCCGCTTCCGAGCGTGTGGAACCGAACTCATAAGTGCTCGACTATTTTTTTGTTTTTTGAGTAGATTTAGAATTTGTTCGGTCTTCTTAAAAACTCATCTTTCTACCTACAACCGATAAAGTTATATTTGATCAAGTCCCTGACATCGAACTATGGCTGATAGAGTCTTTGACAAAACAACCAATGATCAAAAGGCCCGGAAGCCGATTGCGGCTTTACGGACCCTAAAGGCCGAAAACCATGGTACAGTTTTTCCCTTTGAATTTGTATTTGATTTATTTTTTCCACTAAACTTTGAGCTTCCGTAGGCATTACTGGCACTGGAGGTGAGCCCAGCGACGAGGAAGCCGAAGTCGAGGGTGAGGAAAAGTCGATGACGTCCCTCCTCCTCCGAAGAAGAAGACATCCTTTAAGGATATGAGGAGCAGGTAGCTTCCCAAGATTGTGGTAAAAGAGCAAGGGGGCAGTTTGTCGACCAAGCCCCAAACCATAAAAGAAGTGATCGCTGGGACGAGCTCCGCTATTGCAGCAGCGAAGGCTGCCGAAGAGACGACCTCGATTGTTAATCTCGATGAGGATGAGACAGGAGAAGAATCAGGGTCCGATCGATTGGTTAGGCGTCCCAAGAAGCCAGTGAAGGAGAGGCTTCAAGAAATGGCTATCCAGCTCAAAGCAGCTGAACAAGTTGGAGACTTTTCAACTGATTTGGGAGGCGAAGATTTTCACCTATCTCCGATAGCCAAAGAAGTCACTTCGGGTTCGGGAGGTCTGCCTAGAAGAGATGGCGCCATTGTTTCCTTGGGCATTGTTCCTGAGGTCGAAGAAACCATGATCGATGCCATCTATCAAAGTCTCGAGGAGAGGGATCCAACCAAAGGGAAGATGCCAGCTTTGGATCGGCCAATGGCCACGACAAAGTCCAAATACGATGAAAGTACAGGTTCGCCATTTTTTGGTGTGGATCACGCTGACCCGATAGTGCCTCTTCCTCGAGGTGAGGATGTTGCAGCCTTCGCCGCTATGGGTGACTCCGAAGAGTTAGGCGACAGAGCGGTCACAGTACATGTGCCACGCAACATCGATCTGCTTAGATGCCCAAAGCGCCTTGCTGATTACCTATTTGAAGTGATGGGTCCGATGGAGCAGGCCCGACTGAATGTGCACACCGACTTAAGTCTCCTTTTCGCAAATTGCTTTTGCTGGCTTTAGGGTAATTTCCTTCCCATCATCCACTCTTTTCCTTTCCTTTGAATGTAACCCATGTACTAAATATTTAACTATGACTTTCTTTTAGAACACAATAATGGAGATCGAAACAGCTGATCGAATTCGCCAACTACAAGATGAAGCCAAAATTTTGAACGATCAAATTACTCAGCTGACTTCGGTGGGGGAGCAGTGGCATTAGAAGCTGAAAGCTTTGGAGACTGAGCATGCTGAGCTTTTGGCTAACTTTGATAAAATCACGAATGAGCATGCTCTTCGCGAATCTGAGTTAGAATCTCTATTCGAGCCTTGAACGAGCAGCTCAGCCAACATGAGGCCAATACTGAGACGAAGTGTGCCGAACTCAGCTCCATTTTGGAGAGCAAAAATCGAGAGCTTGCTGCGATGTCCGAAGAGCTTCAAACTCTCCGTAAGGGCAATGAAGATCTAAATGCTCAAGCCAACAGTCTGGCGGAGAGAAATCGAGTACTTCAAAGGGAGTCGACCAACCTAAGGCGCAACCTTGAAGAGGAATTTGAGAAGAAGAAAGACTTGATCCTTGCTGAGTCGAGGCGCGATGTGCTCAAAGAGATGCTCGATCAAAATGTCGATATTCCCACTGAGTTGGATGAACCAATAGCCATTGTACGGCTTGCTCGTGAGGATCTCAGTCTCCCTCCGAGCTCCTCCGATGAAGGCTCTGACGGAGATGAATGAATCATAATTTCAGCTTGCTTTTCTTTAGTTATTTTCGACCAGTAGCTTGGTCTTTCTATTTTGAAACGATAAGGTCGTTTGATCAATCAATGTAAATATTTTCCAAATGAATGAATTATGTTTTAGGAATTTCCTTTTATTGCTTAAAGTGCTGTATTCCGAAGATAAGATTGCCTTTGAATTTTCCAAGAGACAAGTTAGTTCAATCGTTCAAAATGTTAACGATTTAGCGATAATCGTCAGAAAAAATATGAAATGATTGGGGCCCAATGTACTTAGTGCGTAGTAAAGAATGGCGTCTCATTTTCACGTAGTGCACTCTTCGATTAATTTCAGGTTTGAAAATTTTTGGTTCAAGCACTTAGGTCAAAAATTGGAATTGTAAAATTCAGCAATATAAAGATCGATAACACAAAATAACAGGTATTGTAGAGATCAAAAAAATGGTGCAAATGCATATTATTGAAGTATTGGCCATTGTCAGGCGCTTGATACATTATTCGATCGGTTAATTCGTATCGGTTACATAATGTGGCCGTCATTTCTCGATCGCTAATGGATCATTTGCATAGTGTATGTCCTATCTAAACGAACAGTCCCCAGTTTAAGCAAAAACATTTTGGGCTTGAAGTTCTCTTGAAGTTTTAAACGACAGTCCCCAGTTTGAGCGAAAACATTGGGCCTGGAAGTTCTCTTGAAGTTTTCGTCAAATTTGAACGAGTCCCCAGTTTGAGTGAGAACGGCTTGTGACCTAATGAGTCCTTGATTTTGTCTTCGAACTATCTCGTCCTCATCTTCGAAAGAAATCCCCGGTTTCTGGGCATTCCCCAGTCCTCGAGTGCTTCTGGGCAGTCCCCAGTCCTTGAGTGCGCGATTATCCTACTAACTCGATCCCCCCAGTGTTTGGGTGCGAAGTATGAGTACTCGAACACTGGACTTCGACTTTCGACATTTGAAACGAAAACGTTGAAGGACAAACATCGAGAGAAAGCGTTAAAGATGAAGACCACGTTAGAGTATTCGTCAGACTTATCAACCCCGATTGGAGCGTTTCGAGCTCAACTATCTGTGGGTGATGTTTGTCATCATTCGATTCCAACTATGCCTATCATCTAAAAGTGTTAGTACCAAATAATCAATAATCAAATGAGCCCGATGGAGGGAAAATGAAAATTATGTGAAGAAAAGTGAAATTTGATCATACGATACCGTAACGTTTTCAGAAATAATATTTCTTCAATGGTGTGATATTCCAATTGAAGTCGACTGGCTTGGAGTCCACTGTTTCGAGCTGGTATGAGCCCTTTCCGACCACTGCTCTGACCCGATAGGATCCCTCCCAATTTGCTGCCAGTTTGCTTTCGTTTGGTTCATCCTTTTTGACCTTTTGATCCTCAATACATAATCACCTAGATTAAAAGCTCGATACCTGATTTTTTTGTTGAGGTAGTTTTCTGCCCTTTGATTCTGTGCTTGTATTCGAACTAGTGCCATATCTCTTTTTGCCTCGATCAAATCCAGCTCTATCATCATTCCTTCCTTATTTGATTCATCGGTGGAATGAGCGAACTGAAGACTAGGTTCACCGATGACACGACCCGGAATCCGCCGTGCGGGCACCCGACATCCTCCCCTAGACCCATCGGGCGAACCCTTACCAATTAAATTAGGAAAATAAATATAATAGTTCATAAATAAGGACAAGACTTAAAAAAACACACAGACATATTGACACTTCTAAGCTGTACGAAAGACAATTACAGCTAACTACCCAACATACTAAGTTTAGGGCTATCCAGACTAGACATCTAAGAGTACAAAAGAAGACAAATACCTCCTGAAGGGAGCAAAATGCAACTGAAATAATAACCAATAAACTGGTGGCCATCCGGAATAAAAGCTGGCTCACCCTGACAGCTGAAGTCGTCTTCGCTCCTTCACAACGTGGCAAACTCAATCCTGGAGCGAACCTGCCGAAACGAAATAGATAGACAAGAAACAAACAAGAAAGAAGGGTGAGTCAAAAGGACTCAATAAGTGGGGCAGACTAGCCACCTCAAAGAATAGGATAGCTAGCCAGGGAGAAGAAAAACAGATAAACGAAATCCATCTTATTTGAACTATAAACAGGCAAAGCCAAATAATAACTGAAAACACGTATGGAATCATAAACAGCCAGGGACATAAGGTAGACAGAACGTATAGATATCCTGAACATGTTGACAATCAGAAATACATCCTGTTGCGGCGTGCAACCCGATCCATATATTCATACCGTTGCGGCATGCAACCCGATCCACATATTTATACTGTTGCGGCGTGCAACCCGATCCGATCCATGTATTAATATTGTCGCAACGTGCGACCCGGGATACGAGCCAGAAATATATAGGCAAACTGAGATACGGTATACATACCGCATATATAAAACACAACACGATAGTCACACAATAGTCAGCACGCGGTGCAATGAAATGGGATGAATGCAGTATGATGCAATAGTGTCACATGTGCCAAATAGATGGAGCGGAATCCTCCTGCTCCGGGGGCGGAATCCTCCTACCCTCAATATGATGCAATGGAGTGGAATCCTCCTGCTCCGAGGGCGGAATCCTCCTACCCTCAATATGATGCAATGGAGCGGAATCCTCCTGCTCCGAGGGCGGAATCCTCCTACCCTCAATATGATGCAATGGAGCGGAATCCTCCTGCTCCGAGGGCGGAATCCTCCTACCCTCAATATGATGCAATGTGCATATGAATGCAACATGATGCAATAATAACCCATCACCAGTGCGGGACTCTCATCGACAGCTGGAAAGTATATACCAACTCACAACCAAAGTACAATACTCAGATTCTCAATGCAATACCAATAACAGGACATAATATATAATATAGAATATAAATACAAAGTAAGGCGTAATGAGTATGCCTATCGGCAGCTACAAACATAAGGAACACGTGATAGAAAATCCACGAGGCCAGGTGCCTCCAAAGAAATGGATATAAATACTTACCTTGTTACTAAGTTAGCACAGCAACTCAATAACCGTTTTGTCCTTTGGATTCATTGCCAAACGATCCCACTGTGTTCAATAAGCAGAAAAATATATCACATAAGGCTAACGTCTTCATTCCTCACATCTTAGGGCAATCCAAGTAGGAACCTGATACCCTATTCGCATACGCAATACGCAGGCCAGGCCTACATACAGGGTTTAAGGTCACATAACCAAACCCAAAATAATTTACATTTATATATTGCCCATAACTCACTGAGTACGAATATATAATCAATTTCATTATCGGGGTCCATTTGACCCTTTAAACTATCAATTTACGTCATTAGGGCGATGTCTAAGATCCCTATTTTTACCGTAAATATATATTCAAATATACGTAATAAACTCAAATAATATATTAGGATCGTTACCTGAATGTTTCAGGGTGAAAATTCTACTTTTTTCCGGCTCCTTTTCTCATTTTCTGGCATTTTTTTCCACTGTGTTTCTTCTTTTTATGCTTCTGATATATGTACGTATGTTGCTGAATGGAAGACAAGGGATTAACTTAATCCCTTGTCCACCGACTCCCATTTCTACATTCGTGTTTTTTTCCTTTTTTTTTTCCTTTAAAATTTGCTGCTACGATAAAAATTAAAATGGTACCCTACGATATTCAAAATAATCCCAACTTTTGCATAAAAGTTATAAAAAATATATGTAATATACTCGCAAAGGCGGATCTCAAATTGGACTCCAGAAATTCAAGATGCGAATTTAAATGAAAAAGGTCAAATCATTTAACTTTCGGCATTTTAGCGGAAACTTGCCGAACAACATCAAAATTCACTTTTGAAAGTTCACAATGGTCATAAATAATCATACGAACCCAACGGCGCTTTCGGATTTCGAATCGGAGCTCATTCGGCAAAACCGAGCTCGAAAATCTCTTTTTAATATTTATCGCCAATAAAAACTGAAACCTTCTTCCGATGCCTACCAAACGAGGTCTGATTTAGCTCAAATTTTACAGACAGGTCCTAATGGACATTACATATATTTTAAAATTATCGGCACGCCAATCGGAGTCCTAACTTCCGAAACGACTGACCGAGGTCGTTTCAACCGACTTCCACTGGAATCAATGCTTCTGCTCCATAGATAAGTGAGAATGGAGTCTCTCCAGTGCTGTTTTTCACCGTTGTTCGATGAGCCCACAGCACATCGGAGATCTCATTCGGCCAATTTCCCTTTGATTCATCCATCCTTTTCTTCAAATACTCGATTATTATCTTGTTGGAAGACTCAGCTTGTCTGTTTGCGCTGGGGTGATAGGGTGTTGATGCGATCCGCTTGATCCCCCATTTCCTGATAAAGGCTGTGATTCGGCTTACCACGAACTGTTTGTCGTTGTCGCATATGATCTCTTTTGGGATCCCAAAACGACAAATGATGTTCTGGCGAATGAACTTGATAACTTCTTGTTCACGAATTTTAGCCAGAGCAATTGCTTCTACCCCAAATAGAAAAATAATCTATCAAAATTAAAATAAATTTTACCCTATCGGACGCTGTTGGAAGCGGCCCGACCAAATCCATTCCCCACTTCATGAACGACCACAATGACGTGACCGAATAAAGGGGATCTTCTTGTTGATGTATGAGGTTGCCAAATCGTTGACATTTATCACACTTACGAACAAAGTCCTTGGTGTCCTCTGCGATCGTTGGCCAATAATATCCAGCTCTGATTATCTTCTGTACCAACGATTTGCTGCCGGAGTGACTGCCACATTCGCCTTCGTGAACCTCCCTTAACACATAGCTCGTGCCATCTGGCACAACACACTTTGCTAAAGGGCCATTGAACATTCGCCTATAGAGTTGGTTATCTATGAGGCAATATTTGGCCACTTTAGCTTTGAGTGATCGGGCAGATTTCTTGTTTTCGAGTAGAGTACCTGCCTGCAAATAGGACAAATATTTGCTTCTCTAATCCCAAGTATGGTTGATATTGTTTACCTCTTTGATGCTCCGACAGAGTGGAGATTCGAACAGGTGAACCACTATTTCATCGAGTTCTCCCTCGATGGCAGCTGCAGAACCGAGGTTAGCCAGAGCATCTGCTTCGATGTTGTCCTCCCTCGGGATTTGGGCTATCTTCCATTCCTAAAAAGAAGTTAGAAGATTTTGTACCTTATTGAGCAGTTGCTACATTCTCGAATCTTGAACACTAAAATCCCCTTGGATTTAGTTCACCACTAGTTGTGAATCGCTTTTGATGTCCAACCGTTCAATTTTCAAATCCTTTAAGATCTTTAAGCCTGCAGCGAGGGTGATGCAGCCCGAACACGTGCTGATCAAGTGTTCGATCTACCAAGGAGACCGATGACACGAAGTCAAGCCAAGCTGCTGCACGATGTGCACATTCACCTAGCCTGGCCGAAGGAAAACAATTGCTCCGAAGCTCAGTGGCCGGGCTCAAGAACTGAAGGCATTATCTTCAGATTTGAGCCCGAAGGCAAGGTGACCGAGGACAGTGAGCTCGAAGACAAGTGAGCGTCCGAGGACAATGAGTTTGAGCAAGCAACCACGCACCGAAGTCAAGCCTGCCGAACACACATTTAGCTCAGCCCTGCGTGGCTTGTTTTTATTAGTCACTTGTAATTATTTACTATTCAGTCCTTAGCATAGCCTATAAATACTCTATTTTACTTCATTGTAAAGCATCCAGTTTTTGAGTTTATGAAAAACATAGCTAGTGCTATTGTGAGTCTCTGATGGAGCCGAACCCCGACGTGGGCTTTTAAAGAACTTGTGTCAACCGGTGTTAGTCGATTGAACAACTTCTTCTTGATCATTCAATTTGCAAGAAGCGGGTCTTTCTTGAGGATTGTTGCATAGTATAGGTGCGTCTTGATTTCCCTTCAATCGAGCTTGAGACAGGTTCCTCAATGTTCTTTTGAATCGAAGCAAATGCTTCTATCTTTACTTTTCTTGTCATTTATCTTCCGCGTTCGTGTTTAGCATTTCCTTCGGGTTTGCTTACACCATCTTGGTATCAGAGCAAGGTTTGAGTTTGTTCTTACAACCTCAAATCCTGTTCACCTAAATCGTGCTTGTGTCTTCAGTTTCAGATTTCTTCATTGTGTTTGATTGTTGTTGCTGAGCGTTTATTCTAAAAAAAAAAGTAGAAAAAGAAATTCAAAAATTGTGTTTGATTATTGGTTGTTTGGATTAAGCAACCATTGATTCTTGTTCACCGTTGTTTCCTGATTCCAACAAGTACCCGACGTACCATTTTCGTGACGAGGGTTTCTTGATGAAAGTTGGACCGTTTTGAGCTTTAATGTTGACTGGAACTCGAACCCCATCGCATTTGGTTGAAACCGATGAAGATTGGTGGTTCTTGAGTGATTTGGGTTTGTTTTGTGCTTGAAAATCGAAGTTCTGAGTTTGACTTCGTTGTCCGTACGCCGAAAAATTGTTACGATTTGTAACAGTGTGCGACACGAAGGAGCTGGACTCATAGCTCAGGAACTTTGTTTGAATTCCTCCGTTGTTGTTTGAAACCGGAGTTGAAAGAGCAACCCAGATCTGTTGAATTTTGTGGTCAGTGAACCGAAGCTAATTTGTCCGTACGCCGGAGCAAAGCTTCACTGTTCCATTGAAGAAGAAAGGGGTAAAGTGTAAAGATCAAAACCCCAGGTGAAAGTTGTCGGCTGAGAAAAGGAAAGTGGATAAGGTAAAACCCTATCCGTACCAAGGAGGGACCACTCTTGTACGGACAAGAGTTGGTGTGTTCGAAAAAGATTCCAAAGGGGAATCAAAGGGTAGATTCTCCTAGGATTTCACTTTTCTTTTGTCCGAAATTCTAGTTAGTGGATATTTTGATTAATTGTCCTACTCGAGGTCGTACTAACTCATTTGAGCTTAATAGGAACTCGTGCGTGGGTGACCGAAGTCCAACTTCGTAGAAATTTCTTTGACTTCCCGAAGCGCAAGAGTAAATAGCTGTCCGTTCCATTGAGTCATATCAACTCACTCTTCCCGAAGTAAGACATCGTAGATTGTCAAATTCGAAGGAATTGAGAGAGGTTAATCAACCGAGGAAGCCATTGGCTACAAGTTCTTGAGTGACCAAAACCGAACCCAAAAATTGAGTGGACCCGAGTACCACCCATCAAAGGTGAGGGAGTGTGTGAGGTGATTTCTAACCTTAACAATTGTTTGGTCTTTGATTTGTGCAGGTACCATGGCTGGGATGGAGGCGATGGCAAAGGCATTGAGAAGTCCAAAGTGGCGTTAGCTGATCTCATGGCTGTGAGACAAGGCGTCAGTGCCGAAGTAAGAGGAGTGACTGCTCGAGTAACTCAACTCGAGCAAGGAAGTGCATCCGTGGCCATGAATGGGTCCGGCGCTGGAACTAGCCATTCCACTCCATTGTAACCTGAGCTGTATGCTGAGCTTGTTCGACAACATCAGTTGACGAGTGAAGCAATTCGAAGAGAACTAAACTTGGGCAATCCCCAAGCGCAACAAAACTTGGGCAATCCCCAAGCTGGCTATCAAAACTTGGGCATTCCCCGAGGAGAAAAGATACCACTTCCAAAGGCCCGAAGAGATCTTGGAGCCGTTGTCGAAGAGGTTGATGAAGAGGAAATTCCCGAGGATGAATATGAAAATGAGCCGCCATTCGCTCCACGAAGGCAAGCTCACCGAGGTCGTGGAAATTTCCGAGGTCGAGGCCGAGGGGCAAATGTTGAAAGAAATATTGAGCGTGAGGTTGATGATCGTAATGATGAGTATCCCGAACAGGCTCGTGGTGTTCGAGACTCAAACTTGAACAGTGTCAAGATCACTATTCCACCCTTTAAAGGAACTAGTGATCCAGATGAATATCTTGAATGGAAGCTTAAGATGGAGCACATCTTTGAAACCAATGAGATGACCGAAGAGAGAAAAGCGGCCCATGCTATTGCTTCGTTCGAAGCTTACGCATCAACATGGTGGGAATCTGACAAGAGGCATAGACGAAGAAATTACTATCCAGTAGTCAATACTTGGCTACAGTTGATGAGAGCGATGGATGCTAAGTATTTGAGTGCCAAGTACAGGCAAACTCAAATGCAAAAACTCTATGAGCTAAAGCAAGGGTCCAAGTCAGTCCAAGAATATCATGATGAGTTCGAAAAGATTCGACTAAATCTTGATCTGGTCGAAGATGAAGAATAAGCCATTATCCGATTCAATAATGGCTTGGCTCGGGATGTGTCATCTCAATTGAGGCTCCACTTGTATCACACGTTGGAAGATTTGTTCGATGCTGCCACCGAAGCTGAAAAATTGGTGAAGGACGATAAGGCAAACCGGTATCGAGGAGTCACTACTTCTACTCCCTTGAACCAAGGTAAAGAATTGAAGAGTCCAAACCAAACAAGCGCCAACACCGTTCGAGATTCGAAGAGACCCTTCGAGAGGGGTGTGACCGTTAACCAACCAAGAGAAGTGGGAGGTAAAGTCCAACTCAACTCTCCTAGTGCTTCAAATATTCAGTGTCACAAATGCAAAGGTTATGGTCACATGGCAAAAGAGTGTCCAACTCGCAAAGTTATGCTTCTGCTGGCAGATGGAACCGTCCATGAGCAAGCGAGTGACACCGATGAGGAATTTATCGAGGAGACTGACCGAGCTGAAGGTGATGATGATCGTGAAGCTACCGTAGCTGATCATCCAGAAATGTTTCTTGTGGTTCGAAGGAATTTGAGCTGCATGACTCTTGAAGAAGAGGACAACCAAAGAGAAAACCTCTTTCATGCTCGATGTCGAGTAAGGGGAAAGGTGTGTTCGATGATCATTGATTCTGGTAGTTGTGCAAATGTGGTGAGCCAAACCTTGGTTTCACAAATGGGACTAACTACTTTGAAACATCCCCACCCTTACAAATTACAATGGCTGAATGAGTGTGGAGAATTGAGAGTTGTCAAACAAGTGTGGATCAAGTTTAGAATCGGAGAGTACCAAGATGAAATGATATTCGATGTGGTACCGATGCAAGCTTGTCATTTGTTATTGGGTCGACCATGGAAATATGACCGAACAGCCGTTCACAATGGCAGATCCAACACTTACACTGTAAGGCTCGACGGGAAGAGTTTCATACTCAAACCCTTGTCTCCAAAACAAGTCACCGAGGACTATAAACGGATGAAAGAATTAAAAGAAGCGGCCAAAGCTAAGCTTCCGATGCGAGCAAAATTGGGGGCCGAAGAGACAAACTCACTGTCCGAAGTAAAAGGAATCTGTGCAATCATGCAACTGGGTGAGTTACTACGAGGCAACGACAACGATCAGATGATGATTTTCCTCGTGCACAAGGGTATCTTTCTAAACTCTAATGATGATTTTTCTAACGATAACCCTTTGCCTAGTGCTGTACAAAGTGTTTTGCAGGACTTCGGTGACATGTTTCCCGAAGAAATGCCAGGTGGATTACCTCCGCAGAGAGGAATCGAGCACCAAATTGACTTCGTACCGGGGTCACAAATCCCCAACAAACCTGCATACCGGTGTAATCCTGAAGACACCAAAGAGCTCCAACGGCAGGTTGATGAGTTGTTAAACAAGGGCCTCGTTCGAGAGAGCTTGAGTCCTTGCACCGTTCCTGTTATACATGTCCCAAAGAAAGATGGAACGTGGCGAATGTGTGTTGATTGCCGAGCAGTCAACAAAATAATGGTAAAGTATCGTCATCCTATCCCTCGATTAGATGACATGCTAGATGAGTTAAGTGGTTCTTCATGCTTTACGAAGATTGACCTCAGGTCCGGTTACCACCCAATCCGAATGAAACTCGGAGACGAGTGGAAAACCGCATTTAAGACCAAGTTCGATCTCTATGAATGGTTGGTGATGCCTTTTGGCTTATCCAATGCACCGAGCACATTCATGCGACTGATGAACCATGTGCTCAAACCGTTCATAAATAAGTTTGTTGTCGTTTACTTCGATGACATACTTGTTTATAGTAAATCTGTGGATGAACATGTTGAACACCAAATACTAGTGCTTGATAAGCTTAGAGAAGAGAAGTTATATGCTAACCTCAAGAAATGTGCCTTTTTTGTCGAGCGTGTAGTCTTTCTTGGATTCGTTGTCAGTGCTAATGGTGTTGATGGGACGGTACTGGTGTTCATCATGGGAATCTGAGGTGCGGTCTTTTTGACGATGGGTTCACACATATTTTCCTTCCCTGGTTTGTTTTGATTTTCTTCACGGGGTGCTGCTTTGATTACCAATTTTGGTTTGGAAACTGAATCATCTGCTTCATCTCTTTCACAAGCTCTTTGGATCACCAGCCTTGGCTTCACAACCGACTCATCAACTTTTCCAACTACTCTTTTCACTGTCAACACTGACTTTTTCAGCTGGATAAGACGATTTGGTTTCCCCAGCATAACCGAAGGAATTGAGTTAACTATTATATGCTTTTTGTCTGCCCCGACTGTTATAGCGTCAACTGACACTATTGGCCTCACAGATTCAACTTCGAATCCCTCTCTACATACCATGCCTACCATGTGTACATCGTGAGATGGTAGAGGATTGCGATTAATGCTAGGTGTTTCTGCATCTTCAATTAGGATCTAATTATTGTCTATCAAATCTCACACTGCTCTCTTGAGATAATGGTAATCTTCTTTATCCTGCCTGGTGCACCTGAGTAGTAAGCACAATGCCGACAACGGTCCACCTTTGCCATGGGAAGTAAATTTTATGGGACTGGCTTTACTATGTCCAATAACTATAATTTTGCGACGATACTGGTGTAAGATTCTTCAATTGGTGTGAACTCTCTCATTTTTTCTTCTCCAGCCTTCTTGTATTCAGCTTTCGGGTGGAAGCCAGGAGGACCCCTTGGTTGATAAGCAGGGTTCGGTAGAGCCTGGTAATGATTACGTGGAGCTTGGTAAGCAGGATATAAAGGTTGTGGGGCTGGCGTGTGCCATTGCGTATAGGACGATGCTGAAGCATATGGTTGCGCGACAAGTACAGAGTATTGAAGTAGAGTGATGGAGTAATGTGAATTTTGTGGAGGGTAGTGGTGTTGTGAAGGTTATGGTTGTGGATCTCGGTATGAATTAGGCTGACTGTATCACTCCTCATTTGACTTTCGTGGACCCGATCCTACCATAGCTACCTTATCTTTCTTATTTTTTCCAAAAGATCCTGACCCAGTCTGCACAGCCTGTGTAGTTGCCTTTAGCGCGGTCTGGCTTACAATCTTGCTAGTTTTGACTCCCTTCTCAATGATTTCTCCCATTCTAACAACTTGATTAAACGGTTTTTCAAAGGCGGCAATCAATGCACCATAAAAAGCCTCATCTTGAGCTTCAATGAGTAATCGAACCATGTCTTCATTAGGGATTGAAAGGCTCACTCGAGCAGCTTTATCGCATCCAAAGATTATCAATTTGGCACGACTTCAATGTGATATTTGTATTTGTCGTATAACGCCTTTTCCATGTCATCAAACGTTGGCCATTTGGTTACATCCTGCCTCATAAACCATTCAGTAGCTGCACCTTCTAAGCTTTCAGAAAAATATGCTAGTAACAACCAATCTTTCCTGACCGCTCTCATTTTGTTGCAGTAGGTCTTCATATGAACCCTTAGATCTCCCTGCCCACTGTATAGCTCAAACTTGGGAACTATGAACCTATCTGGCAATTACAATTTAGGGAAAGGGCAAAGATCCTTGAGAGAAGTGTTGGCATGATCTCTATATCCCTGCATCATTCTCACGGCCTTTTCTAAACCCTTCACTTTGTCCAAAACTTCATTTTTATCCGGTTTTCCCAATCGATCAACCTCAGCCTGAGTGTCGTGATGGAAACCTTGATCATGTGAGCAATTATGTTGGAAAGAGATCATGGGGCTGATTATAATGATGGCCCGCAGCCTGCAGATGTGGATCATTGTTGGATCTGGCCATGGTAGGTCTAGCTGGGCCCCAAAAAATTAGAACTTGTACTAAAAGTGGACCATATTGACCTTGTGGAGGAGGTGGTCGCGGTGGTGCATGGGGGTGCGCAACTTCATTTGTTACACCATGGACAGAGCCAGAACTAGAGGGATATACTGGATAATCGGCTGCTATAGATGTGCCCGGTGCGTGTAAGACCATTGTTGGTAAATCCTGCTGGCTTAGGAGGAGGTGGACCTCCCGTGTTCCCAGAGTGATGCATGTCAACCAAGAGCTGCTTCAAGTTTTGGACCTCCTCGGTCAACCTTTCATTTTCTAGTGCCAAGAGTTCCTGGACACCAGCCTCAGATTTCTCCTGTCAGATGGCATGGTTAGAGGTGTAGTTACAGGTCTTTTTGATCTACTTGTGCTATGCCAAAATCAAGGGTAATCTAATGGTGCGTTATGCAAACAAAACAAGTTAGGAAAATAACACATTTCACAAACAAAGTACATCTAGAAGCCTAAAAGTCGTCATGCGTCATCCCGAAGTAGTTTGGACCAAATTCCCAAGTGTATTGTTATATATATAAGATATATATATATATATATATATATATATATATATATATATATATATATATATATATATAATTTTTTTTACAAAGAGAGGCCAGAGGATGAAAATAAATTGACACTTAATCTTTTACAAAAGTTTTCTATTTTAATTACTAAATTACTACATATATGCTTTATACAAATGAACTGAAAGCATGATGAAAAGAAAAGTACACAAATAACTTAATTGAAAATACATTACAACAGCTGAGTTCAAAAAATAACATAAGGTACAACAATTAAAATATCCGACAAGACACAAACAAAATCCTCCAATCCGGGCATGGTTACAGGTCCTCCTAATGGTCCTGATGATCTATTTGTGGGTATCCTCTCAAAGTGCCACTTAGTCTAAACAAATCTCTTCGAAAAGACCTAACACAACCGGTACACCATAATTTGTCATGTCGAAGACACATAAACTTACAACAAAAGTTTGTCATTATAGCGACATAAAATTTGATCCAAAAGAATTTTTTTGGCCAACCAGGACACTTGGAAATTTTTAATTTTTTTTAACTATTATAACGACATAAAGACTGACGTAAGAAAAATTGTCGATAGTGGCACTTTGGTATATCCACAAAAAATTCGCCATTATAACGACGCGAAAATGACATCTAGGAAATTTCTTTCAGCGAGACATTTTAAAATTTTACAAAAATTTGTCAGCATAACGATGTAAAAATGGGTTACGAAATTCACACACATTTTTTTTCTTTTTGTAAAATTTTGCCATTAGAACGGCGTAAAACTGACATCTAATAATATTGTCGAGACTGGTATTTACAAAATTCTGGCAAAAGATCGCCGTTATAAGTACATGACTCAAAAAACCTATAGTAAAAAAAATTTCTTTATAATCTAAAATTCACCCTACTTTCTCTCTTTTCTCTTTTTTTTTTCATCTTTTGTCATCTTTTTTCATTTTTTTAAAAATTTATTCCTCCCCAATTCGGCCAGCATGACAACCTTTTTCTAGACGCATGCAACACAAAAAAAAAAAAAAAGCCTCAGACGTGCCTTTCCTTGGATGTGGGTCCCATTTTAGCACAAAGGGGGTTAGACTAGACAAGTGTAATACCAGTATACTGCACCTCACTAAGTCAGATGAAATGCACATAATTGGGCCTAAAGGTCTAACTCTAGGTGATTTAACTGACTCGGTATCTTGACTGGCTAAAAATCTGGTGGACAAACCAAGCGGAAGATGCGTTGGGGCCATCCGACAACAGTCTCTCCGGCCTAAACCTCCAAAGCACCTTCCTCCTAAAACATGGGCAATTTTAGTAAGAAAGTTCCCTGATGCCACAAGCAATCTAGTAAGTGTACGTGTGCATGTGTTCAGAGACTCAGAGGTGTATGCGGAGAAGATAGTTTATATACACAGTTCGACAAAATCAAAGCAGTAACATTTAACTTTTCATGTGAATACGATAATAATAACAAACAACCATAATTAAATAAATAAAAACAAAATGACAAATCAAGCAAGAGATTTTAGTTTTAACTATTTTCCCCAAGCGGAGTCACCAAGCTGTCACGCCCTCTTTTTCAAAAAATAAACAATCTCTTAGTTAAAGAGGTTTGTTAATTTTAAAGATTGTGACTGGTGTTTCAAGGTACACAAAATTGTAAGAGAAAAGTCGGAGTCGCCACTTGACAAGTTAAAGGTGTGCAACATTACCAAAGGGGTGCATCTAGAACACCTTTGACTCGTTAAAATTGTCTGCATCAGAGATTCGAGCAAGGTCATCGAGCAAGTGTCAAACACAATCGCTTTATTATCGTGTTTTGATTTTATTAAATTTAAAGGAAAGAAAAAGGAGTTTAGGTTTTCCCTAACCAAAGTTGCCCCAACTGCCCGACTGCATAACCACTGTCTCGACGTCGCCGTCAAGATTTTTCGTTACAGCCTCGCCATGCCATCAACACCACAACATCTTGATGCAGGGAAAATAAGTAAGCGATAAAGTAAAGGTAAAAGCGAGACGTGGCTCGAACGAATAACCCAAGTAGCACCGAAGAACTTGTTTCGATACACTTCGGGAGATTGTCAAGGAACACCTACACTAGGCAACTACCCTCAAGTTACACGAGGAATCCGCAAGTAGAATGATCTGGGAGGGGTTGAAGATCAACTAGCATCCACTAGAAGAATTCAAGTCCCAAACTAAGGTTTTCATTCAACTCAAAGAGCATTGCTCAAGTTTCGTCTTTGTTAAAAAAGAAGCTAAGTAATAAAAATAGACTAAGCTAGGATATTTATAGGGTTTGCCAAGCTTTAGTAAAAGTTCTAATATGCCCACTTGTTAGGCATTTAGTTAAAAGACCACGCAGGGCCAAAAGAGTCATTAACTACTCAAAATCTCGCTTTTTAGCAATCCGGGCGGAGCCTATTTCTAGGCGGAGCACCTACAATTTTGACCAATGTGGTGGGCTAGGCGGAGCGCCCAACCCCTGGGCGGAGCGCCTGGCTGCAGGCTTCTCAGGGTGGAGCGCCTGGCTCCTCGGGCGGGGCGCCTGGGCCTTCTAGGTGGGGCGCCTGAGCCTTGATCATCCGGAATGGGTTCCAAGCACTTCCATCTTCAAGTCCTTTCCTCTCCAAATATAAATGCACCTCTTGGACCTTCTTTGCTTGACTCCGAGTGAAGGGTCTCATGACGGATTGCGGCATCATCTTCCCCTTCTTGGGAAGATTTCTTCTTTGAAATCCAAGCATCATCAACCTCGACTCCATCATCTCCTACATCAAGAGGAGTCAAGTCAGAAACATTAAAAGTGTTAGAGACATTATACTCACTTGGCAAGTCGACCACATAAGGTTTGTTGTTGATCTTTGAAAGTACTTGGAAGGGTCAATCTCCTCGAGGTGCCAACATCCCTTTCCTAAGGTGTGGAAACCTTTCTTTGCGGATGTACACCCACACATAGTCACTCTTCTTGCGTTCCTTGTTTTTCTTAGAGGCCAACTTTTCATAAGCTTCCTCCAAGTTCTTCTTCGCCTTAGCATGAAGTTCAACCAAAGCCTTGTCTGGGGTTTTACCTTCAAAATTAACAACCATTTCTCTTGGCAAAGGGGTTAGATCAAGGGGAATCAAGGGGTTAAAACCATAAACACACTCGAATGGAGTCATGCCAATCATTCTATGCAAAGTGCGGTTATATGAAAACTCCATAAGAGGTAGCTTATCAATCCAAGTCCCTCCCTTACCTTGGGTCATAGCTCTAAGAAGAGCTCCCAAAGTTCAGTTCACCACCTCGGTTTGGCCATCGGTTTGAGGGTGGTGAGACGTAGAGAACAAGAGCTTGGTGCCAAGGGCACCCCACAAACTCCTCCAAAAATGGCTAAGGAACTTGGTGTCCCTATCACTCACAATGGTTTGAGGCACACCATGCAACTTTAACACATTATTAATAAACAAAGAAGCAACATGTTGTGCATCATCACACTTTTTACATGGAATAAAGTGAGCAATCTTGGAGAACCTATCAACGACATCATAAATGATATCATGTCCCCCTTAGTCCGTGGTAATCCCGTAATAAAAAATCCATAGATATATCTATCCATAGGCTAGTAGGAATGGGGAGAGGGTTATACAAACCATGGGGGTTCGATTTGGACTTAACATACTTGCACTCAAGGCAAGAATTGCAAAGTCTCTTAACTTGCGTCCCCATTTTAGGCCAATGGAATTGCTCCATAAGAATGGCCAAGGTTTTATCCCTACCAAAGTGACCCATGAGTCCTCCACAATGAGCTTCTTGAAAAAGCAATTCTCTCCATGAGGACTCGGGTATGCAAACTCTACCATTTTTAAAGATATACCCTTTTACCCATTGGTATTTCTCAACTCTTTCTCCTTTCTCAAGAGCTTCATGAATGCTCTTTAGCTTAGGGTAACTGGATACTCTCAAAACCCATGAGCTTGGAGCTAAGAGTGGTGGCAAGAGCAAACTTCCTAGAAAGTGCATCCGCCAGAACATTGTCTTTCCCTTTTTTATATTGAATGACATAGGGAAAAGACTCAATGAACTCTACCCATTTGGCATGCCTCTTGTTCAACTTCTCTTGGGCCCTAAGATGTTTGAGTGACTCATGATCACTCTTAATCACAAATTCTCTAGGCCAAAGGAAATGTTGTCAATAAGCAAGAGCTCTCACTAGGGCATACAACTCCTTGTCATGCGTAGAGTAATTCAAGGAGGCACCCTTCAATTTTTCACTAAAGTAGGCTATGGGTTTTCCATCTTTCATTGAGACACCACCAATTCCAACCACCGAGGCATCACATTCAACCTCAAATGCCTTTTCGAAGTCAGGCAATTGTAATAGAGGGGCGGTACTCAACCTACTTTTCAATTCTTGGAAGGCCTTCTCTTGAGGCTCTCCCCACATAAAAGGTTTGTCCTTCTTCACCAATTCGGTGAGTGGAGCGGCAATGGAGCTAAAGTCTTTCACAAATCGTCTATAGAAACTAGCAAGACCATGAAAACTCCTCACTACAGTCATGGTAGTAGGAGTAGGCCAATCACAAATGGCCTCTACCTTAGACTCATCCACTTCCACTCCTTGGGCACTCACAACAAACCCAAGAAAGACTACCTTTTCAACACTAAGGCACATTTCTTAAAATTAGCATAGAGCTTTTCGGCTCTCAACACTTCAACTACTTGCCTTACATGATTCACATGGTCGTCTAATGACTTTCTATATATCTAGATATCATCAAAGTAGACGACCACGAATTTGTTGATGAATGGCTTTAACACATGATTCATTATCCTCATGAAAGTACTAGGTGCGTTGGAGAGGCCAAAGGGCATCACTAACCATTCATATAGACCAAACCTGTTCTTGAATGCGGTTTTCCACTCATCACCCGGTTTCATACGGATTTGATGGTAACCGGACCTAAGGTCTAACTTTGAAAAGATGCTAGAACCACTAAGCTCATCAAGCATATCATCTAAACGAGGTATGGGATGTCGATACTTTACCGTGATCTTGTTGACCACTCGGCAATCCACACACATCCTCCATGTGCCATCTTTCTTTGGGACAAGAATGACGGGCACTGCACACGGACTCAAGCTCTCTCTCACGAAGCCTTTTGTAAGCAATTCATCCACTTGCCTTTGCAACTCCTTTGTATCTTTGGAATTTCTTCTATAGGCCGGCTTGTTTGGAATTTGGGCTCCCGAGACAAAGTCAATTTGATGTCTAATACCCCTCAAGGGAGGTAAACCATCGGGCATCTCATCCAGGAACATGTCTCCAAAAACCTTCAAAACACCTTCAAGAGCACTAGGCAAAGGGTTAGAAGAATAATCAAATTCGGAAGTAAGAATCATACTTTTTTGCACTAGTCAAATGTGTAGTTTGTTGCCATCATTCCCTTTTAAAAGCTCACCTGGTTGCATCATGGCACAAATGCTACCGGTAGAAGATGGTGGAGTCACCACCAAGCTCTCGGCCAAAGGACTAGTCTCAACAACCGACTTAGCATTTGCCGCTTCTCTTAATTCCCTCATGCGCCCACTTAATTGCTTGGGCGACAAGGGTTATAGCACAAACTTTTTCCCTTCATGCTTGACCATATTAGTGTTGACACGGCCATCATGAATCACATGTTGATCAAATTTCCATGGCCTACCAAACAATAGATGGCAAGCTTGCATAGGTACCACATCAAACATGTGTTCATCCACATAGTTCCCCCTCTTGAACTTAATCATTACTTGCTTCACAACCTTTAGTTCCTCATACTCACTAAGCCATTGCAATATATAAGGATTGTGATGTTTCAAAGTGGGTAATTTCAATTGGGTAACTAGTGTTTGACTAACAACATTGGCACAACTTTTCGAGTAAATAATCATAGAATAAACAACACCCATAACTCGGCATCGTGCATGGAAGAGGTTTTCTCTTTGCAAGGTCTCACTATCCTCCACAAACATAGCACCAAGACTCCTTCTCACAACAAGGAATGCATGAGGATCATCATCCTCAACCGTATACTCTTCCACATAAACCTCTTCATCCCTATCTATTCCCTCATCCTCCGGTTCACTATCTTGTTCATACCCCAATTTACCTACCACAACCATAGTCTTTCGAGTGGGACAATCTTTGGCAATATGACCATACCTTTTACACTTATAGCATTGAGTAGAACTAGAAGTGCGATTACTCAAGTGAGTTTTAGAGTTACCTCCCACATGTGGTGTAGATTTCTCATATGGCTTCTTCACTTCTTTGCTAGCACTTGCACCACTTGCACTTGGAAATCTTGCATTTGGAGGCTTCAACTCTTTTGGTTTACTCATGGAAGTAGGAGTGGTAACGAGTGGATTTCTCTTCCTTGAGCCATTTTTCGGCTTCAACCGCGGTATTGTATAGCTCATAGTGGTCATCATACTTGTGAAACTTTAATTGAGAAGCTATCTCTCGGTTCAAACCACTTCTAAATCGAATCACGGCCGGTTCTTCTTCCTCCGCATCCAAATCTAAGTCATCCGAATTTTCTCAAACTCACTGAAGTACTCCTCAACCGTCTTGTAACCTTGCTTCAACTCATAGAAGCGTTTGAATTGGCCTTGACGATATTGTTGAGTCAAATACTTCTCATCCATTACACGGATCAACTCACCCCAAGTAACATTGATGGCCATAGCATTTATCCTCCTATTTCTCTTGACCGATTTCCACCAAGTAGAAGCAAAAGATTCAAAGGAAGATATAGCATACTTGGCTTTCTTCTCCTCGGTCATATCATTGGTGTCAAACACTCTCTCCATGGAGAACTTCCAATCAATGTACTCAACCGGGTCACTACTCCCTTTGAAGGAAGGAATAGTAAGCTTTACACTGTTGAGATTATTGTTATCACGACCCCCTTGGTAAGGCTTCGGTCGGCGTCCAAAGTTGTCTTCATAACCACCATAATCCCTCCTAACATTTCTTCCAACATTCCCCATGGGTTGACCTCGATCTCGATCTCTACCCCTATTCAAATTTCGACCCCAATTCATGGCTCCCCTAGGTTGATATTGAGCATCATACTCACCATCACCATACTCTTCCTCCTCCCCTTCTTGAGCTTCTTCAATTTGCTCAAGAGGTAGAACATTTCGAATGGGCCCCGGAAGTGTGACATTCCTTTGGGGATTACCCAAAAGGTGGGGGTTGCCCAATAGGTGGGGAATGCCCACCCGTTGGGGATTGCCCAACACTTGCTCTCTTTTAGCAATTTCATCTTTTTCCTTTTGTTGCCTAAGCAACTCAATAACTTGTTTCGGGGTAAAGGTTGAGCTACTTGTACCTTCACCGGCTTCAAGGTGGACACTCGGTGTCCCCTTCTCAACTTGGACACTCGGGGTCCCATGCTCAACTTGGGTACTTGAGGTCACCCTTTCAAGAGCTTCAATCCTTTGGCTCATGATATCAATTTTAGCAAGGATACTAGCCAAAGCATTCTTTACCAAATCATCTCCCTCGGTAGCCATTGTACCTACAAAATGAGCAAACGTTAGTGAAATCACCTCGTACACTCCCTTACTTGTGTTTCACTCGGTTCACTCGTTTATTGGTGGAGGATATTTCACTAGAACTTGAATATAGAAGCTTCACGTAGTTGAACAACAACCCTGAACTCAATCGAACTATCCACAAGTTAGGTGTACTCCGGGGTGAGTGGAGTTTAAGTGACTCAATGGACGATAAGCACTTTAAAGTGAGGACTTGAATAAAAAGTATGTATGAATCTTCTTGGAGTTCTACTCTCCAAACTAGGCACGAATTACCTAAAAGCTCAATGGAGTAGTGCCAATTAAGTAGGAAGGTTACTTAGATAAGCACTAGTTAGAGGTTAAGCAAACAAAGAAACAAGAAAATCTAGGAAAAACTACCCAAACCAACCTTCAATGATCTAGGCAGAACGCCTAAGGAGTAGGTGGGGCGCCTGGGGCGGAGCGCCCCAAGGCAGGCGGAGCGCCTCCAAAAACCACCAGTGAGGTAGGGCAGGCGGAGCGCCCTGGGGTTGGGCGGAGCGCCTGTTCGTCGGGCTTCAGCTTTTTTCAACTTCGTTTTTCTTCAATTTCAACCCAGATTTTGGATCGATTTCACCATATGTGCACAAATTCAAGGTACCCAAAGTTGTATATTGATATTCTCTTCAAACCCCAATGATTATCACACTCAAACACCCAACAACCAAAGAACATTCATAAATGAAAGATTCAAAAAGGGTTTCAAATTGGGTTTTGATTTATCACATTCGATGTTATACATCTCCAAATCTCAAAAAATTGGTATCAAATTGTTCTTTTTTCCATATAGATCAAGCCCCAATATCAAGTTCTCAATTAAACAACCAATCAACCCAAGAATCAAGCAAAAACATCAAGAACAAGGGTTTAACAAGGGTTTAAGAATTTTGGGTTTTTAATTCTTCAAATTCCTTAATACCAGTCCAACCCACGAAATTTAGGTACCAAAAAACCGGATTTTCAACAAGGATCAATCTCTAATAACACCCATAACATGAATCAAACACATAAAAAATTTATGTCAAAATTTTGGATTTTCAACTTTTTCAATTTTTTTTGTTTTTTCTTCTTTCTAATAACTTCAACAACAAGAAACTAAAGAGAAAAGATACTAGGCACGATGAACCAAGGGTCGGGGGTTTGTATAAATAAAACTCGAACCTTGCTCTGATACCAAACTGATGCAGGAAAAATAAGGAAGCGATAAAGTAAAGGTAAAAGCGAGACGTGGCTCGGACGAATATCCCAAGTAGCACCGAAGAACTTGTTTCGATACACCTCGGGAGATTGTCAAGGAACACCTACACTAGGCAAAAACTCTTGAGTCATATGAGGAGCCCGCAAGTAGAATGATCGGGGAGGGGTCGAAGATCAACTAGCATCCACTAGAAGAATTCAAGTCCCAAACTAAGGTTTTCATTCAACTCAAAGAGCATTGCTCAAGTTTCATCTTTGTTCAAAAATAAGCTAAGTAATGAAAATAGATGAAGCTAGGCTATTTATAGGAGTTGACAAGCTTTAGTAAAAGGTCTAATATGCCCACATGTTAGGCTTTAAGTTAAAAGACCACACATTGTCAAAAGAGTCACTAACTACTCAAAATCTCGCCCTTCAGCAATCCGGGCGGAGCCCATTTTTAGGTGGAGCGCCTGCAATTTTGACCAGTGGGGTGGGCTAGGCGGAGCGCCCAACCAATGGGCGGAGCGCCTGGCTGCAGGCTTCTTAGGGTGGAGCGCTTAGCTCCTCAGGCGGGGCGCCTGAGCCTTGATCATCCAGAATGGCTTCCAATCGCTTCCATCTTCGAGTCCTTTCCCCTCCAAGTATAAATGCACCTCTTGGACCTTCTTGGCTTGACTCCGAGTAAAGGGTCTCGTGATGGATTGTCCAGCATCACATCTCCATGCCATCACTACTGCCGCTGCCTTAACATCACAGTAGCCCCGTCACTTTTGTGTTCCTGCGCCACCACTAGTAGCAAAAACACTATCATATCAGCCCCCTACTTTAAAATTTCAGCACCAAAGCAACAATCATATCAAACCATGGCATCAAAACAAACAATGGCAACCCCCAATACAAATACATAACCAACCCCAAAATAAGTACCTCCACACCATTCATAAGACCACAGCATTACCAAAAAAAATTAACGAAAAAAGCAAAAATTAAAAATCATAACAAAAAAAGGATTAAATAAGAACAAAATAGAAGGTTTATCTTTGGAGTATTTGAAATATAAGAAGTGAAAGAGGATAAGGTGAAGTAGAGAAAAATTCAAAACTTACAGGGAAATACAAAAAGTTGCCGGAGTAAGGTTTGGACGAAACTTCAACCTCTGTTCTGCTCAAATTGGTGGAGAGTTTGGGGAAACAGAGTTGAGAAATACAAAGAGAGGGTCGAGAGCTTTTCGTAAAAGTATAATATTGTAATTTTTTACCACAGGAAGGCGGTGGCCCAGCAGCAGATATGGTGGTCCTACAGTGGTTGATAGGCTGGAGAGGGGGCTGTGTGATTTTTCCGGTGAGAAATAAAATTTTGGTAGCATTTTGTTAGTCTTAGGAGACTTAGGGGGCAAGTGATGAAATGAGGATTATTTTTGTCTATATATGTTGGAAGTGGGTGGGGTTAGGAAGTGGGATGATGGGTCATAGAATGGAGAGTGGGCTGCTATGTTTTGTTAATTTCTTTTGAATTCAAGTGGCCCAATGGTATTTAAAACTCTACAAAAGTCCACTACTTAAAAACTATTAACAATCTAAATAAATAAGTTAACTAAAAATTCATAAAATTGTACTAATCACTCAAAATTAAATCAAGACAACCATTAAACAATAAACATAAAGAATTTTTTTTTTTTGTGTATTTTCGTTTATTTTTCTTCTAATTAACTAATTAAAGTAGCAAGATAAAATGACAAAAAATCTAAAATTTAGACAAAAGTCCTATAAAATTAACATGGCTATTTTGAGAAAATTATTGAACTTTTGTATCAAAATTAGGTGATTACAATAGAAAACTCAACAATGCCACTCGGAAGGACCACTTACCATTACCATTCATTGACCAAATGCTTGATAGGCTGGCTACATATTTGATGTGCGCCAACCCATTTTGAAATGATCAAAATTTCTCTAAGTATGGAAAAACACATTCTCATGACTTTTTGGGCGTAGCACATAGTTGGCCGCCAAATTTATTCAACACTGAGAAAATATAAGCTTCGGCAGACGCCCCTCTCTTATGTGTCCGCCCTTTCTAAAATAATGAAAAATATTGCAACTCTCTGTACTTTAAAGGGCTCTCCATAGAGTAGGCTGCCCAATTTTTGCTCCTGAGATCAACTGATTCGGTGACCGCATGTCTGATATGCGGCCACCCCTTTAAAATATTGTGAAATTTTACTAAGTGTTGTGGCACTTGGGCGGCCGCCCTTTAATTTGTGTCCCCGTCATTTACCTGTCTTTCTGATGCAATATAAAATGGCCTAAACGACAACCATCAAGAACCAACCTTGAGAGCACAAGAAATAAAAGTCAAGGGCTCCGGAAGCGGCTTGAAGATCATGCATTGGAGCGCCAAGGAAGGAGGACCACTTAGGCAACAAAGGAGAGCATCGGGAGACACATTTTGAGCCATTTCAAGAACTCCCAGGAAGGGACGGAGCGCCTCTTTTGGAGGGCAGACCGCCCACATGATGTCACCCTCTCTGAAGTTGCAAGGCGCGGACCGCCCCTGTGTATAGACGGACCGCCCACTCTCAGTAGGTGGGGCACCTACTCCTGAGGTAGGGCGCTTGGTTGTCCTTCACAGCTTCTTGGCGGGGCGCCTAGTTTCGGGTCATTTGAAGACTTGTTTTTATGGTGTAATTCCTATTCTACCCATATGTGCTTCTAATGTATTAACTTCGGGTCTTATGGGCTTTTAGTCATTTCACAATTGTGTATGGGAAAACTATATAAGCTTCCCTTAGCCATTTCATTCATTAGTTAGCCATTGTAGAAAATAGAATTGAGAGAGAACATTGAAGAGGTCGAGCCCTTCGAGTTCGAAGCTTGAAGCTTCGTGTATGACTTTACTTGGAACCTATGGAGTTCGACACCTAGTTTGAATCCATTGGAAGATAAGTTTCCCTTTATCCCTTTTGAATCCAATCAACGTATGTGAGTTGAATTCGATTCTTTCTTCTAATTTCTTGCCTCCCTAGTCTTGATTTCTTGTTTATCTCGTTTACTTGCTTCCGCGTATCGTATGATTTAGCTTCCGCTAGTTTACATTGCATCAGTTGATATTAGTGCATGGATCGGGTTATGTTCTTACGAACCCCTGTTCCTTGTTCATTGTGTTAGTTTATCATTGTTCTTGAGGAAAAGAAGAAAAATAGAAAAAATAGAAAAACTTGAAAATTTCACAAAATTGTTGGAACTTGTTGGATCGGAACACCCATATATTGAAAATTATTGGAGTTTGTTCCATATGTGATCCCCGTTCTTTTGATACGTAAATTACAAGATTTGGTGATGTATTTCAAAATTTGAAGAATTCAATTTCCCAAAATTTTCAAAGAACCCTAGAACTTTGCTCAAGAATCAAAATTGATTTGCTGTTATTTGATTGGGGTTCAAACCTGTTGGGCATTGTTTAGAATCATCATATATATTTTTGGGTATCATTAGAATTGAAAACAACTCGAATACATTGGATTTTGAGCGCAAAACGAGCCAAAAACGATTTTCAGAATATGCTGAAAGGAGCAGTAGGCGGACCGCCCACTTGGGCGGCTGCTCTCTAGATCTAAGGTAGGCGGACCGCCCCTTTTACAGAGGCAGGGCGCCCCTTTTGCTGACAGTTGCCCGGGTAGTTTTTGCGTAGGTTTTCACTTGTTTATCGCCTCCGGGCTTCTTGGTTAGTGTTTCTAGGGTAATTGGACTACTCGAAAGACACTAACTCTTTAGTGTATTAGGACATTCGTGCGTAGAGGAGATTAGAATTCAAAGAAGAGTCATATAACTCTTTTGGCCTCAAGTGGCGCACTTTAAATAGCCGTCCGTACATCGAGCCTCATTAACTCCATTCTAAACTTTAACTTGGAGATACTAGTTGTGATCACCTTGGTTCCCCAGTTGTTAAAGCCTCGCTCTTGATTGTTCATAAAATTGAGTGATACACGTGAGGGAGTGACTTTTGGGAGGTTTGTTTTTTGGTGATGCAACTATGTCAGATGAAAATTATGGAGAGTATGACTCATGTGGAGACGAGGGAGACTATGGTTCCTACGATGGTGATAATGGGCATTGCTATGAAGATTCGAGGGACTATGGCTCATATGAGGATGAAGCGGTTCACTATGATAATCGTGAGGTTGATGAAGACTGTGAAGCTCCTGGAGATGAATGTGTTGATCCTTATGCTTCTAGTCAAGAATATGAAGATGGTGACGCTTCAAGGTAAAGTGATCCTACTTACTCTACTTGTGATGAATTTGATCATGTTGATAGTGACATAGAGGGAATAGATGATGAATTTGATTATACGCATTATTCATTTGCATATACGCATTATTCATTTGCATCTTCTCTTGGTGTTGCTAGTGGTGTGCAAGGGAGTAGTGGAGGTCCCTCTATTAGTATGGGAGGAGGTGGCGGTTGGTCCATGGAGAAGAAGAAGCTTGCACCTTCTAGGTACGCTAAGAGACCTAACGCTTCTAATTCCCATGTGGAGGGTCGTTTGAGGGATGGTGTTGCTTTTTCTACAAAGGAGTTATTTGTTGTGAGGGGCGTGGATGGTTGTAGTAGGAGTAGTACTATGGGCTATGGAACCAAGGCGAGAGGCACTTATGGGTTCCATGGCAAGGGTCCTTCCTCAACTTCCAACAGCATTTCTTATGTTGGGAGAGTGACAGGAAATGGAAGTTACACTAGCAATCATGCTAGTAGAGGAAGGATAAGGGATTCCCACGTTGTTGGTGTTGATAGTCGTGGGCATTCAAGTTCTTCCTTGGATGCATCTCTACGAAACTTGGGTAGACGTAGGTTCGTTGTTGAGGTAAATGGTATTGGAGGATACTTGCTCAAGATTGGTGATATCGATGCCAATTGTATTAGCACCTCTTTGGTTGATAGGCTAAGGATACCATGCCAAGCACTAGAGCATCCTTATGAGTATGATGGAGTGTGGGTTTCTAAGGAGGCTCGGGTACTAATATCTCATAGGAATTATAAATGCTATGTGTGGTGTGATGTGTATCCCATGCGTCATGTTGATGTATGGATAGGTGAGCCGTGGTTGGAGGGCAAGAGTGTGCAATATAGTGTGATGAAGGATGTGTATCTTGTGGGCATAGGGCAAAGGGTTTATGACTTTGTGCCTTATCGGGCAAGGAGCCAATTGCCAACTAGTACACCTTTTTTGGCTATGCAAAGGGTCAAGGAGCAAGAACTTCATTACATGGTTGAAAAGGTGCAATCAAGGAGTCCTACAAATGCAAGAAATGGTGGAACAAGTGCTAAAAAAGAGTTGACAAATGTCAACAAGGTGAGTCCGAAGCCACTTCCAAAGCTGAGTGGTTCACCAACAAAGAAGAAGGAGACATCAAGTGATGAGTCTCCAAGTCCTAGATTCCGGGTTGATGTAAAAAGTCCACCTACTCCAGCTATGGGTATTCTTGGGCCTCGTCCCAATTCACCCGAATTTGAGAGACAAAAAATTGAGAGGAGTAAGGGAGTGACCGGTGACATTCCTTGAGTGGAAAAAGAAGAGGATGGATGAGTGATTGATATGCGGCCAGAAACATATGTTTAGAGTCTCATTTCGCCTCAAATTTGTGACCTTTGTACATCAAATGAGTTGATATTTTAGTGTTCTTGAGCTTATTATGAGTTTGTACTTGTGTAGGAACGTACTTGTAGATAATTGATGGATTTGGATGTTGAGATGAGAAGAAATGGAGCTTCGAAGTCTGAGTAGAAGCCCGAGACGTGACCGGGAACCAAGGCGTGGAGGAAGAACAAAGAAAATTAGAACAGCAGTAATTTAACCCTGTTGCGCCGCACTGGGTGTTGCACAATGCGCCGAAGTAGGGGGAATATTCAGAGAACATGAGATTTTGAAATCCTGCAGAAATTGGCCTACGGCACCGGATTGCGCAATGCATAATGCGGCGCCGTAGGCTTAAAATCTTGACATTATTAATTCGACTTTATTTTGGATTCCCGACTTGTGTGGGCCTATGGGGACGGTATAAAAGTCCTAAAACATGTCCCAAAACACATCTTTTGACCTGGAGAAGAGCAAAAGAAGGCTAGAGCTTGGGATACTTCAAGAAAACAAGAGTTTTTCTTAAATTCTTCCTTCCCTTTTGTAATTTATTCATTCATGAATTTCTTAAACATGATTGTTATGAACATGAGTGGCTAAATTACCCATTCTAGGGTTGATTGAACCACTCCAATACTTATGTGTTATGAATATTTATTTCAATAAATGAAACTTTTGAATCCTTCATTTTTAAGTGTTTATGTTTTGATTTCTATTAATTCGAAGGGCCCCCAATTGATTGTTCCCTTTATTCATGTATGTCTAGGGATAGATTCATAGGTTTAGGTTAAACACTTGGCAATATTTCAATCTAAAACGAAGGTATTACTTAGGTTGTCAGTAAGATGATTTGTGACCATTGATTCTGATTGTGAACTACACTTGTAGTCCTAAGTATCTTCACTAATTAGTTGGAAATTGGTTAGTGAATGTTACCACTATTACATGGGAGTGAATAGTTGTATAATTGGAGCAAGTATTCAATAGGAAGAAACCAAGTTGAATTTGTTAAAAGAATTATTCTAACATATAGGTAGGAGTTGGGTAAATCAATCCTAGGCTTTTAAATCCTTGATTAATTATTCCTTAATATTTTGTTCCGTACTTTAGTATTAATTAGTTGCTACATTAAAACCACCATTCAATTACAAACCTTGGGATTTAATTGGTTAGATAAATTAGTTAGACTAACAACTAGATTTCGAGTGTTCCTTGTGGGATTCGACCTCGGGACTTTAAGTACCGAGCTATATTTGCTGCGACCGCTTAGCCCCTTTTATAAGGCATAGTTGGGCGTGATCAAATTTTGGCGCCGTTGCCGGGGAACACGGTGTTATTTTAGTTGTTGAAATAGCTTGTTTTGTTTCTCAATTGACTTCACTTTTGTCATCTTAAATTAACTCTTTGGAATTTTTGTGTTTCAGGTGTATGCGTAAGACAAGATCTCAGTCTGCAGAGTTGAAACCGTTTGACCCAGAGATTGAGAGAAAATTCCACGCCTTGAGAAGGGCGAATACCGTTGGCAATACATTTAGAAAATCAGAAACCAATGAAATTGAGATGGCTGAAGATTTGGCACTTAATGCTTTTGCTCAGCCTGTGGCTGGAAACTTGGCTTCTGCTATTCGGCTTCCGGAATTTGAAACTGAGAGTTTTTACATCACCAAAACTATGGTCAGTCTGTTGTCCAATGTTGGACTTTTCGCTGGTAAATCTACTGACGATCCTCCGAAGCATTTGAAAAAATTCATGAGGGTGTGTGAAACTCAAAAGCATGCTTGAGTTCGAGCTGAGGTCATGCGATTGATGTTATTTCTATTTTCTTTGGTGGATGATGCTAGTGACTGGTTTGATTCTTTGCCAGTCAATTCTATCACTTCGTGGGATGAGTTGGTGATCAAGTTCATAAAAAAAATTTCCCACCAAACAAAACTGCGAAGTTGGTTGATGAGATACTCATGTTCAGGCAGCACTCACTAGAGACTTTGCCAGAAGCTTGGGAGAGGTTCAAGAGCTGCTTGAGAAAGTGTACCCATCATGGAATTCCTGATCAGCTATTGGGACAAAGAATTTACATGGGCATGAGTGATCAAATCAAGGGCAATTTAGATGCAGCTACTGGATGAGTATTCTTGAGTAAAACATTTACTGAAGCAAAAGCTCTACTCGATACCATGGCTCAAAATTCAGGCTGGTTGACTAGAGATGCATCTGCTGGTTCAGGCCTAAAGGTTTTAGCTGCTGGAATTGATCATAAGGTTGAAGAGCAAATTTCAAGGCTGCAAACTACGCTGGATGTGGCTTTCAAACAATTTAATGAAAACATGCTGAAACCCGTTAACCAAGTGGAGACACCCGATCCTGGTAATTTTGCTGACTCTGATTTATTGGGTTACACTGAAGATGCCAATTTTCTGAACTATGGGTAGAGGCAGCAATACAATCAGCAAGCTCCACTTAGGCTGGCACAGCAACCAGCTCCATACAACACTGCCAGACAGTAGGGACAATAAGATCCTTACCAAAGACAAGCAGCTTATAACAACCAGCAGCAAGTTGTATTACCTACACAGCAAGCTAATGACATAGCTGACATTAAGAGTATGGTGCAGTCCATGGTGGGAGTACACAAGAAGTTGCAAGATCAAGTTACAGCCCATGACACTGCCATTAAGGGGATAGAGACGCAGTTAGGACAACTAGACATTGCTCTGAACAATAGACCTCAGGGTACCTTGCCAGGAGACATAATGGTAAATCCAAAGGATGCAAATCCTAACCAAGTGATGGCAGTTAGCTTGAGGAATGGTAGAGATTTAGACAAAGAGCAAGAATTGGCTAAGGAAGAGGTGCCAGTATGCCAAAAGCTAACCCTGTGGATATTCCAGCTAAAGTTGGTGACAAAGATGAAGCTGAAAAAGAGATTACACCTGACCCTGTTACTAAGCCAACTGAAAAGGTAAGTGTAAAGCATACAACACCACCTCCCTCTTACCCCCAAAGGCTCATAAAACAGCAAAAAGAGAGTTAGTACAAGAAATTCATTGATATGCTTAAACAATTACATATTAACATTACTTTACTTGAAGCAATTAGAGATGTACCTGGTTATGCTGAAATGCTGAAAGATCTTTTGTCTAGAAAGTTTGATTTTCAGGATCTGGCTACGGTCACTCTAACTCACACTTGCAGTGCAGTGGTGACTAAGCATGTGGCGCAAAAGCTGGCATACCCAGGTAGTTTTACTATACCTTGCACGATTGGTAAGCACACTTTTGCTAGGGCCTTACTTGATTTAGGAGCTAGTATAAATTTTATGCCTATATCTATCTATAAAAAACTTGGTATTGGCAGAGCTAGACCCACTTCTATGAGTCTTCAGTTAGCTGATAGGAGTGTCAAGAGACCTGCAGGGACTTTAGATGATGTTCTAGTGCAAGTGGATAAATTCGTATACACTACAGACTTTGTAATTCTTGATTGTGCAGTTGATGAGGATACCCCTATTATTTTAGGGAGGCCTTTCCTTGCTACAGGGAAGGCTATTATCGATTGTGAGGCTGGTAAGATAAAGATGAGGTTAAATGATGAGGAGGTGACTTTTAGTGTTCAAAAATCTATGAGGAGACCTAATGAGTTTTCTAATTGTTCCATGGCTAATGTCTTAGAGGTAGATGAATTTGAGGATGATGAGTCTCACTATCCTATTAACCCACTAGAAGCTTGTATTATGAATATGGACATCCTTGATGGAGAGGAATGGGATAAGACTATATTGACCTTAGAAGGGCACGGGTTTTGGCATAGAGGACCACGATTTAAGCCACTTGATTTGGCTAATCGGATAGCGCCACCTGCAAAATCATCTATAGAGGAGCCCCCTCACTTGGAGCTCAAACCATTGCCCGAGCATCTGAAATATGTTTTTCCTTGGACCTTACTCTACCTTGCATGTTATTATCTCATCTAGTTTCTCAAATGTGCAGGTAGAAAGGTTAATGCAGGTTTTGAAGGAGTGCAAGCAGGCGATTGGATCGATTATTGCTGACATGAAGGGAATAAGCCCAGCTTTTTGCACGCACAAGATTCTGTTGGAGGAGGGTGCTAAACCTTCAATAGAGCATTAAAGAAGTCTAGTCCCAAACATGAAAGAGGTAGTCAAGAAAGAAATAATAAAGTGGCTGGATGCATGTATTATCTTTGCAATTTCTGATAGTCAATGGGTAAGTCCAGTCCAGTGTGTGCCAAAGAAAGGTGGGATGACAGTGATTAAAAATGAGAATAATGATCTAATCCCCACTAGAACTTTAACTGGCTGGCGAATTTGTATGGACTATAGGAAGTTGAATAAAGCTACTAGGAAAGATCACTTCCCTCTTCCTTTTATTGATCAGATGCTTGACAGATTGGCAGGGAGGTCCCATTTTTGCTTTTTAGATGGTTACTCGGGGTATTAAAAAATTCACATTGCCCCTGAGGACTAAGAAAAAACTACCTTCACATGTCCCTGTGGCACCTTTGCTTTTCGAAAGATGCCCTTTGGTCTATGTAATGCGCCTGCCACCTTCCAAAGGTATATGATGGCTATCTTTACGGACATGGTAGAGGATATTATGGAAGTATTTATGGATGAATTCTCTGTGGTAGGTAACTCTATTGATGAATGTCTGACTAATCTTGAGAAAGTGTTGAAAAGGTGTATTGAAACTAATCTTGTGCTTAACTGGGAAAAGTGCCATTTTATGGTAAAAGAGGGGATAGTCTTAGGGCACCAAGTGTCAAGTAGAGGGGTTGAGGTTGATAAAGCCAAAGTAGATGTAATTAAGGAGCTTCCTAAACCCATCTCGGTGAGGGCGATTCGTAGCTTTTTAGGCCATGCTGGTTTCTATAGGAGGTTTATTAAGGACTTCGCTAAAATTTCTCATCCCTTGTATAAATTGCTTAAAAAGGATCACCCCTTTGTTTTTTTTCTGATGAGTGCATCTTAACTTTCAAGGAGCTAAAGGAGAGGTTGGTGTCAGCACCAATCCTTGTAGCACCTAATTGGGATGAGTCATTTGAGTTGATGTGTGACACAAGTGACTATGCTGTGGGTGCCGTGCTTCGGCAAAGAAAAGATAAAATAATGCATCCAGTCTACTATGCCAGTCGCACACTGAATGGAGCACAATTGAATTACACCAGTACTGAGGAGGAGATGCTAGCTGTAGTATTTGCCATTGACAAGTTCCATTCTTACCATGGTGCAATTCGGTACTTGATGGAGAAAAAGGACTCCAATCCCCGTTTGATACGGTAGGTATTGCTGTTACAAGAGTTTGATTTGGAGATCCGTGATCGTAAAGGTACTGAGAACCAGGTTGCAGACCATTTGGCTAGACTTGAAGGAGCTGAAAGCGAGTTGAGGAAGGTGAGATTTGGGAAAACTTTCCAGATGAACAATTATTGGCCACTACATTAGAAGAAATTCCATGGTACGCTGATATTGCAAATTATCTAGTAAGTTTTGACTCAGCGAAAAAGAAAAGGTTCTGATTTGAATATAGATCTTATTTTTGGGATGAACCATATTTGTTTAAGATATGTGTTTATAACATGATCCGAAGATGTGTCCCCGAGATAGAGAAATCTTCCATTTTGCAGGCATGTGATTCTTCACCTTATGGAGGACATTTTGGAGGGACCCGGACAGCTGCTAAGGTGTTGGAGGCGGGCTTCTTTTGGCCTACTTTGTTCAAGGATGCTAACATTTGGGTCCGGGCTTGTGATGAGTGCCAAAGGACTGACAATATCTCTCGTCATCATGAGATGCCTATGAAACCTATCTTGGAGGTTGAGGTATTTGACTTGTGGGGGATAGACTTCATGGGTCCATTTGTTAGCTCATATGGGAACAAGTACATACTTGTAGCAGTAGATTATGTCTCAAAGTGGGTCGAGGCTGTTGCTCTCCCCACTAATGATGCCAAGGGAGTTACTCAATTCCTTAAAAGGAACATCTTCTCTAGATTTGGAACTCCCCGAGCTATCATTAGTGATGGGGGAAGTCATTTTTGCAACCAAGTGTTCAAGAGGTAACTGGAAAAGTATGGTGTTCATCATAAAGTTGCCACACCTTACCACCCACGGACTAGTGGGCAAGTTGAGGTCTCGAATAGAGAGATTAAAAGTGTGCTTCAAACGACTGTAAATGCTACCAGGACCGATTGGGAGAGGAAGCTGGATGACGCTTTATGGGCTTACAGGACTGCATATAAGACACCTATAGGCATGACGCCCTACAAGATAGTGTTTAGGAAGGCATGTCACTTGCCTGTGGAGTTAAGAGAGTAAGTTTGGATTATGACTCTGCAGCATCTGGAAGGATCAAGGAGTTGCATGAACTTGAGGAGTGACGTTTTCAAGCTTGTGAAAGTGTGCGATTATACAAGGAGATGATGAAAAACTTGCATGACAAGAGGATAATAGATAGGAGCTTTGAGCTGGGTGAACAAGTATTGCTTTTTAATTCTAGACTTCGTTTGTTCCCTGGTAAGCTTAAGTCGAGGTGGTCTAGACCGTTTAAAGTTGTGCAAGTGGCACCTCATGGAGTTGTAGAAGTAGAGACTGAGGATGGTTCAAGACGATTTAAGGTGAATGGGCAAAGGTTGAAAAGTTACTATGGAATGGAAGAAGAGGTCAAGGTGATCTCTGTCTTGTATTTTTATGAGTGATGGAAGCTTGCATAATGTCGTGGCACGACTATAAATAAGGCGCTTCTCGGGAGGCAACCCGTGTTTGTAAGTGGGTAGAAAAAAAAAAGATTCGTGCCGCGACATTAAAATTTGGCGTTGGTTGGGAGGCAACCTAATTTTACATGTTTTGTCGTGATTTTTAGTTGTTCTAGTGAAGATATTATGCTTGGGTTTGTTTTTGGTGTGCAGGAGGAGGTAATAGCATAGTGGGGAGACTCAATGCTCGAGAATTGGTTATAACAAGAATGGAAACATGAAAAGATAAGTCCAAAAATGATGTAAAATTGAAGTCCCAGGTAAAATACCCTACTGAAATGCCCTAGGCAACGCCCATTGCGCCGCAGTAGGCCAAATTCTGAAAATTGAAAAAATTGCAACTTTCAGTAAATTGACCCTACTGCAATGCCCTGTGCAATGCCCAATGCGTCGCAGCAGGCCAATCTCTGCAAAAATTAAAAAATTGCACTTTCAGTAAATCGACCGTACTGCAATGCCTAATGCAACGCCCTATGCGCCGCAACAGGCCAATTTCTGCAAAATTGAAAAAATTACACTCAGTAAATTGACCTTATTGCCATGCCCTGTGCAATGCCCTATGTGCCGCAGCAGGTATATATTTTGTGCAGATTATTCAAATTTTTACTTCAAAAAAAAAAAAAAAAATAATAATAATAATAATAATAAAAGGAAAAAATAGAGAGACGGTTCTCTAAGTACACAAGTATTACGCCTTCCCTTTTTCATAAACACAAACACATACTACACTTCAAAATTCCCCAAACCCCGCTGATTTCCCCTACCCTACTCCACTGCCATCACCGATTCCCCCACCCCACTGCCACCTGTGTTCCGCCACCGCTCCCCTACCGGGTATGTAGCTTCTATCTATCTTCTTTTCATTCTGTTCCTGTATTTCAATCCCCCTCCCACCTGCCCTGTTTTAATTTACCGCATTCCCTGCTACCCCCACTGCCCTAATACCGTTACCACCCGTACCCCCACTGACCCTATTTTTTTTCCCACCCCTACGCCATGATTTCCCCATCCCAATTTCCATGTTTACCACTACACCATCGTCTAAGTTGTGTCTATGAGTTGGTTTTTGAAAGTGTGCCATACTATGCTGTTATGGAATTCTTGAAACGACCTCCGTCAGTCGTTTCAAAAGTTAGGACTCCGATTGGCGTACCGATAATTTTAAAATATTCGTAATGTCTATTAGGACCTGTCTGTAAAATTTGAGCTAAATCAGACCTCATTTGGTAGGCATCGGAAGAAGGTTTCAGTTTTTAGTGTCGATAAATATTAAAAAGAGATTATTGAGCTCAGTTTTGGCGAATGAGCTCCGATTCGAAATTTGAAAGCGCCGCCGTTAGGTTCGTATGATTATTATTGTGAACTTTAGAAAGTGAATTTCGATGTTGTTCGGCTAGTTTCCGCTAAAATGCCGAAAGTTAAATAATTAGACTTTTTTTCATTTAAATTCGCATCTTGAGTTTTGGGAGTCCGATTTGAGATCCGTCTTCGCGATTATGTTACACATATTTTGTAAAACTTGTATGCAAAATTTGGAATTATTTTGAATATCGTAGGGTACCTTTTTAATTTTCGTCGCGAAAAGAAAAGAAAAGAAAAAAAAAAAAAAAAAAAAAGACAAAAAAGGAAAAAGTTAGGCGGTGGCTTTTATTACCTATGTTATAAGCTCAAAATTGAGGGAAACAGAGAAAACGAAACAGTAACAGAGAAATGAGAATGACACAGTAGAAATTGAAAAAAATGCCAGAAAATGAGAAAAAGGGGCCGGAGAAAAGTAGAATTTTCACCCTGAAACATTCAGGTAATGATCCTAATATATTATTTGAGTTTATTACATGTGTTTGAATATATTTTTACGGTAAAAATTGGGATATTCGACATCGTTTTAGTAAGTTCAATTAATAGTTTAAAGGGTCAAATGGACCCCAATAATAGAATTGATTATATATTCGTACTCAGTGAGTTATGGGCAACATATAAATGTAATTTATTTAGGGTTTGGTTATGTGACCTTAAACCCTGTACATAGGCCTGGCCTGCGTATTGCGTATGTTAATAGGGTATCAGGTTCCTAACTGGATTACCCTAAGATGTAAGGAATGAAGCCTTTAGCCTTATTTGATATATTTTTCTGCTTATTGAATAGAGTGGGATCATTTGGCAAGGAAACCAAAGGATAAAGCGGTTGTTGATTAGCCGTATTAACTTTTGGAAGAGGTAAGTGTTTATATCCATTTCTTTGGAGGCCCTTGGCCTTGTGGATATTCTACCACGTGTTCCTTGCGTGTGTAGCTGCCGATAGGCGTACTCATTACGCCTTAGCTTTGAATTTACATTGTATATTATATGTTATGCCCTGTTGTTGGTATTGCATTGAGCATATGAGCATTGCACTCTGGTTTTGAGTATTGCATATACTTCCCAGTTGGCGATGAGAGTCCCGAGCCGGTGAAGGGTTATCATTGCATATACTTCCCAGTAATCGATAAGAGTCCCGAGCCGGTGAAGGGTCATCATTGCATGTACTTCCCGGTAATCGATGAGAGTCCCGAGCCGGTGAAGGGTCATTATTGCATATATCTCCCTGTTGACGATAACAGTCCCGCGTCGGAGATAGGTATCAGGCATATGTGACTGTATTGCATCGTACCGCATTCATCCCATCTCATTGCACCGCATACTGACTATTGTGTGTGTTGTGTTGTGTTTTATGTATGCGGTATGTATACTATGACGTAGACATATCTCAGTTTGCCTATATATTTCTGGCTCGTATTCAGGGTTGCGGGGATCGGGTTGCATGCTGCAACAGTATAAATATATGGATCGGGTTGCACGCCGCAACGGTATAAATATATGGATTGGGTTGCATGCCGCAACGGTATAAATATATGGATCGGGTTGCACGCTGCGATAGTATGAATATATGGATCGGATTGCACGCCGCGACAGGATGAATATATGGGTCGGGTTGCACGCCGCAACAGGATGTATTTCTGATTGTTGATATGTTCGGGATACCTATATGTCCGGCCATCTTACAATCCTGGTTGTCAATGAGTTTATGATTCCATACGTGTTTCTGGTTATTATCTGGCTCTGCCTTTTTATAATTTAAATAAAAGGAATTTGGTTTATCTGTTTCTTCTCCCTGGCTAGCTATCATATTCTTTGATGTGGCTAGTCTGCCCCACTTATTGAGTCCTTTTGACTCACCCTTGTTTTTTTTGTTTGTTGTTGTCTATCTATTTCGTTTCGGCAGGTTCGCTCCAGGATTGAATTCGCCACGTTGTGAAGGAGCGAAGATGACTTTAGCTGTCAGGGTGAACCAGCTTTTATTCCGGATGGCCACTAGTTTATTATTCATTATTTCAGTTGAATTTTGCTCCCTTCAGGAGGTATCTGTCTTCTTTTGTACTCTTAGATGTCTAGTCTGTATAGCCTTAAACTTAGTATGTGGGTAGTTAGCGGTAATTTCTTTTTTTACAGTTTAGAGATATCATTATGTTTGTACTTTTTCTAAGTCTTATTATTATTTATAAATTGAATTATATTTATTTTCCTAATTTAATTGATAAGGGTTCGCCCGACGGGTCTAGGGAAGGATGTCGGGTGCCCGCGCGGCCTAACCGGATTTCGGGTCATGTCAGTTGGTATCAGAGCCCGGTTTATAGTCTATCCAGACTAAGACAGTGTCTAATAGAGTCTCGCTGATGGGTTCGTAGACGTCCGTACTTATCTACGAGAGGCTATGATGGCATTTAGGAAGTTTCACTTCCTTCATTTCTGATCGTGCGTCGGTCTAGGATGCATAACTGTTTTCGTTAATTCGTTCATGGTAATTGTGAACCCTCGTATGAAAATCAGCAGACGGAAGAAGTTCAGGACGAAGCAGTCTAGCCTGGGGCTAGTACTGACGAAGCCCAAGTGTTTTTGGTTGCACTGACGATCTAATTACGGAGGTCCCAGTTGTACAAGCTCGCAATGGGCAAGGGAGCAGGGCCTTGTGGTTCCCTTGGCTCTCTACGATGTTTTTATGAGAATCTTGGCGATGCAGATACCGTAAGAACCTATTATTCGCTGGACAGCCTATCAGCTTGCCGCATGTGCAGACGTTCGATCTCAGGGAGCTCCTTTTTCGGTTCTTAATATTGCTGCAGTGAATTATGTTCCAGAGACAGCATGTGTTATGCCTCTAGTTATTCTGGCTGGTTAGCTAGCCCGAGTAATGGCTCGGTCCGAGTATCTGAAAATACTGCATTATTTTACCCAATTGAACCTTCCGATATTCTTAAGCCATGCATCATGATGTCAGTGTATCCTTCAGGCTTTTGATTATATCGAGCGGTATGGTGTTGATTATTCTTCTTTTCAGTTTCAGGGTCCAGCCTTGAATTGGTGGGCCGCTCCCTTTTTAGTTAACTTGGTTCAGTTTTTCTTCTAGATTCGTGGAAAAGTTCCTTTCGAGTAGCCAGCAAAATGAAAAGTGTTTCCAGTTTGAGTGGATTGGACAGGGTAGCCTGTTGGTTAGCCTGTTGGTGTTTCAGAATATGAGATTGAATTCTATAGATTATGCATTAGAACTAGTCCATGAGCCTTTCGAGAGATTTAGAGATTTATTGGTGACCTTTCTCCTTCCTTGAGATCCCAGATGGCTCGAAAAATTGAGGTTGAGACTTTATTTGATGTCGTTGTTGATTTTGCTCAAAGGTATTAGGCATACCATAAGTTAGAGGGAGAAGAGTTAGAGCGAGAGAGTGAGAAATCCCGCGGCCCTTGTGGGCACCATACCTCCTTTGGAGGTAAGAGTTTTGATTATTTTGGGAGGTTACTTGCCAAGTTATCTCAGCTTGTAGAATGTGATTTTTAGAGTGCGTCAGTAGTTCGTCAAGATCAGATCTTATTTTTCTCTTTGTAGCTATCAACAATCTGTCCAGCTTCCATTTTCACCGAAAAGGTATTATCATTGTCGTGGGTCTGGTTATCCGTTGAAGAGTTTTCCCTTACTCTGGCAAGTAGGCAGTCGTCCTTCTTCTTGCCCTCAGGCACCTGCCCAGTCGCAGGGATTTCATTTAGATCTCAATCAGCCAGAGATATGCCACGATCCAGTAAAAGTTGAGAGCGTGGTGGCAGTTATTCTTCAGAATGTAATTATCAGTGTAACGGCTTAGTTCAGTCGCAGCGGCTGTTTGATGAACCGCCAGTCTGGCAAGATGCTGAGGCATCCGATATAATAGACCCATGTGTTTCTTCTTCCCTTATATGTGAGTAAGATTTGACTCTTCCGATCGATCTGGAGATTGTCTGTCATATCATGTTCCATGGTTTGCTTGGATATTGTTTCTATTAAGAATTGGTTGCGGTAGAGGGGTGAACTTCTAGTATGATTTATTCCTGGAATTTGTGAGACCCTACTAATTTATCAGGTTTAAATGTAAGAGATTGGGAATGAGTGGCGGTATTTTCTGCTTGGCATCTATTGTGCCACCTTCTGTTATTATGTCAAATTTGTATACCTCTCTTCTCGGAATTCCGTGTTGGTAGGATGATAGGATTCTTATTCATCACCATTAGAAAGTGTCACCTATTTCTTCCGGATTAAAGTCGTTAGTAAGTAATATTCGATCTACGTATCTCCTCTTGGTTCAAAACGCTAGTAAAGTTATGTTATCCTATGAGCTTATCTGGGTTATAAAAGGGTTTCTGGTAAATTGTCAGAGTTTCCTTCTTATTGGAAGGTTAAATTGATATGGGTGTTGCTCCATAGAGCTCATTTTTAATGTCTATTTCTTCAATTGCGATTCTTTGGTTAGCCTGACTCGTAAGTAGTCTAGCTCTGGTAGCCGAGTAATAAGAAGATGAGCTTCCTGAAGTTCTAATTATTTCTATCCTCGGTCTATTACCATTTCTTCCTCATCCAGAAAATAGTGAGTTTGGCGTTTAGTAGCCACTTGTGATATTCACTGTGTGGAGCCAGAGTGCGTGTCAAGGTACTCGGGTATGCACATTGTTGTTTTTGAACGCTACTAAGGGTAATGAGAGGCCTCATTTGACCTTTGATTTGATCCATCAGGCGGTGGTGCTTATGATAAATATATAGAGTTGTGAACTCGGGAGTTGCAGTCGTTTGGCAACTCGAGAGGATAATTTGGTAGCTCAGGTTTGAGCCGCATTCTATTTTTAGCTATGTCTTCCTTAGTCCGGTAGACTGTGCGAGGATGACTATTTCTATTCAAGTTAGCGGTATGAGTTAATGCTCTAAGTGGAGGAGTCTTCCTCCAATTGATACCGAATCATAATATTAAATCTATAAGGCGTTGCATCAAAAGTAAGTTAATTCTTAGTTCCATCGACTTGTTCTATATCGAAAGGTATATCGAAGAAGTGATTATTAGTTGAATCATGTTAACCCATTCAAAGTTTCGTGTATCTTTTCTTCGAAAATATAGAACTCTCCTCTCGTGATCGAGGAAGGGTCATTTTAGTCGAAATAAGCTGCGCAATGGTGTTATCATATTATCCAGATATGTTTGATTCCAAGAGTTCAGTGTTCGTGGTATAATTTTGATTCTGTAATCATGAGAAAAATTCTGTGGGATAGTTTATAAAGGTCGTGCAAGTTCTTTTCTTATCAGCATGAATCTTGCTTTAGATTTAGGCTCGTTCGAGGACGAACGAGAGTTTAAGTGGAGGAGAATGAAACGACCTCCGTCGGTCGTTTCAAAAGTTAGGACTCCGATTGGCGTGTCGATAATTTTAAAATATTCGTAATGTCCATTAGGACCTATCTGTAAAATTTGAGCTAAATCAGACCTCGTTTGGTAGGCATCGGAAGAAGGTTTTCAGTTTTTAGTGTCGATAAATATTAAAAAGAGATTATTGAGCTCGGTTTTGGCGAATGAGCTCCGATTCGAAATTCGAAAGCGCAGTTAGGTTTGTATGATTATTTATGACTTTTGTAAACTTTCGAAAGTGAATTTCGATGTTGTTCGGCTAGTTTCCGCTAAAATGCCGAAAGTTAAATAATTAGACTTTTTTTCATTTAAATTCGTATCTTGAGTTTCGGGAGTCCGATGTGAGATACGTCTTCATGATTATGTTACATATATTTTGCATAACTTGTATGCAAAATTTGGAATTATTTCAAATATCGTAGGATACCTTTTTAATTTTCGTCGCGAATAGAAAAGAAAAGAAAAAAAAAAAAAGGAAAAGACCAAAAAAGACAAAAAAGGAAAAAGTTAGGCGGTGGGCGTTATTACCTATGTTATAAGCTCAAAATTGAGGGAAACAGAGAAAACGAAACAGTAACGGAGAAATGAGAACGACACAGTAGAAATTGAAAAACATGCCAGAAAATGAGAAAAGGGGCCGGAGAAATTTATGGATCGGGTTGCACGCTGCAACGGTATAAATTTATGGATCGAGTCGCACGCCGCAACGGTATAAATATATGGATTGGGTTGCATGCCGCAACGGTATAAATATATAGATCGGGTTGCACGCTACGATAGTATGAATATATGGATCGGGTTGCACGCCACGACATGATAAATATATGGGTCGGGTTGCACGCTGCAATATGATGTATTTCTGATTGTTGATATGTTCGGGATACCTATATGTCCGACCATCTTACATTCCTGGTTGGTAATGAGTTTATGATTCCATACGTGTTTCTGGTTATTATCTGGCTCTGCCTTTTTATAATTTAAATAAAAGGAATTTGGTTTATCTGTTTCTTCTCCCTGGCTAGCTATCATATTCTTTGAGGTGGCTAATCTGCCCCAATTATTGAGTCCTTTTGACTCACCCTTATTTTTTTGTTTGTTGTTGTCTATCTATTTCGTTCGCTCCAGGATTGAGTTCGCCATGTTGTGAAGGAGCGAAGACGACTTCAGCTGTCAGGGTGAACCAGCTTTTATTCCGGATGGCCACTAGTTTATTGTACATTATTTCAGTTGCATTTTGCTCCCTTCAGGAGGTATCTATCTTCTTTTGTACTCTTAGATGTCTAGTCTGGATAGCCTTAAACCTAGTATGTTGGTAGTCAGCTGTAATTTCTTTTTTTACAGTTTAGAGATATCATTATGTTTGTACTTTTTCTAAGTCTTATTATTATTTATAAATTGAATTATATTTATTTTCCTAATTTAATTGATAAGGGTTCGCCCGACGGGTCTAGGGAAGGATGTCGGGTGCCCGCACGGCCTAACCGAATTCCGGGTCGTGTCAATTCTGTTGGTAGTTCTTGTGCACTTGTTTTCTATGTATACTATGGTATAGCATTACATTGTCTTGGTTGTGATTTGGCGATCCCCTTGTTATTGAATGCTTAATGTTTTTTTTTTCAACTTTAATATAGCATACTAAGTGTTTGTAAAATGCCAAAGTGAGGTAAAAATTGATGTTTGGTGAAGTCTGAGTAACTAAATTATAGAATTGGCATTAAGTGTTGACATAAGTGTGGGATGAGTGTTTTTTGAATGCATCTTCTTGGAACGTGTATGGGCTGTTTTGGTTTGATCATCATACGGGGTACTTTGACGCCATTATATGAGGTTTGTTATGGAGGTGTTGATTCGGGTTGTTTGTATACATGCCATAAGTAATCTTTTCTATTGTTGTTAGTGAAGTTTGAGAAGCTATTGAATCTATTTGCGAATAATTTACTACGTTTGGCATGACACATTGTTAGCACTTTGTGCATCAGCTTTTGTGGATAGTGCATATTTCTAACTTGTGTTTTTCTTGTTGTTTGGCTTGGGAACCTTGTTCAGATATAGAGTGTGGGGGTTGTTTAACCCACTCTTGCTATTTGCGCGTATTGCATTGTCCTTACTTATTCGTATCCCTTTTGTGCAGATATAATGCCTCCGAAAAAAGCAGGATCCACACCTAAGCATCCATCTCAAGTACCATCCACTAGCCGAGGTACGAAAAGAGGGCCGGCTGCCCAAGAGATTGAGTTATTCACGAAGAGGCCCAGGGGTACTTTGTCCCAAATATTGGTTGAAGATCACGGTCTTCGTTGATACAGAAATTTCCAACCTGTTAAGTCTCCTGAAGCTGAGCCCCTGATTGATGAGAGGAGAGTGCGCTCAAATCTCACAAAAATTTGGGAGATTATCCGACGTATGAAACGGGCTTGCATGTTTAATTCGCCGGGTCCTGCTAATATCTCATTGGTTAAGGAATTTTATGTGAATTGGATAGTTGGGGTAGACACGGTTCATGTTCGAGGTCAGCAAATCACATTTATCAGGGAGAAGCTTAATGTTTTCTTGGGGGTCCCTGATCATCCTGTGGAGGTATTTGATGAGTTTTTAAACCGCCCTGATTATGCTGATATCCGTCGCACCTTGTGCGGGGATAACCCCAGAGCTGTGTGGGTTCGGGATAAGAGCAAAGGCACCCGTGGGTCGCTTAACAGTTCTTACTTTCAGATTCCAGCCAAGGTTCGGTTACGGCTAGTAAATGCCTGAGTTATGCCCTCTAGCAATTTCTCTACGATACCAAAAGAGCGTGTTTGTTTGATCTACTGTTGCATGAAGGAAATTAAGCTTAATCTGGCACACATCATGATGCGGGAGATGTGCAGGACACGAGATTTGGGTAAATGGCGCCTACACGATATTGATGCATGAGGGGATACAAAAGGATGATAGGAACACTATCCTGCCACCCTCGGCTAAGGATTGGGAAATTACTGCTGTGAAAGGTGACCGCTCCAGTGTAGGGTGCTGGCCCTTCTTTTTCACTTGAAACACAGGTGGCCTGTATGTCTGAGACTGTGCATCAGCTATTTTTTTAATAGGCGAGAGGGGCAGACCGCTGAAGAGAATGACGCAGCTAATGTGCGCCTGACCTCTATCACTAGGTAGTGGCTAGGAATTGAGCTACCACAGCTCCCCTCTGATGAGGATGTCCATTTTGCAAACCGTCTTCAGTTTGATGATGATGACGAGGAGGAGGAGGATACTGGTTCTTCGGCCTTGGGCCTCAGGGAGTTCCTTCAACCCTTGTTTTCTTTTTGGTGCACTTGGGAACGTGCATATGCTAAGTGTGGGGTGGGGAATTCCTTAGTTTCATGCTTTGTGGAGACTATTTAATAGTTATTGTTCCTTTTCTGTTTGCCAGTTGACTTTATCTGATTTATTTCATGTCTAGTTTATTTTGAAGCTTGTACCTTAACTCTGAATTTATGATTGGCCTGTAATAGTTAGTTGGGTACTTCTTAGTAATATATTAGTATTTGGTATATCAATTCATTAGTTGTACTGCTTTTATTCATTCCTTTAAATTTAATTTAAAAAAATATATAAATATAAAAAAATATCGTTTCTGATTCACGATTTGCGTGATGCGTAGCAGCCCAATTGGGTCCAATTTATACATCTATTGTAAATACCATTTTTTTATTTGTTCCTTAGATAAAAAACATGAATAATCCCCCTGGTTTTTTTTTTTTTTTTTTTTTTTTTTTTTTTGTGCTTTGGTTCTTTTCCAAAGGAGGTAGTCTGAACCAGGTATAGGTTAGATTTTCTGTATAGTAATAGAGCAATAGGGAGGTTAAGTAGTGTGATTGTCTATCTATGGGTTGTTTAATATGAATATTTAGGACAGAATATGTGGACTACATACACTATTCATAACTTGTATTGCTCTGCTTTGATAATTATTGAGTGACCTGGTGTGACGTCTAGGCTCATGTTCTTGACTCCCTTATGTGCTGTACTTGAATGCATGCTTGATGTTTGGCATTTTATGCCTATATTTCATTAATATTTCCTCATGTTTGAGCATTTTATTCGCCCGTTTTCTAGTTTATGAATATGATTTTGCACTAATATTGTGTCGCATGTGTGTAGGTCGTTATGAAGTGCAATTGGAGCTTTAAAGAGCATGATCGAGCAAGAAAAGATTGGATTTTGGTTGAGGATTTGATCGAGCACTCGAAGGCATGACACGACGTGAGCTGCGGAGCAAGGCAGGCAAACTATGCCTGGCGCTTTGAGAGGTGCGCCGTGCCCCCAAAGGCGCCCAGCTTCTGGCGCTTTTCCCAGCGCGGGGCATGGCCAAGGCTCCCGGATTTCGACGGGTTCTACTTGTGTAGGCGCGTTCGGGGGCGCGGGGCGCCAGCTATAGCGCCCCTGGAGCGTTTTTGGACTTCCTATTTCGTCTAGGCTTAGGTGTAACTTATTACTAGGCCTTTGTAAACCCTATAAATACTCTTTTACTTAGTTTTTGATAGGAGTTCAGACTTTGGAGCAATTTGAGAGCACCATACTTCACTGAACAAGGGTTTAATTCATATTCTTTCATCTATTTAATCATTTACATCATTATTTCATCAATTCATTGCCTTGTGATTATGAATATGCGTGGCTAATTTTTACGTTCTAGGGTTAAAGTATTTCATGAAAGTTGATGTTTGAAGATTGATTCCCATTAATTGAATCCCATAACGGGTTACTTATTCTTTCTTGATTTCACGTGCTTAATTATTAGAGCTCGATAATTATGTATTACCTATGGTTTTTAGATTGAACTCGAAAGAGGGAATTTATTAACGCAATAAGAAAGAGTAGGGCTAGTTTATGAACCCGGGAATCGGGGAACCAATTTGTGAGTAGGATAGACATATACTTGCTCGCCTAGTTTAACTAATTACAGAATTCGTTAATGCGTGCACGTGATTAAACCCATAGACATATAGGGATTGAAGTAGCCTGCATAGACTGTAAAGAGTCGAAAGATTTTCACGGGTACATTTACTCTGTTAGTTAGTAATCCAGGATTTAAGAAGTGGAATCAATTGGAAAGTTCAACTGGATTGTTCGTAACTCTGACCCTGGACCGTCTTCTTAATATTGTTAACAACCAAAGTTTGCACCATTGTTTGACTAAATTTCCATCATTTTAATTACTGCTCTTTAGTTACTAAAACTCTCACTATTGGAAAAGATCCCTGAATAGTTGTTAAGAGATTGTTTGTTAAGCGTCAGTCTGAATAGTCCTCGTGGGAACAAACTCATCTTATCACTTTATTACTTGTCCACCACGTATACTTGCGTGTGCGTTGGGAGCAACAAGTTTTTTGTGCCGTTGCCGGGGATCAATTATTGACTGATTTCTTTTTGAACGATTACTTATTATCTATTCAGGTTTAATTTTTTGTTGAGTTTCTTGTGCTGTTTCAGGCAACAGGTTTTGCATGCAAAGGAATAGAAAGGACGAACCACTCGCGCCTTTTGATCCCGAACCTGAAAGGACCTTGACAAGGGTAAGTAGAGAAGTGAGAGACGGAAAAGCACTAGCAATTGTACTTGCTTCCTTACCCACTGAAATGACAGAAGAACGAGCAGTAGCAGTGCGAGATGTTGCTCTTCCCAGCCTGGGAGGAGTAGCGTCTAGTATTGTGAAGCCCACTATCACCGGGCACTTTGAGATTAAGCCCGACATGATTCAGTTGCTGCATGTGACTGGGCAATATGCTGGATTACTTCATGAAGATCCGCAGCAACACATTCAGAATTTCCTAGAGATCAGTGATACTTATACACCATCAGGAGTTCATACTGATTATGTTCGCTTGACGTTGTTCCTTTTTTCACTGATTGGGGCAGCAAGGAAGTGGTTAAAGGCTGAAAAGCCTGGGTCTATCACTACTTGGGAGGATTTGGCTAAGAAGGTCTTGGCTGAATTTTATCCATCTGCCAAGACAGCCCGGCTACGAAGTGAAATTATGTCCTTCAGACAGATAGAAGGAGAATCGTTGTATTCAGCCTGGGAGCAATTTAAAGCTCTATTGAGAGATTGTGTACACCACAACCAATCCAATGAGGTTATTGCACACACTTTTGTTGAGGGGTTGAATGCGCATACTAAGATCGTGGTAGATGCTGTTGCAGGAGGCCAAGTACTGGCCTTAAATTTTGACCAGATCTATGATTTACTTGACATGTTTTTGTAGAGCAATCCTGATTGGCAGGGAGTTGGTAGAGCTACTGCACAGAAATCTGCTGGGGTACTTCAATTAGATGCAGTTTCAGAGCTGAGGGCGAAAATGGATGCTATTTCCAATCAAATCAGCACGCTTGCTCTGCCGCAGACTCAACAACCAGCAGCCCCAGTGCAACAACTTCAAGTCTTTTGTGAGGTTTGTGGAGAGGATCATGCTACTGACATCTGTCCATCTAATCCAGAGTCAGTGTATTATGTGGGTAATCAGAACAGGTCACAGGGTCAGAATCGCAGTCAATATGGTAATAGCTATAACACCAATTGGCGTAATCACCCCAATTTTTCTTGGAGGGATAATCTTGAGCAGCTACAAGGCAATGAGAGACCCCAAAATAATCTTCAAAATGCACCACAGCAGGGGTCACAGTCGCAGCCTCAGCCACAGCAGTCTAATTCAGCTGGGGATATGGTTAGAAAAATTCTTGCAAGGCAGCAAAAACTCATGGATGATTCAGCAGCTCAGGCACAAACAATAAAATATTTGAGCAATGCTCAGAAAGATCTTGAGAGATAAATGAGGCAGCTAGCTGGAGCACAGAATAATAGATCTTGGGTGCTTTGCTAAGTGATACAGAGATAAATCCTAAAGAATTTTTCCAAGCAGTTACTTTGAGGAATGGAAGAGCTCTAGAAGAAGTTCCCCCAAAGCCAAGGAAGCATGTTGGTGAGTTAGAGCCTAATGCTGATAGAGAGGTGGAGAAAGAAGCTGAAAAAGTGATAGAAAAAAAGCCCGAGCCTGCTATTGTGAGACCACCACCACCTTTCCCTCAGGATATTTTTGGAGATCTTGAGTCAGATTCAGGTAAATATTCCTTTGGTGGAGCTTTTGCGGGATGTTCCCAAATATGCTAAATACATTGAGGATATTGTTGCTAACAAGAGAAGACTGACTGAGTTCGAGACAATTGCACTCACTGAGGAGTGCAGTTCTAGAGTTAGAAGCAAGCTTCCTCAGAAATTGAAGTATCTTGGCAGTTTTACTATTCCCTTGAAAATTGGGGAACATGAGGTTGGACGAGCTTTGTGTGACTTGGGTGCTAGGCCTAGGTGAACCACGACCAACTACTGTGACTCTGCAGCTGGCTGATAGATCTTTGACATGCCCCGAGGGGATTATTGAGGATGTGCTTGTACAAGTGGGTCAGGTTATATTGCCTGTTGATTTCATTATTTTTGACTATGAAGCTGATCCTGAGGTTCCTCTCATATTAGGAAGAGGATTTTTGGCTACTATTGATGCTGTCATTAGAGTTAAAGCTGGAAAGATGATTATGAAGGTAAATGGTGAAGAAGCTGTATTCAATGTGTTCAGAGCTACCCAACTTCCTTCTTATTATGAAGATTTGTCCATGGTAAAATTGATAGATGATGAGTTGACTGTTGATGAGAGGTCATTCTTGGCCTCTAATGTTGATTCTCTGTAAAAGGCACTCTTATGTGATCATGATGATATCCTGAAGGATGATGACATTGAATAATATTTGGAGATCCTTAATATGCAGAGTAAATTAATCCCAGGGTGGAAGAAATTTGAGGAGCTTGATAGACTGTTGACCTTAACTCCTGCTAAACCATCTATTGAGAAGGCTCCTACTCTTGAACTCAAACCTTTACCTGCGCATTTGCGTTATGCTTATTTTGGCGAGGATAATACCTTGCCCGTGATCCTTTCTTCTTTGTTGTCTGATGTGCAGGTTGAAATGGTGTTGAGGGTGCTGCGAGAGCGCAAGAAAGCTATTGGCTGGACCATTGCTGATATTAAGGGGATTAGTCCTTCTTTCTGTATGCACAAAATTCTTTTGGAAGAAGGCCATAAGCCATCTATAGAGCAGCAGAGAAGATTAAATCCAATTATGAAGGAGGTGGTGAAGAAAGAAATTATCAAGTGGCTGGATGCTGGCATTATTTTTCCTATCTCTGACAGCAAGTGGGTGAGTCCAGTGCAATGTGTTCCAAATAAGGGGGCATGACAGTGGTGAAGAATGAGCATAATGAATTGATTCCTACAAGAACAGTCACATGGTGGCGAATTTGCATTGATTATAGAAAGCTGAACAAGGCCACCAGGAAAGACCACTTCCCACTTCCCTTTATTGATCAAATGCTGGATAGACTTGCCGGGCACGAGTATTATTGTTTTTTTGATGGGTATTCGGGCTACAATCAGATTGTGATAGCTCCTGAAGATCAACAGAAGACTACATTTACTTGTCCATATGGCACCTATGCATTTAGGAGGATGCCGTTTGGGTTATGTAATGCCCCGGGAACTTTTCAGCGGTGCATGATGGCTATTTTCACCGACATGGTGGAAAAATTTGTTGAGGTGTTCATGGATAATTTCTCAGTGGTTGGTGATTCCTTTGATGATTGCTTGAAAAATTTAGATGTTGTGCTGAACTGTTGTGAAGAAACAAATCTGGTGCTGAATTGGGAAAAATGTCACTTTATGGTTCAAGAAGGCATAGTACTTGGGCACAAGGTGTCAAAGCAAGGGATCGAGGTTGATAAAGCGAAGATTGAGGCTATTGAGAAATTACCACAACCTATCTCTGTAAAGGGGGTGCGTAGTTTCTTGGGACATGCAGGTTTTTATAGGCGTTTCATAAAGGACTTCTCCAAAATTTCTAATCCCATGTGTAAGTTTTTGGAGAACGATGTGAAATTTGAGTTTAATGATGTTTGTCTCAAGGCATTTGAAGAGTTGAAGAAAAGGTTGGTGACTGCACCAATCATCATTGCTCCTGACTGGTCTTTGCCATTTGAATTGATGTGATGCGAGTGACAATGCTACTGGGGCTGTTCTAGGCCAAAAAATTGGAAGAATCTTTCACTCCATCTACTATGCAAGCAAGACTCTTGATGCAGCCCAATCCAATTATACCACCACTGAGAAGGAGTTGCTAGCCGTAGTGTATGCTTTTGATAAATTCAGATCTTATTTGGTTGGCACTCATGTTGTTGTCTACACTGATCATGCCGCAATCCGGTATTTGTTTGAGAAGAAGGATTCCAAGCCTAGACTAATTCGATGGGTTCTCCTATTGCAAGAGTTTGATGTTGAAATTCGAGATCGCAAGGGGACTGAGAATCAAGTAGCTAATCATTTGTCAAGGCTGGAGAATAGAGATCATGTAGATGAAGGGCCTGAGATTAAAGAGGTATTCCCCGATGAGCAGCTTTTTACTTTAGCTGCAGCCGAGGTGCCATGGTATGCTGATATGGTGAACTTAATCGTGAGTAATGTGTATCCTCCTGGGGCTACAACTGAGAAAAGGCACAAACTCCTTCATGAGAGCAGGCAGAGCCAGATAATAATCGGAAACACGTATGAAACCAAAAACTCAGCCAGGAATATGAGCCAGAAATATATCAACAAATAAGCAATGCACGTATAAGCAGAACAATATTTATGTACCACAAGTCCACGCAATGGTATGAGAAGAAATGAAATGAAATGAAATCTGATGCAAAGGGTCACATGTGCCCGTCATCCCATCTCGAAGCGGAATGCTCCTACATTCGAGGGGAACCCAATCTGATAACCAACTGGAGCGGAATACTCCTGCTGCTGGGGCGGAATACTCCTGCACCCGATATAATATAAACCAGAGGCGGAATACTCCTGCACTCTCTTGGGGCGGAATACTCCTGCACCCGATATAATGTAAAGCTGAGGGGAAATACTCCTGCACTCTCCTGGGGCGGAATCCTCCTACCCTCAATATGATACAATAAAGCGGAATACTCCTGCTCCTGAGGCAGAATACTCCTACCCTCAATATGATATAATGGAGAGGAATGCTCCTGCTCCTGGGGCGGAATACTCCTACCCTCAATATGATACAATGGAGCGGAATACTCCTGCTCCTGGGGCGGAATACTCCTGCACCCAATATGATATGCAATGTAATGCATATGAATGACATATAATGCATATGAATGCAATGTGACGCAATAATAACCCTTCACCGGCGCGAGACTCTCATCGACGGCCGGGAAGTAGATGCCAACTCACAGCCAGAGTACAATGCTCAGATCCTCAATAAAATACCAACAACAGGACATAACATATAATATATAATGTAAATGTAAAGCTAAGGCATAATGAGTACGCCTATCGGCAGCTACACACGTAAGGAACACGTGGTAGAAAATCCACGAGGCCAGGTGCCTCCAAAGAAATGGATATGAATACTCACCTTTTCCAAAAGTTAGTACGGCTAATCAACAACCACTTTGTGTTTTGGATCCATTGACAAATGATCTCCCTGTGTTCAAGAAGCAGAAAAATATATCACATAAGGCTAAAAGGTTCACTCCTCACATCTTAGGGTAATCCTGCTAGGAACCTGATACCCACGCGACCGGACTGTGTGTCCAGTGTCCAACCTCGATGGGGGACTCCAAATCACACATAACATGATCACAATATAAGTATAAGCCTGTATGAGGCATAACACATGTGGCAACAATAGATATGGACTCAAAGGAATGAGAAGAAAACTCTGGATAGAATTATAGACACAACCTAGAACTCAGAATTTGGCCAACTCTTTGAATTTCAATAAAATTTTCGGCAGAGTTTCCCCTGAAACTGGATGATCCGCAAAAAAAGAACCAGCACTATACTACACAGGGGAATGGATACCCGGATAAACTGATAAATTAAACATGTTAAATGGATAACAAGATGAGACGACTGGATGACATAACAAATCCGCTGATAGAATGTCAGGACAGCACCACTGTCCTGCCTTTTGACCTAATTGTTAGAGTATAGATTAAAGATATAGACTTCATAGTCTTCATGAAAGTTGTACATATATGTCTCACGATTCTGGGGATTCTTAAAGCATCTTAATATCAATTTTGTACAACGAGTTATGATCAATATATTAACAGCTGTTCAAAGATCAAAATGATTTTCCAGATTTGAAACATTTTGTCTTGCTGATTCGGACGTCTTTCACCTTAGATTTTAGTACCAAATTAAGTATATACAAGGTTTCCTTGATACCATACAAGTTTCTCACAAGAAACACTAAGTTTAGAACTAAGAAAAGCTTTAAAAGCTAAAAGATACATGCCTTGCCAAAAGAAAGGTTTAGTATTACATACCTTTGATGCTTCTTACTTCTAAACCTTGTTTCCCTTGAATTCAACACCTTATAAAGCTTAAACAAGCTATAATATAGCATTTGGGTAATTTACTTAGCCATGAAGTAATTCTAAAACTCAAGCTATAGACGAAATTGAAGGTAGCATAACGTTACCTTAATCGCGGAAAGCATTTTGACGCAATTTGTCTTCAATTTCGAGCTAAGATTGACGTCCATCCTTCAAAATCATAAAATTTTCTCAAAACTGAATGAGAGAACTGTTTCTCTATTTATCTTTTTGGAAATGACGAGATTATGAAGGAATTTTCCTTTTATACTTTAAACATTTTAGTTTTAGTCCTCTTTTACGCTTATGTCCCTCTTTCTGGCCTGACTTCTGATGCTCATACCTTTTTATCTATACGTTTTTTGAAAAAACCGTCAAAAGTGTTGGAAACTACACTCCAAGACCTTCAATTTTGGTATATGATATGTCCCCAAAAGACCTCATATAACACACGAAATTAATTGCTGAAAAATCTTCGTTACAAGGCAATTCCTTTGTCGGTTTTTCCGCAACTCAAATCCGATTTTTCCCAAACATTATATTCAAAATATAAACATCATATATGGTCATATTATGACTTTAAACTCACTTAAATCATTCTTAACATAACATTAGAAGGATACACCTCACTTTGGACATACGGGGTGTAACAATCTTCCCCCCGTTAGGAACATTCGTCCTCGAATGTTAAATGAAGTACATAGAAGCATTAAGCAACGATCTGTTACACACTTGTAGTACTTAAGAGATGTGAAAGGTCAAATTATTTAACTTTCGGCATTTTAGCGGAAGCTAGCCGAACAACCTCGAAATTAACTTTCGAAAAATCACAAAAGTCACAAATAAGCATACGAACCTAACGGCGCTTTCGGATTTCGAATCGGAGCTCGTTCGTCAAAACCAAGCTAAAAAATCTCATTTTAATATTTATCGACAATAAAAACTGAAACATTCTTCCGATGCGTACCAAAAGAGGTCTGATTTAGCTCAAATTTACAGATAAGTCTTAATGGACCTTACGAATATTTTAAAATTATCAGCACGCCAATCGGAATCCTAACTTCTTAAACGACTAACCAAAGTCGTATCAGAATTGAAATGAATTGGATGTTTTAATTGGCTTGGTATTTAGCTAAAGGCGTTAAAATTATAAGTATATACTTTATACAAAAGAGGAATATAACGCACACACATAAACGCACATTAGAGTCCAATTAAATTAATTAACTACAATGGCCGCAAGTAATTACTAAATGTCATTTATGCAGTAATTTGCACAAATAATCACAATTTGATGCAGGGTAAAAATGAGCAGAAGCAAATAACAAGACGCGCAAGCAATAAACGATAGAATTAACATGCTAACAAGAAATATAAGATGAGGAAGAATAGAAATAGAAGAAAGAACAGATAAATGATTTAAAACTTGAATTGAATACCCAAGACTGAGGAAAGGATACTTGAACCTAATCAAGGATTCATACTAGGATGACATACACATGGTTCCAAGCTAGGAGATACATTAAAGCTTCAAGCTTCTCAAGAAGACCTTGCCTATCTCAATTCTTCTATTCTCAATCAATACTAGATAACTAATGAATGAAATGACTAAGTGTGGTATTTATAGATTTTCCATACTCCTAAATGAAATGTCTAAAAAGCCCTCAAGTTGGGTTACACATAATAGGCCACACAATGCTAAAATAGGAAAACTAGTCAAAAGTCCAAATTGCTAAAACAGGCCAGGAGGAGCGCCTCGATCCAGGAGGTGCGCCTGCCATTCTTGGGTAGTAGGTAGTTGAGGCGGAGTGCCTAACTCTCAGGCGGAGCACCTGGTTTGCTGAGGTGGAGCGCCTGGACTTGAGGTGGAACGCCTGGATTGCTGAGGTGGAGAGCCCAAGGCTTGAAACCAAGCAACAAGTCTTCAATTTGCTTCTGAACTCTACTTCAAAGCTCTTGATCTCCCGTTATTTGCATCCCGCAAGCTTGGCTCTTGATGATTGGTGCTTAGGCTCGATTTGCCCAACATCACAATTTGACATGTATTTAACAAACATCCTAAATGATGTAAAATTACATAATATAATTGCAATTAAGAATATAATGTATAAATAGGGGATAATATACGTAAATGCATGCCTTATAATGCAAATTTCATTAAACAGTCAATATTGTACCTTTAGGTTCAATATAGCCAATTTATAGTAAAACGAGGGACAAAATTGGGTGTCAATAATTGTAATTTTAATTTTGGGGTTGGTTTTTTAGTTGACTTCTTAACTTTTTTAACTTAAAATTTAGAATTTTTAACGGTTAGCTTTGGTATTGATTGTATTCCATTCGTTTAATAGAACTAGAACGTTTGGAGGAGATTCGACGGGGAAAAGTGGTTATTGAATAGTGGGTTGTTTCTTTAGACAGAGGGAAGTGATTATATCCCTTCCTTTACTGGCCTTTGGCTCTTTAGATGACCTATTCACGCGTTCTTTATGTGAATAGCCGCCGACAATGCATACTTATTATGCCACAACCTTATTATGTAAATTTTTGTTATGTTTCTTAATTTCTGGTATGTTATGTCATCTGAGGGAAAGAAGATTCCACCCTAGGGGAAAGAGGATTCTGCTCCTTGCATCATACCGAGGGTAGGAGGATTCTGCTCCTTGCATCATATTGAGGGTAGGTGGAATCTGCCTCGGAGTAGGAGGATTCCGCTCCATTCATTAGGCACCCCATTGCATGATAATACATTCATATCATATTCAATACATGGATTGTTGAGTATTGTGTAACTATTGCTTTATTTTTTGTATTGGTAATATATAATTTTGGTTGTTTATACGTTCTTGGTAGTTATATGTTCCTCTCTTTTCTCTGGCTAGCTTATCTATTCTTCGAGGTAGCTAGCCAGCCCCTACTTATTGAGTCCTTGCAACCCACTGTTGTTTATTCCTTGTTGTTTATTCATTCAGCAGGTTTCATTCCGGGACCGAGTTCGTCATTCGATTGAGAAGAAAAGACGACTTCAGCTGTCAGGGTGAGCCAGCTCTTGTCCAGAATGGCCACTAGTTTTAGTTCTATTTTCCTAGTTTACTCTTGCTCCCTTCGGAAGATGCATGTATGTCTTTTGCTCTTGTAGAGGTTTTGTCTGAATAGTCCTAAACCTAGTATATTGAATAGGAAGTTATAATTCCTTTCCGCTTAAATATAAGTATGTTTATATTTCTCTGAGTCTTGTTTCCTATTTGTGAGTTGGTTTTATGTTTATTTCTCTGATTAAATTGAAAAGGGTTTGCCCGACGGGCCTAGGAGAGACTGTCGAGTGCCCGCGTGGACTAGCTGAAAATCTGCATCGTGTCTGTTGGTATCAGAGCTCGATTTAGAGTCTATCAAGACTAAGACAGTGTCTAGTAGATTCTCGTTGATGGGTACGATGACGTCCGTACTAATCAACGAGAGCCTATGGTGATATTTAGACAGTATCTCTTCTTTCTTTCTAAATCATGCATCAGTTCTCTATCTGAGAATAAATCTATTGGTCACGCACCAACTACGCCCTATAAAAGAGACTAAGCGATCGCAGGAAATTAAATTTGTATTTGTGAAGTCACGATCAATAGTTTTGATTAAGAGTTTAGCCAAATTAAATACGGAATTGCACTGATTACTGGATTTTAAACATATGCACGATTTCCAATGATGATAATCGATGATATGGAAATAAAAAGAGATAATAAAAAATAAATAAGATTAAAAGCGTGAATAAAATAGATAGAAGGAACTGTGTTGGATTACTTGATCCCAGTGAGGATTCCTTGTTACTGATTATCCTTAAAGGCTTGAGAGCAAAGTATCCAGCGAATGTAAATTATGAACAACACTGAGCAAGAGTAAAAGAGAGTATTCTTATTGATATTGTAGACAAATGATAGAAAAAAAAATGATGTGTTACAATGATTCAGAACGAGTGCTATTTATAGATTTGATAGGCATCCATTGGGTTTGTAACTACTGGGTATGTATCCGTTGAATATGTAACCGCTGGATGTGTAACCATTGCCTTCATGACCATTCATTAAGCAATCGCGTACGATCAGGCAACTTCTCATTCAAATCGCGCTGATTTGGGAAGCATTACATTACTGCTCTGGGCCTACTCGTGGTAACCGCCTGGCCAGTCATCTATCCGTTAGGTGTCTATCTGGGGAAACCTCTGCCCCTGCCACGTGGCAGACACGCGTCACTTTTTAAGTGACGTCGGCTTTTATCCAATACAGAGAGTCCCCTCACTTCTCGAGCAGAGTTTCTGCTCGAGGAGTGGATGTGAATTTTGGCAAAAAGTTTTATCTTGAAAAATCCAATCTTTATCTGTTCACATGACAAACCTGAGTGATGTGCGCACTTCATCAGCTACATGACAAGTTTCCATGACGTGCGCATTAAATGCACGATGTAAAAAAAGTAACTGCAACTGGCACGTTTGCACGTCCGCCATCAGCTGTGAAGTGACTACTGCGCGTCCCAAGGGTAAAAGTAATGATTTTAACCGCCTCCATCACGTGCACACGTTCTTTGTCGGTTGCGAGGTGACCGCTGCATTTAAGGGCAATGATATTGCTTTGAACCTCGGTGATACCTACTTCCCCTTTTGACGATTGGATCTGATCGTGGCCCCTTCGATAACCTCCACGTGTCTTATGGGAATCTGGTGGGCCGGACTTTTCACTCCTATAAATAGGGGTTCACTAAATTTTAACCCTTTTACTTGCTTTCACTCTACAATTTCCAAATCTTGAAAAAAACCTTTAAATATCCTTAAATTTTCCTTCCAATTTTCTCAATTCTTCTTGAACCATTTCTCCAAAGGCTAAGAAACACTTGAACATGGATGGTGCCGCTGGTAGTTCTTCCACGGCTACTCCTAGACCAAGGGCCGCTCAGGCCACTGCTGCAGAGATTATCCCCAAGAATTGGGGTGAGATGGAAAAAGACCGCAATGTCAAGGCTTTCAAAAATTATGGAGATGTACGCGCATGGCCAGCGTACAGATTCAAGTCTGGGATCACATCAGAGATTATCCCACGGGTTAGAGTGGACTACAATTGGGATGTGAGTGTTCCCCTCTTGCCGGTATCTGAGGCGGAGAACATTACTTCGCATAGGGCTGGGTGGACGGCCATGTATACCTACCCATTTACAGTTGGTTGCATGTTACCCCTACATTCTGTGCTCGAGAGGCTCTGTAGGGAGTACTTTCTCTGCCCGGGGCAACTGAGCCCCAATATGTATAAGATAGTAAAACTTATGGATTGGTTTGCGGAAGAAACCGATCAAATTTTTTAGTATGAGCATTTTATTTCTTTGTACAGCATACAAATCTTTAAAGATGGTTTTGTCAACGCCAGAATACGTGGGAGTAAGGGCTTGGTGTGCAGTTCTGAGGATACAAATGACCGGCGTTGGCTGCACCGGTACTTGTTCGTGAGCACCCAGGCATTATCCTTTAACTCCAAGACCCCTCTCTCTGAGATCTGAACAAGAGGCGTAAGTCACCGAGTCCTTATTTAGAATTTTCATGTTTCCCTTTTCTTTGTTTTACTCATTCCTTTGATTCCTCCTTGCAGCCACCAAGATGCCCTACGACGAGCACATATCGATTGGTGAGCTGACAGCGTGGGTTGAGGCTATTCTGAAGAAGTTCCCTACCGAGCAGAGGAAATCAGCATACTTTGCTACGCAAAAGAATCTGACGGCGAAGACTTACAGTGAGAACTTTTCACTATTATAGCTATTTCTTCTCTTTGTGGTTTTGTTGTATCTGACCATTCCGCCTTTTGCAGGTCTGGGCACACAAGGAGACTTTTTCCCTGCCCCTTCCCCTCAGGTTGTGTCGCCAGGACCTGCTGTCGACCCTGTGGCTGAGGTCGCAGCTATAAGGGCTTCAGCAGAAGTACTGCGCAGGAGGGAAGGCGGCGAGAAGCTTCTGTCTAGTGGCATTAGTTCCTTGAAGAGGAAGAAGAAAGGTTAAGGTGAGGGCGGAGCACGGAAGAAACCTGCTCGTAAGGCTTCCGTTTCTGCCGGGCAAACCTCAGCCTTTAGAGGTGCAACCCCACCTGATGCTAGTGTGCCTGAGCATGAGAAGGAGAGCGCCAAGACTCCTGCTGAAGTCCCCGAGTCTGCACGGGGAGAGGGTTTTGACAAGGAGGTAATCGACGTTTCAGATACTTAGATTGAAGCTTCTGAACCCCTTCTGAGAAACCCCTTTCTTCGTAGTGACAAGAGGAAGGTCGAGCAGGAGTCTGACCGTACTCCGGAGGGGAGTCCCCATTGATAACGGCATAAAGGCGGCTAATTCTCGTGCAGATAAGAGGAAAAGGAAGGTTGGCGAAGAAGAAGAAGAGATCCCCCAAGAGGGTGGCCAGGGTCCTCGTGTTTTTCATTTTGAGGACTTGGAGAACGTGGCCGCTGAGGGGGCAGTGCCTGTCGGTCTACACGAATGCGACACAAGAGATCCTGGAGTGGAGGGTGATTCTGATACGTCAAAGACAAGGCTCACTCGGCGGACCACCATCCGCGGTCAGACCGGGCCGAGGGACATTCGGGGCGTGCGCTACAAATTTAGTCTGAACTACTCCTCTGAGCAAGCTAGAGAGCCTAAGTACTGCGAGAGGAAGTGCACTATGAAGCTAGCCCCCAATGTCAACTTCGTGACCAGGCCGGGCATTTTAGGCAAAGCAGTTTCATCGCTCATTGGTCCCCGAGAGGAGTGGACAATGAGGGAGATGAGTGATGAGGAGTTGGGTTTTTCTATCACTGCTGATTCTGCCCGGGTAAGTGCTTTCCTTAATACCGTTTGCACCGAAAGTAATTTCGACTTTTAGACTTCTAAATTTACTTCTTTTGCTTCTTCAGTCAAGTCTGATGGCTGCCGAGTTGATGTTCCGTTCCAGGATCAACAACCTCGATCAGGTACTCGAACTGAAGAAAGAGCTGCTGGAGACTCTGAAGGAGAATAAGGCTCTAGCAGAAAAGTGTGGTTTCCTTGGGAGTGAAGTTAACCGATTGACTGAGACGAACAATAAACGAGTTGAACGTATTAACGAACTCGCCAGGGAGAAGGACCTTCTTTCTGAAGAGAAAGAATGGTTCGCACAATCTGCTCGGGGACTGGAGGCTCTGCTTGAAGAATGCAAATCTTCGCTGAACAAGGCACTCGGCGAGCGTAGATCTTTAAAGATGGACCTGGTGAGGGCTAAAGAAGAATCTGCTAGAGCTCGAGCTTAACTACAGGCCACCAGAGACCAAGTTGCTCAGTCGATGAGCGCTCAAGGTGCGTTATCCAAGGACATGGCCAACTTACGTGATCGGTTTGAAATTAAGGCAAAGCTTGTTCGACAGATCAATGTCGAGGAGGAGATGCTGAAAACAAAGTGCGCCGTTCGCGAAGTAAGGCAAGTGCTGAACCTTTCTCCCGAAGAGTCTCAAGTAGATGAAGATGAAGATGATGATGAGAGCTCGGGTGACGAGAACAGGGCCGATGCAGCTAGTGCATCGGGTTCTGGTCGTAGTTCCCAAAATTAATGCCCCCCGAAATTTGTTTAGGTTGTAAGTTTGTGTATCCGGCGAGAGCCGGATGATTGGTTGTGGATAGAGGTCTTTTAGGGACTTTCTGATCCTTGTTGGGCCGGTTTCATTGGCCTCGATCACTCAATAAAACTTCTGTCAGCCGTTTTCGGCATTTTATTGCTTTGGCAAGATAATGTATATACTTTCAGACCTTTTTAATTCAATGACTGTATATATCCTGAATCTTTGATCTTATGTTTGGATGTGTTGTGGCCTTTGTGCCTTTTTGTCTAAGAGCTTTTTAGAAGTTTGAACTTTTCTAAGTTTTGGTCTTCAAAAGTCTGTCCGAATATTTTAACTTAGCCTTTCCCAAGGAAGAGGTCATAAGTTGTGAATGATCTGCGCAGATGTTTTATTCTGACCGAGTCGTGGTCAATAGGTTCTGGCCGAATCGTTGGCCTTGCGAACAACTTTGCTTATCGTTTTGATAGTTGAAAGTCATCGCAGGAAATTTATAGTTTAATTCTGGCCGAGTCGCTGGCCTCGTGAACAGCTTCTCTTATTTTCGTTGAAGCTTGTCACATAAAAAGTTTTGAAAACTCGTCTTTTCACAAGGTCTTTTGCCTTTAAGAAGGTCTTATCTGGCCTGTAGGGGCCTCTTACCACCCTTCTTGTTTTTATGTTGAAACACGGGAAGTTGTAACATAAAAAGAGGTAAGGCTGGTCGTAGATAAAAGAACACATATAACATAACAAGGAGTGTGTCCGTTGTGGGATTCGAACCCACAGCCACGAAGTTAGAGAACTTCGAGCTCTACCAGTTGAGCTAAACGGATCTGGCCTTGTTTAGTACCATTTAGAAGAAGTATAATTAAAGTAGGAATTGTCACAAAAGTAAAAGGTAGAAGGAGAATAACTGACCGTTTTACCATTCAGAAGTGATACCTTTTGAGGTGAATCACGTTCCAATTGTTTGGGACAATCGAGCCATCTGGTCGTGCTAAGCAGTAATATCCCTTGCCGATTGATGCGACTACCTTATAGGGGTCTTCCCAATTGGGGCCTAGCTTTCCCGAATTTGCTTCTTGTGTGTTCTGAGACACTTTTCTTAATACAAAATCTCCAACTTGGAAGCTCCGTACGTGCAGTCCCCGATTGTAATATTGTTCGATTCGCTCCTTTTGGGCGACTACTCATACGAGTGCTAGTTCCCTTTGTTCTTCGAGGAGATCTAACTCTTCGGAGAGATTGATCGAATTGGATTCTTCGGCGGCATGTGCCTTCTGTAGGCTTGGCTCTCAAATTTCGACTGGGATTAGGGCGTCTACGCCGTATACCAATGAGTAGGGTGTCTCCTCTGTAGTCATCTTTATTGTCGTGCGATAAGCCCATAGTACGCCAGGTAGCTCCTCTACGCAACACCCTTTAGCCTGCTCAAGGCGCTTCTTGAGAGATTCAACGATTATTTTGTTCGTTGATTCCGCTTGTCCATTGGAAACCGGGTGGTATGGAGAGGAAGTAATCATTTTGATGTGCAAGTCGTCGAGAAACCTAGTCACTTTCTAGCCGATGAATTACGGGCCGTTATCCATAACTATTTCCTTAGGTGTTCCAAAGCGACACACGACATATCGCCAAAGGAAGTCAATTACATGTGTTTGTCGTATCTTTGCATATGCCGCCGCTTCGACCCATTTGGTGAAGTAATCGGTGATGATTAACATGAAATGTACTCCTCTTGGTGCATCGGGGAGAGGACCAACTATGCCCATTCCCCATTTCAAGGTGATGGAGAAGGTGTGTAAACCTCTGACATTTATCACATTTCTTGACGAAATCATTTGTGTCCTTCTCCAACTTATCCCAATAATACCCTGCGCGGATAATTTTGCGCGCCAATGCTTTGCCCCCCAGAATGATTACCACAACAGCCTTCGTGGACCTCTCGCATCACATAGTTGATCTGGTTTTGTCCTAGGAATTTCGCAAGGCGTCCTGTGAACATCTTGCGGTAAAGAACTCCGTTGTTGATCGTATACCGAGCGGCTTTTATTCTGATTTTGCGAGCGGCTTTCGCGTCAACTGGCAGAGTTCCATGAAGAATATAATTTGTAATCTCATTTTGCTAGTCCCAAGTTGCGTTTATAGCATTAACTTCGAACTTTTCTCGATCTATGGTCATGCAAAGGAGGTGAACGACAGCCGTGGAGCTGACCTCCCCAATCTCTGCTACTGACCCTAAGTTTGCCAGGGCGTCTGCTTCATGGTTTTCTTCTCGTGGAATCTCGAGTGCTTCCCATTCGTCAAACTGGGCCAGAAGTTTTTTCACACGGGCAAGGTACACTTGCATTCTGGATTCTCGTGCAATAAAACCTACGGTCACCTGGTTGACTACCAGTTGAGAGTCACTCTTAAGTTTGATGATGTTTGCTCCATAGCTTCGGGCTAACTCCAATCCTGCAATTACGGCCTCATATTCGGCCTCATTGTTAGTAATAAACGGGCACTTGATGGCCTGCCTGACGGTCTCTCTGGATGGAGTGATAAGAACCAGTCCAAGACCGGACCCTTTGACCCTCGAGGAGCCATCAGTGAATAGGGTCCATGCACCAGGGGCCTGCCCAGTATATAGAATGGCATCCTTTTCTGCCTCAGGATACATATTAGCGCTAAAATCTACTACGAAGTCTGCTAGGGCTTGTGATTTTATTTCTACTCTAGGCTGGTAGATAATATCGAATTCACTTAATTCTATAGCACATTTAACTAACCTTCCAAAAAATTCGGGTTTACGCAGAACATTGCGCAAAGGAAAGGTTGTAACTACAGCTATTGAATGACCTTGAAAATAAGGGCGCAGTTTACCGGCAGCAGTTACTAGTGCTAAAGCCAATTTTTCTAAGGGTTGGTAACGTGTTTCCGTATCAATTAGAGCTTTTCTAATGTAATAAATGGGAAGTTGCTTACCTTTTTCTTCTCGAACCAAGACTGCGCTTACCGAAGACTCTGAGACTGCCAGGTAGATCAGGAACTGCTCCCCGTGTTGGGGTGTAGAGAGCAGTGGTGGATTGGACAGATATTTCTTCAGATCCCTCAGCGCTTGTTGACATTCGGGGGTCCAGTCGAATTCCTTGTTCTGCTTAAGGACATCGAAGAAACTCTTGCACCGGTCAGATGAGGGGGGTATAAACCTGCAAAAGGCTGCCACCCTTCCGGTTAGTTTCATGACGTCCTTCCGGTTGTGGAGTACGTCTGGAATTGACTCAATCGCCTTGATTTGAGCGGGATTGACTTCAATTCCTCGTTGAGAGACGATGAAGCCTAGGAATTTTCCTTAACCTACTCCGAACGCGCACTTCTCTGGGTTGAGCTTCATGTTGTATTGGTCGAGTATTCGGAAGGCTTCCTTCAAGTGTGCCAGATGATCCTCTGCTCATTTTGACTTGATCAGCATGTCATCGATGTACACTTCCATGGTCTTCCCGATTTGATCGTGGAACATACGATTGACCAATCCCTGATACGTTGCACCTGCATTTTTTAATCCAAATACCATGACTTTATAGAAATACGTACCTCTACACGTTATGAATGATGTCTCATGATCGCTGGGATCCATCAATATATGATTGCATCCAGAATATGCATCAAGGAAGGTGAGAACCTTGTGCCCGGCGGTTGCATCAATCAGCTGATCTATCCGGGGAAGAGGATATGAATCCTTTGGACAGGCTTTGTTTAAATCTGTGAAGTCAAAGCAAACTCGCCACTTCCCAGTTTTCTTGGCTACAACGACTACGTTGGCCAACCAGTCTGGATACTTCACTTCGCGTACAGATCCGATCTTCAGCAGTCGATCAACCTCATCATTTATGATTTGATTCTGAAAAGCTCCCTGTTGGCGCTTCTTCTGCTTCACTTGACGGTGGTACGGGTCGACATTCAGCTTGTGAGAGATAATTTTCGGAGAAATACCTGTAATGTCTGCATGTGAGCAAGCGAACGTCGTATGCCGCTCCTTGAGGAATTGAAGGATGTCTCCTCGTAGACGTTCATTTAACTCTGTCCCCAAGTAGACTTTTCGTTCCGGCATGTCCACGAATAGTTCCTCTGGTTCCAAAGCTTCCACGGTTGGTGTGTAACTTTCCCGTGCCTCTAGCTTTATGATGAACTACGGGACCTCATACTCTTCTTCTCCATTTGCCGCGTCAGATCCCGGTTGCATAATTGCTATTTGCTTTCTTCGGGCAGCTTGAGGACCACCGAATAGAAGTCTCGAGCAGAGCGTTGCTCTCTTCGTATCTCACGTACTCCCCATTTTGATGGGAATTTCAATACCTGATGACATGTGGAAGGAACATCCTGCATACCATGGATCCATGGTCTTCCAAGGATAATATTGTAGGACATGTCTCCGTTGATAACATGGAACACCGTTTCTTTTGCCACCCCCTCAATAAGAGTTGTGAGAGTGATTTCGCCAAGGGTCTTCTCGCTTGAGTTGTTGAAGCCGGAGAGAACTCGTGATACTGGCACGATCTTCTCCATTAGCTTCATCTCCTTGACGACGCGTGACTGAATGACTTTCGCAGAGCTGCCCGCATCAACGAGCACTCTTTTGGTATCATACTCGGCCACGCGCAATGTTATGACTAGTGCGTCAACATATAGGAACTGCAAACCTTCCGTGTCCGGATCATCAAATGTTATTGTTTCTTCTGGCCGTGGACGCTTGGTCTTTATGATAGAAACCTTTGCGTACTTCTTCACTGTGAAAACAATGGAGTCAACTTCGATCCCGCCCGAGATAACGTTGACTGTCATCTTTGGGGAAGATGCCCGTGGAGGAGCAGATTTGTTCTGTTGAACCCTCGCATGAGTTTGCTTTCCCTTCTCGGTTAGAAGCTCCTTCAAGAACCCCTGTTTCAATAGATGTGCAACCTCGTACCTTAAGGCCTTGCAATCTTCAGTGGTGTGACCGTGGTCGCGATGAAATTCGCACCATATGTCCTGGTTCCTCTTACCTGGGTAGATTTTCATATCCTTTGGCCACTTGACCTTTTCGCCCATGTCTTTGAGGGCTGTAATCACTTCGGTCATTTCTAAAGTTTGGCAGACTTAGGGCTCCATGAGCGCTTGATTCTGAATCGTCTCCCTATGATAGCCCTTTATTGTTGCGGCTGCGTCCTTTGAAGTTGTTGCGTGAATGGTCAGGATACGGTTCATAATGCACATCTGACCTTTCCGACTCCATCTTTCCGCTAGAGCCACCGCTTCGTGATTGGTTCCTTCCTTGGGCACTGGTTCCTATCAGCTTGTCTTCATCAATGCGTACCTTGGAATTGTAGCGATTGTAGACATCTGACCGTCTGCTGCTGGGAATTCACGAAGAGATTCATATAGCCTGCGCGTAGCCTCTGAGCTCTTGACATCCAGGCTGTTTGTGAATGCAATGGCCGCCCATCTATCCGGTACCTTGGGTAACAACATGCCTTCCCGCTGAAAGCGGTCCACATATCTTCGGAGAGACTCGCCGGGTTTTTGCTTGATCTCGAAGATATCCTCCACGTGAGTTTCCGTCTTCTGGGCGCCTGTGTGGGCTTTCACGAACAACTCAGCCATCTCCACGAAGGACCCAATGGAGTTTGGTGGCAACATTGAGTACCATCGTAGAGCTCCATCTGCTAGGGTCTCCACAAATTTCTTCAATTGGACCGATTCGATATCCTCGTCCATGAGATCACTTGCCTTTATAAAATTGCTAAATATCATGAGATGATCATTGGCATCAGAAGTCCCACGATATCTCGGAATGTTTGGCATGTTGAATGTTTTTGGTATCGCCTTTGGTGCTGCTTCCTTTTTCCAAGGCCTTTGCGAGTAACGTTGAACGTCAATTTTCTTCAAAGTGGGCGGAGCGCCTGGTATCTGATCGATTCTCTCGTAGAGAGACATTTGAAGCGCTTCTTGACTCTCTTTGAATTGATTGGCGAGTGCCTCCCTGACGACGCTCATCTCAGTGGATACCGCAGATCCTCCATTCTAATTTTGGTTTGCTTGGGTCGTCAGATCCATGGTTCCTCCTTTGTTGGCCGCATTTCGTTCTCTATCTTGCCTTGAAGTGTGTGAAGAATGAACATCGCGACCTTGGGCTGCAGGATTAGTCCTCGTAACTGGAGGGATTTGCCCTCGAAGAGAGTTGATCGCCTCATTGATTCCTCTATTGACCTTTGTCTGTTGCTGCATGAATTCAAAGATTGTCTCTTGGAGATCCTTTGGTCAGGGGAGAGACTCTTGTGGCGTCGTCTTCTAGGCGGGGTCATGCTCCGAGATTTTCCATGCCTATGTCGTTGTCTTCTGGGTCCTTGGGAAGAACGTTCTTGCCCATCAGATGAGTAGTCTGGAGAGTAATTAGGGTTGTTCTGAGGGGCACGTTCTTGACCGTTGTCCGCCACAGTCCGTTGAGAGTCGCTTTCTGCTATATTAGTTACAAACAAAGGTTCGACAAAAAAGAATATAATGCAGGGAAAAGACAAACTATTAACCTATAGAGGCTGTTGACCGGCTCCCACTGTGGTCGCCAAATTGTTTAACCTTGATTCGATTTTAGGCCAATTAACAAAAAAAATGTATTTGGAGAGTCACAATCAATAGTTTAGATTAAGAGTTTAGCCAAATTAAATGCAGAATTGCACTGATTACTGGATTATAAATATTTGCACGATTTTCAATAATGATAATCGACGATATGGAAATAAAAAGAGATAATCGAAAATAAATAAGATTAAAGCGTGAATAAAATAGATAGAAGGAACCGTGTTGGATCACTTGATCCCGGTGAGGATTCCTTGTTACTGATTATCCTTGAAGGCTTGAGAGCAAAGTATCCAGCGAATGTAAATGATGAACAGTATTGAGCAAGAGTAAAAGACAGTATTCTTATTGATATTGTAGACAGATGATAGAAAAAATAATGATGTGTTACAATAATTCGGAACGGGTGCTATTTATAGATTTGATAGGAATCCGTTGGGTTTGTAACCGCTGGGTATGTATCCGTTGGATACGTAACCGCTGGATGTGTAACCGTTGCCTTCATGACCATTCATTAAGCAATCTTGTACGATCAGGTAACTGCTCATTCAAATCGCGCTGATTTGGGAAGCGTTACGTTACTGCTCTGGGCCTGCTCGTGGTAACCCTGGCCAGTCATCTGTCCGTTAGGTGTCTGTCCGGGGAAACTTCTGCTCGTGCCACGTGGCATACACGTGTCACTTTTTAAGTGACGTCGGCTTTTATCCAATACACTAGTTACTAATCAAACTAATTTATCTTACCAATTAACTTCGAAGTTTTGTATTTGTAAAATGGTTTCAATGTAACAAAGGTAAACAACAAATTATTAAGAAATAAATTAATCGAGAATTTAGAAGCCTAGGATTGATCTACTTAACTCCTACCTATGTGTTAGAATAATATTTTAACAAATTCAACTTGGTTCTTCCTATTGAACACTTGCTCCAAATTCACAACTATTCACGCCCACGTAATAGTTGTAACTTTCACTAACCAATTTCCCAATTAATTTATGAAGATATATAGGACTACAAGTATAGTTCACAATAAGGGTCGATGGTCACAAATCATCTTATTGATAACCTAAGTAATACCTTGATTTTACGTTGAAATATTGCTAAGTGTTTAACCCAAACCTAGACACACAAGAATAATGGAAACATCAATTGGCGGCCCTTCCAATTAATAGCAATCAAAACATAAATACTTAGATAGGAATAATTCACCAGTTTTATTTATTAAAATAAATATTCATAACACATTAGTGCAGTGGTTCAATCAACCCTATAATGGGTGAATTAGCCACTCATATTTATGATAATCATGTCAATGTAATTCATGAATAATTAAATTACAAAAAGTAAGGAAGGATTTAGTAAAAACTCTTTTGTTCTTGAATTCTCCAAAGCTCTAGCCTGCTTCTTGCTTTTATCCAAGTTTAAAATTCATAAAAGAGGCAAGAGAAGCTTTTATACCCTGTAGGAAACTAAGCAAAAGTCCTTATATTTTCGCCCACAATTTTCTGCTCCGCGTTGCGTCCGCGTGCCATGCAGACTCAATTTTTTCAGGAAATTCAACTCGCGTGGTGTTGACGTATTTGGCTTAAATGCGCTGAACTTTTTTCTCCACTTCTAAGCAAAGACTCTATTCCTTCCCGTGTCACTCACGTTGCACGCGAATCACTTGAAATCTTTAATATCTTCAGTTTTAATTCCAAAACTTACACTTTTTTGCTCAATTCACCATGTTCAAGTCCTACAACACCAAACAACTCTATCAACTCTCGATAGTTTTGCATATAAACTCTTAAATTTACTATCACAATATGGTAAAAAAAAAAACTCAAATTATAGGTAAAATCGCCATATATCACAACCCCACAGTTAGACTTTTGCTCGTCCTTGAGCAAAGAAGAAGAATACACAGAAAGCAGACAAGGCAGCAAGAGTAAATAAGGTCTCCTGACAAAGAACTTACCCGAACTCACCCATGAAATTCAAACACCCTTTCTTTTGGTCATAGTCAAGTATTGAAAGTAGAAACCTATAGACCACCCAAGTTCCAATGTACCTCATAGAAAGAAAATGCCACCAAATACACAACATATGATTTCAAGAGAAATTGTGGTATTTCAAATATCAAATACCAAATATCAAACACTCTCACACTCACAAAGAAATTTCTCATGTCTCATAGAAAAGTACCATAGGCTTGCCCATTTTGTTGTTATCCACTAATATAGCAGTCTCACTCAAAAGTCAAGTAGGACTTTTTCATAGCTTGTAATATTTGCTTAGGGTAAGGAGTGGTACACTTTTAGGTATATAGTGACTAATTCTTCCCCTAAACACTTTAAACATTACTCACTACTAATTTTCCTCACCTTTTCATATAATTGTAGCACTTCCCAATGTTGTTCTTTTTGTTTCTCTTTTATTTTTCATATCCACTTTCCTTTGTTTTATCCCTTCATTTCTCCTTATTTATTCATTAGTTCATTCTCTGTTTTTCTTTTCTTTTGCAATTTTTTTAATTTTTTTTCCCGTTGTTTTTCTTTTTCCTTTTCACATCTGTATATACAAGGAGAACATCAGTTTTTCTTCCTTCATTCTTTTGCAACTTTCTTCCCAGGTATACAACTCTTATTAATAATTCACCATCTTTTCAAACACACAACCTAAAGTAGTTAAGGGGAAGATGAGTAACAAAAAAGGTAAATAGCAAAATGGATAGAGCTTGTAATTCAGGTTGCCAAAGAAAAAATAGGCTCAAATTTGGGACACTAAGGAATATGTTTATTAGGTAGGCTAATTTGGGAACTGGCGGGCCAAAGAAGGCCTACTTTCATTCTTAAGATCAAGACTACCTAGGATTTCGCCTCAAACAACAAGCACGGAAAGTTCTAGATTTAACATGAAATAATGAGAAGTATACAAATAAATTCACTACATAGTGTACATGGAACTTAATGATCATTTCCGTTTCAACTCGCAATACCTCACTATGAACTCAAAAAGGAAGTTCAAAAATATGTTGGTAGTTCTAGCTAAGGGTTGCCTTTCGAATTCCTCACTTCTCTTTTTTTCTGCCTACTCTCCATTTTTCCTCCTTTTGAGCTCTTCTTAGGTTTTTTTTCTTTTTTATTAATTTTTTTAATTATTATCTAATATACAGATTGCCTGGTTCAGCACAAATGACTCAATGGGAAAGAATAAAAGCTAAGAAAACCCAAAGAGATTATTGATATGCTAGGAATTAACTAAGCTAAAAATTAACTCCAATATTGATGAACTACTAAATATTCATAATACTATTCTATTACAGGCCATGAATATTCAGGATATTACAGACCCAACAAAAACTAGAAAGTATGAAACAAATAAAAAACTGTCAAGTGACAAGAAAATATGAAAATATACTAGAATAAAAAAGTACCAACAAAATAAATAAACTTCCACCCTACACTTAAGATTAAACGGTGTCCACACTGCACTATAACAAAAGCATGTGAAACAAGTAGGGTTGTAGGACTCCTTGTCAAGCACTAGTAGTCGAACAACTGGTGCCTGCATCAGGACATGCACCAGGAACAACAGTTTTGTGCTACTTAACCCCTAGTTGTTTCTCCGCATCAGCTTGCTTCTCCTGCCCAATATTCTTTCTTACACGTCCCATTGTAGCCAACTCCTACAATCAAAGATGAAATATTCAAGTAATAAAGCAAAATAGCTCCAAAAATTAACAAAAGGCATAGCAAGACATCTACATCAATGGAGGAACACCAACCAATCTACTAAAAGAATTCACACAAAAGCAACGTGATCAGTAGTTAAGAACCTGAAACACTGTGACCAACCAAGAGCCTTTGAATGAACTATTAAAGCATGTGACTCCCAATTATTGTTAGCAACAAATAGCACAACAACAACAAAGCAGCCTCAATAAACAACACTAAATATGGGATATTACTCAGGCCTTCCCTAAGTTCACAGTTTACAATCAATAGTGTAATAATGCATGTAGTAGAGAAGCGTTGTTAAGAAACTATGAAAACTAGCATCCTGCTATACTAATCAACAATCAATAATGCAACCACAACCCAAACCAGATTGCTATGCCAAGAATACATGACATTCCTAGTTAAGTTAACTAGCTATTGTAATAACCTAGCGTAATCAGGTTTGCTCTTTCCAAATTATGCATACACGACATCAATAGATTATATTCGAACACTACCTAAGGCACTTAGTTTATATTCCATCTCTTGTGAATCCATTTCCTTCACAAATCCAACTGATCGTTTCAATTTTCTCTCTAGCCAAAAATTTTCCGAAAGTATAGTTCCAAACATTCACTTCTTTATTGAAGAGCAAGAGCAGTTGAATAATATGGTTAACACCCCATGACATACAAATTCAAAACTCAATAAATCACCTTCACAACTCTATTAAACAATTTAAAGTCAATGCGCACACATAATTAAAAGAGAGCAGCAACTAGGGTCGGACCACACTGGTGGAACCCTAAAATCAAGAGGGGACGACTGTTTTAAGGGCGGGAGGTATGGGAACAAGGGTGATGGGAACTGGGGTGGGGTGTGGGACAGGGGTAACGGGAACAGGGGTGAGAGGAGAGAGAAAGATGACGAGAAAGAGAAAAGAGGCGAGGTAGGGAGGGTGAGCATAACTGGATGTCAGTGATCGGCGGTGGTGCCTGCCTGCGGTGGCAGCTGCAATGGTGGTAGGTGTGACGGGGTAAATGGATTTTGGGGGGAAAGGGGGTGTCCTGTGTGTTTAATTGTATTGGGGGAGGGGAAATCGGGTAGGGGTTTACAAGTATTTTGTTTTAAAATCTGGGGCGGGTTGGGTCAGTGGGGCGGATTTAAGTTCAGATGACTTACCTGATCCATGTGGTGAGCTCGTCTATGAGGCTCCCTGCACTATAATTTTTTTTTCCTGTAAAACTTGCTTGTGCTAGTCTTGTGGCACGAGACTTAATTGCTCCTCAGGCTAAAGATCTCGCTCGGTATTAGCGTGCCACGAGCTGCAGTTTCTTCCTTTTATTATTATTATTATTATTATTATTATTATTATTATTATTATTATTATTATTATTATCATCATCATCATCATCATCATCATCATCATCATCATCATCATCATCATCATCATCATTATTATTATTTTTATAGTTACTCACCTCGCTTCATGCCATTTTTCCGCTTGCTTATCTTGATTCACTTCGCATATACCACGAACTTTGAAACTTTCAATTAATCCTACAAAACACAATCAAACATTACTTCCCTACATATAAAATAAAATTAGTAAAACGTAAATATGAACTAAAATCGTGGGTTGCCCCCCACACAGCACCTTATTTAATATCGTGGCGTGACCCTATTTTTTTTATTTTTTGTTTTTTACAATTACAAACACGGGTTGCCTCCCGAGAAGTGCCGTACTTATAGTCGTGGCACGATATTATGAAAGCTTCAATTACTCGTAAAAGTACAAGACGGAGATCACCTTGACCTCTTCTTCCATTTCATAGTAACTTTTCAACCTTTGCCCATTTACCTTAAATTGTCTTGAACCATCCTCAGTCTCTACTTCCACAGCTCCATGAGGTGCCACTTGCACCAATTTAAATGGTCCAGACAACCTCAACTTAAGCTTACCAGGAAACAAACGAAGTCTAGAGTTATAAAGCAATACCTGTTAACCCGACTCAAAGCTCCTATCTATTATCCTCTTGTTATGCAAGTTTGTTATCCTCTCCTTGTATAATCTCACACTCTCATAAGCTTGAAAGCGTCTCTCCTCAAGTTCATGCAACTCATTGATCCTCACAGAGGCTGTAGAGTCATAATTCAAATTTACTCTCCTAAGAGCCCACAAAGCTCTATGGTCTAACTCTACAGGCAAGTGACATGCCTTCTCAAACACCATCTTGTAAGGCGTCATGCCTATCGGTGTTTTGTAAGCAGTCCTATAAGCCTATAAAGCGTCATCCAGCTTCCTTGCCCAATCAGTCCAGGTAGCATTTACAGTCCTTTGAAGCACACTTTTAATCTCTCTATTTGAGACCTCAACTTGCCCACTGGTCTGCGGGTTGTAAGGTGTGGCAACTTTATGATGAACTCCATACTTTTCCAGTAATCTCTTGAACAGTTGGTTGCAAAACTGACTTCTCCCATCACTAATGGTAGCCTGAGGAGTAACAAATCTAGAGAAGATGTTCCTTTTAAGGAATTGAGTAACTCCCTTGGCATCATTAGTGAGGAGAGCAACAACCTCGACCCACTTTGAGACATAATCCACTGCTACAAGCATGTACTTGTTCCCATAGGAGCTAACAAATGGACCAATAAAATCTATCCCCCACACGTCAAATACCTCAACCTGCAAGATTGGTTTCATAGGCATCTTATGACGATGAGAGATATTGCGGGTCCTCTGGCACTCATCACAAGCTCGAACATAAATATTAGCGTCCTTGAATAAGGTAGGGCAAAAGAAGCCCGCTTCCAACACCTTAGCAGCTGTCCGGGTCCCTCCAAAATGTCCCCATAGGTAAAGAGTGACATGCCTGCAAAATGGAGGATTGCTCTATCTCGGGAACACATCTCCGGATCATGTTATCAACACATATCTTAAACAAATAAGGTTCATCCCAAAAATAAGATCTACATTCATACAAGAACCTTTTTTTTTTTTTTTTTTTTTTTTTGCAGAGTCAAAATCATAAGGAATTATTTTACTTACCAGATAATTCGCAATATCAGCATAACATGGAATTTCTTCTAGTATAGTAGCCAGTAACTGCTCATCCGGAAAATTTTCCCAAATCTCTCCTTCCTCGACTCGCTTCTCAGCTCCTTCAAGTCTAGACAAATAGTCTGCAACCTGGTTCTCAGCACCTTTACTATGACAGATCTCCAAATGGAACTCTTGTGACAACAACACCCAACGTATAAAATAGGCTAGGAGTCCTTTTTCTTAACTAAATACTGGATTGCACCATGGTCTTTATACACCACAATCTTTGAACCAATTCGGTAGGAACGAAACTTATCAAAGGCAACTACTACAGCAAGCATCTGCTTCTCAATAGTGGTGTAATTCAGTTGTGCTCCATTCAGTGTGCGACTGGCATAGTAGACTACGTGCATTATTTTGTCCTTCCTTTGCCACGGCACGACACCCATAACATAGTCACTTACGTCACACATCAACTCAAATGGCACCTTCCAATTAGGTGCTACAATAATTGGTGCTGATACCAACCTCTCCTTTAGCTCATTGAACGCTAACCTGCACCCATCACAAAAAACAAAGGGGTGATCCTTTTCAAGAAATTTACACAAGGGATGAGAGATGTTAGAGAAGTCCTTAATGAACCTCCTATAGAAGCCAGTGTGGCCTAAAGCTACGAATTTCCCTCGCTAAGGTGAGCTCAGGCAACTCCTTAATTATCTCTACTTTGGCTTTATCAACCTCAATCCCCCTACATGACACTTGGTGTCCTTAGACTATCCCCTCTTGTACCATAAAGTGGCACTTCTCCCAATTCAGCAAAAGGTTAGTTTCAATGCACCTTTTCAACACTCTCTCTAAATTAATCAGACACTCATAAAAAAAATTACCTACCACAGAAAGGTCATTCATAAAAACTTCCATGATATCCTCCACCATATACGTAAAAATAGCCATCATACACCTTTGAAAGGTGGCAGGTGTATTACATAAACAAAATGGCATCCTTCGAAAAGCAAAGGTGCCATAGGGACATGTGAAGATAGTTTTCTCTTGGTACTCAGGGGCAATGTGAATCTTGTTATACCCCAACCAAAAAGCAAAAATGGGACCTCCCTGCCAATCTGTCAGGCATCTGATTTATAAAGGGAAGAGGGAAGTGATCTTTCTTAGTGGCTTTATTTAACTTCCTATAGTCCATACAAATTCGCCTGCCAGTCACAGTTCTAGTGGGGATTAGATCATTATTCTCATTTTTAACCACAGTCATCCCATATTTCTTTGGCACACACTGGACTGGACTTACCCATTGACTCTAAAAAATTGCAATGGTAATACCTGCATCCGGCCACCTTATTATTCCTTCTTGACTACCTCTTTCATGTTCAGGACTAGCTTCTTTTGATTCTCTATTGAAGGTTTGGCACCTTCCTCCAACAGAATCTTGTGCATGCAAAAAGCTGGGCTTATTCCCTTGATGTCAGCAATAGTCCATCCAATCTCCTACTTGCACTGCTTGAAAACCTGCACTAATCTTTCTACCTGCACAACTGACAAACTAAATGAAATAATCACAGGCAAGGTAAGTTAGGCCACAAGAAAACATATTTGAGGTGCTCAGAAAATAGTTTGAGCTCCAACTGAGGGGGCTCCTCTATAGATAGTTTTGCGGGTGTCACTATCCTATTAGCCAAATCAAGTGGCTCAAATCGTGAGGTTGAATCAAGAATATAAAGTCTGCAGGGAATACACATTTATCTACTTACAAAAGTACATCATCTAATATTCCTGCAGGTCTCTTGACACTCCTATCAGCTAGTTGAAGACTCATAGAGGTGGGTCTAGCTCTACCAATACCAAACTTTTTATAGATAGGCAAAGGCATCAAATTTATACTAGCTTCTAAATCAAGTAAGGCTCTAGCAAAAATGTGCATACAAATCGTGCAAGATATAGTAAAACTAGCTAGGTCTGCCAGCTTTTTAGCCATATGCTTAGTCACCATAGCACTGCAAGTGTGAGTTAGAGAGGCTGTAGCCAAATCCGGAAAATCAAACTTTCTAGACAACAGATCTTTCATCATTTTAGCATAACCAGGCACATCTCTAATTTCTTCAAGTAAAGGAATGTTAACGTGTAATTTCTTAAGCATATCAATGAATTTCTTGTACTGTCTTTCTTTTTGTTGTTTTACGAGACTTGGGGAATAAGTGGGTGGTGGTGTCTTACGCTTTACACTTACCTCTTCACTTACCTTTTTAGCCAGCTTAGTCACAGAGTCAGGTGTAGTCTCTTTTTCAGCTTCCTCTTTGTCAGCAACTTTAGCTGGAACATCCACAGGGGCAGCTATAGGCACACTAGGCACTGCTCCTTTAGAAAATTCTTGCTCTTTATCTAATTCACTACCATTCCTCAAGCTAACTACCATCAATTGATTAGGATTTGCATCCTTTGGATTCACCACTGTATCTCCTGGCAAGGCACCCTGAGGTCTATTATTTAAAGAAAGGGCTAGTAGTCCCAACTTAGTCTCTATTCCCTTAAAGGCAGTGTCATGGGCTATTACTTGATCTTGAAATTTTTTATCTACTCCAATCACAGACGGCACCATGCTCTTAATCATAACTATGTCATTAGCCTGCTGCGTAGGTAACACACATTTGTTGTTGATTATTTTAAGATGTCTGTCTCTGGCTAGAAACTGGGTGATTTTGTGGTCTGGCAGTATTGTATGGACCTGGTTGTTATTCCTGCCTAACTGGACCCTGCTGATTATATTGTTTTCTCTGTCCATAATTTAGAAAATTCTCGTCTTCTAGTATAGCCCAATAAATCAGAGTCAGCAAAATTACCGGGATCAGGTGTGTCCGCTTAGTTAATAGGCTTCAGCATGTTCTCATTAAATTGTTTTAGGGCCATATCCAGCGCAGTTTGTAGCTTTGCATTTTTTCTTCAACCCCACGATCAATTCCAGCAGCTAAAACCTTTGAACCTGAGCCAATAGATGCATCTCTAGTCAACCAACCTGAATTTTGAGCCATCGCATCGAGTAGAGCTTTTGCTTCAGTAAATGTTTCACTCAAGAATTCTCCTCCAGCTACTGCATCTAGATTGCCCTTAATTTGATCATTCATGCCCATGGAAATTCTTTGTCCCAACATCTGATAAGGAATTCCATGATGAGGACACTTTTGCAAGAAACCCTTGAACCTCTCCCAAGCTTCTGGCAAAGTCTCGAGCGGGTACTTCCTGAACATGAGTATCTCATAAACCATCTTTGGAGTTTTGTTTGGTGGATAATCAGCGACTCATCCCATGAAGTTATAGAATTAAGTATCGAACCAGTCACTAGCATCATCCGTCAAAGAGAATGGGAATAGAATCAATCGCACGACCTCAGCCGGAACTCGAGCATGCTTCTGAGTTTCACAAACCCTCATGAACTTTTTCAAATGCTTCTGAGGATCGTCAATAGATTTACCTACGAAAAGTCCAGCGCTAGACAACAGACTGACCATAGTTTGGGTGATGTAAAAACTCCGAGCTTCAAATTCCAGAAGCCAAATAGCAGAAGCCAAGTTTCCAGCCACAGGCTGAGCAAAAGCATTAAGTGCCAAATCTTCAGCCATCTCAGTTTCTTTGGTTTCTGATTTTCTAACTGTATTTTCAACTATATGAGCCCTTTTCAAGGTGTGGAATGTCCTCTCAATCTCTGGGTCAAACGGTTTCAACTCTGCAGACTGAGATCTTGTTTTTCGCATACATCTGAAGCACACAAATTCCAAAGAGTTAGTTCACGATGACAAAAGTGAAGTCAATTGATAAATAAAACTAGCTATTTTAACCAAAAAAATAACACAATGTTCCTCGGCAACGGCACTAAAATTTGGTCATGCCCAACAACGCCCTATAAAAGGGACTAAGTGGTCGCAACAAATATAGCTTGGTTCTTAAAGTCCCGAAGTCGAATCGCACAGAGAACACTCGAAATCTAGTTGCTAGTCAAACTAATATATCTAATTAATTAACTTCGAAGTTTTGTATTTGTAAAATGGTTTCAATGTATAAAAGTAAATAGCAAATTATTAAGAAATAAATTAATCGAGAATTTAGAAGTCTAGGATTGATCTACCCAACTTCTACCTATGTGTTAAAATAATATTTTAACAAATTCACATTGGTTCTTCCTATTGAACACCTGCTCCAAATTCACAACTATTCACTCACATGTAATAGTTGTAACATTCATTAACTAATTTCCCAATTAATTAATAAAGATACATAGGACAACAAGTATAGTTCATGATCAGGGTCAATGGTCACAAATCACTTTATTGACAACCTAAGTAATACCTTGGTTTTAGGTTGAAATATTGCTAAGTGTTTAACCCAAACCTACAAATCTATCCCTAAACATAAACACATAGATAGGAAGAATTCACCAGTTTTATTCATTAAAATGAATATTCATAATACATAGTAGTGGAGTGGTTCAATCAACCCTAGAATGGGTGAATTAGCTACTCATATTCATGATAATCATGTCAATATAATTCATGAATAATTAAGTTACAAAAAGTAAAGAAGAATTTAGGAAAAACTCTTTTGTTCTTGAAGTCTCCAAAGCTCTATCCTCCTTCTTGCTTTTGTCCAAGTGTAGAATTCATAAAGGAGGCAAGATAAGCTTTTATACCCTGTAGGAAAATAAGCAAAAGTCCAAAAAAGCCCTTTTATTTTCGCCCATAATTTTCTGCTACGCGTGGCACCCGCGTGCCACTCGGACTCAATTTCTTCAGGTAATTCAACTCGCGTGGTGCTCACGTATTTGTCCTAAATGCGCTGAAATGTTTTCTCTACTCCTAAGCAAAGGCTCTATTTCTTCCCGTATCACTCACTTGGCACACGAATCAGTTGAAATCTTTAATATGTTCACTTTTAGCTCAAAAACATGCACTTTCTTTCTCAATTTACCATGTTCAAGTCCTACAACACCAAAAAACTCAATTAGTAAGAACTCTTAATAGTTTTCCATATAAACTCGTAAATTTACTATAAGAACATGGTAAAAACACCTCAAATTATAGGTAAAATAGCCAAATATCATTCCGATAACTCACCTACAATGTGGCAAGGATTTGTGTGTTATCTCATTAAGAAGCGAAAGAGTTGAAGGCGACAAGCGATATTTTAGCTACTTCGTGTGGCCAAGATGGGGGTGCTGACCGAGGCGATCGTAAAGCTCGACTTAGAGATCGGGATATCCAAATGGCAAGAGGTGTGGATTGCGATAATAATTTCGTGAATGGGAATAACTGAGAGGTGGTAGCAGTAGGTGTTATGCCTCAGGCTATCTGGTCAGGTCCGGTAGAGGTTCTGTCTAGGAACCCAAAGAGGTTCTGTCCCGGTGACCAGTATCAATTCATTCTTCAACAACGCAATTTGGGATGTTATATCTATTGCGATACAAGTCATCAAAAGAAAGATTGTCCCAGATATTAGAAGGGAGATGGTCAAGAGGCTCCATAGGTTCGGGGGTTATTCTAGCACCTCATCTAGGGGCGAGGTTCTCTAATACAAGGGTAGGCCACCCGTCGAGTCAAGTCATCCCTTGGTGCATGATCCTTATAGAGCGTCAGCACCTTGAGAGAATCAACCTCGGTTTCCTATCCATCACCATCAACAATTTAGTTCAGCGCTATTTTGGTTTGAGGTGTTTCTGTTGTCACGATCTTGGTCGTTATAAAATGGAATTTCCTCTACTGCAGCAGGAGGATGATCATCCTTTCCCTCGACCTCAGATATCTATTTTTTTCATAGAGGCAGTTCTATGAATTGCCAGTTAGGCGGGGTGTTGAGGCATACGAGACAATGAGCACAAGTAATTCTTCTTTCTTTTATATGTGAATATGATCTTTATTCCTCAAACTGATCTGATATTTATATTGTTGACACCTAATTTTGTCCCGAAATTTCAATTAATCTAAATATATCATAAAAGGGTCAATTTTTAAATTAAAAAAATTGAAATGATTGAAATTTGACCTAAAAAAGGGCTAAATATGCAATGCACAGCTCTAAATTAAACCTACCCGCGCAAATCCCCAAAATTGCTTAATTTATTTGAAAAGGGGGCTAAAATAGCTCCTAGTCCTAAATGCCAGCTCATTTATGCAAACCCACATATATACAATACAACATTATTCCCTTCCCCAATTCCCTAAACCCAATTACATGAACCCTAATGACCCGTTAACCCGATCCCTTAATCGGCTAATCCCTTCAATTCCCTCCAAAGTCGATGGACAACCAGCCAAAATCCACGTCACCCTGGTCCCCCACCCTTTACCCTCTCTCTCCAGTACAACGAATAGATTATCTCACTCGTTCATTTCAAAATAAGTTCAATCCAAGCCATGGATCATCCAAACGGGCAAAATCTTTTGGAGAAAAAGGTGAAAATGGTACAATCCGAAAGGGATATACCATTTTCACCCTTTTTTCCAAAGGAGAGGAAAAGAGAGTAAGGGGGTCGTTTGGTAAGTTCAAAGGAAGCTGAAACCCTAATCTCAGGTATATATTCATTCTCTGTTTCAATTTTTTGGGGGGATTCCAATTTGAGAGGCTGAAAATATAGGGAGAGAGAAGGAAAAATAGCAGAACATACACCATTTTCTTAGTTTTAAGTTTTCTTCAAATACATATAGTGTTACTATTTTTCTGGTGGGTTCCTGGCATTTGTGTTGTGTTATCACTTCATTATTTGTGTTGTCATTTCACTATTCGAGTCGTTGAGCTTGTTCGAGTTGTCGACCTTAGTCGAGTCGAATTTTTCGAATCCTCGCCCCTCGTTCACTGCTCCGCAAAAGGTAATAACCTCACTTCACTCTAATTTTTTATTTCTTTAGATTGTTTGTTTGATATATGCCTTTTTTTAGATTAGTTTCTTTATGTGAAAATGAGACTTGGATAATTGACAGTTATATCGCATAGTTACAGCTTCCATTTGGTTGATAATGTTCATAGATTCAGTATTTTAGCATACAAGCTTTGTTAAATTTTGTAGTTCCACTCTGTTTGAAATCAAATGCTATGTTTTAGTGTGATTTCTGAGTTGTTTCCAGTTGATAAAGGTTGATTTTTATACTTTCTTTGAAGTTTCGAATTAGTTTATAGTTGAAGATAAATATTGGAATTCTGTCTTTGAATGTTTAGTTGTTAGGATGTAGAAGTGCTTGTCAATTACTGCAGGGAACAGGTAGGAGGATGCAGGTTCTTTTGGGGGTGTTTGCAGATGATAGAAAGGGTTGTTTAGGTGTTAGGGTCAGGCAGTCGGATGTTCAGGGGTTTTGTGTAGTTCTAGGATGTTCAATGATCAGGTATAGTAGTTGTTTGCAGGTATATGAGTATGGAGGTGTGCAGGCATGTGAATGTCTGTGTGTTTTGCAAAGGGGTGCAGGATGTTTTTAGCTAGTGTAGAGGAGCTGAGGGAGTTGCTGGTAGAGCAAGGGTCTGTTCTTGAGGAGCTGCAGGGGTCAAGTGTGTCAGGTAAAGAGGTGGTGTATAGCAGCATTTCAGATGCGATTCTGAGGAAGTGTAGGTGTCCAGGTTAGGCTGCAAGTGTTGATTGAGTCTGGTGAGTTCTGTGGGAGGCATTAGATGGGTTCTGGTGTTCAGGAGCTTAGGTGTAGTGAGGGATGTGAGTTTTTGGTCCTGTTCATTGTTTGTAGGTTGTTTGGTGTTTGTCCAGGTCCTGTTTGATTATGTAGGTTGCCGGGGATTCCAATGATGTGGTTTTGGGGGTTCCAAATTAGTTTGCAATGGTTTGTTGGATGTAAGATGGTGCCAGGGGTGGGTTGGTCAGTGTTGCTCGAAGAAGGGTTGTCCTGATGTCGTTGTTTGCAGGGGTGCCTCTGGTATTTGAAAGTGAGTTGAAGGGTATATGCTATTTGTGTATGTGTCTACAGGTGTGTAGAAGTTCAAGAAGTGATGCCTGGTTGTTTTTGGAGATGGTTGAAGTTAGTTTGAGGTGTTCAGGATTCAGGGAGGTCTGTTAGCTTTGCTTACAGGCTGATAAGTTAGCTCAAGCAGTCTACTAGGCTACGGGTTGTCTTAGGTTTCCTGGTGTTTTTGTGAGCCGAGGGAGGTGTGCAGAGCCTGGTATATGCTGGTTCAGGTAGTTGAAGTAGCAGGGTTTAGTTTCTATGAGTTCGTGCGTGCAAGGTTCAGGGAATTAGTTCCGGGCGTTGTTGATTGTCTATAGAAGTTTGTTATGTGTGCAGGTTCTAGAGGGAGTTCCATAGAGTGTTTTAGAAGTTTGGTAGCTGTCATAGGCTGTCAGGTAATGAGTGAGGAAGTTGTGATGGTTCAGGTGTTTACATTAAGGGTTCAGGCAATTAGCAGGTTGATTTCATGGAAGTGGTTATTGTAGTCTTGTATTTCTTCTCTTAGTTTGCTTGGTTTGATTGTGGAAGGGGTCTTGTTGTGCTGTCTAGCTTATTTCAATATTGATAAGCTCAGCTTCCTTTCATTTTTTTTTTAAGTTTAAAAGTAAAACCTGCTTTACTTGTGAAGAAGTTCTACCTGAAATGCAAATAGATATCCCTGTGACTTTAGCTACTGATATTTGTAAAGATAAGTGATGGTTGTTAATTCTAGGCAGTTAATGATTTGAATTCCTTCTTAAACTTTCTGGTATCCTCTAATGTAATGTTTTAGGTTTTTTTTTTTTTAAATTTTGCTTGAGTAGTCTGAGTTCTCTCTCAAAATGCCCTTATGCTTTTAGTGCAAATTTCCAGATTTTCGGCTCTCTTTCTGTTGTTTATAAGCTGTCCAGGTAGGTATCCATGTTGATTCTTTGTAGGATCTCATGGTTCAAATGTTTTGGCATGTTCTTTCATTTTGGTAATAAAGTTGATAGCTCTGTTTGAGCATTTGAAGTGAATTCCCTGGAAATAAATGACCTCTAGTAGTAACTAGGCTAAAGTACTCGTGTTACCAGTTAATTGGAAGCATGACCAAGTTGATTTTGTAAGCTCTGCCTACATTGGTAATAAATTAGGATCCTAAGTTCCGAAATATGTCTGTTTCCTCTTTGATAAATAAATGGTTCCCCTTTACTTGGTATATGTTTCCATGAGGGTAATTTATTTAATTAGTAACTGTCTGTAATGGTTCATTCAGTTAGTTTTGTATAATTTGAGGTTACATGCTACAAATAAGCCAATCTTAATGATAGGAAAGTGTATATGTATGCCTGCACTATTGCCCTGTTCTTTGTTTGTTATTAAGTAACGTCATCTTCACTAATCCTTATTTTCCTTTATTTTCTTGGCATGTAATACCTTGGGATGAGTTGTGTAAAACTCGCAAATTGGGATCGCCTAATTGGCATTGGAATTGTCCGGGCCTCGCTTTGCATTTCAAGTTCAAGTTTCCTAAAATATGAATGAATGAAACTTATACAATTCAAGGCTCAGTGATTGAGTTGCTAAATCCGGGTTCTATCTTCTAAACTCCCTCTTTCGCGTCCCCTTTAGAAAAGCATGTTATAGGAAGCCCTGATAATCGGACTAGGACTTTGCATGTTAGAAGCTTGGTAGGATAGCCGCTACATTAAATTATTATCTTATCGGATGTATAGAATTGTTTACGTAATTGCTTATCCCGTTTCTTTGGGACTCGCCAATTAGTTTAAGATAATAGGAATCTTTGATTAACTATCAAGTGCAAAAGAATCAAAATTAAAATTGTATTGATTTATTTATTTTTATGTTTAAATTAATTATTTATCCGTCTATTATTTATTTACTCATTAATTAAATTGTTTAAGTGGTGTTTATTTTAGTTAATTTATTCATTTATTTAATTATTTAACTTTGGTTAATTATTCATTTGTTTAATCAATTATAATTATTTGTTTATTCGCTTATTATTTATTTAATCAATTATTATTCATTTTTTTCCTCAGTTAATTGAATTCACATAAATATTTATCTATTAAATTAAGTTATTATCTATTCATTATTAATCTATCCAACAAATTTATTAGTCAATTATCATTATTTATCTAATCATTTATTTTATTTACTTAATTTATTTAGCCTTTATTTATTTACTTAATTAAGCAATTAATCATTATCTCATTATCCATTTAATTAATTTTAAGTTTTGTTGTTTATTTATCTAAGTATTTGTTGCACTTGGTGCACCTTTGTAAGACACTAGAGGGGGGGTGAATAATGTCCTTACCCGGTTTTCAAACCTAAAACTTGCTTTTAACTTTCTGCGCCTAACTCACAAAGAACCAAGTTCCTTGAAAATTTCACCTATCTCTGAAACTAAACAAATTGCGGAAATGTAAAGAACACATAGATTTTTACGTAGAAAAATCCTTGCTCAAGGGATAAGATGATGCAACCCAAAACGAGCGGAAGCTAAACACGATACAAATAATGCGGAAGCGATAACAAGATAGGCGATATCGATAACCATATCGAGATATAAAGCAAGACGAGGCTTGAAAAGTTTACCTAAGTAGTACCGAGGAACTTGTCTCGATACATCCCGGGTGAAGTCAAGGATCACCTATACTACGCAACTACCCTCAAGAGACACTCGGCTCTCGCAAATAGAATGATCAAAGAGGTTTCGATGTTCAACTTGGATTCGACCAAGTGAAATCATGCCCACTCACGGGTTCTTCTTTGAGATTCACTCAAGAAATTCATCATTCTACATTCAAGGTTGGTTAATTACAGTAAATGAATGAGGGGTCTATTTATAGCACCCCATTACAAGGTTTGTCAAGTTTCTTGTCTGCACTGCCCAAGTCCTCTTCACGATCGCGCACAAGGATATGCGATCGCGAGGAACACTCAGGCATCAAGCCATCGCGATCGCGTGAAGGCCAGCGCTGTCGCGCAGAGCAAAAGAAGACTCTTCGCGATCGCGTGAGTATGGGCGCGATCTCGAAGAACAAGAGCTCAGCAAGTGTTCCCTTGTTTTGCCCTGTTTTGCTCTCTTGCTTCCTGCACTGTTTCCAGCCCTGCTTCCACTTTGATTGAGCTACAATGCATGGTATTCAAGTCGTCTCCCGAGCTCGTGTCATCCATGCCTTGACTTCCGAGTGAATGGTCTCGATGCAATTTGGGTTGCATCATCCTCCCCTTCTTGAGAAGATTTCATCCTCGAAATTAAGGCATCCTCCTCGAAGGTAGCATCATCTACATCAAAAAGGCAAACAACACAAAAGTTCCTACTACCAGAGTAGGTTAGTGCACCAAGTGTGGGAAAACACACTCTTATGGTACAACCAAGTATCAATGGCAACAAAGAAGCTCATGTTCCCAATGGAATTAGCAATTACTTGGTTCAGCAAAGAAGTGCTCCCAACACAAGAACAAATAAAGAGATTAATAGGGCATGGCATATGAAAGATTAAGCTATTAAAATCCCTACGATCCCTAAGTTCAAGAGTAGTGCACCAAGACTTCCCACGATGCGAGTAGGCAAGTCCAACAAGAGTAAAGGTAAGTGGTGTGGAAAATTCACTCTTGTGATAGAGCCAAGTATCAATATCAATCAAGAAGCTTATGTTTCCAAAGGAAACAACAAGTTCTTGGCTCCATACTGACAAGCACTCACAAACATGACAAGCAAAGAGAGTAATAGGACATGGAACATTCAAGATTAAGCAATCAAAGTCCCTATGACCCCTAAGCTCATGACCAACATACCAGACCTTCAATGCATTACTTTCACATTGCGGCACAATGGTTTTGGCATGCTCAATTCTCAAAGTGTGGCTAACATGTGGGATGGGATAGGCAAAGTAAGTCGTATCACAATTAGAAGCAATTACCCCACTCCCCTTCTTAAGAGCTCTCATACTCACACTAAGAGATACCTCCTCACCTCCAATTTCATCCTCGAGACAACCCCCCTCACAAGGTAAGCTCTCAAGGAAGGAATTATTAATGGCCTCTTCATCATCATAACCCGCACCAACAAGAGTAGGGTCACTAGAAGAATCATCTACCTCACTCGAAGCTTCACACAAAGAGTTGTCTATGGGATCAAATCCCTCACACCACGGAGGTTCTAGCTCACTCTCAACTCTAGTCCGATACAAATCACCTTCACAATTAAAGAGGCCCCCACGCAACGGCAATATAAAAGCATGCACCTCAATTTCATAGTCAAACAAAGGCATAGTATCAAGACTAGAATTTCCACCCTCACTTGAGGAGTCATCATAGACAACCTTGTCCAACTCATGCAATTTGGACTCCTCAAGGTCACTTTCATCCTTACTATGACACACAAGGACACCAAAATCAATTATATCTAACAAGGGTAGAGCCACATAACTCATCTTCCCCTTTATCAAATATGGGTGGGTGTCATAACAAGGGTCACAACCAAAGTCAACTACTACATTTTAACTAAAGAGAGGTTCATTGACTATCGAGCTCACATCTTGATGTGGCTCATCAACACTCTCAACTAGTGGTCTACATGCACACACAAGTTGACTAATTGACTCTACGCTAGTTGTAATTTCATCAAAGGCATTACAAGTACCAACTAGCATTGAGTCTTCACAAGACAAGGAAGGATCATGTTCATAAGAAGGTAAAGAAACACTTACTTTTGAGTAGCTCCCGTGAGTACTCGCATCGCTTAAAGTGTCATGTTCAAATCCTCCTTCATGAAACTCACAATGTAGGGCTCCATTCCCTTGTCTTTCTTTCTTACCAACTGGTTGAGGCTCCACTAGCTCGCCTCCAAGAGTACCTACACATAAGCCAAAACAAATAGAAGGAGAAGGAGATAGAACATGGTTAGAACAAAGGGTGTCCTCACTCTCACTCGATATTCCCTCTTCCCTCACTTCTTTCATTCTTCGCTCAAGGCCCATTGTAGATTCGGGTGATGCTTCACTCTCAACTCGCAAGGGCATGACCACAATATTGTTGGTTCCGGGCTCAAGTTTCATGGGTAACTTGGCCTTAGCGGCTTCCTTCAACTCCCTCATAATCCTATAGTCATTACTTACTTGCTTTGGCGTCAAGGGCTTGAGTACATACTTCGTAGAACCATGCAAGACCGTGTAAGAGTTGGTCCTACCATCATGTACTACGCTCCGATCATATTGCCATGGCCTTCCAAACAAGAGATTGCAAGCTTGCATAGGGGCTACAACGAACATTACCTTATCTCGGTAATTTCCAATGCCAAATTCAACCAAAGCTTGCTTCACCACCCTCAACTCTCCACACTCACTCAACCATTGTAACCGGTATGGATGTGGATGCGTTATAGTAGACAATTGCAATTGGGAAATCAAGGTCTCACTCACTATTTTAGCACAACTTCCCGAATCAATGATCATTGAGCACACTTGCCCCATCACTCGACACCTAGCATGGAAGAGATTCTCTCTTTGCACATGCTCCGACTCCACAAGACTCATGGCACCCAAACTCCTCCGTACCACGAGTGTCGTTTTAAGCTCATCTTCTTGCTCACCATTACCTTGGGGAATGCCCAAGTTGTGGGGAGTGCCCACTTGTTGGGGAATGCCCAATATTTCATCACTAGTACCTCCTTCGGTACCCCTTTGGACACTCGGGGTCCATTCCTCTTTGAGGTTGTCAAACCTCGAACTTATGGATCTCACCTCGGCCAAGAGGTAGGCCAAAGTGCTTACCGGGACTTCAACGGTATCGTATACGTCTCCGGCCATGTACATACAAAAAGTAAAAACAAGAGAAAGAGGTTAGAGTAAAAACCTCACTCGCTCCCTCACCTTTGGAGTGTCACTCGGGTACACTCGATTTAGTGGGTTGTAGGATCATTCAAGCTTGATCTCAAAGGCTTCCTCGTAGTTGAACAACCACCTCAATAACCACTCAATTCACAAGAACCAAATACTCTTCGGGGTGAGTGGAATTGATGGGACTCGATGGGCGAACGGCTTTATAAGTGAGCACTTGAGCCAAAAATGTACTACGATTCTTCTTTGAGCTCTACTCTCCTTCTAGGCACGAGTATCCTATTCGCACAATGGATTAGTACTAATTGGGTAGGAGTGTTACCCTCAAAGTACTAACTGGAAGTGACGCGTTCGAATGTTCAAAGATCGAATCGTCGCTAAACGGATTCGGAATTGGATGAATCTTGGTGGGTGATCTAGAAACTCACCATATTTAATGATGCTATGGGAGTTTTGGTGGTCGGAAACTGCTACGACAGCTTTGCGAGCAATCTGTCCCAATTCAGGATTTTCTGGAAATGGGAACCCTTCGCGATCGGTGGAGGTTGGGCACGATCGCGATGACCAAAATGGCAAGGTGACGCGAACGCGTGAAGCAGGGTGCGATCGCGCAGGCCTACTTTCCAGAACCAGAACCCCGACTGTAAACTCAGTTTTTGGCACACAAATCACCCCAATTCAACTTGTTGTTCAGTTCTAAAGCTTCCAAAGGGTGTTCTCAACTGAAGTAAACAAGTCCCAATGGTTTTATCAAGAAAACCATGAACAAACAACTTGTTTCAAGAATTTGGAGTAAATTCTTCAAAAGTTTTCAAGAACTTCAAGATTCTAAAACTTCGATTTTCATTCCGCTACACCAAATGACGATATGGGGATATCAAAATGACGGGAAAACTATAAGGAACAATCCCCGATACCAAACAACCAAGAATTCACAACATAAAACAAGTTCTATCAAATTGTGTGAATTCTCAACTTTTGAGATTTGGTTTTCAAGATTTTGATTCACGACTTCAAATCGTGTTTCGTGGGTACCAAATCAACGGGAATATGATAACAAACAATCCCCAATATCAAACAACAACAAAATCGTTACAACCAACGATTTCTAGCAATTCTTTTGTAGTTTTCAAGTTTTTGAATTTTTTTGTTTTTCTTCCAAATAAGAACAACAAACAACACAATGACAACAATAACAAGAACAAGACCGAGGATTCGTAAGAACGAAGCCTAGCCGTGCTCTGATACCATATGATGCAACCCAAAACGAGCGGAAGCTAAACACGATACAAATAATGCGGAAGCGATAACAAGATAGGCGATATCGATAACGATATCGAGATATAAAGCAAGACGAGGCTTGAAACGTTTACCTAAGTAGCACCGAGGAACTTGTCCCGATACACCCCGGGTGAAGTCAAGGATCACCTATACTACGCAACTACCCTCAAGAGACACTCGGCTCTCGCAAATAGAATGATCAAAGAGGTTTCGATGTTCAACTTGGATTCGACCAAGTGAAATCATGCCCGCTCACGGGTTCTTCATTGAGATTCACTCAGGAAATTCATCATTCTACATTCAAGGTTGGTTAATTATAGTAAATTAATGAGGGGTCTATTTATAGCACCCCATTACAAGGTTTGTCAAGTTAGGCCAACGCTGTCGCGCAGAGCAAAAGAAGACTCTTTGCGATCGCGTGAGTATGGGCACGATCATGAAGAACAAGAGTTCTTCGTCAAGCAGTAAGCTCCGCAGGTGTTCCCCTGCTTTGCTCTCTTGCTTCCTGCACTGTTTCCAGCGCTGCTTCCACTTTGATTAAGCTCCAATGCATGGTCTTCAAGTCGTCTCCCGAGCTCGTGTCATCCATGCCTTGACTTCTGAGTGAATGGTGTCGATGCAATTTGGGTTGCATCATAAGAAAACCACGACCCAAACTCTTGGGATTTCAACTCTTCCACTAAAGAAAAACTCGAGCAAGTCTTAGACTACAACGTAATGTAATCAAGGAAGTAGAACCCCCTAGTACCTAGAACCTTCACTGCCACACGTTAGCTGGTAAGTTTACCTCTGCTTAACCTGAAAAAGTAATCTCTACTATATGCTTCTAAACAAGCGAATAGATTACAACTCAATAGCTTATAACAAAGAAACTAAAACACCAGACTTATCTATGAAACTACTCCTTCGTAAGGTTCTGCTACTCAGCCTTTGTTCTTGCACACAAAGCTTCTTACGATCCTATTATACTTAATATGCTCTTTTGCGATGTCTTTTGTGCATATCGATTCTGGTCACATTAACTTGTACATATAGGAACTAGACTAAGCCGGATCCAACTAAGTTTAGGAATCCTTTTCCTTCTTTGAAATCAGTTTAAACAAGGTTACCCATATTTCCTTATTTAAAGCCTAAGTTAATTTGCCTTATGTTCCAATCCATTTTCGTTTAGGAACCGCGTCCTTCTCAGAACCGCCTCTAGCTTCTTCTACTTCCGGTTGGATTGGAACTTTGACTCCAGCCATTCTCTTCTTTCCTTTTTCAACTCTGACTTGGTCATCTCGTAGAACAGCTGGTCTTCTCCATTCAATTGTGAACCTTTTCATGGTCCACATAGCACCAAGTCCTTTGTCATCTTCAAAACTCATCCTTCAACAAATTATCCCTTTTTGATGATGACAAACTATGTTGTCTCAACGAGGGTTTATACCCTCAAGAACCTATAAAAAATCAAATACTAACCACGAACCAGGGTAATAACAGTTAGGCAAAAAATAGGTCACAAACATATAATGAACTAATTAACATCTAACTTCCCCCTTTTGACATTATCAAAAAGTTTCACAGTTGTCAGAACCTACTCAACTTAAATTAAGTCTAGTTGACTCTAGTGCCAAAGGCAGCAAGCCAACCTTTAAACGTTAGGAACCTGTTTCAGACAATAAATACTAGCAGATAGGGTATTTATAACAACAAAAATTGCCATACCGGCTTAAACATCCAAAGCAGCATTGAAATATTACAAACCAAAATATAAGATTATCTTAAAACTGGCCAAATAAAAGAACCAGGAAGGGACTAGGGAATGGAACTGGTTCAGAATTGGGGAATATCAGGGATGTTAAAGTGAGCAAGTAACAAGGCGAGGCAACGCGAGTTTCCTTCTCTTTCACGCTCCAGCTCTGCATCCAGCCTTGTGTTTTCAGCATTCATCCAGGCCAGCTCATCATTTTGCCTTTCAAGCTTCCTCCTGAACCCCTCAATTCTCCTGTCTACTCTGTTGTTCCTCCTTTCCTCAGCATCATCCTCCATAGGCTCTTGTTCATCAGCAGGTTCACCATTCAACACATACACAGGACTTTAGAATGTTCCTCCCAAACAAGTCATTGCGGTCCGGCTCAGTCCACTTACCAGCAGGCACCCCAAAGAAATCAAATACCTTCCCCAGAAGAAACCCATAGACCAGTGCATGTTTGCCTAACCCCATATCAGCTACTCTACCAATGTGCTTGATCATCGATTCAGGCAGATTAATACGAACCTCTCGATCTAGCAGGTCCATACAGATCATATCCAGAAAGTTGGCCTCACTCCTCCTCTCTGACCTCTGCAGTAGGTTCTTTAGCGCAAATTCATAGAGCAACTGGTAGAAGGGTTGCATCGCCTTCTTCTTAACTTGTGTAGCCCTTGCCAGTCTTGGTCTCCCTGCAAATTTTCGGGTCACCTCCAAAGCAGACACACCATCTCCTCTGGCCGGCCACGAGTTCCTCATATACTTGCTATAGCCCTGAGAGGGAACACCCAAAATCTCACCCAGTTCCACACTATCAAACTGGATAACCAGCCCCTTGACTATGGTTGTCACAATACCTTCACTCACTATGCAATTGTAATAAAATTCTCGAACCTCTTGCTCTCTTATCTCTCCGATCTGCATCATCACCTGCTACAGAACTAGAGAACGAACCAGGTGCTTTCTCAGGTTCCTTAGCAGGTTCAGAAGATTTTCCTTCTCCCTTGTCACTAACCGTCTTTTCTACCATAGAAACTGTCTCAAGAACAGGTTCCTCATGTTCTCAGGTTCTTTAGCGACCATAACAACAACCTCTGTTTCGACAACTTTTTCAGGATTTTCTACAACTACCTCCTCCTTATCTCCTACTTCATTGTCAGCTTGTTCTTCTAAATCTACAGGCATAGAGGGTACACTAGTATCGACAACTACAGTACCAGTAGGAGAACTAGGGTTTACCTTTTCAGTTTCTTGGACGATTTCTCGACTCGCTTCAATGATCCCTTCCCCCGTACCAGTTTCTGGAACACTTTCCCCCTTACTAGTTGCTTCCTCCAACAACTTTTTCTGTCTCAATTTTGCAAACTTCCTAGCCACAGAACGACTCGTGGCTAGTTGCTTTGCCTTTTGATTTAGTTTGGATAATTTGAGTTTTGGAGAAGAGAGTTGAGAGTCTACTTTGGAACTGGTCGACATTTTATTTTACAGAGGATTGTATTTTAGAGAGAGAAAATATATTGAGAGAGTTTTATAATTTTCAGCCGATAGAAACAATGTCTATGATCAAGTAGTGGAATAGAGACGGGTTTAGGTTTATCAAGAAGGGGAACGGGTTTATGGGATTGGAAAAAGCTGCTGCCACTTATTACGCATAGGAGCTGACGCCATCAAGGTTCAAAGAATTTGAATTTTAAAAGTTTTACACTAATCCGGCGCCAAGTGAGGGTGATTGGTAACAGATTAGGCCACGCAAGACAACGTTATATTCAGTAAGTGATATAGATTGTGTACCTGAATATCCATGCACCGGTTTCCTCAATTATATCCTAGATTTCAAAAATTTGCCAGTATCTAAGTCATGAAAACAGGTTCCAAACAGGTTAGCAAGCAAAACAATTAAGTTTTCATAGTAGAATCAACTAAGCAAAGTTAAGCAAAGTAAAAACAAGAAAACTTCACTAGCCAATCATTGGGAGAACCAGGTGCTGCTTCGTTCACTGTATCTTGGTCATCTCTAGCTCAAGCCTGTTCTTTTCAAATTGTACCTTGTTCAACGCCTTAGTGAAGATATCAGCAATTTGGTCCTCAGTCCTACAAAAGGTCATAGTAATTAGGCCTTTCTCAACATTGTCCTTTAGAAAGTGATACCTAATATCAATGTGCTTTGTTCTCTTGTGCTCAACCGGGTTCTTGGCAATATTGACTGCACTGGTATTGTCACAAAAGATTGAAACTGGTCCACACTCGATTCCAAAGTCCTCCAGCTGATGCTTGATCCATAATAACTGTGAACAACATAAAGCAGCTGCTACATATTCAGCTTCAGCTGTGGATAATGTCACTGAAATTTGTTTCTTTGTAGACCATGAAACTAAACAAGGACTTAGGAAGTGTGCCATCCCAGAGGTACTTTTCCTATCAACCAAGTGACCAGCATAGTCAGCATCTGCATACCCAATTAGATCAAAACTTCCACCTTTTGGGTACCATAAGCCAAGATCTTGAGTTCTTTTCAAATATCTCAAGATTCTCTTGACTGCAGTTAAGTGTGACTCCTTTGGTTTTGACTGGAACCTTGCACACAATCCCATACTATAAACAATATTTGGACGACTTGCAGTTAAATACAGCAAAGAACCAATTATTCCTCTGTACTTAGTTTCATCTATTGAAGCACCAGTTTCATCCAGATCTATCTTCGTTCTAGGAGCAATGGGTGTGTTCATATCCTTAGCAGACTTCATATCATACTTCCTTAACAGCTCTTTGATGTACTTCTGCTGGTGGATCATTGTGCCTTCCTGAGATTGCTTGATTTGTAAGCCTAAGAAGAAATTTAGCTCACCCATTATACTCATCTCAAATTCACTTCACATTAGGTCGGCAAACTCCTTGCAGAGGTTCTCATTAGTGGCACCGAAGATGATGTCGTCTACATACACTTGAACAATCAACAGGTCCTTGTCTTTCTTCCTTAAAAACAAAGTATTGTCTATCTTGCCTTTTGTAAACCCATTCTTCAATAAAACCCCAGACAACCTTTCATAGCAAGACCTAGGAGCATGTTTCAACCCATACAATGTCTTGTCAAGTTTGTAGACATGATCAGGAATTGTACTTTCCAAGCCAGGTGATTGAACCACATATACATCTTTATTCAAATAACTATCAAGGAATGCACTCTTCACATCCATCTGGTACAACTTAAACTCCATATAAGCCGCAAAAGCAATAAGCATCCTAATGGCCTCCATTCTAGCAACAGGTGCAAAGGTTTCATTAAATCGATTATTGATTCCTTCTTCTTGACTATAACCTTGAACCACCAGTCTTGCCTTGTTTTTTGTCACTATGCCATGTTCATCCAGTTTGTTTCTAAATACCCATTTAGTACCAATGATGGACCTGTCCGTTGGTCGAGGGACCAAGTCCCATACCTTACTTCGTTCAAACTGATGAAGTTCCTCTTGCATAGCAATCACCCAGTCTGGATTCTCAAGTGCTTCATGTACATTCTTTAGTTCTATTGAGGATAGAAACGCAAAGAATGCACAGAAGTTCTTCAAAGCTCTTCTAGTAACAACTCCAGTGTTTAGATCAGACATGAGGTTCTCTAGTGGATGAGAACTATGATATCTCCAAGGTTTAGGCTGAAACTGCTGAGTGTCGTTTCCAGGAGGATTTGAGACATCTAAATCTTCAGTTCCCCCTGTCTGATTGCCTTCTAGTTCCCCCTGAGTTTGATCCTTGTCATCCTGATTTTTTTTAACTCCATTCAAATTTTCAGGGTCTTCAGCAGGTTCATCTCTCCCAAGACTGATCTCCATATCATCATCTTCTAGTCTATTTGTAACACTTTCAGATTCATCAAATACCACATGCACACTTTCTTCCACAGTCAAGGTCCTCTTGTTGAACACTTTATAAGCTTTACTTTGTGAAGAATATCCTAAGAAGATGGCTTCATCACCTCTAGCATCAAACTTCCCTAGAGGTTCTTTCCCATTGCTATGCACGAAGCACTTGCACTCAAAAGCTCTGAGATGTGCAATATTAGGTTTCCTGCCTCAGATCGGCTCATAGGGAGTTTTCTCTAGCAAAGACCGGATAGAACATCGATTCAGCAAGTAGCAAGCGGTGTTGACTGCTTCAGCCCAAAAATTCTTTGATAAACCGCTTGACAGCAATATTGTTCTAGCCATGTCCTCCAAGGACATGTTCTTCCTTTCAACTACACCATTCTGCTGAGGGGTCCTTGGGGCAGAGAAGTTGTGATCCACACCATGTTTGTTACAATATTCAGCAAACTTAGCATTCTCAAATTTTGTACCATGGTCGGACCTTATACTCACTAGTTGAAGCCCCAGTTTCTTCTGATTGACTCTAACCCAATCCTCGAACATATCAAGTGCTTCATCTTTAGATCTGAGGAACAAGGTCCATGTATATCTGGAGTAGTCATCAACTATTACCATTACGAATCTCTTACCTCCTTTGTTGCTTACCCTCATTGGTCCGCACAAGTCCATGTGAACCAACTCAAGTGGTTTAGAAGTACTAACCACTTTCTTTGACTTGAATGAAGATCTTACATGTTTCCCCCTCACACAAGCATCACAAATCTTGATGTCATTGAACCTCTTGCTTGGCATTCCACGAACCAGGTCCTTTGACACCAACTTATTCAATTGAGTCAAGCTTGCATGTCCTAATGTAAGACAAGTCAAATTATTTTCAGGAAGAGACCCTAATGTCGCCTTGTACACATTGTTAGCTCGTTTCCCTTCCATTATGACTTCGGCAGTATGCAGGTCCTTCACAGTGCAACCTACAGATGTGAGACTCATTGAGTTTCCTCTATCACATAGTTGATAGATACTTAAAAGATTGTGCCTCAATCCATCCACAGAGAGTACATTGTCAATAACATGATTGAGGGATCTCCCAACTTTTCCAATACCAACAATTTCACCGCTCTTGCCTCCTCCAAAAGCCACACTACCCCCTTGAAACGTTGCGAGTGAGAGAAAGTTTCTTTTATCTCCTGTCATGTGCCTGGAACACCCACTATCAAGAATCCAACTTGGGTTGTTCCATCTCACTCCAGCCTGCAAAAGAAAATAAAGGGTTAGTAAGAGGAACCCAGACTAGCTTGGGTCCCTTTTTGTTATCAAATGGATGAATCAAATCTTTTCTAGCCCAATGAGGTAAAACAGATTTTTCATTCCTTTTTACTGCATCTTTTGCAACACTGCATTCATTCTTAATATGTCCAGTCTTGCCGCACAAGAAGCAGAGTTTGTTGCAAGGAAGTCCTACATATTTACTATTAGGGTTCAAGCAGGCAAAGGTTTCCTATGTCCTAATCCAGTTTTACCTCTATTATGATTTTCATGCAACCAATTCAAAGCTTCAGAAGACTTGTTCCATTTAGTGAGTCTAGTGAGCTCAGAGTTAGCTTTTTCAACCTTTTCATGAAGAACTCGGTTCTTCGCAGTTTCCTGATGCAGAGCCAGGTTTTTCTTTCAAGCTCAGTATCAAGGTTGATTTGAGCCTCACTAACTCCTTGCTTACCAAACACTTCTTTCTATTTTTGATTCTCAAGTTCGAGTGCAGAACCTACTTCTTCTCACAAAGCACATGTTCCTTTAATTGAAGAGTTTCTAATTCGAAGGCTGAGATTTTCTGATTTAGTTCAAAAACTTGAGTTTCACTGGCAATTAATTCCTTTTTAAGATCAGATTTTTCTTTTTCTAAGTTTTTATTTTTCATTGAAAACTCAGACACAACTGACATTAGTTGGTCCTTCTCAAAAAGTGCTTGTTCCCTTCTCATACCTCAAATTTTTGATTTCTTCAATTAAAGCAGAGCAAGCAAATTCAACTCCCTAGAAGAACGAGTATGAAGTCTAGTTTTCAGTTCATCGAGACTTACCTCAGGTGTATCATCAATCGAAGATTCATTATCAGCCATTAGTGCCAAAGGAGAGTCGTCTTCTGGTTCTTCTTCTACTTCATCACTTTCGCTTTCAGAAGGTTCCCATGTTGCATAGAACGCCTCTTTCTTGTTTCTCCTTAATGCTCTGAAGTTAGGAGGACGTTTTTTCTTCTTAGGTTCATTCTCCTTTGAAGCCCCAAACCTTTTCCACTCAATATCCCACAATGGGCAGTCCTTTATAGCGTGATCCTTCTTGTTACAGTTAAAACACCCTGAGTAGTTAGGATTTTCAATTATTTTATTCTTGGCGGGAGTGGCTTTGGTTCTTCTTCTTTCGAAGCGTAAGGATTTTCGTACTTCATTGACCAAGGCCATCTCATGCTCAGATACTTCATACTTAGAACCTCCAGTTGCCTCTAGAGCTAGGCTCTTCTCCTTCTTGGGTTCCACCTTCATCCTTGATTGTTTCATAAGCTCATGGGTTTTTAGACTACCAACGAGTTCATCTAGCTCAATCTTGTCAAGTTCCTTGGACTCAATGATAGCTGTAACCTTTGATTCCCATGAATCAGGTAGAATCCTGATCACTTTTTCGACCAAATCTTCATTAGTTAGTACTATACCTAGTGACTTCATCTCATTTGTTATGATTGTGAACCTGATCATCACATCCTGGATGGACTCAGATTCACCCATAGCAAACAACTCGAACTTTCTCTTCAGCATCTGGATCCTTGACTTCTTTACACGTGAAGTTCCTTCATGAGCAATTTGTAAAGCATCCCAAATTTCTTTGGCAGTCTTGTATGAAGAAACTCTGTTGTATTCATCATGACCTAGTCCATCCCTTAGCTTTTGCATTCTTCTCCACCATCTTGAAATCAGCATCAGTATACTCAGAGATCTCTTTGGGAATAGTTTGCTGATTGGGTGGCTGTCCAGCAGTTTTACTTGGAATAAGAGGTCCATCCTTAGTAATGATCCATAGCTGAAAGTCTTCAGTTTGAATAAAGTCTTCCATTCTGCCTTTCCACCATCCATAGTATTGGCCATTGAATTGAGGAGGCCTATTGACAGATTGTCCTTCGGTGATTATCGGTGGTGCACTCATTGTTCAGATCCTTCTCAAGATGTTAATCTTTCTTCGAGAGAACCTGCTCTGATACCACTTGTTGCACTTGGTGCACCTTTGTAAGACACTAGAGGGGGGGTGAATAATGTCCTTACCCGATTTTCAAACCTAAAACTTGCTTTTAACTTTCTGCGCCTAACTCACAAAGAACCAGGTTCCTTGCAAGTTTCACCTATCTCTGAAACTAAAAAATTGCGGAAACGTAAAGAACACAGAGATTTTTACGTGGAAAAATCCTTGCTCAAGGGATAAGAAAACCACGACCCAAACTCTTGGGATTTCAACTCTTCCACTAAAGGAAAACTCGAGCCAGTTTTAGACTACAACGTAATGTAATCAAGGAAGTAGAACCCCCTAGTACCTAGAACCTTCACAGCCACACGTTAGCTGGTAAGGTTACCTGCTTAACCTGAAAAAGTAATCTCTACTATATGCTTCTAAACAAGCGAATAAATTACAACTAAATAGCTTATAACAAAGAAACTAAAAATAACAGACTTATCTATGAAACTGCTCCTTCGTAATGTTCTGCTGCTCAGCCTTTGTTCTTGCACACAAAGCTTCTCACGATCTGATTGTACTTAATATGCTCTGTTGAGATGTCTTTTGTGCGTATCGATTCTGGTAAAATTAACTTGTATATGTAGAAACTAGACTGATAAGACCCAAACCCCCTCAAGACCCTTCACCCGGAGTCAATTCAAGTTGATCCAAGATACCCATCTTCACTTGATATGGAAGAGTATGGAAGAAGGCCTCGGAAGCGACTTGAAGACTATACTTTGGTGTACCATGGATGGAGGACCTTCTAGTACACTTGACGAGGCATCCGGAGCACTTTTGGAAGCAACTCAAGAGGCCACAGCACCAGGCGGACCGCCTACTCAACTAGGCCGGCCGCCTAGTTTTTGCTCACTCTCTGGATCTCACCAGGCGGACCGCCTCTGTGAGAGTCCCAAGCCAGGCGGAACGCCTACTCCTTCAGCATAGTGAAAAGAGGCGGGGCGCCTAGTTAGAGTAGGCTGGGCGCCTACTTTGTGAGGGGTTGCGGGATTCCTAGTTTATTTGCTATGTTGTGGACAACTATAGCCCTATGAGGCCTTTATTGTTTTAACCCACTTTGGGGGTATTTTTGAGCTTTCATTACATGTAAGTGAAGTCTATAAATACTTCACAAACCTATTCAAACCTTAGTCTACCTTGAATTATATGAATGATGAAAAGAAACTATCTCTTGTTTGGAGAATCCTTTGCCTTGGTTGCCTGAATTCACTAGTGGAACCTAGTTGAGTCTTGAACCGAAAACCCGATCATTCTATTTGCGAGTCCCAAGTGTGACTCGAGGGTAGTTGCATAGTGTAGGACCTCCTTGACACCGATACGAGGGTATTATGGAACGAGTTCTCCATAGTTACTTCGTAGGGAGTTCGAGTAGTGTCTCGCTCTTTATCTTTATTTCCGCGTTTCGTTTTTGATTCTTATCATAGACTTAGCCGGATCCAACTAAGTTTAGGAATCCTTTTCCTCTTTGAAATCAGTTTAAACAAGGTTACCCATATTTCCTTCTTTAAAACCTAAGTTAATTTGCCTTATGTTCCAATCCATTGTCGTTTAGGAACCGCGTCCTTCTCAGCACCACCTCTAGCTTCTTCTACTTCCGATAGGATTGGAACTTTGACTCCAGCCGTTCTCTTCTTTCCCTTTTCAACTCTGACTTGATCATCTCGTAGAACAGCTGGTCTTCTCCATCCTACTGTGAATCTTTTCATGGTCCACTTAGCACCAGGTCCTTTGTCATCTCCAAAACTCATCCTTCAACAGTATTGACATAATCAAACCTTATCTTATTTTTATTATATTATTCATTATCTATTTATTTTTATTTAATTTATCCTAAATTAATTAACTCTAAGTAAAATTCGTGAAAATACCGCTTTTAACGAATTTTCGAAAGTGCTCTCGTTAGGAACCTTCTTTCGAATTTAATAAAACCACTTACCTAAGAATATCTGAATTATTTTCCCTTAAATAAGGAATAAAAATGCAATCTTTAGTTAACTTAGGTTCCTAATAATCCTTAAATTAGGTGGCGACTGTTGAACCCCAAAAATTACCCTTTCTTTAGGAAAAGGTAGGTTTCGGAATATTTCAACAAAGTGGGATTCCAAAGGGTTTCTTTGGATTCGCCACCTAATTTAAGGATTATTAGGAACCTAAGTTAATCTAAGGAGTGCAATTTAACCTTTATTTAAAAGAAATTAAATTAAATTCAGAGATTCTTAGGTAAGTGGTTCTGTTAAATTCGAAAGAAGGTCCTTATTACGGGAGCACTTTCGAAAATCCGCTAAAGGCGGTTAATCCGGCGATTTTCACGAATTTTACTTGAAATTTAGTTTGGGATAAATTTTAAATAAAATAAATAGGTAATAAATAATATAGAGAAGATAAAATTGATTATGACAATACTTGAACAAAATTTAAGATTAATTAAATGAATAATGAGATAAGGGTTGATTGATTGATTAAATAAATAAAGGCTAAGTAAATAAATTAGTAAATGATTAGATAAAGAAAGTAATAATTGATTAATTAATTAATTAGATAAATAAATAAATAGATAAATAACTTAATTAGATGAATAAATATTTATATGATTTCAATTAGATGAGGGATAAGCAATAATAATTTGACTAGTTAAGTAAATAAATATAATTTATTAAACACATAAATAATTAATTAGAATTAATTAATTAAATTAAATAATAAATAAATACCACTTAAATAATTTAATGAATAAATAAATAAATAAATAAATAAGTAAATAAATAATTATAATTGATTAGACAGATAAATGGTTAATTTAAAATTAAATAAATTAATTAATAATAAATACCACTTAATTAATTTAATTAATGAAGAAATAAATGAATTAATAAATGGATAAATAATTGACTAAATATAATAGGTACAATTTTAATTTTTATTTCTTTTGCACTCGATAATTAACTAAAGGCTTCTACTATCTTAAATCAACTGGTGATTCTCAAAGAGACGGGATATGCAATTTATAAACAATCTTAGACAAACAATAAGATAACAATTTCAATTAAAGCGGCTAACCTACCAGGCTTCTAATCATACAAAGTCCTAATTCAGTTCACAAAGTCCTAAAACATGCTTTCTAAAGGGGACGGGAGAGAAGGAGTTTTAGAAAGTAGAACCCGGGATAGCGAACTCAATGTGAGCCCTGTATTTCACAAGGCTTTTCATTCATTCATTTCTTTTTTGTTTTACATTTTCAGGGATATCAAGTCCCGAAAATGCGGAGCGATTCAAGTAACTTCCAAATGCAAATAGCCCAATCCCAATTTGTGAGTTGAGCAACTCAAACTCGATCCCAAGTATTCATGTCAAAGAAAATTAGAAAAGAGAAGAATTAGTACATATTCCATAAAAAGCTAGACAGATTGAAGTAAGCATAGTTATACTGGGTAATTTGCCAAAAAAAAAGAAAGAAACTACAGCTAGACTTAACTAAAGTATAGCAGGGGTTATCATGTTAAATAACATAGGCATTTAGTAAATTATTTCAGCCCTTAAAAAAAAAAATTTCGATAAACCAATTAAGCATTCAGGATTGAAACAACTTGGATATTCAGAGAGGTTTACTTGCTTAAACAGAACAATATACTAAACACATACAGCACAACTTTGATAACTTACTAGAATAAAGAGGAATTCATAAAAATAAAGTTTAGACAACCAAGTTTTAAAGACTAGAGCTCTTAACTTTAAGACATTAAGAAAACTGGTTTTATTAAGCCAATTTTAATCACAACAAGAACCAACTAAAGACGCACTTTTCCTGAATTCTTTAATCCCATTGAAGATTTCACCTTGTCATTACTTACAGAAGAATTGAACTATAAAGAAGACTGAAAAAGACTTGAAGGAAGGACCTAGGACATCTAAACAGGTCTACAACCACTCTGAATGCAGACTGGAAGAACTGAAGGAAATTAGACTAGAAACCAAAGTGATACAGGATGAACTGAGAACAAGGAAAAGCTTAGGGAGATCTGAGGCAAACATGCATACACATTCCAAGCAAGCATGCAAACTTCTGCAATCACAGACCTTTCCTAATCCCTATAGCTCCTTGGAGCCACCTGAATCACTTTACACTATCTGCTAGCTGCCTTCACACACAACTAAAACTGACCAATACCTCCCTGAATATTACAAGGCCTGCTCTTAACAACCTACACTCTACATCATTTTCCAGCTCTCCTAAAAATCCACTCCTCACCTCCTTAACACAGCCCAAAGAAACCAAAGAAACAACACCTCCACCTTCTCTTCAAGCCACCAGAAACTAAACTAAAGCTCCTCTACTTACCCTGCACTCACACATACATATTCGCACCCTAAATCAAACTTCTAACTCCTGGACACCTTCAACAAGCTCACAGGAACATCCAGACAACACCTAAAGCTACCTAACTGCAATCAGAAACAAGCTTGGCCAACTGAGAACTAACTACAAAAACCTCCCAGACCAACCTGCACCTACACCCTGCTCCACACTTCACAGAACACACTCCTGCATCATCCTACTTTTGCACAGCATCTACAGAGCACCCTCATACACACAAGAAAATAAAACTCCTACAACACCAGACCCTGCACCCCCTTGAACAAACTGGGACAAACTCCCTGCATCTCTGCCACTCTAACTCACAAGAACACCTGACCCCCTCAAACCACCTTCCTGAACAACCAGAATAAACACCAAACCTCCCTTTACTCCAAACAAAACTCCAGAAGGACCAGAACCAAAGGGAAAGCCAAAGACAAAAGGGGAAACTGGGAAGAAAAGCAAAACAACAAAATTCTGATCAACCAACTTTACACGCCCTTTTACATTTAAAAATCAGCATGACATAGCAAATATTATCAAGAACAGGAACTTAAACTGAGCTGCCTGAAGCTTAACTGTAGGAGAGAAAATGGAATACCATTCTAGATTTAAAAAAGGAAACTTTGAATCAATTTATCTTCTCTTTTTCCTAAGAAAATGACTGAAGCAAAGTTTACTTTGCTACATCAACTACTTTTGAATAAAGGCTATATGTAGCTTAGAACAAAGGTAAACCAACAGAGAGGATACTATTTTAGAACATAGCATGACTAAAATAACTTGGACCACTGACTAGAAGAAGATAGGGTAAAAGGATTCTGATCTTAGCTAAGGCAGCAGGCTAACAAAAGACCTAAACTTATAAACTTTAGAGCCAAACTACTCATTCAAGCCATGAAGATACAAAACTGAAATGAAAACTTGATCATGATAACACGAATATCTTTGAGGTGCTATTATGGATCAACAATAAGTTTCATACTAAAGATCACATTGGACAACTTAACATATCTTTCACAGAACCAGCTTATCGCGACCTCAACAAAATAAGGGATTGGCAAGGATTTGATTTCAACACTTGTAATGATTCGATTTAAACAAACAGTAACTACAAAATGAAGAGTGAACAAACTACATTCTCAGCAAATAAATGAACATCAAAGGAAAAACAAAGGTGAGGCTATTACCCTTTTGCGAGCAGCGAGCTAGGGAGACGATCCGAAGAAGTGAGACTCGAACGACTAGTAGTCGACTCGATCAACGATGAAGCGACTCGACTAAACTAATGAAAGCGAGAACAGGAAACAATGCTAAGAAACCCTTAGAACAGTAAAACTATCTCCCTTTTTTTTAAAAAAACTAGAAGGAAAATGTTTTTTTTTCTTATCAATGCTGCCGTTTTTTCAATGTCAAAAATCAGAATCCCTAAAAAATGAAAGAAATGAGAGATTAAATACCTCTAGGCTAGGGTTTTTGATCCTTTTTTGAATTCCCCAAAAATCCTTGCTCATTTTGTATACTCCTTGTAGAACAAGGGTGAATTTGGTCAAATCCTTTAAGGATTGTACCGAATTCATCCTTGTCATCAAGGATATTCCCGTTAAGATCATCCACGGCTCAGATTGCAGCCCAAATTGAAACGAACTGACAGGATTGGTCGAGTTCTTGTACTGGGGAGAGAAAACGGAACCAATTCGTACAATTTTGGACTGTTTTTGGAGAGAATCCAAGGGAAAAAGCAACGGGTCGTGGGTCGAAACGGGTCGAAAGAGGGGAATGGGTCGCGGGTTTATCTGGGAACGGGTTTAGAAGTGAGGAAGAGTGTGTGCGTGTATTGTATATATTGGTTTGCATGCATAGGCTGGATTTTGGCACATGGGAACGAATTTAGCCTATTTTAAGCTAATTAATTAAAATAAAGATGTTGCGCGGGTAGGATAGAAATTAGGATATGCTTTGTAATTTTAACCTTCTTTTGAAATTGATTAATTTACTTTAATTAAATTTAATTAATTAATTTTAATCCAAATAATTCTAATTATCTAATTCTAATTTAACTTTATTTTGATAATCGATTCTCATTTAAAATAATTTAGCCGCTAATTATATCTCGGGATGAAATTGGGTGTCAACAGCTGCCCCTCTTTACCCGGAAAAGGATGAAAGAGTTTTTAGGGTAAAGAAGTTGACGAGAAACCAATTTTATCCCGATAAAACCAAGACTTTTGATTTCCACGGACCAAAAGGCGAGGCTTATGGACATGGCCGAACTCCGGTTTCTGAGTTGCCTACATATCTCGGGTTGAAAGAGAATCAAGCCATATGTAGTTCGACGACACTTAGGCACGAAACTCGCACGATTGACAGAAAATGACGCACGAAATAAGAAAGAATTCAAACTGACGCCTAATCTGAAATGAAAGTTTAGGTAAAATTTGCTTGTTCGAGTGCGATTCTTCAGATCCTCGCTGACGAGTCTAGCTCATATCAACGATTGCCCCAGTTCACTGCTAAGAAAAAGTTCCACGTTATGCTCCAAATGCTGCTGCGATGCCGCTAAAATTCTGTAAAGACTTAACAAACAATAAGCGAGCAACTGCTAATAAACTTTGATGACTTTTTGGACTAAAGAAGTAAATAAAATGATAATATAAAATTGTAAATGCTGGTTGTGACGCTCAATAAGTTCTTCTCTCGATCAACTGACAAGATGCTCCGCCCGGAGAACCTCTAGGCTGATCATTATTCTGAAACAGTAAAGTAAGACAATAAGTAAAGCGAAAATGAATGGTAAAAATGCAAGGCTTTCATAAGATAAGTTTGACTAACAAGACATAATGTCTCAAGCCGAATCATGTATTTCAAATACAATATGTCGATATTGCAAGACAACCGACATTGCGAAACACTCCGAAAGCGGTGTTCCAGCCGACTTGCCTTAACTATCAATCTGTTTTAAATATAAAATGCCAATATTGCGAGACAACCGACATTGCGAAACACTCCGAAAGCGGTGTTCCAGCCGACTTGTCTTAAACTATTAATAAATACCAAATATAAAATACCAATATTGCAAGACAACCGACATCGTGAAACACTCCGAAAGCGGTGTTCCAGCCGACTTGTCTTAAATTATCAATCTATTTTAAATATAACATGCCAACATTGATGGACAACCGACATCGTGAAACACTCCGAAAGCGGTGTTCCAGCCGACTTGTCTTAAACGATCCATAAATTTTAAATATAAAATGCCAATATTGCAAGACAACCGACATCGCGAAACACTCCGAAAGCGGTGTTCCAGCCGACTTGTCTTAGATTATCAATCTACTTTAAACATAACATGCCAATATTGCAGGACAACCGACATCGCGAAACACTCCGAAAGCGGTGTTCCAGCCGACTTGTCTTAAACGATCCATAAATTTTAAATATAAAATGCCAATATTGCAAGACAACCGACATCGCGAAACACTCCGAAAGCGGTGTTCCAGCCGACTTGTCTTAGATTATCAATCTACTTTAAACATAACATGCCAATATTGCAGGACAACCGACATCGCGAAACACTCCGAAAGCGGTGTTCCAGCCGACTTGTCTTAAACGATCCATAAATTTTAAATATAAAATGCCAATATTGCAAGACAACCGACATCGCGAAACACTCCGAAAGCGGTGTTCCAGCCGACTTGTCTTAGATTATCGCGAGGTAAAATTATAACAATGTTAAAATTCGAGAAAAGAAAAGCGCCGCCTTCTCGGCAATAATTCAATGTAATGCTTAGATGCCGCAAGAGTAGATCTGAATGATCTGTCAAGCCAAATCATTTGCATTGTCAACTTGATTGGTGTTGCTTGTATGGATAGTGGTTCAAAGTTTTGAATGCTCTCTTCAGTTCATATTGAATCTGACGTTCAATTCTTTGAATACGCGTTCAATAAATTATTCATCCATAGTGCGAATGATCCTTCCATTGCAAGCTTTCAGGTTCCTGCTCAAAGAAAAATTTGTTAGTTTTGGGGAGGGGTGTCTGATTTGTGCTGATTCATCTTGAATTCACTGCCATTGCTTCCTTTTCTTCGTGAGACTTGGGCTTCGAAAACCATCCTTGAAGACTTGGTTTATGAACTCAATAGTATAACTCATCTTAAGATAGAGACAAAATAAAGTAATTTGATAAAATAGTAAGCAAGTAATCATTGATATGCAAGTGAAAAGTTTATAATGCATGTAAAATTCCTGCTTTAACTCAAACTCATGACATATCTCGAAACAAACTGAACATCCTTTGTATTGCAACTTGCGCTAGTCTTGAATACTTTCAGAACTTTGCTATTTCATCCTTTGATAAGCAAACCAATTCTTGCAAAGATCTGCCCCAGTTATGAATTTCCAAATCATCAACTCATTTTGCAAAATTTGCCCCAGTTGATATCTTTCAAATCTTCAAATTGTCTTGCAAAATTGCCCCAGTTTCTATCTTCCATATCTTCACATTATCTTTGCAAAAATTGCCCCAGTTTCTTGCCTTAGGGGAGACTGAAAATTTTAATATTATAGAGTCGAGCCCGTTAAGAGCGCCTACGTATCCCTCCACGGGAATCAGACCGTGCGTAGTTCTGCTTACATAAAGATTTTTGGGAAAGTATGGCAATCTAAGTATGAAGCCGTATCCGAATTGGAAAATCCACACATCTGCCCAGATGCATTGTTCGGCATTACATCATAAAAGATAAACAAGCCTAAAGGGTTACAATATTTTGACCGAATCCGACGGGGATTGCCTACTTATCCTGTTGCCATTCCAGGAATCAGGTCAGAAGTAGTTCAAACTTACACAAAATAGGGAATAGGGGAAATTCTTATATCAATGCAACCAAACTCTATATGAGTTACTACGTATCCCGCCTTGGGAGTCAGGTCACGCGTAGTTCGCATTACATCAAAGATTACATTCAAAACCATGCTAACTTGCGATCGCCTCAAACATAGTATCTTTTGACGGCATCTGCGTTGATTGCTTTTGGCCAAACTTGACCATCCATTTCTGCCAGAATCAGTGCTCCTCCAGATAAAACCCGATGAACCGCATATGGACCTTGCCAATTCGGTGCAAATTTGCCCCTTGCTTCTTCTTGATTAGGAAAGATCTTCTTTAACACCAATTGCCCCGGTTTAAAGTCTCTCACTCTCACTTTCTTGCCAAAAGACTTGATCATACAATTTTGATAAAGTTGCCCATGGCAAATTGCATTCATTCTTTTCTCATCAATAAGCATCAACTGTTCACATCTGATCTTCACCCATTCAGCATTTTCTAAATCAGCTTCTTGAATGATTCTCAAGGAAGGAATTTCTACCTCCGCGGGTAAGACTGCTTCTGTGCCATACACCAAAAGATAGGGAGTTGCCCCAGTTGAAGTTCTAGTGGTGGTGCGGTACCCAAGAAGTGCAAATGGCAACTTTTCATGCCAATCTCTATAATTATCAATCATCTTGCGAAGAATACGCTTGATGTTCTTATTCGCCGCTTCAACAGCTCCATTCATTTGAGGACGGTATGCAGTAGAGTTGCGATGAGTGACCTTGAAACTCTCACAAGTCGCTCTCATCAAATCACTATTCAAGTTTGCACCATTATCAGTGATGATTGATTCAGGAACTCCGAATCTACAAATGATATTGTTGCGCACGAAATCTGACACCACTTTCTTGGTTACAGACTTGTGAGAAGTTGCTTCCACCCACTTGGTGAAGTAATCAATAGCCACTAAAATAAAGCGATGTCCATTTGAAGCGGCCGGTTCAATAGGACCAATAACATCCATTCCCCAAGCAACGAAAGGCCAGGGAGAACTCATTGCATGAAGTTCGGAAGGAGGTCTTTTGATCATATCTCCGTGAATTTGACATTGATGGCAATTCCGTACAAACTGCACACAATCAGTTTCCATAGTTAGCCAAAAATAACCGGCTCTCAAGATCTTCTTTGCCAATACAAAACCATTCATATGCGGCCCACAAACTCCCGCATGCACTTTCGTAAGCAATTTATTTGCTTCAACTGCATCAACACATCTTAAGAGTCCTAAGTCTGGGGTCCTCCTATATAGGATTTCACCGCTTAGAAAGAATTGATTTGCTAACCTCCGGATGCTCTTCCTTTGGACACTTGTTGCATTTTCAGGATAACTCCCAACCTTGAGATAATTCTTGATATCAAAATACCAAGGATGTCCATCCCGCTCTTCCTCAACTTGAAAACAATAAGCTGGCCTATCATGCAATTCAATTTCGATAGGATCAATATAATTCTTGTCAGGATGTTGGATCATGGAAGATAAAGTTGCCAAAGCATCGGCAAACTCATTTTGAAGCCTCGGAACATGCTTGAACTCTATCTTTGTGAACCTTTTGCACAATTCCTTGACATAACGCAAATAAGGAAGAATCTTTGCATTTTTGGTGTTCCACTCGCCCTGTACTTGGTGAATCAGCAAGTCGGAATCTCCAATCACTAGAAGTTCTTGAATATTCATATCAACTGCCAATCAAAGACCCAAAATGCATGCTTCATATTCAGCCATATTGTTAGTGCATGGAAATCTGAGCTTGGCCGAAACAGGGTAATGCTGACCCGTTTCAGAAATTAAGACAGCTCCAATACCAACACCTTTGAAATTTGCTGCTCCGTCAAAGAAAAGACGCCAACCATCATATTCGGAAGAGATGTCTTCACCCAGAAACAAAACCTCTTCATCGGGAAAGTAAGTTCTCAATGGTTCATAGTTGTCATCAACAGGATTTTCAGCTAAATGATCCGCCAATGCTTGTGCCTTTACCGCCTTTTGGGTGACATAAACTATGTCAAATTCACTCAACAAAATCTGCCATTTTGCTAATTTTCCCGTGGGCATCGGCTTTTGGAAGATGTACTTCAAAGGATCCATCCTCGAGATAAGATAAGTTGTATATGATGAGAGATAGTGCCTTAACCTTTGTGCGGTCCAAGTCAAAGCGCAACAAGTTCGCTCCAAAAGAGTGTACCTGGCTTCATAAGGAGTGAACTTCTTGCTTAGATAATAAATGGCTTGTTCTTTCTTCCCGGTCTTGTCATGTTGCCCCAAGACACATCCAAATGCATTTTCTGAGACAGACAAATATAAGATCAATGGTCTTCCAGGTTCAGGAGGAACTAACACAGGCGGATTAGATAGATACTCCTTGATCCTATCAAAAGCCTTTTGACAATCTTCCGTCCACTCAATAACAGCATCTTTCTTCAACAACTTGATTATTGGTTCACAAATAACCGTGGATTGTGCAATGAAGCGGCTTATGTAGTTCAAGCGGCCAAGAAAGCTCATCACATCCTTCCGGCTCTTTGGAGGAGGCAAGTCTTGGATAGTCTTGATTTTAGACGGATCCAATTCTATACCCCTCCGGCTTACAATGAAACCCAACATCTTACCGGCGGGAACACCAAATGCACATTTCGCAGGATTAAGCTTCAAGTTATACCGCCGAAGGCGGTTGAAGAACTTTCTCAAACCGGTCAAATGCTCTTCTTTCTTCTTTGACTTGATAACAACATCATCTACATAGACTTCAATCTCTTTGTGAATCATATCATGGAAAAGAGTTGTCATTGCTCTCATATATGTTGCCCCGGCATTCTTCAAACCGAAAGGCATAACTCTATAACAAAACACACCCCAAGGCGTGATGAAGGCGGTCTTTTCAGCATCATCTTCATCCATCAGGATCTGGTGATAACCGGCAAAACAATCGACAAAAGACTGAAGCTCATGTTTTGCACAGTTATCAATAAGGATATGAATATTTGGCAATGGAAAATCATCCTTTGGACTTGCTTTGTTGAGATCACGATAATCAACACAAACTCTAACCTTTCCGTCCTTCTTGGGCACCGACACAATATTTGCTAACCAAGTGGGATATTTGAGAGATCGAATTACCTTAGCGGTCACTTGCTTTTGCACTTCTTCCAATATTTGTTTGCTTGTGGAAGTTTTGAAGTTTCTCTTCTTTTGCTTAACAGGCAGAAATGAAGGATCAGTTGGCAACTTGTGAGTGACAAGATCGGTACTCAAACCGGGCATATCCTCATAAGACCAAGCAAAGATGTCTCGGTACTCGTTCAATAGTTCAATATAAGCTCTTCTTTCTTCCGAGGTCAAATGAACACTGATTCTGGTTTCTCTAGCATCTTCTGAAGTCCCCAAGTTGATTGATTCGATTTCTTCCAAGTTAGGCTTTGGTTTGTTCTCAAATTGATCCACTTCTCTTGTTATTTCATCAGGAACAAAATCTTCATCAAACTCCCCAATACTCAATGCATCAGTACCAGTTTGTTCAGTTGTTTCGTTATATGTCACAAGCAAAGTTTCGGCAGTTTTGTTAAGTGGGAAGCTGAAACAGAAACGAACATTAATCAAAAGCGTAAAATAAAGTAAATAATTAAAGCATATCAAAATAATAGTAGGGAGAATGCAATGCATTTTATTTGTTTCAAAAATCTAGTTTAGGGAGGCATACATTAAAGTAAAACATGCAGAATGTAAACAGATTATTTTGAAAAGACATAAACGTAAACCAAAAGCGAAACACAGTTCAGGGCCTCAATCTGACTGTGATGCCAAAATAAACTGTTGAGTTCATTCACCAGGTCTCTTCCACTGGGACACAGGTCCAATTGGCCATCGGATCCTTTGCCTCAACATTCTGCACAGGTGACTCCTCAGCACAGTCTTCAATAATAACATCGCATTCCAAATCATCACTCAGAAACAAATCACATACTCCCTCTATCAGATCCGGTATAATGACTTCCGGTGCCTTGACAAATGACTGGTACAAGGAAGGAAGGGGTTCTGGCATGGCAATGACTGGTTTCCTTTTGGCCTTCTCAATCTCCTTTTTGGTGGGACAGTAACCCAAGCCAAAGGTACCCAGATTCTTGGGCAAACAGATGGGTTCGGTAATGCCGTTCAGATTTGCTCCCAATCCCGAACCAGGTTTGAAACCATTTTTCAACATCTCCACAGCAATCATCTTGGGGACTCTGGGTAGGGTACCTTTATTTGAATCCTCATTTGATGCTCGGGTCACATTCATCAGCTCAACCGTGTGAAAGGTAGTCCCATCAAGTTCTGTGGCGCTGTCCACCATGGGGATTGTGGTGCTAGCATGCATGGGGCTGTTTCCCTCGCCCTTGACCACTACTTCTTCATTATCCCATATAAATTTCACACTTTGATGCAAAGTGGAAGGGACGGCTCCGGCCATGTGAATCCAGGGTCTTCCTAACAGCATGTTATAGGTAGACGGGATGTCGAATACCTGAAACTCCACAGAGAAGTTCACAGGACCTATCTGCAGATCAAGATCAATCTCTCCAAAGGTGCACCTTTGAGCCCCATCAAAAGCCCTTGCTTTCACATTGCTCTGTCTAATTTTGCCAGCGTCAATTCCAAGCTCCTTCAGAGTTGCCAACGGGCATATATTGAGCCCGGAACCACCGTCGATCAGTACCCGTCCAACAAATTTATCCCTACATTTGACAACAATATGCAAGGCTTTGTTGTGTCCGAGACCCTCGGGTAGAAGCTCTTCTTTGAAGAAGGACACCTTGTGAGGTTCTAAGATTTGGCCAACCAAGGCGGCCAAGCTCTCACCCGTGGTCTCAGCGGGCACCTCTGCTTCCTTGAGCACTTTCAACAATGCATTTCTATGCGTTTCAGAGCTCATCAGCAAAGCCATAATGGATATGCGGGAAGGAGTATTCTTTAGGTGCTCCAGAATAGAGTATTCCTTTGACTGCATTTTCCTCCAGAAGTCCTCAGCTTCGGTGTCAGTCACTCTTCTTACAACGCCCTTCTTTTCCCCACGGCCTCGACCCAACTCCTCAGGCGTATAGAATCTACCAGATCTGGTCATGCCTTGTGCAGCAGCAACAGCAACAGTTACCTTTCCACTTCCGATAGGCACTTCAGAATAGTTCCAAGGAACCCTCTTGCTATCATATTGAAGGGGTGAGGCAAGCATGATGGTGACAGTTGGCCTCGGGATACCCGCTTGCACCAGAATGGGAGCTCTAACTTGCACAGATACTTTGGCGTCGTTAGCAACCCTCACATTGCTAACGGGAACAATGGTCCCTTTCAAATCGACTCCCTCCTCAAGGGAAATGACATTGACAGCATTGTTTCCATAGGCGGGAAGAGGATTATCTTGCACATTAGGCTGAGTTCCAGTAAGCTGGATAGTGCCTGATTTGATCAAAGCTTCCACTCTATCCTTGAAGGCATAACACCTTTCCACATCATGGCCCGCAGCCCCAGAATGATAAACACAATGCTTATTAACATCATACCACCTTGGAGGAGGATTTGGAGTATTGTCAGGAACAGGCTGCACAACTCCGGCGCTTCTTAGTCTTTCAAATAATTGACCATAAGATTCAGCTATAGGAGTATAGGTTTTGGGTGCTCTCCTCTCATAGCTTTGGTTAGGTCCTTGCATATTTGGACGGACAGGAGCACGGGGTTGGTAATTTTGTGGGCGAGGAGGGTATTGTTGTGGTGCTGGTGCTCGTAGTGGATAGTAACTGGGTTGTGCTTGATAGACAGGATATGGAGCAGGAGGAATTTGATAGTGACTAGGGTAGTTTGGGGGTGGTGCATTTGGGTAGGGAGAAGGAATATTTGGGTAATGAGGAGGTGCATTTGGGTAATGAGGAGGTGCATTTGGGTAATGAGGAGGGACGTTTTGGTAAGTAGGGTAGGCTGGTGAATTATCAAAGTTCAACCTCCTAGCCGGGTGGCGGTCAGTGTCTGCGGCAACAGCTGTGACTTCTTCCCTCTTCTCTCTTCTTCTAGCATTGTTTGAGCTGGCTTGAGCATTTTGAGCACTTGACTTCATTTCAGCAAAGCTCACAATCCGACAGGATTTGATGCCTTCTTCCACCATCTCCCCCATTGTGAGAAGTTCAGCATAAGGTGCACCCATCATAGGAAGCATATGCATGTAATATGAGTCATCTTGAGCACGAATAAAGTACTTCACCATATCTCTCTCAGTCATCGGGGGTTGCACCCGTGCAGCCTGTTCACGCCACCTCAAGGCGTATTCCCTGAAAGTTTCGGTTGGTTTCTTCTTCAAATTGGCCAATGTTATGAGGTCAGGGATCATCGCCACATTGTATTCAAACTGCCTTGTGAAATCGCCAGCTATATCATCAAACTCGTGCCATTTGCTTATGTCTTGTCTGGCAAACCATTCAGCAGCAATACCTTCCAGACTATGGCTAAAGTAAGCCATCAGAAGTTCTTCTTTGCCTCCCGCCGCCCTCATTCTATTGAGGTACTTGGTTAAATGAGCAAATGGGTCACCATGACCATTATACATGTCAAACTTCGGCACTTTAAAACCGGGAGGAGGAGTAATGTCCGGGAATAGATAAAGACTGCGGTATGAAGTGCTTTGCCGTTTCTTGGTCACCTGCAAGTCCTTAATAGATTGTTGCATGACTTCCATTGCTTGGATTATCTCCTCTTGTTCGCTTGTCTTCCCCTGTTTTTCCACATTTGTGGGCATTTCATTCTGTGGCTGATAGTCTGTGAAGTCCACATTCTTCCCATTAGGGTCATGCTCATAATATAACGCCTCGGGATATCCCTGCCTTGGATCATTGGCGTTTGGAGGAGCAACGGCTACAGGAATGGGCGCTTGAGATTGTGGAGGACGGGGAGTGTCTTTAGCAGGCAGATATTGGTAGTGAGGAGGAGTGGGGTCGTTAGGATATGGATAATATGAGGGATAACCAGCGGGTTGGGTATTTTGTTGAGCGGGCGGGGTATTTTGACTGACTTGTGGGCGGTTTTGTGGTGGTGGTGTTTGATTAAGTGCGTTGTTTTGGTATGTGGGTACATTGTGAACAGGATTGGCATTGAAAGGTATGTTTTGAGGGGCTTGCCCTTTGATGGCTGCTAGCTCATCGCTCAGCATCTGTATCTGTTTGGTCAGATTCAAAATAAGGTCATCCTGAGCAAGGAGGATGTTTCCCCTCGAAGATCCAGGAGTTTCGAGAGTCTTATCATTGAGAACGGGAGGCTGATCATCATTGCCGGACATTTTTGTTGAAATTCTGAAGTGTATATCAATGTGCAGAGGAAAGCCTTTGGATCAGCTCAATCAGCACAAATCAAACCTCTGTCTATGAATAAACAAAACAAAAGAAAAATTCAAAAGGTAACTGTGTTAGTTTGCATGTTGTTGGTAAAATTTGCACGTAAGCACATAGCGCGCGTCACGTAGCGCTTTTGCATTTTAAACGGGCGATAAATTAGGCATGTGGCAAACACAAATAATGTGCATAAAATAAAATGCGGACGCGTCCTACCCTGTAGGGTGCCTCTTTGTGCTAGAGGCGAGCCTAATCGCGCAAATAAATGATAACGAAAAATAGTCACAGCCATTTTTGAGCAATTCAAATTTAGAGTAAGATATTTCATTAAAATAGATAAAGTTGATACAAAATTGTCTTTCATAACATAACATCATACTTTCATCCTCTTCTTCTTTTTTCTCTTTTTTTTTTCTTTTCCTTTTCTTTCTTTTTTTCTTTCTTTTCTTTCTTCATACATAATCCTTACATAGCAAATGAAAAATACAATATATATAAAGACATAATTGAGAATACATCAAAACTAAAATAAAAGCCGTCACTCTGCCGATCAACTGCATCATGCCGGTGTAGGTGCACTGTTGTGACTGAATTCTGCTTTCTTTGCTTCATCTTCATCATCAGGTCTGCATCATTGTAATCAGCTTCTTTCATTCTTTTTCTGCTTTCCCTTCTTTTCCTCTCTTTTCTTTTCTTTCTTTTCTTTTTCTTTTTCTTCTTCTCTCTTTTTTTTTCAAAATTTTCCTTTTTCCTTTTCAATACATCATCATTACATAATAAGTGAAAATACAACAATAGAAAGCATAATAGAAAATACATCAAAAGTAAATAAACTGCCATTTGTCCAAGTTCCGTATCATGTTCCTGCTTGCTTCATCTTCTTGCTTGTCGGAGCGGATGTTTCATCAAAACTGGTTTCTGCCCTTGCCTGTCTCATTTTCTTCGTCATATCAGTGTCTTCATAGCCAACTCTTCCTGGAGGACTGAGACCTAAGCGCCGCTCTTCTTTGATCCAGACGAGATATTCTGGTGTGCAGCTCTGGTGCTTTGTTGACACTTCTATCGGTTGCAAACCCTTCCAATCCTCGAGGATTTCTCTTTTCCTTGGAATTGCATTCTGCAGGTTGAAAGGGGTTTCTGACTTCGACATATCCGCACAAAGGGGAATAAATTGTTCCATCCCAAATTGACGGAGGACCCTCAAAGGTGCGTATGGTTGAAGCCCCATTAAACCCGGCAACTCGATGTAGTATCGCTTGGAAGTCCTAAGCGCAATCTCATCTTTAGGAACATAACTTAACTTCCACATTACTTTCTTATCAGTAAGGCGGGCTAAGAAATCATACCATCCCGCAAAACTTTCAGGTTTTTCACACCACCTCGTTCTTATGTTTTGGGTAGCAATAGGATTTACTAATTCCCGGCTATCTAACATTTTACAAATATCCACCATAGGGTTTCGACGGCACACTTGGTCTATCGCCCATACCTGAAGGAGAAGATTACAACCTTCGAAATACATCGACCCCCTTCTGCATTCATTCAGAGCCCGATACATTTCTGCTAGAATCATAGGAACTATGGTGGTAGATTTGTTCCCATTGATCCCTTCAAACATCACCCGAACTACGGAACCAATGCAAGTCCTAATGTGTCCATTCTTTGTTGGGAAGACCAAAGTCCCTAAGAATGCAATGATAAAAGCCCTTACACGCCGGTCTCTCCAAGTCTTCTCACCACAGTTAAATTCCTGCTCAAAATCATCAAAACTCGTTATGCGCCCAAACCTGGTGTACAGATAATCCAGATGAACCCATTTGTTTTCAATGCATCCCAAACTATCATTCCTTACCAATCCTAGTCTCTCTTGGAATTTCTTCCCTGTTTGACTGTTTGGAAGGATTATCTCTTGGCCCAGACACTTCAATCCCGTTAGCCCAACTATTTCTCCTAAAGTGGGAGTCAACTCAAAGTCTTTGAACCTGAATACAGCTCGCGTCGGGCGCCAATACGCAATAAGAGCTTGGACTAGATCACGGTTTAGATGAACATCAATCAGCTCTACCAACCTTCCTAATTTCCCCTCAACTGCCTTTCTCTCCTCCTCACAAAAGTTACCCCACCATAATTTTAACTTCTCTGGGACCTCTACAACCATGTAGACTTTGTCAAACTGTTGTTCCATTCTTTACCCTACAAGATAATGAAAACAAAATTCTAAATTTGATTGTGCTCAAAATTCAGCTGGGACTGGAGATTCGTTATCACAAAACACATAATATGCGGGTCAACGGGTTATAAGGACCCGTTGACACAAGGGCGGATTCCTGACTATGGAGGCGGTACGAAGGACCGGGTCCAGACTAAGGTGTGAATGCATGCATGCTCCTAAAGTTCCATCAAAAGTGGGTTAACGGTTGAGGCTAACAGACGAGTGGCAGGCGGCTTCGTGGTCGAATAACTTCCACGACAATCCGCCGGTACACCAACTCGTCAAAGGGTTTTCTAAGAGTGGGTTAACGGTTGAGGCTAACAGGTGAGTGGCAGGCGGCTTCGTGGTCGAATAACTCCCACGACAATCCGCCGGTATACCAACTCGTCAAAGGGTTCTTTAGTGGAAGAAATTGCGGGTGCGTATGCACACACCTCGCGGATATTTAAGTGAGAATACAAGAGGTTCCCAGGAGTGGGGGAAGTATGAACGGAATGCCAGTTTATATGTGCGCAATTAAGGTGTAGTGACATGCTTTCGTGACACACAACAATCAATTAGATTAATCTAAGCATGCTCGCAAATAAACAGTAGATATAATCATGCTAATTTTCAACGATAAATAAATAAGTCACACATACTAATATCGTCATACAATTCAAACAAACAAATAAAAGAAATTCGTGAAAGCCTTTTGGTTAGAACCATTTGCGTATCCCCAGCGGAGTCGCCACGCTGTTGAACCCCAAAAATTACCCTTTCTTTAGGAAAAGGTAGGTTTCGGAATATTTCAACAAAGTGGGATTCCAAAGGGTTTCTTTGGAGTCGCCACCTAATTTAAGAATTATTAGGAACCTAAGTTAATCTAAGGAGTGCAATTTAACCTTTATTTAAAAGAAATTAAATTAAATTCAGAGATTCTTAGGTAAGTGGTTCTGTTAAATTCGAAAGAAGGTCCTTATTACGGGATCACTTTCGAAAATCCGCTAAAGGCGGTTAATCCGGCGATTTTCACGAATTTTACTTGAAATTTAGTTTGGGATAAATTTTAAATAAAATAAATAGGTAATAAATAATATAGAGAAGATAAAATTGATTATGACAATACTTGAACAAAATTTAAGATTAATTAAATGAATAATGAGATAAGGGTTGATTGATCGATTAAATAAATAAAGGCTAAGTAAATAAATTAGTAAATGATTAGATAAAGAAAGTAATAATTGATTAATTAATTAATTAGATAAATAAATAAATAGATAAATAACTTAATTAGATGAATAAATATTTATATGATTTCAATTAGATGAGGGATAAGCAATAATAATTTGACTAGTTAAGTAAATAAATATAATTTATTAAACACATAAATAATTAATTAGAATTAATTAATTAAATTAAATAATAAATAAATACCACTTAAATAATTTAATGAATAAATAAATAAATAAATAAGTAAATAAATAATTATAATTGATTAGACAGATAAATGGTTAATTTAAAATTAAATAAATTAATTAATAATAAATACCACTTAATTAATTTAATTAATGAAGAAATAAATGAATTAATAAATGGATAAATAATTGACTAAATACAATAGGTACAATTTAAATTTTTATTTCTTTTGCACTCGATAATTAACTAAAGGCTTCTACTATCTTAAATCAACTGGTGATTCTCAAAGAGACGGGATATGCAATTTATAAATAATCTTAGACAAACAATAAGATAACAATTTCAATTAAAGCGGCTAACCTACCAGGCTTCTAATCATACAAAGTCCTAATTCAGTTCACAAAGTCCTAAAACATGCTTTCTAAAGGGGACGGGAGAGAAGGAGTTTTAGAAAGTAGAACCCGGGATAGCGAACTCAATGTGAGCCCTGTATTTCACAAGGCTTTTCATTCATTCATTTCTTTTTTGTTTTACATTTTCGGGGATATCAAGTCCCGAAAATGCGGAGCGATTCAAGTAACTTCCAAATGCAAATAGCCCAATCCCAATTTGTGAGTTGAGCAACTCAAACTCGATCCCAAGTATTCATGTCAAAGAAAATTAGAAAAGAGAAGAATTAGTACATATTCCATAAAAAGCTAGACAGATTGAAGTAAGCATAGTTATACTGGGTAATTTGCCAAAAAAAAAGAAAGAAACTACAGCTAGACTTAACTAAAGTATAGCAGGGGTTATCATGTTAAATAACATAGGCATTTAGTAAATTATTTCAGCCCTTAAAAAAAAAAAGATTTCGATAAACCAATTAAGCATTCAGGATTGAAACAACTTGGATATTCAGAGAGGTTTACTTGCTTAAACAGAACAATATACTAAACACATACAGCACAACTTTGATAACTTACTAGAATAAAGAGGAATTCATAAAAATAAAGTTTAGACAACCAAATTTTAAAGACTAGAGCTCTTAACTTTAAGACATTAAGAAAACTGGTTTTATTAAGCCAATTTTAATCACAACAAGAACCAACTAAAGACGCACTTTTCCTGAATGCTTTAATCCCATTGAAGATTTCACCTTGTCATTACTTACAGAAGAATTGAACTATAAAGAAGACTGAAAAAGACTTGAAGGAAGGACCTAGGACATCTAAACAAGTCTACAACCACTCTGAATGCAGACTGGAAGAACTGAAGGAAATTAGACTAGAAACCAAAGTGATACAGGATGAACTGAGAACAAGGAAAAGCTTAGGGAGATCTGAGGCAAACATGCATACACATTCCAAGCAAGCATGCAAACTTCTGCAATCACAGACCTTTCCTAATCCCTATAGCTCCTTGGAGCCACCTGAATCACTTTACACTATCTGCTAGCTGCCTTCACACACAACTAAAACTGACCAATACCTCCCTGAATATTACAAGGCCTGCTCTTAAGAACCTACACTCTACATCATTTTCTAGCTCTCCTAAAAATCCACTCCTCACCTCCTTAACACAGCCCAAAGAAACCAAAGAAACAACACCTCCACCTTCTCTTCAAGCCACCAGAAACTAAACTAAAGCTCCTCTACTTACCCTGCACTCACACATACATATTCGCACCCTAAATCAAACTTCTAACTCCTGGACACCTTCAACAAGCTCACAGGAACATCCAGACAACACCTAAAGCTACCTAACTGCAATCAGAAACAAGCTTGGCCAACTGAGAACTAACTACAAAAACCTCCCAGACCAACCTGCACCTACACCCTGCTCCACACTTCACAGAACACACTCCTGCATCATCCTACTTTTGCACAGCATCTACAGAGCACCCTCATACACACAAGAAAATAAAACTCCTACAACACCAGACCCTGCACCCCCTTGAACAAACTGGGACAAACTCCCTGCATCTCTGCCACTCTAACTCACAAGAACACCTGACCCCCTCAAACCACCTTCCTGAACAACCAGAATAAACACCAAACCTCCCTTTACTCCAAACAAAACTCCAGAAGGACCAGAACCAAAGGGAAAGCCAAAGACAAAAGGGGAAACTGGGAAGAAAAGCAAAACAACAAAATTCTGATCAACCAACTTTACACGCCCTTTTACATTTAAAAATCAGCATGACATAGCAAATATTATCAAGAACAGGAACTTAAACTGAGCTGCCTGAAGCTTAACTGTAGGAGAGAAAATGGAATACCATTCTAGATTTAAAAAAGGAAACTTTGAATCAATTTATCTTCTCTTTTTCCTAAGAAAATGACTGAAGCAAAGTTAACTTTGCTACATCTACTACTTTTGAATAAAGGCTATATGTAGCTTAGAACAAAGGTAAACCAACAGAGAGGATACTATTTTAGAACATAGCATGACTAAAATAACTTGGACCACTGACTAGAAGAAGATAGGGTAAAAGGATTCTGATCTTAGCTAAGGCAGCAGGCTAACAAAAGACCTAAACTTATAAACTTTAGAGCCAAACTACTCATTCAAGCCATGAAGATACAAAACTGAAATGAAAACTTGATCATGATAACACGAATATCTTTGAGGTGCTATTATGGATCAACAATAAGTTTCATACTAAAGATCACATTGGACAACTTAACATATCTTTCACAGAACCAGCTTATCGCGACCTCAACAAAATAAGGGATTGGCAAGGATTTGATTTCAACACTTGTAATGATTCGATTTAAACAAACAGTAACTACAAAATGACGAGTGAACAAACTACATTCTCAGCAAATAAATGAACATCAAAGGAAAAACAAAGGTGAGGCTAGTACCCTTTTGCGAGCAGCGAGCTAGGGAGACGATCCGAAGAAGTGAGACTCGAACGACTAGTAGTCGACTCGATCAACGATGAAGCGACTCGACTAAACTAATGAAAGCGAGAACAGGAAACAATGCTAAGAAACCCTTAGAACAGTAAAACTATCTCCCTTTTTTAAAAAAAAACTAGAAGGAAAATGTTTTTTTTTTTTCTTATCAATGCTGCCGTTTTTTCAATGTCAAAAATCAGAATCCCTAAAAAATGAAAGAAATGAGAGATTAAATACCTCTAGGCTAGGGTTTTTGATCCTTTTTTGAATTCCCCAAAAATCCTTGCTCATTTTGTATACTCCTTGTAGAACAAGGGTGAATTTGGTCAAATCCTTTAAGGATTGTACCGAATTCATCCTTGTCATCAAGGATATTCCCGTTAAGATCATCCACGGCTCAGATTGCAGCCCAAATTGAAACGAACGGACAGGATTGGTCGAGTTCTTGTACTGGGGAGAGAAAACGGAACCAATTCGTACAATTTTGGACTGTTTTTGGAGAGAATCCAAGGGAAAAAGCAACGGGTCGTGGGTCGAAACGGGTCGAAAGAGGGGAATGGGTCGCGGGTTTATCTGGGAACGGGTTTAGAAGTGAGGAAGAGTGTGTGCATGTATTGTATATATTGGTTTGCACGCATAGGCTGGATTTTGGCACATGGGAACGAATTTAGCCTATTTTAAGCTAATTAATTTAAATAAAGATGTTGCGCGGGTAGGATAGAAATTAGGATATGCTTTGTAATTTTAACCTTCTTTTGAAATTGATTAATTTACTTTAATTAAATTTAATTAATTAATTTTAATCCAAATAATTCTAATTATCTAATTCTAATTTAACTTTATTTTGATAATCGATTCTCATTTAAAATAATTTAGCCGCTAATTATATCTCGGGATGAAATTGGGTGTCAACAGCGACTCCAAAGAAGCCCTTTGAAACCTCCATTTTGTTGAAATTACTTCCCGATGCATACTTGTGTGCATTTTTGGGAGGGTTCAACAGCGTGGCGACTCCGCTGAGGATGCACAAATGGTTCTAACCAAAAGATTTTAACGAATGTGCGTTATTTATATATGTGTTGATTGTATGTATGCGTAGCTTAACTCTTTGTTTGTTTGCATGCGTAGAATTAATTTTTGTGAATGAATGGAGCTATATTTATTTGTGCATAGTCCGCATTCCGTTCATACTTCCTCCCTCATGGAGCATGTCAATTCTCTTTAATCTCCTCGATTTCATCACGGGGGGCCCGCTTCACGGGCAATTATACAGGAAGGGCATTGTCCTTCCTAACTCTTTGAATTTCTTTCGTGTCACCAAAGTTAGTTGGTATGGTTTGCCTGGTTTGGCATGGCCGGTTTTACTGGTTTATGAGGCCTGGTTTATCCCGCATAGGTCGAATCAGCCTCAACCGTTAGCCCACTCTTAGAAGGAGATTTTAGGACATGCATGCATATACACCTTAGTTTGGACCTGGTCCTTGGTACCATTTCCAGGAATTAAGAAACCGCCCTTTTGCCGACGGGTTATTGAAACCCAACGACACTGCATATTACGTGATCGTGTGGATATTATAACGAATCCAAACCATTTGCCATGTCAAATTTGAGAAGTTGACAATTATATCGGTTTATTTATATCTCAGATTTTGTATTGACAAATGGGTTGTATCATTATAATATTCGCATGTGTGAGCAATTTGACGATTAGGCCTACCTCTGGCACAAAAGAGGCACCTCGCAGGGTAGGACGCGTTTGCATTTTATTTACGCTCAATTACTTGTGGTTGCCACATGTCAAATTATTTGTCAATATGCAATTACTCGTTAAATATGTGCTACTTGCCTGAAATTCGTTGGCACTGATTGCTTTGTGATCTAAAGTTGTTCAGGGGTATGGTAAGATTAGCGCTATGTCGCTTCAATCTATTTTTTCGTAAAAGTTAACTGCTTTATGAAGTTGTTTATTCATCTACATCTGAATTCATGCATACTATTATTTCAAAACGCCTTTCAAAATTTTCTTTGTTTGTCTTACTTCCAATCTCGTTATCTTGCAAAATATTTAGCCTCAAATGTTAAAGTATTCACAAGTTATCCTTTTTGAAAATAACTTTAGAGCTAAACAAGCATTTTCACATTTGGTTGGCTTTAAAAAAATGAGTGTTTTGCTCAAACTTTTGGGTCTTTTCCAGTACGGTCTCAATTTTTCCATTTTTGAATAAGTTGACCCGTCAGTATCAGCTTTTTTTTTTTTTTTTTTATAAAAATTTCGGTGTGCGTTGCTAAAAGGCTAATTGTTTTGAACATCAAAAGAGGACCTATGGCTCGCCAAAATGATGTGATTGACTTGACTGAGAATGATGAATCCAACAAAGACAAGGTTAACAGGCTAGAAGCAACCTTAGCAAGCTTGGAAAAGCAGAACTACGCACGGTCCGATTCCCAAGGAGGGATACGTAGGCTTATTTTTCCCAAAGATAGCAACTAGGGCAAGTTTTGTAAAGCAAGTAGAAGATGTAAGAGATTGCAACTGGGGCCACTTTTCTTTAGCAATTTGAAGTTTTGAAAATCATAACTGGGGCAGCTTTTGCAAAGCATTTTGAAGTATTAGAATTCATAACTGGGGCAGATTTTGCAAAGCAAGTTGAAATGTTGAAGTCATAACTGAGGCAGAATTTTGCAAAAGCAAATTGAAGGCATTGAGTAGATTTATAATTATCAGAAGTAGTTTTTCTATGAATTGGTGCAGATTGTTACTCTACAAGAAAGAATCGATAGTCGAGCAAAATATTAATGTTTAAAATAAGCCGACCATTTTAGCAAAGTGTGCCAAAATGGTCTAGCACGTATACCGATTTAATAAAAATTTCCAAAATTATTTTTCTCAATTTTTATCTTGAAAGATCAAATTTTGTTGATTATCAAGTTTCGCACTCTTAAATATTTTACTCCTTTGTTGAGTCGAGATTTTGGTCCCATCCATTCGGCCTAATGGCCTATTTTACACTTGAAATTTTGTGCATGCATTATCATTTTACGTATTAACTTGCTTTGTTCAATGTGTAGAATTCATTTGTTAAAGGTTGGCTAGCATTGAACACTGAAATGGCTGAAAATCTACATCAAGGACAAAACAACATGGCAAAGCAGCTTCAGGCAACCAGTTCTGGTATGGGTATCTTGCAAGCGCAGAATGATGATGTTGAAGAACATGTGGTCCAAAGGAATAGGATCGTCAAATTTGTAAACACTAGCAAACCATTGCCAAATACAAGCTTTACCTTCGATCCACCCTGCTTAACAATGCCTAATTACCCAATGCATATACATTCTATGTATCCACAAATCCCGCAAGAATATCTTACCAATCCAAGTGCTTGGCCAACTGCAACTTTATACCAACCGCCTTTTGTCACTATGCCTGCTGTGGGGAGTCAATCAAATTAAGTGACAGTGCACCCACAAGAATTTCCTAGAAAAGAAGTTGAGACAGCTGATTCACATAGTATAGAGAGACAAATCCGAAATTTGCACAAGGTCATTAGAGATGAGTTGAGCTCTAGGAACATTCAGAGTTTATGTTATGACGACTTGTGCATTCACCCGGACATTTTGAGCTCCCATATGGGTATAAGATACCAAAATTCAACACTTTTGATGGAAAGGGAAACCCCTATGCTCATTTGAAAGATTATTGCAGCATATTGATTTGAATTGGCAAGAATGAAGCTTTGTGGATGAGATTTTTCATTCAAAGTTTATCAGGAATAGCACTTGCATGGTATACCAAACAAGATTTTGCCAAATGGCACACATGGGAGGATATGACTCATGACTTTGTGGAACAATACAAGTTCAACATAGTAGGAGATCCCGATGTGTTTGATATGCACAGCATTAAGAGGATGTCTCATGAGTCTTTTGCAGAATATGCTATGAGGTGGAGGTTAGAGGCTTCTAAGATGCATCCTCCCTTGTCTGAGAAGAAGTTAATAACAGCTTTCATTGACATGCAAGAAGGCATATACTATGCCAAAATGGATGTCAATAATGCAAGCACTTTCTCTGAATTGATCCAACTGGGAAAAATGATAGAAGAAGGCATAACAACAGGAAAAATTCCTTCTGGTTTATCTGGGTACACCACTCAATCAGAGAAACCCTCAAATTTGCAAGTCTCTCAAAGTCAGTTTCAACAATCATATTCCGATTATCTAGTGTCAAAGAAGAGGAAGTCGAATACATTCACTCCTCTAGAAGAGTCTCTAACGAGCATATTTGAAAAGTTGCAAGCTGAAGGACTTTTGCAACCAAGGAAAGGAACAATTCCTAATTACTTGCCTCCACACTTTGATCTGTCAAAGCATTGTACTTATCATTCAAATATCCAAGGTCATGATACTGAAGAATGACGTGGCTTGAGATACAAAATACAAAGCTTGATTGATAATGGCAAAATAATAGTGCAAGAAGATCCATTCAGTGGTAATTGCAACATTCCTCCCGCAGGCACAATTTTTGTTAAAGGCTGAAGATATTCAAAGAAGAAGCTGTTTGCAAGCTAAGAAGATTGAAAAGACCGCATTTTTGCAGCGTGAAATTGCATTTCATTGCCCAACTATCTTATGTTTTAACTACTCTGTCGCAGTCCCAAAATCAATGAAATTTTATTTTTCCCAAATAACCCAAGCCAAAGCAGTTTCAGATGGTTTCTCTTGTGCAAAAGGGAGAGTTTCAAGAATGTCAGATTTTCGAAGCAACAATACATTTGATTGCCATGCAAGCAAAATGCAGATTTGAAGCCAAATTAGGTGTTCAAACAAGCCAACAGTTATTTGATAAAAAACTAACAATTTGTTCTTTGATTAAACAGGGGCAAATTTTGCATTTACCGTAAAATTCAGCATCAAGGTGGAAGGAGCAATGCAAAGTGTCGCAACTTCCCAGAAATTTTATAGTACGTACAATTTTTCTTTGAATGCACAAATCTCAAGCAGCAAAACGAGAAGAACACGCAAATATTGGTTCCTCGAAGAATAGTTGCCTTATCGCATATGCAGAACAACTCTATTTCTTTCTTTGTAATTTTAGCTTTTGCTCAATTATAGCATCACCAGCACAAGCCAGACGATTTCATATTTTGCAAGATACAGGGTTTATCCACCCAGAAATAGGATATCTTGGGTCCTTCCACTCACAAGTAGGATATCTCGGGTCCTTCCACCCACAAATAGGATATCTCAGGGTTTATCCTATATTTCGGGTCCTTCCACCCACAAATAGGATATCTCGGGTCATTCCACCCACAAATAGGATATCTTGGGTCCTTCCACCCACAAATAGGATATCTCGGGTCCTTTCACCCACAAATAGGATATCTCAGGGTTTATCCACCCACAAATAGGATATTTCGAGTCCTTCCATCCACAAATAGGATATCTCGGGTCATTCCACCCACAAAGTCCTTCCACCCACAAATAGGATATCATTGGGTCCTTCCACCCAAAAATAGGATATCATCGGGTCCTTCCACCCACAAATATGATATCATGGGTCCTTCCACCCACAAATAGGATATCTTCGGATTCTTCCACCCACAAATAGGATATCTCGGGTCATTCCACCCACAAATAGGATATCATCGGGTCTTTCCACCCACAAATAGGATATCTCAGGTTTCTCCGCCCACAAATGGGATATGTCGGGTCCTTCCACCCACAAATAGGATATGCAGGTTTCTTTTAAATAGATGATAGTGATAGACAAGTCGACTTGAGGCACCACTTTCGGAGTGTTTCGCTATGTCGGTTGTCTTGCAATATTGGCATGTTATATTTAAATTAGATTGATAGTCTAAGACAAGTTGGCTGGAGCACCACTTTCGGTGTGTTTCGTGATGTCGGTTGTCTTGAAATATTGGCATGTTATATTTAAATTATATTGATAGTCTAAGACAAGTCGGCTGAAGCACCGCTTTCAGAGTGTTTCACGATGTCGGTTGTCTTGCAATATTGGCATGTTATATTTAAATTATATTGATAGTCTAAGACAAGTCGGCTGAAGCGCCGCTTTCAGAATGTTTCGCGATGTCGATTGTCTTAAAATATTAGTATGTTATATTTAAAATAGATTGATAATCTAAGACAAGTCGGCTGAAGCACCGCTTTCGGAGTGTTTCGCGATGTCGGTTGTCTTGTAATATTGGCACTTTATGTTTAAATTATTTTGATAGTCTAAGACAAGTCGGCTGAAGCACCACTTTTGGAGTGTTTCGCGATGTCGGTTGTCTTGCAACATAGGAATATTATATTTGAAGTAGATGATAAAGATATGCAATTCGACTTGGGACATCATTTCTCATTACTCGACTTACCGTATGAAAGCATTGCATTCTACAATTCATTCTCACTTTACTTATTATTTCACTTTACTGTTTGAGAATAATGATCAGCCTAGAGGTTCCCCGGGCGGAGCACCTCGTCAGTTGATCGAAAGAAGAAATTATTGATGATATCACAACCCGCATTTACAATTTAATGTTATCACTCTTTTATTTCTCATTCCAATTATTATAGTTTTATTAGCAGTTGCTCGCTTATCGTTTGTCGAGATTGTTACAGATTTTAGCAGCACCGCAGCAGCATTTGGAGCATAACGTTGAACTCTTTCTTAGCAGTGAACTGGGGTAATCGTTGATATGAGCTAGACTCATCAACGAGGATATGAAGAATCGCACTCGAACAAGCAAGTATTACCTAATCCTTCATTCCAGATTAGGGTCCAGTCAGATTCTTTCTTGTTTATGTGTCCGTTTCTGTTAATCGTGCGAGTCTTCGTATCTAAGTATCGTCGAACTACATATGGCCTGATTCTCTTTCAACCCGAGATATGTAGGCAAGAGTTCGGCCATGTTCATAAGCCTCGCACTTTGGTCCTTGGAATCGAAGTACTTGGCTTTGTCGTGACAAAATTGGTTTCCTGTCAACTTCTTTACCCTGAAAAACTCTTTCATCCTTTTCGGGTAAAGAGGGGCAGCTGTTGACACCTAATTTTGTCCCGAAATTTCAATTAATCTAATTATATCATAAAAGGGTCAATTGTTAAATTAAAAAAAAATTGAAATGATTGAAATTTGACCTAAATAAAGGGCTAAATATGCGATGCGCAACTCTAAATTAAACCTACCCGCGCAAATCCCCTCAATTGCTTAATTTATTTAAAAAGGGGCTAAAATTGCTCCTAGTCCTAAATGCCAGCCCATTTATGCAAACCCACATATATACAGTACAACATTACTCCCTTCCCCAATTCTTAGAAACCCAATTCCCTAAACCCAATTACATGAACCCTAATGACTCGTTAACCCGATCCCCTAATCGGCTAATCCCTTCAATTCCCTCCAAAGTCGATCCACAACCAGCCAAAATCCGCGTCACCCTGGTCCCCCACCCTTTACCCTCTCTCTCTCTAGTAGAACGAATAGATTATCTCACCCGTTCATTTCAAAATGAGTTCAATCCGAGCTATGGATCATCCAAACGGGCAAAATCTTTTGGAGGAAAAGGTGAAAATGGTACAATCCGAAAGGGATATACCATTTTCACCCTTGTTTCCAAAGGAGAGGAAAAGCGAGTAAGGGGGTCGTTTGGTAAGTTCAAAGGAAGCTGAAACCCTAATCTCCGGTATATATTCATTGTCTATTTCATTTTTCTGGGGGGGGGGGGTTCCAATTTGAGAGGCCGAAAATATAGGGAGAGAGAAGGAAAAACAGTAGAACATACACCATTTTTTTTAGTTTTAAGTTTTCTTCAAATACATATAGTGTTACTATTTTTCTGGTGGGTTCCTGGCATTTGTGTTGTGTTATCGCTTCATTATTTGTGTTGTCGCTTCACTATTCGAGTCGTCGAGCTTGTTCGAGTTGTCGACCTTAGTCGAGTCGCATTCTTCGAATCCTCGCCCCTCGTTCACTGCTCCGCAAAAGGTAATAACCTCGCTGCACTCTAATATTTTATTTATTTAGATTGTTTGTTTGATATATGCCTTGTTTTTTTTAAGATTAGTTTCTTTATGTGAAAATGAGACTTGGATAATCGACAGTTATATCGCATAGTTACAGCTTCCATTTAGTTGATAATGTTCATAGATTTAGTATTTTAGCATACAAGCTTTGTTAAATTTTGTAGTTCCACTCTGTTTGAAATCAAATGCTATGTTTTAGTGTGATTTTTGAGTTGTTTCCAGTTGATAAAAGTTGATTTTTATACTTTCTTTGAAGTTTGGAATTAGTTTATAGTTGAAGATAAATATTGGAATTCTGTCATTGAATGTTTAGTTGTTAGGATGTAGAAGTGCTTGTCGATTGCTGCAGGGAATAGGTAGGAGGAGGCAGGTTCTTTTAGGGGTGTTTCCAGATGATAGAAAGGGTTGTTTAGGTGTTAGGGTCAGGCAGTTGGATGTTCAGGGGTTTTGTGTGGTTCTAGGCTGTTCCATGATCAAGTATAGTAGTTGTTTGCAGGTATGTGAGTATGGAGGTGTGCAGGCATGTGAATGTCTGTGTGGTTCTCAAAGGGGTGCAGGATGTTTGTAGCTAGTGTAGAGGAGCTGAGGGAGTTGCTGGTAGTGCAAGGGTCTGTTCCTGAGGAGCTGCAGGGGTCAAGTGTCTCAGGTAAAGAGGTGGAGTGTAGAAGCAGTTCAGATGTGATTCTGAGGAAGTGTAGGTGTCCAGGTTAGGCTACAAGTGTTGATTGAGTCCTGTGAGTTCTGTGGGAGGCATTAGATGGGTTCTGGTGTTCAGGAGCTTAGGTGCAGTGAGGGATGTGAGTTGTTGGTTCTGTTCATTGTTTGCAGGTTGTTTGGTGTTTGTCCAGGTCCTGTTTGATTATGCAGGTTGCTAGGGATTCCAATGGTGTGGTTTAGGGGGTTCTGGTTTAGTTTGCTATGGTTTGTTGGATGTAAGATGGTGCCAGGGGTGGGTTGGTCAGTGTTTCTTGAAGAAGGGTTGTCCTAATGTTGTTGTTTGCAGGGGTGCCTCTGGTATTTGAAAGTGAGTTGAAGGGTATCTGCTATCTATGTATGTGTATGCAGGTGTCTAGAAGTTCAAGGAGTGATGCCTGGTTGTTTCTGGAGATGGTTGAAGTTAGTTTGAGGTGTTCAAGATTCAAGGAGGTATGTTAGGTTTTCTTACAGGCTGATAAGTTAGCTCAAGCAGACTGCTAGGCTAGGGGTTGTCTTAGGTTTCCTGGTGTTTTTGTGAGCCGAGTGAGGTGTGCAGAGCCTGGTATATGCTGTTTCAGAAGGTAGTTGAAACATCAGGGTTTAGTTTCTATGAGTTCGTGCGTGCAAGGTTTAGGGAATTTGTCCCTGGTTGTTCAAGTAGAAGCTGAGGTTAAGATAGATGCTGGAAGATAGTTTCTTGACTTGTTGATTGTCTATAGAAGTCTATTATATGTGCAGGTTCTAAAGGGAGTTCCATAGAGTGTTTTAGAGGTTTGGTAGCTGTCATAGGCTGTCAGGTAATGAGTGAGGAAGCTGTGATGGTTCAGGTGTTTATAAAGGGTTCAGGCAATTAGTAGGTTGATTTCATGGAAGTGGTTATTGTAGTCTTGTATTTCTTCTCTTAGTTTACTTGGTTTGATTGTAGAAGGGGTCTTGCTATGCTGTCTAGCTTAGTTAAATATTGATAAGCTCAGCTTTGTTTCATTTTTACTTTTAACTTTAAAAGTAAAACCTGCTTTACTTGTGAAGAAGTTCTGCCTGGAAATGCAAATAGATATCCCTGTGACTTTGGCTACTGATATTTGTTAATTCTAGGCAGTTAATGGTCTGAATTCCTTCTTAAATTTTCTGGTATTCTCTACTGTAATGTTCTAGGTTTTTTTTTTTATTTTTTAATTTTGCTTGAGTAGTCTGAGTTCTCTCTCAAAATGCCCTTATGATTTTAGTGCAAATTTCCAGATTTTCAGCTCTCTTTCTGTTGTTTATAAGCTGTCCAGGTGGGTATCCATGTTGATTCTTTGTAGGATCTCATGGTTCAAATATTTTGGCATGATGCTTTCTTTCATTTTGGTAATAAAGTTGATAGCTCTGTTTGAGCATTTGAAGTGAATTCCCTGGAATTAAATGACCTCTAGTAGTAACTAGGCTAAAGTACTCTTGTTACCAGTTAATTGGAAGCATGACCAAGTTGATTTTGTAAGCTCTGCCTACATTAGTAATAAATTAGGATCCTAAGTTCTGAAATATGTCTGTTTCCTCTTTGATAAATAAATGGTTCCCCTTTGTTTGGTATATGTTTCCATAAGGGTAATTTCTTAATTAGTAACTGTCTATCATGGTTCATTCAGTTAGTTTTGCATAATTTGAGGTTACATGCTACAAATAAGCCAATCTTAATGATAGGAAAGTGTATATGTATGCCTGCACTATTGCCCTGTTCTTTGTTTGTTATTAAGTAATGTCATCTTCACTAATCCTTATTTTCCTTTATTTTCTTGGGATGTAATACCTTGGGATGAGTTGTGTAAAACTCGTAAATTGGGATCGCCTAATTGGCATTGGAGTTGTCCGGACCTCGCTTTGCATTTCAAGTTCAAGTTTCCTAAAATTTGAACGAATGAAACTTATAAAATTCAAGGCTCAGTGATTGATTTGCTAAATCCGGGTTCTATCTTCTAAATTCCCTCTTTCCCGTCCCCTTTAGAAAAGCATGTTATAGGAAGCCTTGAAAATCGGACTAGGACTTTGCATGTTAGAAGCTTGGTAGGATAGCCGCTTCATTAAATTATTATCTTATCGCATGTATAGAATTGTTTACGTAATTCCTTATCCCGTTTCTTTGGGACTCGCCAATTAGTTTAAGATAATAGGAATCTTTGATTAACTATCCAGTGCAAAAGAATAAAAATTAAAATTGTATTCATTTATTTATTATTTATATTTAAATTAATTATTTATCCGTCTATTATTTATTTACTCATTAATGAAATTGTTTAAGTGGTGTTTATTTTAGTTAATTTATTCATTTGTTTAATTATTTAACTTTGGTTAATTATTCATTTGTTTAATCAATTATAATTATTTATTTATTCACTTATTATTTATTTAATCAATTATTATTCATTTTTTCCCTCATTTAATTGAATTCGTATAAATATTTATCTATTAAATTAAGTTATTATCTATTCATTATTTATCTATCCAACCAATTAATTAATCAATTATCATTATTTATCTAATCATTTATTTTATTTACTTAATTTTATTTAGGCTTAACTTATTTAATTAATTAAGCAATCAACCATTATCTCATTATCTATTTAATTAATCTTAAGTTTTGTTGTTTATTTATCTAAGTATTGGCATAATGAAACCTTATCTTATTTTTATTATATTATTCATTATCTATTTATCTTTATTTAAAATTTATCCTAAATTAATTATCTTTAAGTAAAATTCGTGAAAATCGTCGGATTAACCGCTTTTAGCGGATTTTCGAAAGTTCTCTCGTTAGGGGCCTTCTTTCGAATTTAATAGAACCACTTACCTAAGAATCTCTGAATTTTTTTCCTCTAAATAAGAAAAAAAAATGCACTGTTTAGTTAACTTAGGTCCCTAATAATCCTTAAATTAGGTGGCGACTCCAAAGAAGCCCTTTGGAGTCTCCATTTTGTTGAAATTACTTCCCGATGCATACTTGTGTGAACTTTTGGGAGGGTTCAACATATATATCTCAACATATTTCGGTGGTCCTTCTGGGATGTTCTATTCAAGGGTTTTTTTATGGTAAATGGGTAGATTCCATTCATGTTATGTCCTTTTGAGGGTCATAGGGACCTATCTTTCCAGTCGGAAAAGAGAGATTTTAGAGAGAGTGTTGATATATCAAGTTAGCATTGTGGAATGCTACCCTTCACTTTCATGCTGAGTCAGTTTGTGTTTCTTTTCTAGTTCGCTATCGTGGGCACAATGAGTTTCTCATTTGATACCCTCAGACCATATCATTTCCTTTTTAAGTGTAAAGTAGTTAGTAGTAAATTTTGATTCATGTATCTCGCCTAGGTTCGATATACTAGTATAATCATTCCACAAGTGAGTCTTCTCTGTTGTAAAGGGATTCCATAATGCATTCTCTGGTGATTCGTCGGACTGCTTTCTAGTTAAAAGACTAAGCAAGCATGAATGTTGTGCTATAAACCCAGTCAATGCTTATCTCTTCCATTGTAATTCTTTGGTTTACTTGACTCGAAGGTAGTCTATTCTTGGTAGCTAGACCAATGGAAGGTGGCTTATCAACTTGATTTGCCATCATCTATACTAGTTCATCTAGTTTTTCATGGGTCAATGCTTCGAAAGTGCAACCAAGATCCTTCCAAAGTAGCTAAGATATATCCAGCTCTACTAGATGTAAATCTAGCTTATGAGGAGTCTCTAACTGTCATTATTGGTAAAAACATCTGTAAGCTGCGTCCAATAGAATCCTGATAGTAACGGTGCGATGGCACAACCATCCTCACAAAGACACTTGGGAGGAGTCCAGTATGCCTGAGAGGTCTCTGCACCTCATCATTGATTCTTGTTCTCCGAATCTTAAGAATTCTTATCATTTTTTATAATTCTGGTTCTATGATGGTGCAGTAGTATCTAATAAATAGTTGTTGAAAGTTGTGTGAGCATTCTCATTAATTATGGAAAGCTACCCCAGACTCTAGCTCGTTCGAGGACGAACAAGTGTCTAAGTAGAGGAAAATAAAATGACCTTAGCTATTTATTTCAGGAGTTAAGACTCTAATTGGCATGCTGATAGCTTTAAAAGCTCCATCATTTCCATTAAGACCTGTCTGCAAAGTTTGAACTGAATCGAACCATGTTTGGTAGGTCTTTGAAGAAGGTTTCAATATTGGTTGTCCGTAAAGCTTAGGAGTTTTCGAGCTCGATTTGAGCAAATGAGTAAATTTGAAAGTTCCGTTAGATTCGTATGGTCATTTGTGATCTGTGTGAACTTTTAGAAGAAAATTTCAAGGTCGGTGGGATAGTTTTCGCTAAAGCCCCAACAGTTAATATTTAACCTCTTCCTGTGGAACCCTTATCTTGTGTTTTGGGGATCAATTTCAGATTGGTCTTTATGAGTATGTCACGTAAGTGTTGTATGACTTGGGTGCAAAACTTGGAGTCATTCTGAGCTTTGTAGGGTCCTGTTTGAACCCAAAGTGTCACACCAGCTGTTTTTGGTGTAAATTTATGCACTCTAGCTGAAGTTCTCGGAAGAGTGTGTGTATATGCTTTAGTTGGCTCAATTTATTTAAAACTAAATCCTATCATTTTCAAATTAGTTCCAAACCACATTTAAGCTACCAAATTGTTGCATACCATCAGGTATATGAATCTTAAAGTCCTTGCATTCAAATTTCTTGTGTTAATTATAAGTTGTTGCAAATTTAGCTCCTTGCCCGAGTGTATTGGATTTGTGAGAGTAATTTTGCTCCTTGTCAGAGTGTTTATTCGTTATTGAGATTCACCTCTTTGCTGGAGTGATAGGAATTATTTGAGCTTCGTTTTTTGCTTATGCATGGATTATTATGTTGTATATTGTGATTGTTGGTATTTGAGATAGGAATTATTTTTGGATAGTTCAATTTACAAAGGAAACTCTGGCGAAATTTTTAAAAATTTTGGGACTTAGCCAAATTTTGCAGTCCTATGTTCTGGCTGTGAATGATAAATGGTTAGGTGCTAGATGCATGCGTATAAATCGATTTTAGTATTGAGTGGAACAAGTTTGAGGACGAACTTGTATTTAAGTGGAGGAGAGTGTAACAACCTGATAATTTATACCTATAGTCAAATTATCAAGCGAGTTAGTAAGAATATGTATTCGCTATTTGTGAGTTGAAAATTTATATATTCTGAAAAAATTACTCCCTCCGTTTCAAAAAGGATGAACCTATTTCCTTTTTAGTCTGTTTCAAAAAGAATGACCTCTTTCTAAATTTGGAAAAAAATATTCACTTTTACTCATCCCTAGATGATTTGTAGCCACACAAATATCTATAACTTATTTTAGACCACAAGTTTCAAAAGTCTTCTCTCTTTATTAAACTCCGTGCAAAGTCAAATAGGTTCATCTAAAGTGGAATGGAGGGAGTACTAAATAGATATTGGGCCAAATAGACATTTTTTTACTAGGCCTTGAACTATTTTGACTAAGTGAAAATAATATATTAGGCCCACAACTAATTGCTAATCCATTTTATCGCATATAAGAGACCATGCCTTGACTTTTAGGATTAGAAACAAATCATTAAAAAGAGAAACTCCTTTGTGAAAAATCAAACGAAGAGGCGGCGGTTCAATTGCAGCTGAACTCTTGAATTAGTTCAAGCTTTCAAGTAAGTTATTTACTTCCTAGTATTTATAACAGTAGCCTTAAAAATAGATTCCTACCCATTTATTGCTATATAAAATTGTAGGATTAAAGATAATGACAATGGTATGATAGAAATGGAATAATGATGGAAGTAACTAAGTGATAGTTAGGGGTTTTTAAAAACTGAGCATTGAAGTGAGATTTGGTGGATTTGTACATGTTTTCCATTAGTGTCGTGAAGTTGCTGGTGTTGCTCTATTCCAATTTCGTTTCTTGCAACGCCAATTCTGTTCTTGTTTCGTATCAAGTGTGTTGGTTTTTAAATAGAAGAATGAAGGGAAATAACAGAGAAGAAGAAAAACTAAAGGAGATTTTGCACTTTAGAAAATATGCAGTAAAAATGGGAATATATTTCTCATTGAATAAACTCAACTTAAATAGATAAATAAAATAACTAAAAGCCTAACAAAGTGCTAAAACAATGCTGCAGATTATTTGAAAAACAACTCCTAATTTGAATGGACTTTAATAGATAAAGAAGCCCTAAACTTTAGCTACTCAAAAGCTAACTTCCTGCAGATTTTTAGAGATAATGTTACTGCCTTTTACTGCAATTCCTTGAGACAAACTTCCAACACTCCTCCTTGGATCAGAAATTGCAGATTCTTTGGTCTTGACTGGAATTGACTTAGTGAGTAAATCTGCTAATTCATCTTTTGTGTTACAATAAGCTTGAGTCACTTCTTCAAGTTGCTGCAACTCTTGATTTTCAACAAAGTAGTCTTGCTCTTTTTCCTGGTTTATTTGCATCTTGTCGTGAGGCTTGTCAACTTGCTTCCAAATTTTATTTATTTGATATGTTGACAACTTCTCTTTTATTTTGTTCCTTCTTGGATCATTTACAGCTTCTACATACCTTGTAGGTTCACTTATGACCTCAAGTGAAGAATCACCTTTTAAAACCTGTGAATATTCATATGCACTTTGTGGATTGTTTTGGCTCCATTGTTCATCTTCCATTCGATCAAATGAGAAATTTTTACCTCTCATCTTAATTTTTAAAATTTCTTTTCCAGCAACATCATTGATAAAACATATTTTATCTTCAAAGGATACCTTGAATCCTTTTTCTACCAACTGACAAATACTCAACAAATTTTGATCAATATTAGGTACATAGAGAACATCTGAAATTGTCTTAGTACCTAAACTTGTTTTGATGGAAACTGTTCCTTTTTCTTTTGCAAGAATATAGACACCATTTCCAATTTTGATCTTCTTGCTTTTAGTTGACTTAAAATCTTTGAAAAGATTTATATCATACGTCATATGATTTGTACAACCACTATCAATCAACAAAGATTTAGAAAATTCCTTACTTGAATGTTGCCAAAAACAAGTGGTCTTCTTCATCTTCATTGGCGACTTGTGCATCTGCTTCATAATTCTGAGGTTTGCTTTTACAAATCACAGCTTCATGACAAAGTTGGTTGCAAGTCTTGCACTTGGCATCTGGCCTCTTCCAACATTTGAATGGAGGATGACCTTTTTTACCACAGTGATGACAAGGTGGGTAATTTTTCTTTGAATTATTACCCTTGCTTTCAGTCTTGTGGTTGGCTGCCAAGGCTCCTTCAACCATACCATGTTGCCTCATAAGCCTCCTTTGCTCTTGTGACTGCAAAGTACTTAAGAGTTCTGCCAAAGTAATTTTGGACAGATATTTTGTGTTTTCCAAGGTAGTAATACATGCTTCATATCTTTCTGGCACTATTACAAGAATTTTTTCAACAATTCTTGAATCTTTAAATTTGGTGCCTAACAATCTTACCTTGTTAACAATACCAAGTAATATGTCCGAATACTCTTTAACTGTTTCAGACTCTTTCATTTTTTGCAACTCAAATTCCCTTATTAAATTTAATACTTGCATACCTCTTATTCTTTCATCTCCAGCATATTCTTCCTTCAGATAATCCCAGATTTCTTTTGCTGACGTGAGAGACATAATTCTTGTAAAAATAGTTGTTGAAATGGAAGCAAACAAAGTTGCTTTTGCTTTAGATTTCCTGGTTTTCTTTTCCTTGTGACTCTTCATTTGGGCCACCGTGGGATTATTTGGCAGCGGAGCAATTTCATAATCCTCTTCTACGGCTTCCCAAAGATCTAAAGCATCCAAGTAAGTTTCCATTCTCACCGCCCATAATTGATAGTTTTCACCATCAAATACAGGAGGAGCCATTAGTGAAAAACTATTTTCAGAATCCATCTCTTACTCACAAAAGATATTACTCAGGTCCCTTAAGAATATGGCTCTGATACCAATTGTTGGTTTTTAAATAGAAGAATGAAGGGAAATAACAGAGAAGAAGAAAAACTAAAGGAGATTTTGCACTTTAGAAAATATGCAGTAAAAATGGGAATATATTTCTCATTGAATAAACTCAACTTAAATAGATAAATAAAATAACTAAAAGCCTAACAAAGTGCTAAAACAATGCTGCAGATTATTTGAAAAACAACTCCTAATTTGAATGGACTTTAATAGATAAAGAAGCCCTAAACTTTAGCTACTCAAAAGCTAACTTCCTGCACATTTTTAGAGATAATGTTACTGTCTTTTACTGCTATTCCTTGAGACAAACTTCCAACAAAGTGATTTATAGAATTTTTCCTTCTAACTAATTGTGATTATTATTTTGGGACTATAATTCTAATATATTGAGTATATGCAATTTTATATTGATCATATTAGGACGTGTGTTTCACCTCAGTGTTATGGTATTTTAGATGTAGAAAGTGGGTATACATCACTAAGTTATATATTTAGTAAAATTGTTAATTGACACTCCAATTTCTGTCAGGATCGAGACTTGATTATATATTTAGACTTGTGAATTTATGGGTAATACAATTGTGAGTTTAATTTCGGAGTTGGTTTTTAAGTTGACTTCTTAACCCTTTTAAATTGAGTATTGTGTGATTAATTGCTTTATTTTTCGTATTGGTAATATATAATTTTTGTTGTTTATATATTCCTAGTAGTTATCTGTTCCTCTCTTCTCTCTGGCTAGCTTATCTATTCTTCGAGGTGGCTAGCCAGCCCCCACTTATTGAGTGCTTTCGACTCAATCTTGTTTGTTCCTTGTTGTTGTTTGTTCGTTTCGGCAGGTTTCATTCCAGGACCGAGTTCATCGTTCGATTGAGAAGAAAAGACGACTTCAGCTGTCAGGATGAGCCAGCTCTTGTCCAGAATGACCACTAGTTTTAATTCTATTTTATAGTTTAGTCTTCTCCTTTTGGGAGATGCATGTATGTCTTTTGATTTTGTAGATGTCTCATCTTGATAGCCCTAAACCTAGTATATTGAGTAAGAAGCAGTAATTCCTTCTATACCTCTTTTATATTTCTCTGAGTCTTATTTCCTATCTGTGAGTTGGTTTTATGTTTATTTCTCTGATTAAATTGAAAAGGGTTCACTCGATGGGTCTAAGGGAGATTGTCGGGTACCCGCACGGCCTAGCCAAAAATCTGGGCCGTGTTAGTTGGTATCAGAACCCGGTTTAGAGTCTATCTAGACAAAAACAGTATTTAGTAGAATCTCGCTATTGGGTACGATGACTTTCGTACTAATCAACGACAGACTATGGTGACATTTAGACAGTTTCCCTTCTTTCTTTTTGAATCGTGCATCAGTTCTCTATCTGAGACTAAATTTATTACTCTAACTCATTAGCAAGGAAGCAAGGATTTATGTGTTATCACAGTAAGAAGCGAAAGAGTTGGAGGCGACTAGAGATATGTTAGCTACTTGGTGTGGCAAAGATGGGGATGCTGACCGAGGTGATCGTGAAGCTCGACTTATAGCTCAGGATGTCGAGATGGCGAGAGGTGTGGATTGCGATAATAATTTCGTGAATAGGGATAACTCAGAGGTGGTAGCAGCAGGTGTGATGCTTCAGGCTATCCGGTCAGGTCCGGTAGAGGTTCTGTCTAGGAACCAAAAGGTATTCAATCCCTGTGACCAGTATCAATTCATTCATCGACAACGCAATTTGGGATGTTATCTCTGTTGCGATCCGGTCATCATAAGAAAGATTGTCCCAGACAATAGCAGGGATATAGTCAGAGGCTCCGTGGCTTCAGGGGTTATTCTAGCGCCTCATCTAGGGGCTAGGGTTTCTAATACCAGGGTAGGCTACTCGTCGAGTCAGTTTTTCCTCGGTGCACGATCCTTATAGAGTGTCAGCGCCTTGAGAGAATCAACCTCGGTTTCATTTCAATCACCATCAGCAAATTGTTTCAGCGCTATTATGGTTCGAGGTGTTTCTGTTGTTGCGATCCTTGTCGCTATAAAAAGGGATGACCTCTACTACCGCAGGGGGACGATCATCCTTTACCTCGACAGAGGCAGTTCTATAAATTTCCAGTCAGGTGGGATGCTGAGGCATATGAGACCATGAGCACAAGTAATTCTTCTTTATTTTATCTGTGAATTGTGTAGGTAAAAATATGTCACCTATTTTTACGGAGATACGAGTCTAGCTGGCGAGACTACACTTATCCTACCAGTCACTGGGCACTGAGAATATACACCCGCTCCTAGAACCAACAACTGTTAGGATGTTTGGTAACAAGGCATAGGGCACACATCCCGCCGTCTAGGGGTTTTTTACAGTCTCCTTGTAAGGGTTTAGTATACTACCGCCTTGAGTTCTAGGCCCATGGCCGTATTACTATTTGTAGTTTACCTTATTTAGGATTGGGTATCACAACTATAAATACCCCTCCTTACATTGCATTGTAGACAAGACACAATTTGCCACCGAAGTCGGCTACTCTCAAGAATTAAGAATCACTTTTTTTTCTCTGTTATTTCTTGCTTAATTACATGTCTTTACTTTCATCGTATTTACTTACCTTTTCCATTATAATTTACTATATTGCTTGTGACCTCATTCATAATTAATTGTTTAACCTAGACGTACAAATTTAGGCATAAACAGTTAGGCGCCCACAGTGGGTCCCAGTCAATTGTAGGTATTTTATGAAGGAAAAAGCGCAATCATGTCTGACGATGACAGCAGCGTTCCAAAGAACGCCGTAGATGGAGTGGACGAGTCTGCAAAGGATCTTGATGACACGACCCAGAATACAGTTAAGCCGTGCGGGCACCCGACATCGTACCCTAGACCCATCGGGCGAACCCTTACCAATTAAATTAAGAAAATATATAATAATTCAATTTATAAATAAGAACAAGACTTAGAAAAATCACAGATATACCGATACCTCTAAGCTGTACAAAAGAACTTACAGGTGACTACCCAACATACTAGGTTAAGGGCTATCCACACTAGACATCTACGAGTACATAAAGACAGATACCTTCTAAAGGGAGCAAAATACAACTGAAATAATAAACATAAAACTGGTGGCCATCCGGAATAAAAGCTGGCTCACCCTGACAGCTGAAGTCGTCTTCGCTCCTTCACAACGTGGCTAACTCAATCCTGGAGCGAACCTGCCGAAACAAAATAGATAGACAAAACAAACAACATACAAGGGTGAGTCAAAAGGACTCAATAAGTGGGGCAGACTAGCCACCTCAAAGAATAGGATAGCTAGCCAGGGAGAAAATAAACAGATAGAGCAATTCCTTTTATTAAAATTATAAAAAGGCGGAGCTAGATAACAACCGGAAACATGGAACAAACTTATTAACTCAACCCAGGATGCGAAACATATCAACAAAAAATCAATGCACATATAAGCAGACCAGTAGTCATGTACCCCAAGTCTACACAATGGTATGAAGTGAGATGAAATGAAATGAAATGAAACATGATACAAAGGGTCACATGTGCCCGTCATCCCATCTCGAAGCGGAATACTCCTGCATTCGAGGGGAATCCAATCTGATAACTAACTTGAGCGGAATACTCCTGCTCCTGGGGAGGAATACTCCTGCACCCGATATGATATAAACCAGAGGCAGAATACTCCTGCACTCTCCTGGGGCGGAATCCTTCTGCACCCGATATAATGTAAAGCTGAGGCGGAATACTCCTGCACTCAGTCTTTGACATAAGAGCGGAATACTCCTGCTCCTGGGGCGGAATACTCCTGCACCCGATATGATATAAAGCTGAGGCGGAATACTCCTGCACTCTCCTGGGGCGGAATCTTCCTACCCTCAATATGAAACAATGGAGCGGAATCCTCCTGCTCCTGGGGCGGAATGCTCCTGCACCCAATATGATATGCAATGTAATGCATATGAATGACATATAATTCATATGAATGCAATGTGATGCAATAATAACCCTCCACCGGCGCGGGACTCTCATCGATAGCCGGGAAGTAGATGCCAACTCACAGTCAGAGTGCAATGCTCAGATCCTCAATGCAATACCAACAATAGGACATAACATATAATATACAATGTAAATCCAAAGCTAAGGCGTAAGGAGTACGCCTATCGGCAGCTACACACGTAAGGAACACGTGGTAGAAAATCCACGAGGCCAGGTGCCTCCAAAGAAATGGATACAAACACTTACCTCTTCCAAAAGTTAGCATTGCTAATCAACAACCGCTCTATCCTTTGGTTTCATTGCCGAACGATCCACTTCATTCAATAAGCAGAAAAATATATCAAATTAGGCTAAAGGCTTCATTCCTCACATCTTAAGGCAATCCGGTTAGGAACCTGATACCCTATTCGCATACGCAATATGCAGGCCAGGCCTATGTACAGGGTTTAAGGTCACATAACCAAACCTTAAATAAATTACATTTATGTGTTGTCCATAACTCACTGAGTACGAATATATAATCAATTTCATTATCGGGGTCCATTTGACCCTTTAAACTATTAATTCAACTTATTAAAACGATGTCTAATATTCTAAGTTTTACTGTTAAAATATATTCAAACACACGTAATAAACTTAAATATGCATTGAGATCATTACCTGCATGTTTCAGGGTAAAAATTCTACTTTTCTCCGACTCTTTTCTCATTTTCTGGCATTTTTTTTCTTCTCCGCGTTCTCCTTCATTTTTTGTTTTTTCCTGTTTCTCATTCTCATCTTTCTGTCCTCGAATTTGCTAATTAGGGGATTTATATCCCCACCGCCACTATATATATCTTTTGTCTTTCCCTTTTTTTTTCCTTTTCTTTTATAATTTCTTTTCTTAACGAAAATTAATACGGTACCCTACGATATTCAAAATAATTCCAACATTTGCATACAAATTATACAAAATATATGTAACATACTCGCTAAGGCGGATCTCATACATTTAACTAGAAATTAAATAGAAAAAGATCAAATTATTTAACTTCCGGTATTTTAGCGAAAACTAGCCAAACAACATCGAAATTCACTTTTTAAAGTTTACAAAAGTCATAAATAATAATACGAATCCAACGGCGCTTTTGAATTTCGATTAGGAGCTCATTCGCCAAAATTGAGCGCGAAAATCTCTTTTTAATATTTATCGACAATATAAACTGAAACCTTCTTCTGATGCCTACCAAACGAGGTCTGATTTAGCTCAAATTTTACAGACAGGTCCTAATAGATATTACGAAGTTTTTAAAATTATCGGCACGCTAATCAGAGTCCTAACTTCCGAAACGACTGACCGAGGTCGTTTCATTCTCCTCCATTTATACTCTCGTTCGTTCTCGAACGAGCCTAAGCTTAAAGCAAGATTCACGCAGATAACAAGAGAACTTGCACAACCTTCATAAACTACGAGCGGACATTATCTCATGATTACAGAATCAAAATTATAACACGAATACAGAACTCTTGAATAAAATATATCCAGATAATATGATAACACCATTGCCCGGATTATTCTGACTAAGATGATCCTTCCTCGATCACGAGAGGAGAGTTTTACATATTCGAAACAAAGATACACAGAACTTTTAATGGGTTAACATGATTCAGCCGATAATCATCTCTTCGATGTACCTTTCGATATAGAACAGGTCGATGGGACTAAGAATTATCTCACGCTTAATGCGATAGGGGGAGCTTTTGAAAGTACCTTGTCACTATACACTATAGAATATTTGATGAAAGCTATATTATTTTTACGAACGCACTATGCGACGTCTCAGTTGATGTTAGTGTTGTTCTGCAAGCTCCTTGTGGGAATGTAGTTACTTATATCCTAATGTATGTCAAAGGTTCATCTGAACAGAGTCTATCATATAAGGATAAGGATCATGCAAATACTACTGGATAGTATGATGCAGACCAGGAATGATCTTCAGACTGAACATCTATTTCAGGGCATTGTCTTTGAATAGGAAATATTATAACTTGAAAAAGTGAAAATAAAAGAGACATGTAGTTGGACCATGAGCTAAGGCAGAATTCCAGCAACAAATTTGATTACATGAGCACTTACAACGCTAAGGTAACCTCTCAAAGAGTTGAGGTGTGAAGGAGATATGCCAATGATGGATGGACGACAAGCTGCACTAGACCTTTAACTCTAAATTTTTATGAAGTAAAGCAGCGTCAGTATGAGGATCCAGTTCTAGTTGAATACAGACAGATAGCTAGAAGAAAGCCGAAGTCAACATACAGGGTTACTGCTAACGGTGTTCTCATGTATAAAGATAGACTTTGTATCCCTGATGTTGCAGATTTATGTGGACAGATTATGATAGAGGCACATTATTCTAAATACACTGTTCATCCAGGTTCGATTGAGATGTACCATGATCTTAAGCAGATTTATTGGTGGGACGGAATGATGTGTGACATAGTAGAATTTGTGGCTCAGTGTTCAAATTGCCCGCAAGTTAAAGTCGTGTCATCTTTCAAGGCTTTATGCTTTCAACAGATAGGTACGTATATATGATCAGGTTGCCAGCTTATCTCTATCATTAATCGATTATTAGTGGGTTTAGCAATGATCGACACTCATTGTAGGTTTCTGTCGTGGCCCTAGGTTGGGTCGTGACAAAAGTGGTATCAACACCTTAGAGATTTATTATTACCATCCAGTACTTGGAGGAAGACTCCTCCACTTAAAACACAAACTCATGCAGTTATTTGAATAGGAATAACCATCCTCGTACAGACTGCTGGACTAAAGAGGATTTAGTTAAAACCTAAACGTAGGCAGACCTAATATACCAACTACACTTTCGAGTTGCCAAACAGCTGCAAATCTCGAGTCACAACTCTATACATTTTCTATAAGCACCACCGCCTGATGGATCAAATCAAAGGTCAAATGACGCCTCTCATTACACTTAGTAGCCTTGAAAAAAAAAATGAAGCTAGACTACTTACGAGTCAAAGTAGCCCAAGAATCGCAATTGAAGAAACATATATTAAAGAGCTTTATGGAACAACATCCAGACCAATTTGACCTCCCAATAAGAAGAAAACTCTGACAATTTACCAGAAACCCTTTTATAACCCAGATAAGCTCATGGGATAGCATGACTTTACTAGCGTTTTGAACCAAGAGGAGATACGTAGATCGAATGTTACTTACTAACCACTTTACACCGGAAAAAACAATAACAGTCTCTGATGGTGATGAACTAGAATCCCATCCTCCAACCAACACGGAATTTCGAGAAGAGAGGTAAACTAATTTAACATAATAATAGAAGGTGGCACGACAAGATGCCAGACAGGCAATAATGACACTCACTGTCAAATCTCTCATATTTAAACTAGAAAAATTAGTAGGGTCTCACAAATGCCAGGAATAAATCATACCAGAAGCTCGCCCCTCTATCGCAACCAATTCTTAATAGAATAATTTCCAATGAAACCATTGTAAGATAAACGAAGTCTAGACCGATCAGAAGAATCAAATCTTACTCACATTTAAGAGAAGAAGAAATACTTGGGTCTACTACATCGAATGCCTCAGCATCTTGCCAGACTAGCAGTTTATAGAACTGCCTCTGCAGCTGAGCTGAACCACTACCCTGATAATCACCTTCTGAAGAACCACTGCCACCACGCTCTCGACCTCTACTAGATTGTGGCATTTTTTTTGCTGATTAAGATCTAAATGAAATTCCCTGCGACTGTGCAGGTGCCTGATGACGAGAGAAAAGTCGACTGCCTACTAGGGCCACGGGATCTCTTACTCTCCCGCTCTAACTCTTCCGGCTCTAACTTATGGTATGCCTAATACCTTTGAGCAATATCAACAACAACATCAAATGAAGTCCCAACCTCAATTTTTTTCGAGTCATCTGGGATCTCAAGGAAGAAGAAAGGTCATCAATAAATCTTTGAATCTCTCGAAAGGCTCATGGACTAGTTCTAATGCATATTCAGCCATTCTATAGAATTCAATCTCATATTATGAAACCAACAGGCTAACCGATAGGCTACCTTGTCTAATCCACTCAAACTGGCAACACTTTTCATCTCGCTCGCTACTCGAAAGGAATTTTTCCACAAATCTAGAAGAAAAATCAAACCAAGTTAGCTAATAAGAGAGCGGCCCACCAATCCAGGGCTGGACCTTGAAACTAGAAAGCAGAATAATCAACACCATACCGCTAGATATAATCAAGAGCATGAAGGGTACACTGACATCATTGTATTTTAAAAATTTACGCAGGGATTATCTAATGCATGGCTTAAGAATATCGGAAGGTTCAATTGGGTAAAATAATGCAACCACTTTGGGCACTCGGACCGAACTGTTACCTCGGCTGGCTAATCAGCCAGAACAATTGGTGGCGCAACACATGTTATCTCTGGAACATAATTTACTGGGGAAACATCAGGAACTGGAACAAGAGCTCTCTAAGTCCGAACATTTGCATATACGGCGACCTGAAAAGTTTCCTAGTGAACAATAGGTACTTGCGGTATCTTTTTCGCCAAAATTCTCGTAAACACATCGTAGAGAGCCAAGGGAACCACAAGGTCCTGCTCCCTTGCCCATCGCAAGCTCGTATAGCTGGGACCTCCGTAACTAAATCGTCAGCATGATCAAAAACTCTCGGAGCTACGTCAGTGCTAGCCTGATAAGACCCAAATCGAGCAACCATCCAAAAGCACCATCCAAGGCCAAGGAAGAGCACTTCAAGGTCATGCATTGGGATGCCATTGATGCAATATAAATGGGGCCTAAATGACAACCATCAAGAACCAAGCTTGAAGAGCACAAAGGTTGCAAGTCAAGGCCTTCGGATGAGGGTTCGAGAGTGATTTGAAGCCATGGACTTGAGCACGCTTGAGGGAGGACCGACTACGGACCAAGGGGGAACACTTAGAGTCCATTTTGAGCCGTAACCATACCTCCCAGGAAGAGGCGGAGCGCCTCCCCAAAGAGGCGGACCGCCTAGCAAAGGTCCAGAGAGCAACACAGCAAGAGGCGGCCGCCCCAAGACACTAGGCGGACCGCCCCTCACTGAAGGGTCCTGAGGCGGAGCGCCTCCCCCTCTGAGGCGGAGCGCCTCCCCCTGTTAGCCTTGACGGGATTTTGTGTAATTTTCCTATTTTGCCCTTAAGTGGCTTGTATTGTTATAACCCACTTTGGGGGTGTTTTAGACATTTCATTAAGTGTATGGGAAGCCTATAAATACCTTCCTTAGGCCATTTAGCTCATTAGTTAGCTTTGAACATAGAATTTGAGAAGAGAGAATTAAGAGAAGGCCGAGCCTTTCTTGTTGAAGCCCGAGGATTCATGTATCTTGTACGACTTGGAACCTATGGAGATTCATCACTAGTGTGAATTCCTTGTAAGGTTTGAGTTTCCCTTTTCCCTTTTGAATTCAATCAACGTATGTGAGTTGAATTCAATTCTTTCTTCTACTTTCTTGCCTTCCTAGTCTCGATTTTTTGTTATCCTTTACTTGCTTCCGCTCGTTTATCCTTTAGTTAGCTTCCGCGTATTTTCCATTGCATCAGTTGGTATCAGAGCACGGCTAGGCTTCGTTCTTACGAATCCTCGGTCTTGTTCTTGTTGTTGACGTGATTGTGTTGTTTGTTCTTGAAAATTTGAAGACAAATAAAAAAATTTGAAAATTTGAAAACTTGAAAAAATTTGGTAGATCGGGTTGGATTCGAATCCCCAAGTGTTAAAAAGTATTGGGGTTTGTTCCTTATAGTATTCCCGTTGTTTTGGTACCCATATATCACGTTTTGGTGTTACGAATCAAAAATTTCGAAAATCAAAATCCCAAAAGTTCGAAAATTTCTTGAAAACGCTTCAATCTTGAATCGAAGCTTGTTGTTGTTTGTTGGAGGTTTAAAACCATTGGGGATTGGTTATAATAGTTGTATACACCTTTGGGTATCATTAATTTTGTGTATCGGGTTGAAAACGTTGGATTTTTGGGTGCGAAACGAGCCAAATCGCGTTTCGCAAAGTTGCAGGAATTTGCCCTAGGCGGAGCGCCTACCTATTGAGGCGGAGCGCCTCCCTCTGGGCTGCCCTCTGGATTTTCCTGAGGCGGAGCGCCTCCTTCCTGAGGCGGAGCGCCTCTTCCTGAAGGGTTTTCCCGGGTAGTTTTTTGCCTAGGTTTCCATTGTTATTCGCCCACGGGCTTCTTGGTTAGTGTTTCTAAGGTAATTGGCCTACTTGAGAGACACTAATCCTATAGCGTATTAGGGTATTCGTGCGTAGAGGAGACTAGAATTCAAAGAAGAGTCGTAGATTCTCTTTTGGCCTCAAGTGCGCACTTTAAATAACCGTCCGTCCATAGAGTCTCATTAACTCCATTCCGAACTTTAACTTGGACATGCTAGTTGTGATCACCTTGGTTCCCAAGTTGTAAAGGCCTCGCTCTTGAGTGTTCATATATTGAGTGATACACGTGAGGGAGTGACTTTCGGGAGGTTTTGTTCTTGGTGTTGCAACCATGTCGGAAGATGAATGTGGGGGATATGACTCATGTGGGGATGTTGCGAGTTGCTATGGCTCGTATGGTGATGGTGGAGACTATGGTTCCTATGGTGAGGATGATGGCCAATACTATGATGATGGAAACCATGGCTCCTATGTTGATGAAGCGGTTCACTATGATGGTCGTGAGATTGATGAAGACTATGAGGCTCGTGATGAAGATTGTGATGATTCCTATGCTTCTAGTCAAGAAATCGAAGATGGTGACGCTTCAAGGTACATTGATCCTACTTACTCTACTTGTGATGAATTAGAGCATGATAGTGACATAGATAGAGTTGATGATGATGTTGAACATATGGGTTATTCTTATGCATCTTCTCTTAGTGTTGCTAATGGAGTACAAGGGAGTAGTAGAGGACCTTCCATTAGTATGGGAGGTGGTGGTGGTTGTTCCATGGGGAAGGAGAAGCTTGCATCTTCTAGGTACGCTAAGCGACCTAATGCTTCTAATTCCCATGTGGAGGTTGGTTTGAGAGATGGTGTTGCTTTTGCTACAACGGGGTTATATGCCGTGAAGGGCGTGGATGGTTGTAGTAGGAGTAGTACTATGGGCTATGGAACCAAGCCGAGAGGCACTTATGGGTTCCATGGCAAGGTTCCTTCCTCGACTTCCAACAACATTTCTAATGTTGGGAGAGTGACGGGAAGTGGAGATAGTCCTAGTGGTGTTGCCACTAGTGGAGGGATAAGGAAGACCCAAGTAGATGGTGATGACACTTGTGGGCGTCCAAATTCTCATTTGGGTGCCAATGTGCAAGACTTGGGTAGATGTAGGTTCGTTGTTGAGGTAGATGGTATTGGAGGATACTTGCTCAAGATTGGTGGTACCGATGCCAATTGTATTAGCACCTTTTTGGTTGATAGGCATAGGATACCATGCCACAAGCTAGAGCATCCTTATGAGTATGATGGAGTGTGGGTTTCTAAGGAGGCTCGGGTACTCATATCTCATAGGAACTATAAATGCTATGTGTGGTGTGATGTGTATCCCATGCGTCATATTGATGTGTGGATAAGTGACCGGTGGTTGGAGGGGAAGAGGGTGCAATATAGTGTGGTGCAGGGTGCGTATTTTGTGGGCATAGGGCAAAGAGTTTATGACTTTGTGCCTTACCGGGTGAAGAGCCAAGTGCCTACTAGTGCGCCTTCTTTGGCTAGGCAAAGGAGCAAGGAGCAAGAACTTCATTCCATGGTTGAAAATGTGCAAACAAGAAGTCCTACAAACACAAGCAATGGTGGGACATGTGCTAGAAAAGGGTTGATAGACATCAACAAAGTGAACCCAAAACCACAAGATTCAATTCCAAGTGGTTCACCAACGAATAAGAAGGAGACATCAAGTGATGAGTCTCCTAGTCCTAGATTCCGGGTTGACGTGAAAAGTCCACCTACTCCGGCTATGGGCATTCTTGGGCCTCGTCCCAATTCGCCCGAATTTGAGAGACAAAAGATAGAGAGGAGTAAGGGAGTGACCGGTGACATTCCTCGAGTGGAAAAAGGAGAGGATGTGCTGAGTGATGTGAGCGGGATGTCACCACCCGAATCTACACCTAGCCTTGAAAGAAAAATGAGGGAAAAGAAAGAGGGAAAAAAGAGTGAGGATACCCCTTATTCTAACCTTAACCTTTTATCTTTTTCTTCCACTTGTGTGAGTACTTGTGTAGGTATTCTTGGAAGCAAGCCGATGGGGCCTCAACCATGTTCCGAGATTGAAAGACAAGGTGAAGGAGACGCCGAATGTGAGCTACAAGGTGAAGACGTTCATGACACTTCAAAGGTATGTGCTAGTACTTCCTCCCTTGAGCATGCTACTTCCTTGTCTTGTGATATTGTTAGTGAGAACTCTAGGCTAGTTGATGATTTGCATGACTATAATGTGTTTGCAACTAGCATAGAGCCTTCGGGTCAACTTGTGTGTGAAATTGAACCACTAGTTGAGAGGGTTGAAAAGCCACATCATGATGTGAGCTCGATTTTTATTGAACCTCTCTTTAGTGAAAATGTTGAAGTTGACCTTGTGTGTGAACCTTGTTATGACACCCCACCCATATTTGATAAAGGAGAAGACGAATTGCATGATGATCTTATTCTTCCCTTTGATTGCTTAATTGATAGCGGTGGTTCCTTGTGTCGTAGTGAGGGTGGATTTGACCTTGAGGAGTCTCTTGAGTGTGAGATGGATCGATTTATTTTCGATGACTCCTTGAGTGAGAGTGAAGGACCTAGTCTTGATTCTATGCTTTTGTGTAACCATAAATTTGAGGTGCATGCCTTTACATTTCTATTGTTTGAAGGCAATCTCATTTGTGGTAGTGAATTGTATCGGACTAGGGTCGGTAGTAGAGTCGAACCTCCATGGTTTGTCAAGTTAGGCTCTATGGATGATCCAACATTTGGAACTCCGAGTGAGGAGAGTGGTCTTGGTATTGGTCGTGTTGACCTACCTTCTAGTAGTCCTAGCCTTCGTTGTATGGACTATAATGATGAAGGACCTATTTTGGAGACCTTCCTTTGGAGTTTGTCCCAAAAGGAGGATTGTCTTAGGGTTGATTTGAGAGGTGAGGAGGTACCTCTCGGTGTGTGTATGAATGCTCTTAAGAAGGGGAGTGGAGTAGTCGATGTTAGTTGTGAATTGAACTACTTTACTTACTCCATCCCATTTGTTGAGCACACCTTGAGTGTTGAGCATGCCAAGGCCGATGTGTCACTTGGTGATAAAATTGATTTGAAGGCTTGGTGTGTTGATGGTAAGCTTAGGGGTCATAGGACATTTGATTGCTATATGTTGCGTGACTTTGATCTCTTTGCTTGTTTTGATTATGAGTGCTTGTTCTTGTCAAGCCAAAAATTTGTTGTCTCTTTTGGGGACATAAGCTTTTTCATAAGTATTGATGCTTGGCTCTATCACAAGAGTGTGTTTTCCACACTACTTGCACTTATTCTTGCTTAAGCTAACCTACTTGTGAAGTAGGAAGTTTTGGTTGTGCTTGTTTTGATTGTAGGTTTTGATGGTTCGATTTCGAGGACGAAATCCTTTCAAGAAGGGGAGGATGATGCAATATAAATGGGGCCTAAATGACAACCATCAAGAACCAAGCTTGAAGAGCACAAAGGTTGCAAGTCAAGGCCTTCGGATGAGGGTTCGAGAGTGATTTGAAGCCATGGACTTGAGCACGCTTGAGGGAGGACCGACTACGGACCAAGGGGGAACACTTAGAGTCCATTTTGAGCCGTAACCATACCTCCCAGGAAGAGGCGGAGCGCCTCCCCAAAGAGGCGGACCGCCTAGCAAAGGTCCAGAGAGCAACACAGCAAGAGGCGGCCGCCCCAAGACACTAGGCGGACCGCCCCTCACTGAAGGGTCCTGAGGCGGAGCGCCTCCCCCTCTGAGGCGGAGCGCCTCCCCCTGTTAGCCTTGACGGGATTTTGTGTAATTTTCCTATTTTGCCCTTAAGTGGCTTGTATTGTTATAACCCACTTTGGGGGTGTTTTAGACATTTCATTAAGTGTATGGGAAGCCTATAAATACCTTCCTTAGGCCATTTAGCTCATTAGTTAGCTTTGAACATAGAATTTGAGAAGAGAGAATTAAGAGAAGGCCGAGCCTTTCTTGTTGAAGCCCGAGGCTTCATGTATCTTGTACGACTTGGAACCTATGGAGATTCATCACTAGTGTGAATTCCTTGTAAGGTTTGAGTTTCCCTTTTCCCTTTTGAATTCAATCAACGTATGTGAGTTGAATTCAATTCTTTCTTCTACTTTCTTGCCTTCCTAGTCTCGATTTCTTGTTATCCTTTACTTGCTTCCGCTCGTTTATCCTTTAGTTAGCTTCCGCGTATTTTCCATTGTATCAGCCATGGAAAGAAGAGCATCCGAAACACATTTCGGAGTGTTTGAAGAAGCTTCAGCAAGAGGCGGACCGCCTAGGAATGGAGGCGGACCGCCTAGGAATGGAGGCGGACCGCCTAATGCCTGCCTACTCTCTGGATCTGAGGAGGCGGACCAAGGAGGTGGAGCGCCTCAGTGTGTGGGGCGGAGCGCCTCAGGCTGGGCGCCACTCCCTGTGCGAGTTTGACCGGGTTTTGACTTTAAGTTGCTATGTAATTCCTAGTATGCCCCTACGTGGCTTATGACTTTAGAACTTATTTAAGGGTACTTTAGGCTTTTCATTGATGTCTAGGAAAGGCCTATAAATACTCCATAGCTTAGCATTATTCCTTAGTTAGCTATTATGATGAATGATTGATTGTCAATGACAATGTTCAAGAGTGGATTCTCTTTGAATGAAAACCCTTTGAGACGGTTTGAGTTTACTAGTGGATTCTAGTTGAACCCCAGACCACCCCCGATCATTCTATTTGCGAGTCCCAGGTGCGGCTCGAGGGTAGTTGCATAGTGTAGGTCCTCCTTGACGCCGATACGAGGGTATCACGGAACAAGTTCTCCGTGGTTACCTTGTAGGGAGTTTGAGTAGTGTCTCACTCCTATCTTTATTTTTCCGCGTTTGTTTTTGATTCTTATCATCTTGGTATCAGAGCAAGGCTCGGGTTTTGTTTCTACAAACCCCCGACCCTTGATTCTTTGTGCTTAGGTCGATTCCTATCTTTAGTTTCTTGTTTGTTGTTATTGAAAGAAGAAAATTACAAAAAAAAAATTGAAAAATTGAAAACTCTAAAAATTTGGTGTAACTTGTTGGTTTGGATGATTTATGATATGGGTGTTATAGATTCTTGATCGTGGATGAATTCCCGTTACTTAGGTACCAAAATTGTTGGAATTGGTGAAGTTTTAAAAATCGAAACCCTAATTGCCCTTAAACCCTTGATGAACTTATTCTTGATGATTTTTTGCTTGATTCTTGGGTTGGATTGATGTTGGATTGAAAACTTGATATTGGGGATTGAGCTTCATTGAAAAACAAACGATTCGGTACCAATTTTGTGGGATTTGGACCTATATAACACCTACTTTGATGAATCACAATCCATTTTGAAACCCTTTGATAAACCCTTGTGTTCTTGAAGAGGATGAACATGGTGAATTCGTTGTTTTCGATTTGGGTTTGTTAAAAATCATTAGGGTTTGATCTTTGTGACCAAAAACAACTTTCTGTATCCTTGGATTCTGAAAACAAGTCGAAAACATCGGATTTGAGGCTTGGAAATCGACTTGAAACGAGTTTGAACTGTGCTGAAAAGTTGCAGAGGCGGAGCGCCTCATTGCTGGGAGCTCTCTGGATTTCCTGAGGCGGAGCGCATCCCCTGAAGAGGCGGAGCGCCTCCCCCTGTAGGTTTGCCCAGGGCGGACCGCCCACTTCCTGAGGCGGGCGCCTACTTCCTGAAGCTTGGGAATTGGGTAGAAACTTCTAGGATTTCTTGTTTCGTTGTTTGCATTGCTTCCAATTAGTGCTATTAGAGTATAATCCTACTCGATTAGTGCTAATTACTTTGAGCTATTAGGGTCATCGTGCCTTAGAAATGAGACTAGAATTCAAAGAAGATCCGTAGTATCTTTTGATTCAAGTCCTCAATTAAAGTGCCTATCGTTCCAATCGAGTCCCATTAACTCCACTCACCCCGAAGTGCATTTGGACTTGATAAGTTGAGTGATTGAGTTGTGGTTCGTTGGTCAACTACTTGAAGCTTTTAGAATCAAACTTGTGTGAAATATCCATCCCCCACTAAATACGAGCGAGCCGAGTGAAACATTTGTGAGGGAGTGGGAAAGGTATTTTGCTAACGTTTGTTGCTTTTTGTAGGTACCATGGCAAACGATGGGGATGATCATATGAAGAACTTCATGGCCACCATTATGGCTAAATTGGAGGATATCTCATTGAGACTTGAAACCGTTGAGAGGAATCAAGTTGAGACCGGAGAGAGGAGGACCCCGAGTGTCCAAATTGAATCCGGAGAAGGAACGAGTCATAGCACTCCTATGACTCCCGGACACTTTGTTGAGCTAAACAAGAGGTATGAACAAAGCAAAGTTGAAGCTCTACGAGAGCGTGGGTTGGGCAATCCCCGATAAGAGGGCAATCCCCTCAACTTGGGCAATCCCCAAGTAAATGCTCCACTTAGAAGACCCGTGCGGAATGTCCCACCTCTTGAACAAATTGATGAAGTTCAAGAAGAGGAGGAGTTCGGGTATGGTGATGAGGTCTATGGGTATGATGTTCCTTATCAACCTAGGAGGCAAATGCATTGGGGTCGAAATGTGGATAGGGGTAGAGGCCGAGGTCGAGGGCCACCCATGGGCTATGCTAGAGGGAATGCGAGGAGAGAGTATGTTGCTCATGATGACCATTACGGAGGCCAACCGGAGCCTAACTATGGGGTACGTGACAACAACAACAACCTCAATAGCGTCAAGCTAAATCTTCCACCCTTCAAGGGAACTTGTGATCCGGAGGCATACATGGAATGGGTACTACTCATGGAGAGGGTGTTTGACACCAATGAAATGACCGAGGAGAGAAAGGGTACCTATGCTATTTCTACCTTTGAGGCCTATGCTTCTACTTGGTGGGAGTGTATGAAGAGGTCTAGGAGAAGGATGAATTTGCATTTGAATGTGACTTGGGATGAGTTGAAAGGCCTTATGGACACCAAGTACATAACTCCAAGGTATCGGCAAGAGCAACTCAAGAAGCTCTATGATCTAAAGCAAGGTGTCAAATCGGTGCATGAGTACTATGATGAGTTTGAGAAGATCCGGATGGCATTGGATATGGATACCGAAGGTGAAGAAGAAGCCATGATCCGATTCAAGAATGGCTTGAGCTATGGTATAGCTTCTCAATTGAGGTTGCATCATTATCTCACACTTCAAGATATGTTTGAAGCCGCAATTGATGCCGAGACTTGGCTCAAAGGAGAGAAGTTCAAAAACAACACTCCTACTACCACAACCAAGCCAAAAGAGTGGAAGACTCCAAGTGCAAACTTTCCAAGTGCAAGTGCTAGCAAAGAAGTGAAGAAGCCATATGAGAAGACTACACCGCAATTGGAAGGTAATTCTAAAACTCGCTTGAGTAATCCTATTTCTACTTCTACTCAATGTTATAAGTGCAAGGGCTTTGGGCATATTGCTAAGGAATGCACTACAAAAAGAACCATGGTTGTGGTTGGTGATTTGGTGTATGAGCAAGAAAGTGAAACCGAGGAAGAAGAGGGAGTAGAGGGTGATGAGGAAGGAGATGTTGGGGAGATTGCCATGGGAGAAGAAGATGATGATGCCCGTGCCTTCCTTGTTGTGAGGAGGAGTCTAGGAGCCATGTGTGTGGAGGATGTTGAGACCTTACAAAGAGAAAACCTTTTTCATACCAAATGCCGTGTCATGGGTCTCATTTGCTCTATGATCATTGACTCGGGAAGTTGTGCTAACGTTATTAGCCAAACACTAGTTGCCCAATTGAAAATACCCACCCTAAAACACCCAAATCCTTACCGGTTACAATGGCTTAGTGATTGTGGTGAGTTGAAGGTGGTTAAACAATGTTTGATCAAGTTCAAGATTGGGAACTATGTGGATGAGCACATGTTCGATGTTGTGCCTATGCAAGCATGCCACCTTCTCTTTGGTAGGCCATGGCAATTTGATCGGCATGTGGTTCATAATGGCCATGCCAACACCTATACGGTGACGCATGAGGGGAAAAAGTTCGTGCTCCAACCCTTAACTCCCAAGCAAGTGAGCGATGACTACAAACGCATGCGGGAGTTGAAGGAAGCGGCTAAAGCCAAGTCACCCATTGTACTTGAACCCGAGGCAAACAATTTCATTGTTTTGCCAATGCATGATGAAAATGGGAGTCACTCCACACCAATTGAGAGAGAAAAGATAGAGAGGAGTGAGGGAGTGACCGGTGACAATCCAAGAGAGAAAAAAGGAGAGGAATTGAGGAGTGATGTGAGTGGATTGTCACCACAAACTACACTTGACCATGAGGTAAAATTGAGAGAGATGAGGGGTGAGGAAGGAAAAATTGAGAGTGAGAGCACCCATTGTTCTAACCCTTCTTTATCTTCTATCTCTTCTTGTGAAAGTTCTTGTGTAGGTACCTTGGAAGACAAGTCATTGGAACCTCAATGTGAGCTTCATGAAGGAGGAGTTGCATATGACACTTCAAACCGTGTGAGTGATCAAGGAAGTACTACGAATGTAAGTGTTGCTTCACCTTTTCATGAGCCTACTAGCTACTTGTCTTGTAATGACTCAACACTAGTTGGTGTTTTTGATGCATCTAGTGAGTATACCACTAGTAAAGAGTCTAGTTGTCAACTTGAGTTTACATGTGAAACACTAGTTGGGAGGAGCACTATGCCACATCATGATGAGAGCTCATTGTTCTTTGAACCCCTCCCTAGTGTAGATTTGATAGTTGACCATGATTGTGACCTTTGCTATGACACACCGCCAACCTTTGACATAGGGAAAGATGAGGTAGTTGACCATTCCCTAATTGATATGCTTCTATTTGGTGGACCAATGTGTTGTGGTGAGGATGGTCTTGTCCTTGAGGAGTCCAAATTGCATGAATTGGACAAGGTTGTCCGTGATGACTCCTCAAGTGAACCTAGTCTTGATAGCTCGTCTATGTTTTATCATGATAGTGAGATGCATGTTTTTACCAATCCCTTATTCGAAGGCATTCTCATTAGTGGACATGACTTGTATCGGACTAGGGTGGGTGGTCAAATGGAACCCCCATGGTGTGAAGGGTTTGACCCCTTAGGCAACCCATTGCTTGAAAATGTGGGTGAGGTAGATGGTTCTTTGAGTGACCCTACGATCGCTAGTTTGGGTTGTGATGAAGAAGAATCCATCATCAACACCTTCCTTGAGAGCTTCACTTTTGAGGAGGGTTGCCTAGTTGATGAAATGGAAGGGAAAGAGGAACCCCTTGTGAGTAGGTATGCTCTAAAGAAGGGGAGTGGAGTGCTTGATCCTACTTGTAGGTTGGGCTATTTGATTCACTCCACTCCACATGTTGATCACACCTCGAGGATAGGTTGGTGTGTTGATCTTGAGCTTAAGGTTCAAGGGGATTTTGGTAGCTTGATCTTGCATTTTCCATGCCCCCATGACCTATTTGCTCATTATCGTGTTGAGCGCATGCTTTTAGTAAACCAAGTACTTATTGTTCTCTTTGGAGACTTGATATTCATGATTGTTATTGATGCTTGGTTATACAACAAGAGTGTGTTTTCCACACTTCTTGCACTAACCTACTTTCAAAGTAGGGCGTTTGTGTGTTTTTTCTTGTCGTTGCTTGTAGGTTCTGAGCTCCATGCTAAGGCGAGGAAGATCTTGGAAGAAGCCTATGTCAAAGTGACGATCAAGAAGGACAAAGGAGGAGATTCTTGGCCACCCCGAAGAGTTGATAGAGCCATGAGAGACCAAGCCTTGATTTCGAGGACGACATCTTCTCAAGAAGGGGAGGATGATAAGACCCAAATCGAGCAACCATCCAAAAGCACCATCCAAGGCCAAGGAAGAGCACTTCAAGGTCATGCATTGGGACGCCATGGAAAGAAGAGCATCCGAGACACATTTCGGAGTGTTTGAAGAAGCTTCAGCAAGAGGCAGACCGCCTAGGAATGGAGGCGGACCGCCTAATGCCTGCCTGCTCTCTGGATCTGAGGAGGCGGACCAAGGAGGCGGAGCGCCTCAGTGTGTGGGGCGGAGCGCCTCAGGCTGGGCGCCTCTCCCTGTGCGAGTTTGACCGGGTTTTGACTTTAAGTTGCTATGTAATTCCTAGTATGCCCCTACGTGGCTTATGACTTTAGAACTTATTTAAGGGTACTTTAGGCTTTTCATTGATGTCTAGGAAAGGCCTATAAATACTCCATAGCTTAGCATTATTCCTTAGTTAGCTATTATGATAGAATGATTGATTGTCAATGACAATGTTCAAGAGTGGATTCTCTTTGAATGAAAACCCTTTGAGACGGTTTGAGTTTACTAGTGGATTCTAGTTGAACCCCAAACCACCCCCGATCATTCTATTTGCGAGTCCCAGGTGCGGCTCGAGGGTAGTTGCATAGTGTAGGTCCTCCTTGACGCCGATACGAGGGTATCACGGAACAAGTTCTCCGTGGTTACCTTGTAGGGAGTTCGAGTAGTGTCTCACTCCTATCTTTATTTTTCCGCGTTTGTTTTTGATTCTTATCATAGCCCCATGCTTGGCTTTTTCGTCTTAAACTCATTCCGTTTGCTGATTTGTCGCATGAGGGTTCACAATTACCACGAAGAAATTAACGAAAATATTTTTGCATCCTAGACCGATGCACGATCAGAAAAGAAGCAACTGAAACTTCCTAAATGCCATCATAGCCCCTCGTAGATAAGTACGAACGTCTACGTACCCATCAGTGTGACTCTACTAGACACTATCTTAATCTGGATAGACTCTAAACCGGGCTCTGATACCAACTGACACGACCCAGAATCCGGTTAGGCCGTGCGGGCACCCGACATCCTCTCCTAGACCCGTCGGGTGAACCCTTACCAATTATATTAGGAAAATAAATATAATTCAATTCATAAATAAGAACAAGACTTAGAAAAAGCACAGACATACTGATACCTCTAAGCTGTACAAAAGAACTTACAGGTGACTACCCAACATACTAGGTTTAGTGCTATCCAGACTAGACATCTAAGAGTACAAAGAAGACAGATACCTCCTGAAGGGAGCAAAATGCAACTGAAATAATAAACATAAAACAGGTGGCCATCCGGAATAAAAGCTTGCTCACCCTGACAGCTGAAGTCGTCTTCACTCCTTCACAACGTGGCTAACTCAATCCTGGAGCGAACCTGCCGAAATGAAATAGATAGACAAAAACAAATAACAAACTAGGGTGAGTCAAAAGGACTCAATAAGTGGGGCAGACTAGCCACCTCAAAGAATATGATAGCTAGCCAGGGAGAAAAGAAATAGATAGACCAAATTCCTTTTATTTAAATCATAAAAAGGCGGAGCCAGATAACAACCAGAAACACGTAAGAAACTTATAAACTCAACCCAGGATGCGAGCCAGAAACATATCAACAAATAAGCAATGCACATATAAGCAGAACAGTAGTCATGTACCGCAAGTCTATACAATGGTATGATTTGAGATGAAGTGAAATGAAGTGAGATGAAATAAAATGAAATGAAACATGATGCAAAGGGTCACATGTGCCCGTCATCCCATCTCGAAGTGGAATACTCCTGCATTCGAGGGGAATCCAATCTGATAACCAACTGGAGCGGAATACTCCTGTTCTTGGGGCGGAATACTCCTGCACCCGATATGATATAGACCAGAGGCGGAATACTCCTTCACTCTCCTGGGGTGGAGTCCTCCTGCACCCGATACAATATAAAGCTGAGGCGGAATATTCCTGCACTCAGTATCTGACATAAGAGCGAAATTCTCCTGCTCCTGGGGCGGAATACTCCTGCACTCGATATGATATAAAGCTGAGGCGGAATACTCCTGCACTCTCCTGGGGCGGAATCCTCTTACCCTCAATATGATACAATGGAGCGGAATCCTCCTGCTCCTGGGGCGGAATACTCCTGCACCCAATATGATATGCAATGTAATGCATATGAATGACATATAATTCATATGAATGCAATGTGATGCAATAATAACCCTCCACCGGTGCGGGACTCTCATCGATAGCCGGGAAGTAGATGCCAACTCACATCCAGAGTACAATGCTCAGATCCTCAATGCAATACCAACAACAAGACATAACATATAATATACAATGTAAATCCAAATCTAAGGCGTAAGGAGTACGCCTATCGGCAGTTACACACGTAAGGAACACGTGGTAGAAAATCCACGAGGCCAGGTGCCTCCAAAGAAATGGATACAAGCACATTTACTCTTTGAAAAGATAGCATTGCTAATTAACAACCGCTGTATCCTTTGGTTTCATTGCCAAGCGATCCCACTCTATTCAATAAGCAGAAAAATATATCAAATTAGGCTAAAGGCTTCATTCCTCACATATTAGGGAAATCCGGTTTGGAACCTGATACCCTATTTGCATACGCAATACGCAAGCCAGGCTTATGTACAGGTTTTAAGGTCACAGAACCAAACCCTAAATAAATTACATTTACATGTTGCCCGTAACTAACTGAGTACGAATATATAATCGATTTCATTATCGTGGTCCATTTGACCCTTTAAACTATTAATTGAACTTATTAAAATGATGTCTAATCTAAGTTTTACCGTTATAATATATTCAAACACACGTAATAAACTCAAACATGCATTAAGATCATTACATGAATGTTTCAGGGTAAAAATTCTACTTTTCTCTGGCTCCTTTCTCATTTTCTGGCTTTTTTTTTTCTCCGCGTTCTCCTTCGTTTTCTATTTTTTCCTGTTTCTCGTTCTCATCTTTCTATGCTGGAATTTTCTAATTAGGGGATTTATATCCCCACCGCCACTATATATATCTTTTGTCTTTTCCTTTTTTTTTCTTTTCTTTTATATTTTTTTTCTTAACAAAAATTTATACGGTGCCCTACGATATTCAAAATAATTCCAACTTTTGCATACAAGTTGTACAAAATATATGTAATATACTCGCTAAGGCGGATCTCAAACCGGACTCCCGAAACTCAATATACAAATTAAATGGAAAAAGATCAAATTATTTAACTTTCGGCATTTTAGCGAAAACTAGCCGAACAACATCGAAAGTCACTTTTGAAAGTTCACAAAAGTCATAAATAATCATACGAACCCAACGTCGCTTTCGAATTTCGATTCGGAGCTCATTCGCCAAAATTGAGCTCGAAAATCTCTTTTTAATATTTATCGACAATAAAAACTGAAACCTTCTTCCGATGCCTACCAAGCGAGGTCTGATTTAGCTCAAATTTTACAGACAGGTCCTAATTGACATTAAAAAGTTTTTAAAATTATTGGCACGCCAATCAGAGTCCTAACTTCCGAAACGACTGACCGAGGTCGTTTCACTTAACGATCCCAACGTCCTTGACGATCCCAACGTCAAACAAAAGGATTTAGCCGAGCAGCCAAAAGATTCTTCTCAAGAACTGACCTCTGTCGCCAGTAATGAAGGGATGCATCGCTCATTGGAAGTTAATCCTGAGTTTAGAACTTTCATCACTGATCTCCTCAAAACTACGATAGAACATGCGGAACAATCCTCCAACAACGTGATCGAGGGGGTATCTCGCAAGCTAGGCGCGATGTTTACTGGATCGTTTCAAAGGACAGCGTCACCACAAGGACCAGCGCCTGTGAATGAGTCACTAGCATCTGCGCTCAATCGAAGGCTTAACATGGATGCTGCTCCAGGAGGCTCATCAACAATCAAGAACTAAGTTCTTAAGGGAGCCTTAGTCATTCAGGATCTTATAAAGGAGATGAAGACCATCCATGATTGGTAACGTGCCGGGTGCTCCACCCCAAGTTACCATAGTAGATGAGCAGGAGTTTTTCTAGCATTCTAACAGTGAAAATATTGCACCACTCCGCATACCAAAGCACTTCCATTTTTCGGATAACCTGAAGTATGACGGAACGACTGATCGGGATGAGCATATTGCTGCATATTATACGGCTGTGAAGAGTAACAAGATTACTGAGAAAGAAATCTAGTCTGCTCTAGTGAAGATGTTTGGCTCAACTCTGACCAAAGAGGCCCTTGCTTGGTACAGTCAGCTACCAATGGTTTTGACCGAATCAATCACTCAGAGGCAAGATTTATTCAAAAAAGCGTATTCCGGTGCCCGCAAGCGAGAAAAGCGCATGGAGGATATCTTTGAGATCTATCAGCAAGACAAGGAGCTGCTCAAAGATTATCTCGACAAGGTTCCAGAGGGAACGCATGGAGCTCCCTCGAATTCCCGATAATATTGTTGTGGTAGCTTGGCAAAAGTTTGAATTCAAATGGATCCCTGGCTATCAGAGAGTTGCAGTGGAGTCTGACTCAACACCCTGTGTCAACATGGAATGCCTTGCACCAGAGGTACACCGAGAAGCTTCGCCTAGGTCCCAAAGAGTCTTCTGCTCCCGAGGTAGTCCGATCGGCTATCCAAGATTTCATCCGCCAAGGAAAGAAATGGGGATACATAGAGGAACCTCTAATGGAGGACAAAGGCAAGCGAAACAGGAAAGATAACATGGACAATTTTCCAAAGCGGTAAGACAGTCAGGGAACGCCAGGGTCATTGTCTAAGAGAACGCTCAACGTGGAAGGGTTTCCTAACCGTTTTGAAGAATTGGGTCTGTGAGTCAATGTCGTGTAATTCGTAAGAGATCATATGAAGAACGCACAAATCTGTTGGCCAATCAACCTGAGAGCAGAACCTGGTAGGAGAAACAAGGACATTTCCTGCCCATTTCATAAGGACCACGGATATGACACGCCGGGTGCAAAGAATTGATTTTAGAGGTCATAAGTTTGTTGACCAATTTTTACCTCAAAGACCTGCTCACCGACAAGGTAAAGCAGACTTTCTCTAGAAGCGAGAATCAGGATGCACCGCCAAGTCTTCCCGATCCTAAGAGGTCCATAAATGTGATAATAGGGGGACCAACATTGCACAGGGGGTCAGAGGATATCTAGGCGGCGCCAAACCAGGGTCTAGCCCGAGATGAAACGATCCTACTCAGCGAGGAGGACAGCATCATCTGCAGCACCCTGCACCATGGCGCTCTGGTCATAACACTTAGGATGGAAGTCACAGACATGAAACGTGTATTGATCAATGCTGGTAGTGTCGTAAACCTCGTCAGATCGGATGCACTAAAGGCGATCGGTATTGAGGATCGACTTATGCAAGTGTTTACACGCTCGCAGGCTTTAACAATTCTTGTGAGAAAGCTATAGGCGAAATTGACCTGATCACCTACGTGCCGGGGATAGATTATGTTTCATCTTTTCAGATAATCAAGGGAGGCGTTCCTTACAATGAGATCATCCTGCGACCATGGATTCATCAAGTCAAAGCAATATTGTCCACCTGGTCAGAAACTGAAGTATCCTACTCAATGGGGGATGAAAGAAGTGAATGGTGATCAGGAGGTAGTAAGGAAATGTTATACGACCGCAATTCTTGGAGCAGCTGCCCCAAGCAATTGCCCAAGGTAAATATTGTAGGAAACCACAATGACCTCGAAGCTACAATCAACCAAGATAGCAATTCAGACAGTATGGTCGATTGACGTCTTTTGGGGGGGAGGGGGAGAAGGAGGAGGGATAATTGAAATTACTTTTCTTTTTAGAATTTACTTAGCACATCAGTCTTGCTCTTAGATTACAGTATTTTCATACTTTTTGGACATGTTCCGGGTTCAACATCCTAGGCTCTGTGCCTTTACTAATAAAACTACTATTATAGTCAGTTTTACTCATTTATTTAGATCCATCTACGATCCAACTATTCATAGCCCCGACCAGATACAAGTTGAAGTAATACACCCACTTTCTGTGACAAAAGTAGGATACACTACTCGCTTAGAGCTAGACCACATCTAGCTCAGCCACCAGGCATTAATCAAGGGTTGAACTCTCTAAATCAACAATTGCACCTACACGCCGATGGGGATTCCTGCCCGCGTAGTGCTAGAAAGTTTGAAATACTCGAGTAACTAGGAGAAGATGTTCTGTCTCAGAATGCAAAAAGACTGTTACCACACAGGCTAAAGTCGTCCCATTGTAGGTGCAAACAACCATATGCTATGAGTGCAACCTAGCTGCCGCCTATCGGTGCACAACAGGCGCAATTGCTCAAGGCAGGCACACTGACACATTCTTAAATAACTAAAATAGTCAGGACGACCGGAAGCCATCTAATTCCTAGGTGCAAACACTCATAGAGGCATAACTTAAAATTACTTATTTTTTACGGCAAAAATTAAAAAATTTCACAAATAATAGCACAAGTAATTTAAGTCAATACGCCAGAAAACAGGCCAAAAATTTACATTCAACATCCGCACACGCTGATAAATGTCTAGTCACCATATGCAAAAACAAATAGCATCAACGGGGGGGGGGGGGGGGATTTTCATTCCTCTCGTGGGACTTTCTTCATCGGCAACACTCTGTGAAGGTCCTGCTTCACCAGCTGTAGGTTCCCCAGACCGCGTCTCCTTTCTTTCTCCACTCATCTCTTTAGAGCCTTCCTCAAGGTCAGGACCAAGTGGAGCATCTGCCTTGGCAATCAGGCCAGTATACGAGGTAATCTCAGCGGCCAGGTCAAAATTAGGGTCGTCACGAACCCGGAGAACAGTGGCAAGAGCAGTTGTAATGTTGGCATGATGAACTTCTAGTATGCAATGGGCATTCAGAGCTTCTCTCTATTGATCTTTCAGGTGGGACTCCTTGCAAATATTGTCACAAATTCATTCAAGTGACACCACTTTACCTTTCAGCTTGTCATTCTCGTCTTGAAGGAAGGTGGAGAGACCCTGAGCATCTGAGATGTACTTCTCTGTAGCATTCATTCTTTCCTCCATACCGGATAGTTGCTTCCACAGATCTTTCATGATCCCTTCCAGACGATTTACGTTGCTGAGATGAAGCATCTTTAAGACCTTAATATCGATGAGGGACGACTTGAGGGCCTCCACATCCTGTTTGTGCTTGCGGACTTTACCAGCCAGCGCCTTCTCCAAATTCCTGCTCTTCAGAAACTCTGCGCAATAGGCATCATGAGTGGTTTGCAGCTCACCCTTCAACTCCTCAGCCTTCTCCACAAAGGGCTGCAAGCTGTCTACTTGTCCACATAGAGCATCAGCCTCCTCGACCAAATTTCCTTCCAAGCCTCCCCAATGGAGTATCTCATGATACACCATCAATCCCTGGGAAATGGTAGGGACAGGAGTTTGGTAAAGGAAAAATGATGTTGAACTTGACATGGTGGTGTCATGAAACTTACGGGGCATCCAGTGGCGATATCAAGCCACTCGTAGCTGCTATAGCCAGAGAGGTGTTCTTTTGTACAGGGCCGATCAGTTCATTGGTATGGTCTGTTACAACCCATGGAGTCTTCATCAGGTTAACCCCCGCAGCAATAAGGATTACAACATCCCGAGCTACACCTATGGGTTCATACACAGCTCTTATGGCCACTTCTTTGCTGGGGCGCCGCTAAAAGGAGTCGAAGCAGCGGCAATAGTTTCTAAACATAAACGGATGATGCCAGCTTTTGAAGTCAACAAAGAAAGGGTGTTATTTAAAACAAACAAACAAACAAACCTGGAAATTGCAGAACAGAATATATGACAGAAAGCAAGACCCCATCCTCCACACTAGCCTCTTCCTCGGCTATGGGAGTCTCTTTGATCAGATGTCTACACTTTCGTGAAGAAAGACCAGCTTGAACAGCATCAGACGGGGTTGTTTCAACAGCCTCAGACACGGGCACTCGAGGGACTTCTTCTTCACCATCAGAAATCACAAGAGTTTCACCAGCAATGTATATGTTGGCCGGCCTAGAGGACTTCCTCCTCTTCGTGGAACGGGATCTTCTCACCCTTTCCAAAATTCTTCCACCAGATGGCTGCACATCGGGTAAGGGAGCAATATACGGCCAGCGATCTGAATCTCAACCAGCGGAGGCATATCGCGACGAAAGAACTTTGGTAGCAATAAAGCATCAAAATATGGGAGAAATTACGGGTAGAAAGAACGGCTCAATAATCACTTACTGTGGTCTTTCGCCCGCCAGCCATTCACATTCGCCAGTGCCGAGAAAGTCAGGGATTCAGGATGATTCCTTGAAAGGATGGTGGTGACCTACATCAATAGTTCATTATGGCTCAAAGAAATGGTGGACACGATGTTCATTGCAAAGAAGAAAAAAATCAGTTTGAAGCAACCAAAGTTGAAAGCAAGGAGATAAGTTTCTGCGGACTTACACTTTCTGTTGAAGACCTTTGGAGAAGGAAGAGAGGATACTAAATCAGCCGTTTGCACAGCCACGTACCTGTGCACCCAACCACAGTCTTTGGAATCTTCACTATTGGGGACTATACCTTTCTTCCCCCATTTTATGAACATCAGCGTGGACGCGCTTGTTGAGATGAAGGTGAAAGGGTACGTATGAACCATTAAAAAGCCAGCCGAATGGGAAGAAATTTTTTCCTTAGTTGATGCAGCCCAACTCCGTGCTGATCAGACATTCATTACATCGAGGCCGATGACACGAAGCCAAGCCAAGTTGTTGCATGATACTCACAGTCAATTGGCTTGAACGGGAGAACGGAGAACGGAGCAACCGAACCTTCAACGTCGACGCTGAACAATAAAGCAGACAACCAACCGAAGGAAGAGCCTCTGAGTTCAAGTGTTCGAGCTCATGTGTTCGAATCAAAGGGAACAACCGAATACTTCGCATCGACGCCGAGCATTGAAAGCAACCGAAGGGAGAATGTCTGAAATTCAAGTGTTTGAATTCAAGAGATCGAACAGTGTGGCTTATTTTTATTTGTCGCATGTGACTGTTTACTATTTTTCCCCTAGTGTTGTCTATATAAACTCCTTTCCATTTCATTTGTAGATACCTGGATTTTGAGTATTGAATATTGAATATTGAATGAGAGTAGCCCTGATCACTTTCTCTTTTGTCTCAGATGTGAGCAAACCCAATGGGGTCCTTCAAAACTTGTGGCTTTCAGTGAATCCGATTGAACAATTCCTCTTTGATCATTCAGTTTGCAAGAGGCATTGTTCTCTTAAGGATTGTTGCATAGCTTAGATGCTCTTTCCTTCTACTTGAATCGTACTGAGACCAGCTCCTCGGTGCCGTTCAAGCAAGAAAAGTTGTGTCAAGATTCTATCTTACTTTCCGCTGTTGTTTCTCGATTGCTAAGTCTAATCTCCGATTAGTTTGCACCATCTTGGTATCAGAGCACAGTTTAGGCTTGTTTCTATAATCCCAAATCCTGTTCGACATTATCTTTAATTTCGTGCGTCTGTCTTTGTTTTCCATTTCGAGTTCTTGTTAGTGTTCTTGTGTTGTTACTGTTGGTGTTCTTATTTTACAAAGACCACCATACCTACAATGTCAAAACAATAGTAATACCAACACCTACCGACCAAGACCTCGCACAGACAACAACCCAAGACCCAAAAGAAACTATACCCCACTAGCCGAATTCCATACCTAGCTATTTGAAAGACTCAAAGCAGCAGGCCATATACAACCCGTCCCATTCAAAATGCCCGATAGAATGTCACCCTTCTTTGACCAAACCAAAACATGTGCCTACCACTCTTGAGGACCTGGTCACGACGATGAAAAATATTATGCTCTAAGAGATAAAATACAAGTTCTGATCGATCAAAAGGTGATCCACTTGAAGACACCAAATGTGCACAATAACTCTTGGCCTAATCATGGAGATAATTGGGTGAACTTGATCGACTTAGATGAAGAATGCAACTTGGAAAAAACCATTGTCAAAGAAAATGAGGCTACACCAGCATCTGCTTCTGTTGCCCAAGCAGCTAATGCACCAGAACCTATCGAAGCAGAGGTGGCTCCAAAATTCTACGTTCATGTAGTCCCTCCCTACAATGATAAAGTAGTTCTATGTGATTATGAAGTAGAGAAAAATAGAAAGTCGGTAGTCGAGACCGTTGCGGCACAAGGAATGACTAGGAGTGGGAGTAAGTATTAGATGAAGCACACGTCCCGGTGGACACCATAGTTGAGAATTTGGCTAGCATGGTTGGGCAACTCATGGAATCCAATCGAATTGCCTCCACAAAGATGAGCTACCACCAGAGGCGTTGAGTCACAACAAGGCCCTGCATGTCACCATCAAATGCAAAGATTGGTTTGTGGGAAGAGTTCTGATCGATTGGGGGGTCTGACTTAAATATAGGTCCATTCATCACTCTGAAAAAGAATGGGGATTGATCAAAGGAAGATTAGGGAAAGCGACATGAAGGTAAAGGTGTTCGATGCTCACAAAGAAGCACCATTGGAGAGATCGACTTGACTATTGTGGTCGGTCCCATGGAATTCACTGCTGAATTTTATGTCATGGACATCTCTGCTTCTTACAATTTGCTATTAGGAAGACCTTGGATTCACATGGATGGGGCAGTTCCCTCTTCCTTGCACCAAAAAATGATGTTCGAGTGGGATAACAAAGAGGTGGTAGTTTTTGGCGAAGGGAGCAACTCTATTTACAATAACAAACCATACCAGCAATTGAGGGGAACATCCCTGACGGACAGACCTTCTATATTGTGGAGCTCGTGGGAGCCGTGCAAGGTAGCTGGGGAGGATACTACAAGAACTACCATAAGAGTTGGAATCCCAATGAACGTAAGAGGAGCAATGACACAGTCCAAGGAGGATATACTACACACTTCACTCCTAAAATCATCACTACACCACCAAGGACTGAAGAGCAAATGAGAAATTTCTACAGTGCTTATTGGGATGGCCGAGGAAAAGGCTATGAAGGGAGGAACTTATTTTGGGAACCCATAATATCTGACTAGGGTGTGCCTTCACGCGAATTTTGTGAGACCATACCTAACAAGATAGGGAGGCAACTAATGTACTGTAATACCCTAGTAAAATAAAACAAGGGCAATTGAGTCATTCCATCATCAGACTGACGGTCAGTCTGAACGTACTATACAGATATTGGAGGACATGTTGAGAGCTTGCATTATTGATTTTGGTGGTAGTTGGGATACTTATTTGCCTTTAGCTGAGTTTGCTTATAACAACAGCTATCAGGCAAGCATTCAGATGGCTCCTTACGAGGCTTTATATAGTAGGCGTTGTCGTTCTCCAATTGGATTGTTCAAAGCCGGTGAAGTTAAGGTGTTAGGACCAGACCTGATACAAGAAGCTATTGATAAGGTCCAGTTGATTAGGCAGAGATTGCTCACAGCGCAAAGCAGGCAAAAGTCTTATGCAGATAAAAGAAAAAGGGACTTGGAGTTTGAAGGAAGTGATCGTGTGTTCTTACGAGTTTCCCCGATGAAAGGCGTGACACGATTCGGGAAAAGAGGGAAGTTGAGCCCGAGATTCATAGGACCCTATGAGATACTTGAACGAGTTGGAGCTGTTGCTTACAATTTGGCTCTTTCTCCAGAGTTATCTTTTATACATCCTGTGTTTCACGTATCTATATTGTGGAAATACGTACCAGACGCTTCTCATGTGCTTGAGGCACCAACTATACAACTTAATGAGAAATTATCTTATGAAGAGGAACCAGTAGCCATAGTCGAGAGTCAGATAAGGAACTTACGGAGAAAAGATATTGTGTTCGTGAAAGTTTTGTGGAAAAATCATACCGCAAGGGAAGCTACTGGGAAATGGAAGATGATATGCGAGCAAAGTATCCTCACTTATTTCACCCTACAGGTATGCTCTTAGTTTAAATTCGGGGACCGAATTTCTTAAGGGGGAGAGATTGTAATACCCTAGTAAAATAAAACAAGGGCAATTGAGTCATTTCATAAATTAATTAAAAAAAAGAAGAAGAAGAAGAAGAAGAAGAAGAAGAAGAAGAAGAAGAAGAAGAAGAAGAAGAAGAAGAAAGAAACAAGCAAAGCAAAAACGGGACTCTTCAGAGCCCAAATACAAGAGGAATTGGACGAAAAGGATTAGGGAAACAAAACCAAGAAGCTTTAAGCTTCTGCTGAAGCACTTTACCTGACGAAACCAAAAAAACAAAAGGAACGTTTACAAGGAAGACAATACAGAGAAACACGAGAAGGAAGGTAAACAAAACTTTTTGCCTTGGTTAAATCTTCCTTTACTCAATTATTTTCAATAATTACATACTACCGTAATGGAAATAAGTTGGTGATATAAAAACCTGATTATAGTGAGTTTCAATAGAATTGAAACATAGAACAACCATGAATCATTTAAGCTTATGGACCATTTGGGTATATGGCAGTAGTATGTAAATCGACAGAGTTTTTCTCTTCCTAAACAAAGCAAGTTATCATCTTTTCCTTTTTACAATTTGTTAGATCAAACACTAGAGCATGATTCTTCCCTTAATTCCAGAACCGCCGAATCGATAAATAGACAATTAATGATTATGTTCCGAGGGATGATAAGAACCAATTGAATTTGTCAAACGAGAGTCGAACAAGGAACCCCGAGGGTAGGAGATTCTAAATTAGTTATGAATTATTCTAAATAAGGGAACTAACACGAGACCAATACAATGTGATTATAGATTGACTGGACGAGGTGTTGGTTCGCTCGTGGAAGATACGCTTGAGCTATACGCGTCTGTACTGTGAGTGATGACCTTACCATAATTTTGTGTTTCCATAACCTGCATGGTTTCTACTTGATTTTGAAATAAATGTGTTACTAAATGTTTAAACTGCATGTGGGACAAGTCCTTTTACAAGATATGTACCGAAATAATTATTTGAATTATTTTACCGTTACAAGATTTGATTTTTATCGCTACTTGACATGTTTTACCGCTATGTGAAATATTGAATTGTTACTCGAAATGCCCTGTACTTGGTATAGGGAATATATATATATTTTTGGGATGAGCCTTGACAGACCCCGTAGCTAACGACGGGTACGTTAGACCTGGTGCACCTTGTATTTTCCGGATTACCGTTACAGTCCTTGCTAGTGGGAAGGTAGAACTAGCTTACCGTTACTGATTTCCTCATAGAGGAATTTATACTGATTACATGGTTTGGTCTTGGAAATCTCCCTAACCTATATACTTGATATAATTAGTGATTACTGAATGTACTACTAATTTTATATTGATTACTGTTTACAAGAAGTACTTGAAAAGACTGATTTCTGTTTGTTATTTTGAAAGTGACAATTAAATTATATGTATATTTCTGCATAAGATATACTGGCATGTTTTTGACTTGTCCCCACTTAAAACGGTTGTGGATAAGCATTGTTACTCACTGAGTTGCGACTCACTCATCGCTATATTTTTCCTTTCAGAGACAGCAGGTGCCGTAGCCGAGGATTTCCATTCTTAGAGTCGCGAGTTGACAATCCTAGTGAGCCCCGCATTAGTTCGCGCGGGCAAAAGCTTTATTTATTCATTATTGTCTTTCTTTGAAACTCTTAGAGTCGCTCCATTTAGTCATTTGTTAGTCAGTTGTCTTATCTTTGAGTTGGTTATTCAGTTAATAAGTTGATCTTGCCAGTATTTTAGGCCTTTATGAACTTAGTACTTCTTGTCAGACGTTTCTGGTTTATTGGGAGTTAGATGGAGCACTTTGCTTTTGTTAATGCTTTAAAGACGTGGATTTTGAGTACTTATATTGTTATTGGTATGGTCTGGTATTCTAGTTGATACAGGAAATTTTTAGATAGGCCTAAAACAGGGGAAACTCTGTCCGATTTTTTGTAGAATTTTGATAAGGCTTGTTTAGGGACTTAGTTCCTAAGCGCCGATCACGGCCCCAAAACTGGGTCGTGACATGTACTCACCCAATGTTCGTCCTGACTGGAAGCGCACTTCTGAAAAAAAGGGAAAAGCAAGTATGGCTACAAAAAATACCCAAACCTACACCTATGGAGGTGGCGATCGAGGAGCCGTAAATACTCCCACAGCCTGTGAAGTGGCCTGGAGACTGGGTTATAGGCATTATGGTAAGGCAAGGCTATGAACCTGGGAAAGGTTTGGCAAAAACCTAGATGGCATGGTTGAACCGATTCAAATTGTGATGAGGTCCGACAACAAGAAAGCCGGCATAGGGTACATTGTTACTTATGAGAAGAGCATGGAAGAAGCTTTACTGGACTTCAAATACTACAAGAGAAGCACCAAAACTCTCCGACATATTTTCGTCACGTTCGACTACTTGGATGGTCGTAAGGGGGAGGTCTCTGTAGCACAAAAAGTTGAGCCGAAGATTGTTGATGCTGAGGAAGATTTACTGGTAGAAGTGCAAAAGTTGTTCTTATCTGACGAAGATTGCTGTGTGATCTTAGAAGAGCACGTTAAACCTCCTAGCCTTGCCAAAGCTTAATCTGGAGCTGCACTGAACAACTGGACCAGTAACCTAGCTCGAGCCTATCGCGGACCTTGCATTCAAACTAATAATTCTATTGAGTCTGCAACCGCAATGTGTAACGAAACTACGGAGCTCGAGGAACCTGATTTTGACTATGATGAGTTTGATGAAGCAACACAATAGGAAATTGAAAGATTTGAAAATAAGCCCAAACAAAATCTAGAAGAGACTAAGGTGATAAATCTGTGAGGATAAAATAGTAAAAGATACAAGGATCAGTGTGCATCTCACCGCAGAAGATAGAAAGCAGTATATTGAATTTCGTAAGGAATATGAGGATGTGTTCGCGTAGTCATATGATGACATGACTGGTATAAGCACGGATGTAGTGGCTCACAAATTGCCCATCAATCCAAGCTTTCCGCCAGTCAAGCAAAAAGTCCGAACTTTCAAGTCATCTACCTTGGTAAAGATTTCAGAGGAAGTGACCAAACAGCTCAATGCAGGAATTTTGAAAACAGCCAAATACCCGACTTGATTAGCCAACATTGTCCCAGTGCCAAGAAAGACGGGAAACTCAGAATTTGTGTAGACTACAGAGATCTGAATAGAGCCAGCCCGAAAGATGATTTTCTTTTTCCGAACATACTCATCTTGATTGACAATTGTGCGAAGCATTCGTCGGCTACTATCAAATACTTACAGATGAACAGGCCGAGAAGACAGCTTTCACTACATCTTAGGGGACCTACTGCTACAAGGTTATGCCATATGGGTTGAAGAATGCTGGGGCAACTTATATGAGAGCTGTGACTACGATGTTCTATGACTTGATGCACAAAGAAATCGAAGTATATGTGGATGATGTGATCATTAAATCAAAGAAAAGCTCAGAACATCTGAATAATTTGCGAAAATTTTTCAATCCCTTACGTAGATACAATATGAAGCTGAATCCAGCGAAAAAGCTTTTAGGTTTCATTTTCAGCAGAAGAGGCATCGAGTTAGACCCATCCAAGATCATAGCCATCAAGGAATTTCCACCACCAAAGAGTAAGAAAGAGGTTATAAGCTTCTTGGGACAACTAAATTACAGTAGTCGATTCATATCTCAATCTGTAGTCATCTGTGAACCAATTATCAAGTTATTGAAGAAAGATGCAGCAATCGAATGGACAGAGGACTGCCAAATGGAATTTGACCGGATAAAGGAGTACCTGTCTTGCCCACCCGTGCTGGTTCCACCGGAACCTGGACGGCCTTTGATCTTGTACCTGTCCATGGTAGATTCAGCATTTGGGTGTGTACTGGGACAACATGACTCAACTGGAAGAAAGGAGCAAGCAATATACTATCTGAGTAAGAAGTTCACTCCCTACGAAGCCAAGTACACACTGCTGGAATGCGCTTGTTGTGCACTGACTTGGGTAGACACTACCTGACATCCAGTGCAACCTTGTTAATATCGAGGACGGATCCTCTCAAGTATATCTTCCAAACGTCGATGCCCACAGGAAAGTTGGCTAAATGGAAAATGCTACTCAGTGAGTTCGACATCACTTTTGGCACTCAAAAGGAGGTGAAAACTCAATCCTTAGAAGACCATATTGTCGAGAATCCTGTGGATGATGATTATGAACCTTTGCACACCTATTTTCCAGACGAAGAAGTCATGTTCATAGGGGAAGACATCACAGAGGAGTACGACGGTTGGAGATTATTCTTTGATGGAGCGTTGAATTTCAAAAGAGTCGGCATTGGAGCAGTACTAGTATCTAAGACTGGTTAACATTATACTATCACAGCCAAACTGAGGTTTCCTTGCACCAATAACATGGCAGAATATGAAGCTTGCATCCTGGGTCTTAGAATCGCGGTAGATATGAACATACAAGAGTTGTTGGGGATTGGGGATTCCGATCTGTTAATTCACAAGTCCAAGGGAATAGACGGCAAAGAATTCCAAAATATTTCCATACCAGGAGTGCATAAAAGAGCTGAAGTAAAGGTTCACCAAGATAGAGCTCTGGCACGTACCTGGGCTACAAAATGAATTCGCAAACACCCTGGCCACCATATCTTCCATGATCAAGCATCCTGACAAGAATTATATTGATTCGATACCCATGGCAGTGAGAAAGCAACCAGCATATTGTTATCATGTGGAAGAAGAATTGGCTGGACAGCCTTGGTTCTATGATATTAATAGATTTCTCAAAGATGACACTTATCCAAAAGATGCAACAAACCTTCAACAGAAGACATTGAGGAGATTGGCAAATGGCTTCTTTTTGAACGGTGAAGTCTTATACAAAAGAACACCTGATCTAGGTTTTTTGTGATGTGTAGATGCTAAGGAAGCTACAAGAATTTTAGAGGAAATACATTTTGGGATGTGCGGCCCGCACATGAACGGCTTTGTGCTCGCAAAGTAGATCTTAAGGGCTGGATATTTCTTGATGGAGCATGATTGCATATAGCACGGAAAGAGATGTCATCAATGCCAAGTCCACGGAGACATGATTCTAGTACCTCTCAGAGAGTTGAATGTTATGGGATCACCTTGGCTCTTTGCTGCCTGCGGAATGGATGTCATAGGACCTATCGAGCCCGCCGCTTCGAACGGACACCATTTCATATTGGTGGCCATTGAGTACTTTACCAAATAGGTGGAAGCTGCATTGTAAAAGTCAGTGACAAAGAAAGTGGTAGTAAACTTCGTTCGTGACAAGGTGATATGTAGATTTGGTATCCACGAGTCAATCATGACTGGGGGTGTTCGTGGGTCGGTTTGGTCGGTTATTTTGGTGAACCAAAACCAAACCAATTGAATCGGTTTTTCAAATCGGTGAACCAAAACCAAACCAAACTAGTAAAATTTTTATCGGTTCGATTTTTATCGGTTATTTCGGTTGTTTCGGTTTTTATTAAATATGTTATAACATTTTATCAAAGCAAAAAAAATGCTAAATATCAAATCTTAAAGACTTCTACCCACAGATGACTCCATTTTTAAAGACTCCAATATAATCACCAGTATAGAAAATGCAACGAAGTGGATGATAAGCGACACCACTTAATTTTTTGCCTCTTATTCTACAGATATTGAGCCTTTTTTGAAAGAGACCAACGACTAAATTGCTATAGTTAATAGAGCCCACTAAATTTGAAGATAACTAGAGCTAGAAACAATAAGTACAGACCTGAGCAACATATCCAAATGAAATTAAATTAAAACAATTTCCTACTTCAAAGATCACACATCAATACAGTAAAAAAAAATTAGATACCTGTAAAAGAGCAACTTGAAAGCAATACTTACCAACTCTCCATGTTTGGAAGTATATGATAGCCTTCATCATAACCTTTACATTTGTTCCCTCATTACCTAGCATACAGTAACTCTCCCTCTGAAATATTTATCATTCATTATAGCTGCTAAAAAATTAAAAATTGAACCCTCCAGTCACGGAGGATAGAAAGAAAATAACGTAAAGAACAAAAATATCAAACATGCTTCCATAACAGTTAATCATTACTCAAAATCCTCTCATTGTTCTGCGCTTACACACAGAGGCCGCCTCAATCCCAATTACAGAAAATGATTCAACAAGTTCAAATTACACAATAAGTTCATACCAACATTACGCAAAATGATTCAACTAGTTCAACGTACACAACAACCAGTAGCTAGATTGGTTTAACGTCCAAAAAATTAGCACATCAAAACTACTTCAAGAAACTCCAAGCAACAGGGTTGGTTTCTTCATCCAATTCCAAACTAATCAATGCTCAAAATAGTGTTGCGATATTCTGAAAGAAAGAGAAACAAATATTAAGCGTTAAGTAATTCACAAAGATAAGTATATTCACAAAGAGAAAAATGTGTAAATTTACCTTTTTCAACTATTTCAAGTTTTTGAATTTCCTCTAGAAGATCTTCAAGGTTGTATTCCTTAGGAGTTGATCGAAGCCATTGTTGAGTGCAAGTGAGAACTTCCACAGTCTTTGGTGACAAAGAACTTCGATATGAATCAAGAACCCGACCTCCTGTACTAAAAGCAGATTCGGATGCAACAGTAGATATAGGAATTGCAAGAATATCTCTTGCTATCCTAGAAACAATTGGATACCTTTTACTTGAATCTTTCCACCAAGCCAAGATATTTAAATCTTTGGCCATCTCCAACCATCTGCCAAATATTTCTCAAGATCAGATTTAGTCTCTTCATTGCCTTCCTCAACCAAATATTTTTCCCATTGCGCCTGCCATTCCTCTCCACTAATACTTTCACTCATCATGCCAACTTGACCACCCAAATTTCCATCAGAAATTCTAGAAAAAGATTCTTTATAATGATTGTACAAACGAGACAAAGTCCCGATCACTCTGTCTGACCTCAATTTTCCAACAAAATTACCATACAATTTGCTAAAAATAAATTTCACATATTTCATCTCATATCGAGGATCTAACTCTACAGCAACAAATAGTAACATGTTCATATTGTCAAAGTTACCCCAATATTTTTCAAACATTATTTTCATCTTTGCAGCCATATCCTTCAAGACTAAATCATCACTAAGAGAATATTGAGCAATAAAATTTTGAAGATTAAAAATCTCATGGAAGAATGCATTGGAAGTAACATACAAAGTGCCCGAAAATTTCAAATTAATCTGTTAGAAAATGTCAAGGAAGTTTGTAAAAATCCTTACCTTTTTCCAATCATCACCGCTTGGATGCCCTCCCCTTCCAACCATATTTGTACAATACTTTTTGTACTTATGATCATCAATATACATTCTTGAAAAGGTCTTTTCAAACTTTATAGTTGTATTTAACATCATATAAGTGGAGTTCCACCTAGTTTCAACATCTAAACTCAAAATTCCATGGCTATCTATCTTCACCTTCTCAACAATTGACTTAAAGGAAGCAAATCTAGAAGAAGAGGACTTAACATATTTCACAACATCCCTGACCCGAGAAATGGACTCATCTTGTTCACTTAATCCTTCTTTGACAATTAAATTTAAAATATGAGCATTACATCTAATATGTAGAAATTCATTTTCCAAGATGATTCCTTTCCAATCCCCAATCCTCTCCTTCAAGAGCTTGATTGCAACATCATTAGAATTTGCATTATCTAAGGTCAAAGTTAATGGGTTTTCAATCCCCCAATCTAACAAACAAGCCTCAATACCCTTTGCAATTGTCTCACCCTTATGATCCGGAGTTTGAAAAAAATTAAGAATATTTTTTTGCAAATTCCAATCATCATCAATCCAATGGGCCGTGACAACCATATAAGTCAAATTTTGAAGTGAAGTCCATGTATCACTAGTTAGACAAACATGTTGGTTTTGGATAACTTTTTAAGCTTTTCTTTCTCATCATGATATATTTTCAAACAATCCCTAGCAACTGTAATGCGGGAAGGCAATTCAAAATTAGGTAAAGCAAGTGACTTCAGTCTCTTAAAACCTTCCCCCTCAACTACTTTAAACGAATGTTCATCAATTATAACAAATTCCGCAAGAGCTCTCCGAACCTCATTTATGTTATAAACAACTCTTTCCATCTTACCAGTACCACCAGCACCTTTCCCTCCTTAAATTGGAAAAGAGTTAATCGTGGGTTGTGTCCTATCAACGAATCGAAATGGAGACTTTTTACATGGAGACTTTTTACACGTAACATTCAAATGATGCCATAATGTTGATGTGCCATTCCAACTCTCACCAATAAAATTACTGCTACAAAAATTGTATTTGGCCATCCGTTTACCATCTTTAATAAACTTACCGTAGTACTTCCAAACTTCAGATGTTTCTCTTCCAGTCCCGAGGCCAGCATCATTTTCAGTAGGCTCTGCTCTTTTATGTTTTTTAGGACGTGTAAGAATGACTGGATCAACAACTGGAGTATTGTTACCTTCTACTGGAAGGTCTGTATTAACAATTGAAGTATTTTTCACATCTGTCTCTGAAATTATGGTTTCAATCTGCGAGAGAGAGAGATGAAAATGGTGAAGAACAATAAAATTTATTGCAAGAAAAACAATCTCTAGTAGATGTAATTTGATGAAAATTTTCCTATATCACCAATCCAAAAACTGAAGACTAATGATAATTAAAAAAAAATGCTAGAAAAGAAGCCTAAATAACTACAAAACAGATCATAAATTAGCAACTTGCTCAAAGAAACGAACTAGAACAACAAAAAAAGTAGAAGAAAATACCTGTTGTTGGTTAGTCCCAGATGTAGCGCCATTAGTAACAGAGCAACGCAACAGATTTAGCGTTAAGTTTTATTGTGATTTGCAAAGGATTTGAGAAAGACGATTGAAAATGGAGGTTGAAAGAAAAGAAAGTAAAGCGACTCCTAAGTTCTAACTTTGTTTTCAATAGAAACCCTAAAGGGAATTGGTAAAAAGTTACTGTAAATATTTGCCTAACACTTTGATTAAGAAAAAGTTAAAAAGGAAAATATTGAAAATAAGTGACAACTATAACTACTGTAAGTCATGTAACATGAAAATTTTTAATATAAAAGTTGAAAATATATTAAAAAATATCCATAATATATATATATATATATTCGGTTTGGTTCGGGTTTTTTCGATTATTATTTGACTAAAAGCATAACCAAAGCAAATTTAGTCGGTTATTTTTTTCGGTTCGGTTTGCTTTTCGGTTTAGATCGGGTTTTCGGTTATACATGAACACCCCTAATCATGACTGACAATGGGTCTTACCTCAATAGTGACTTGATGAAAGCAACTTGTGTAGAATTCAAGATCGAGCACCATAATTCCACTGCATAAAAACCTCAGATGAATGGAGCGGTTGAGGCAGCCAACAAGAACATCAAGAAAATACTACGCAAAATGACAGACAATTCAAAGCAAGGGCATGAGAACCTACCCTATGCTTTGTTAGGGTACCGCACCACAGTGAGAACATCAACAGGAGCCACTCCTTACCTGTTAGTGTATGGCATCGAAGAAATGATAACAGCAGAGGTCGAGATATCATATCTGAGGATCATTCAAGAGGCACAGTTAAAAGACGCTGAATGGATCAAAGAAAGGATGGAGCAGCTGGTGCTCATCGATGGCAAAAGGATGAATACAATATGTCATGGGCAGCTATATCACAAAAGAATGACTAAGGCATTTAACAAGAAAGTTCATGAAAGGACCTTAGAACCTGTGCAGTTGGTGCTGAAGAAGATATTCCCTAATCAAGAAGAGGCAAGAGGCAAGTTTGCACCAAATTGGCAAGGCCATACATGGTTCACCGTATTTTGACTAGAGGAGCACTAATATTAGCCGAGATGGATGGAGAAGTTTGACCGAAACCAATCAATGCAGATGCTATCAAAAGATACTATGTCTAAGAGCTTGCATTTGTTAATAGCTTTACTATTCTGCAACATATCATGTAATCTGGAACTACGCTACGACCTGATTCCCCAAGTGAGATACGTAGGCAACCTACCCAAGGTTCGGTCGCATAAATACAAAAAAATTAGTTTCCCACAAAGTAGACACTGAGGCGGAAGTTTTGAAGAACTCTCAAAATTTCCAAAATGATATATAAGAACTAACACTGGGGTAGAAATTTTTAAAAGAACCTCTTAAAAATTTCAAAATGAAGAAACCGGGGCAGAATTATTCAGTGGAGAATCCTGGAACGGCCCGAGGAACAACGGTCACGATCTTACACAATGTAGTTTGCGATTCAATGGAATAAAATATTATTTCTCTTATAAAAGCTTTTTCAAAATACTTGCACTCGTTTCTTTATTTCTTTAGATATCCTCATTAGCTCGGCGGAAGTCCCGACATTCGAAAGAAGAAGGCGAGAAGCAAGCCAAAAATGCATAAACTAAACCATCCCCCCAAACTCACAATTTTTTCTTTGAACGCAGGCACAAGGATACACAGCCCAACACGACTAGCAAACATCTCCTGACGAGAGGCATTTAGCTTCCTTTCACTGTAGTTTTATTTTGTACGGTAGACAGCCCTGAGGGTAGATAGCCCGACGTGAAAGATTGGCATGACAGAAGGTAGACAACCCAATGAAAGTCCGGCATGATATAGGGTAGACAGCCCTGAGGGTAGACAGCTCGGTGAGAAAGTTTGGCATGACAGAGAGTAGATAGCCTGATGTGAGAGTTTGGAATGGCAAAGGGTAGACAGCCCGACGTAAAAGATTTGCATGACAGAGGGTAGACAGCCCGATGAAAGTCTGGCATGATAAAGGGTAGACAGCCCTGAGGGTAGACAGCCCGGTTAGAAAGTTTGGCATGACAGAGGGTAGACAGTCCGATGTGAGAGTTTGGCATGGCAAAGGGTAGACAGCCCTGTTAGAAGTTTGGCATGACAGAGGGTAGACTGCCGATGTGAAGTTTAGCATGACAGAAGGTAGACAGCCAATGTGAAGTTTGGCATAACGGAGGGTAGACACCCTAATGTAGAAGTTTGGAATTGACAGATGGTAGACAGCCCGATGTGAAGTTTGGCATGGCAAAGGGTAGACAGCCCTGAGGGTAGTCAGTCCTCTGAGAAGTTTGGTACGACAGAGGGTAGACAGCCCGATGTAAAGTTCGGCATTGACAGAGGGTAGACAACCTGATGTGAAGTTTGGCATGGCAAAAAGTAGACGGCCCTGAGGGTAGACAGCCCTTTCAGAAGTTTTGCATGACAGAGGGTAGACTGCGTGATGTGAAGTTGTGCATGATAAAAGGTAGACAGCCTGGAGGGTAGACAGCCTGGTGAAAGGATTGGCATGATAAAGGGTAGACAGCCCGATGTGAAAGTTTGGCATGACAAAGAGTAGATAGCCCGAGGAAAAGAATGGCATAGTGTATGGTGGATAATTTGGCATAATGAAGAGGTATACAGCCCAACATGACGAACACACATGCAGATGATGAGAAACCTTGGCAAGATGATCCAACAAACAGGAAAGTCTATTTGTACATTTACATAACACTACTTTGGCAAAACTCACCTCTACTGTAGGACAATACAATCCGACACTTCGTAAACCCTTAGAATCCCTAAAGGCACATTGCAAGAGTCGTGACAAAATTAGTCGTTCCGTCAACGTCTTTGCCCGAAGACTCTTCCATCCTCCCAGGCCAAAGAGAGGCAGCAGTTGACACCTAATTATGTCCCTCCTATTTCAATAGTCATTTTCAGACAAAATTGTACTGATAACCATAAAATTACCTTCACTCTGAGCCCTATTCAAAATCACTATCTCACACAAGTACATCAATTAGGCTATTTTTAAAGACACTAGTACAAGCTACGACTATTTACGAAATTCGCACGTTTAATAACAATTTTTTTGTAATTACTCCTATTTTAGCAAAATTACACAATTTATTTTAAAATTCAGAATAACAGTCTTCCTTAGCCCCTTAGCCTTCAAAATTAATTTTTTGATTTATTCTATAATTTTATGAGCATTTTATACAATTTTATACATATTTTATAGATAGTTATACATATTTTATACACACTATATACACTTTTATATTTATATATATATATATATATATATATATATATATATATATATATATATATATATATATACACACACCTCACTCCCACTTATACACATCAGTGCCAAGTCACGCCTGTGTGGCTTCATCTCAGTCCTCTGTTCACTTGATCCAACGGTGGGAAATCATATTTCCCTTTTTAATTATATGTTCAACCCCCAAATCCTAATCCCCCTTTCACTTCTCACAATATCCGGCCGCCCCTTTCTCTCTACTCTCTCTCGACGAACCCTAAGGTTGCCCTTCTGTTACTCCATTTTCCGACCACCTCCGCCGATGGAAATCAAATCAAATTACATCATCATGATCGCTTTGACCTCCGCTACAAAACCCCTACAATGATTTACCGATTTGACAAGGTCGAAATCAAACCCTACCTCGATCTCCATTTCTGTCACCGGAAAAGGCATTCTGGCGGTCTCTCTGTTAAAGCTATGAACGACACTATCGTAGGAAAAGGAAGGAAATATTTGCGCATGCATAGCCAAAACGGGTTAAAAATTGACCGATTCCAAATTTTAAAAGCGGGTAACCCTTCTCCCTTTTGTTGTTTCTGAATCTATGTGATATTATGCTTAAACATGCCTAGCATTTTATATGCATCGACGTGTTTGTGTGCTACTTTTTGATTAGTTAAGGTGAGATTCATGTGATTTTTAACCCTTGCTTAGTTCATTGATTTAGTTGCACAATGACTTGAGCCTTCACTTTTTTGGATTTAGTATGTTCATAATTTATGCCCTAGACTACCTTTATTAGCTTGCAATTTTAAAACCCATGACAGTTTACGAATTGGTTGTGTTCGTTCTTGTGTTGCAATGTATTTGGCCCCTACTCTCTCAGGATACATAACGCCTTTGATTACATATTTTTCTAGCTTGAAATTGGAATGATGATTTGATTTACTTGATTTGAGGAATCCTGATTTGCTCAAATTTGAATTCTTTGATTGAGAATAGTAATTTGAAATTTGATTGGAATTTGTCAATTCAATCGAGGATTTCGAGCCTGAAATATCCTATGACACCCTTGTGTACTAATTTCTAGAACCTGGACTCGATTATTTTTATGGATGAGAATTATACATGTCTACGATCCTATTGTTGGATATAGTTGCTTGGTTCAGTGCGAGACCTGTCTTGGCTGGAAGAATTGTGATTGATTTGGAGAAAGTAGAAATTGCGAGCCTTGTGCAGAAACTAGAAGTACAGGAATAGAAAGACATGTTTGTTAACGAAAATAAGAGGCTGCATGAGGACGAGGTTTGGGATTTACATTCATTGCAAAGTGAAAAAAAGAAGTATTAACTTTCAATTTGTGTGGGGTAGAGATTGAGTTTGGTAGAAAGGAACTTGGAAGGATTTTGGGGTCAGAGCTGATAGGTATGGCATGCATGTAAAGGGTGAGCGGCCAAAGAGGGTAGATGGTGTTAAGCCCTTGGAAGTCATAAGAGAAAATTTGTAAGATACCCAAGAACCAAAGCAGAAAGAAAAGTGGGACGGAAAATAATGAAGCCATCGCATCATCTACTCTTTGAGTTTGTCCATACGAACCTGATTTAATGAAGTGAAAGAAGGATTGAGGCGAGTTTCTTGAACTTGACCCACATGGACTATCTGGACAGAGATTTTCTAATTAATCTGCCAAAACTAATGGTTAGGCATTTCAAGGGAATTTCCAGAGAAAACGCAAGCATGACTTGGCTTCTGGCTATTTCTTGGCGTAGTTTATGAAATATTTTTGAGTTCCTTTAGGAAAGTGTGTTGAACTAAATCACAATGACAAATTTAGGATGAACATACTGTTGCACCCCGATTTTCTCAAGCCTTTAGGTTTGAAGGTTGAGTTTTTTGGTAACTCATATGAGTTTGACTTGGAATCTCCACCTAATAGTTTATTTGAATAAACATATTATGTCACATAATTTGTGTCTAGTTTAGGTAAATAACTCTGTGTAGGTCTACATAGTATGGGATTTTAGATAAGAAGTTCTAGTACATTGAGAGGAATGTGTTAGGCACTTCACAAGACGTACGAAAGGTGCTTCTCGGTCGGATTTAAAATTTGGGATTAAGGGCTAAGATATAAAGTAGGTATACAATTCTAGTCTATTAGTGCAAATAAGCAATTTAAACAAAGTCCGGGCTATGATATAGAGTATAGGCAAGATTTAAAGTTTTAATGACAAGTTTAAACTTAGATAAGCCTAATCCCTCAAAAGTGGCTAAATTCTAAAAGCTATCTCGAATTAAGACTATTTCTGCAATTCAAAAGTAAAAGTCATTTAATCTAACAGAAGTGTGTAAAAGATTCACCGCCTGCACAATGTTCTAAAACGGCCTAGTAATAGTTGCTAGCCTAATTTTATTTTCCCTCAAAGAAGACTAAAATATCAATTAGGTCATAAATAAAGGATGTTTCTGCCAAAAAAAATAATAATAATAAATCAACAATAGACTAAAAATCAGTTGATGCAAAAGTATAAAATTAATGAAATTGCAAAAAAAGAAAGACCAGATTATAAACGATTTTGTACAAACAGCTTCAAGTTAAAAAAAAAAAAATACTAGTTATACAAAAAGAGAGTGAGTTCCTTTTAAAGCATCAAGATCCTTTGACACTAAGGGGTCGTTCGGTTCAGTGGAGTAATATTTAATACATGCACAAAACTCAGCGTTAACTTAGCGCAGCGTTCGGTTGGTTTTTGTAAAATTTTAATACCCGCATAAAATTAGTGCAACGTTTGGTTGCGTTTTTGTATATTCCGCATTATTAATACCCGCATTATTAATGCGGGAATCTATGTATTATTTTATGCGGGGTGGAAGGTGGTATTAATAATGTGGGTATTAATAATGCAGGTATTAAAATTTAAAATGACAAAATTAACCCTCATAATAATAAGAAGAATATTTTAAAATTTTATTTAAGGAGTAAATTAAATATTTTAAATAATAATATTTTTTGTTAATTTGTAATATATCAGTGATTCAAAAAATAATACCTACATTATAATATATGCATGGATAATACCCACATTACTAAACCCGCGCTAACTAATACCCACATTACTAATACCCGCATTAATAATTAATACCCGCATTAAATAAGTGAGTAACCGAACGACCCCTAGGAGATTTAATGGCTTTAAGAGAGGTCACCACTTAAGCTATATAGCAACATTAATTGCAGTGTACCATTGCTTTCGTTGCTATTTGTTGTGAAGTCGCATTTTAAAATACTTGCTTAGAAAATAAATATAAAAAATATTTTATGTCTGAAAATGTAAACATATATAAGATATATTCAAAAGAAAGTACCAATGATATAGTAGCATATTTGAATGTGAAATAACGTGATAATAGCTTTTATGTATACAGTAATGAGATAGTATCAAAGCAATTATAGATAGGCATTAGTAAGACAATATGATGATAGATTATAACGTGTATTTCACATATATATATATATATATAGAGGGGGGGAGGATTTTGCTAAGTAGTAGGTTAGTATTGTATGCACTTTTGAGTTCATAAAAATACCTTATTATCACATTGCCTTTTATTAATATAGAGGACAATTTTATCTTTTCATGTAAAAATACACCAATCTCCCGTCTACTTCATCGAGCTCTTGTTCATTTTTTTTCAGCAAAATAATGTAATTCTTCTTCTCCAATCAGATCGCTCCCCATTAACTATTTTGAGTTATTTTTGTTGCCTATCTCGTGTTATAAATTGAGGAGTTAATATAAAATAAGAACCCATCTTAATGAATTGATTAACGAGAATTAGAAAGACCATACTGTTGTTTCTGTGTTCAAATAAATCAGAAAATACAAAACAGAAGTATATAATCAGTGTGTAAGGAACGATCCCGAGCCCATAAGTTACTTGTGTCTCCTTAAGAAATCTAACCCCCTCACAGTTGCCCAAGGTTCACGGGTTAATTTCTCCCAGGAAGGAACGGGATATCAGTTCTACTGTAGCGGCACTTCAAACCGTAGAACACTGCAAACTCAAAAGAATGGAGCAAATCACACGACTTACTTTAGTATGCAGAAAAGAGAGGGATGCAGTAAGATATTATGTGTTCTGTGTATTCTTTCTATTCTGTGTGTATTGAAAGACTGACGAATGACAAGTTTATATAGCCATGGGAAAGCAGAATATGAAGAGACACAATCTTTCAGATGTGGCTTTTACAAAAACGACCACTAATGGCTGTTTAATACATAACGGGAAAATCATTAAGGTGGAGGAACGAATCAATCTGATTTATTTAATTAAATCATTCAGATTCCCGTTACACAAACGGATTAATATTAAATATTAATAATAAATTATTAATTAATTAATATTTTTAGTTTTTGTTGGTCCAAAAAATTAAGCCAATCAATTATATCAATTGACTGAATCCGAATCCGCAGCCGAAGCCGAGACGAGCGAGCAACAACGACGGCGCGAGGCTTCCCTTCTTCCCAACCCTTTTAGGAGTTGAAAGAAACACTTCTCTATTTAAACCCAACAAAAGCCTTTTCCTCTACCAATATGGGAGAAAGTGCATTTTCCTAGTAAAAGGAACTTTTTCACCTTTCCACCCATTTTTCATTCACACTCTTCACATTATGAAAACCCAACAATCCCCCACATGAATGGGGAATGACTATATTATAGAAATATGCATGACAGACTTGTGTGATTTGCAAGAAAGAATTAGTTGCATCAGGATAAGTAGGTTTCCCTTTGAACTTTCCGTAGTGAACATACATCGGATATACTCGATCAATCGGTAGATTTGATATCTTTGAACCGTTGAGCTTTGGTGTATACTTAGACAAAGCAAGTCACACAACTAACCCTTAACCGTCTTTGGTTCTCACTGTTGTGTTCGTTTCAGCCATGAACACCGCTTTATTTCATAAGTGCTCAGAGAATTGGCCACACAAAATTCTCCTTGAAGCGGCTTCCACCTCACACTTACATAGGTAATTTCTAAATGTGTAATCCCATAGATGTACACTATTTGATAATTACAATATCAAACTTAGATAATCATTAAAAAATGCCTCTAGCATTTTATCCTAGGTACTTGAACATTGTCTCATCACGAGAATCGACCAAAAATTTAATTGACAATGTTGGACCGTCATACACAACTTTGTATTCTCCTTGAACCTAGTTCTTGGAATCTCCAGTCTCCTAGGTAGAGTTACTGCCATGATGACTTGTCCTTGGCCATAGTCCCATTCCCTTTGATGAACACTCAACCGCCGCTCTAGTTAGGCCTTTTGTAAGCGTGTCCGACACATTATCCCTTGATTTCACGTAGTCAATGGTGATAATTCCTCTAGAGAGTAGGTCCCTAACGGTTTTATGCCTTCGTCGTATATGACGATTCTTACCGTTATACATGACATTCCTTGCTCGTCCTATAGCCGATTGACTATCACAATGTATACAAATTGGTGTCAACAGCTTAGGCCAGAACGGAATATCTTCCAAAAAGTTCCGAAGCCATTCAGCTTCTTCACCGGCTTTATCTAAAGCTATAAATTCAGCTTCCATTGTAGAGCGGGCAATACACGTTTATTTGGACGATTTCCAAGATACCGCTCCTCCACCAAGTGTGAAAATATATCCACTTGTGGACTTAGAATCAGTCGTGCCGGTGATCCAATTGGCATCACAATATCCTTCAATGACAGCAGGATACTTGTTATAATGCAATGCAAAGTCTTGGGTGTATTTCAAATATCCCAAAACACGTTTTATTGCCATCCAATGAGTTTGATTGGGATTACTCGTGTATCGACTTAGTTTACTTATATCACAAGCTATATCTGGACGAGTACAATTCATGATGTACATCAAACTTCCCAAAACACGAGCATAATCCTGTTGCGACGTGCTTTGACCTTTGTTCTTTTTAAGAGCAAGGTTTACATCAATAGGAGTCTTTGAAACTTTAACGTCCAAATACTTAAATTTTTCAAGCACACTATTGATGTAATGAGATTGAGACAAAGCCAGACCTTGAGGAGTCCTATAGATCTCAACACCCAGAATTAAGTCGGCAACTCCTAAGTCTTTCATATCAAATTTGCTAGTTAGCATGCGTTTCGTAGCATTAATATTGGCAATGTCGTTACTCATTATCAACATGCCATCCACATATAAGCAAACAATGACTACATAATTAGGAGTGTTTTTAATATAAACACATTTATCACACTCGTTACTTTTAAAGCCATTTGACAATATTATATGATCGAATTTCGCATGCCATTGTTTAGGTGCTTGATTTAGTCCATAAAGCGACTTAACAAGTTTACAAACCATTTTTTCTTTTCCCGGAACCACGAACCCTTCAGGTTGTTCCATGTAAATTTCTTCCTCAAAATTCCCGTTTAAGAACGCTGTCTTAACATCCATTTGATGGATTTCAAGACCATACACGGCGGCTAACGCTATTAACATACGTATGGATGTAATTTTGGTTACGGGCGAGTATGTGTCAAAGTAGTCAAGACCTTCTTGTTGTCTATAGCCTTTAACAACAAGCCTTGCCTTGTACTTGTCAATAGTGCCATCAACTTTCATTTTCCTTTTGAAAATCCACTTAGAACCTAATGGTTTGTTTCCAGGAGGAAGATCAACCAACTCCCAAGTATGGTTGCTCAAAATAGATTCTATTTCACTATTGACTGCCTCTTTCCAAAGAGGAGAGTCTGAAGAAGACATGGCTTCTTTAAACGTCCGAGGCTCATTTCCAAAAGAAAAGTGACAAAGTCATCTCCAAATGACGTAGAAGTCCTTTGACGCTTGCTCCGTCTTGGTTCTTCCTCATTTGGTGAATTTCCTTTGGTTCCTTCCTGAGGTCGTTTGGGTCTTTCACCAACTGACTCACATTTCTTTTTATACGGATATATATTTTCAAAGAATTCAGCACTATCAGATTCCATCACCGTATTGACATGAATGTTGGGATTTTCTGATTTGTGAACCATAAATCGATATGCTTTACTGTTAATAGCATATCCAATGAAAATACAATCAACTGTTTTCGGTCCTATCTTAACCCTTTTGGGTTTTGGGACTTACACTTTTGCCAAACACCCCCCACACTTTGAAGTAATTCAAGTTGGGCTTCCTTCCTTTCAATTTTTCATATTGAATGGAAAGTGTTTTGCTATGGGGAACTCGATTGAGTATTTGATTAGCCGTGAATATAGCTTCCCCCCACAAGTTCTGGGGTAAACCCGAACTTATTAACAAGGCATTCATCATCTCCTTTAATGTTCGATTTTTCCTTTCCGCAATCCCATTAGATTGAGGCGTGTAAGGGGCAGTTGTTTGATGAATAATGCCATATTTCAAACATATTTGTTCAAAATGAGATTCATATTCGCCGCCCCTATCACTTCTTATCATTTTAATCCTTTTTTTATGTTGCGTTTTAACTTCATTTTTGTATTGCTTGAATACGTCAATTGCCTCATCTTTACTACTAAGTAAATAAACATAGCACTAACGAGTGCTATCATCAATAAAAGTTATGAAATACTTCTTTCCACCACGAGATGGTATTGACTTCATGTCACAAATGTCCGTGTGAATTAAGTCTAACGGTTCAGAACCCCTTTCAATTGACTTGTAAGGATCTTTAGTATATTTAGACTCAACACATATTTGACATTTTGACTTTTGGCAATCAAATTTAGGCAATACTTCCAAATTGATCATTTTCCGCAAGGTTTTATAATTGACATGTCCCAAACGAGAATGCCATAAATTATTTGACTCACGTAAGTATGAAGAAGCTGCAATTTTATTCATAGTGTCAACGACCATTAAATTGAGTTTGAAAAGGCCCTCAGTCAGGTAACCTTTTCCTACATACAGCTTATTCTTAGTTATTACAACTTTATCAGAAACAAAAACACACTTAAACCTAACGAGAAGTGCAGTAGACACCAAGTTCTTCCTTATTTCAGAAATGTGAAGAGCATTGTTCAGAGTCACAACCTTGCCAGATGTCATCTTGAGGAATATCTTTCCATATCCTTCAATTTTGGCCGTTGCAGAGTTGCCCATAGAGAGTGCCTCATCAGGTCCAGCGGGAGCATATGAAGCAAATGTTTCCTTCACAGCACAAACATGGCGGGTGGCTCCTGAATCAATCCACCATTCTTTAGGATTTCCAACCAAGTTGCATTCAGAGATCATAGCACACAAATCAATCTCTTGCACTCCTTGGGCCAATTTATTCTCTTCAAACATGTTGGCTTGACCTTTGATGCGTGGCATATGACCTCAAGGCCGTTCACTAGGAGTCAAGCTAAGTTGATTCAAGACACCCATCTTCACTTGACTTGGAGGGACATGGAAGGAGGCTCCGAGAGTAGCTCGAGGATCATGCTTTTGAGCACCATGGATGGAGGAACACTTGGGCTCCAAGGGGGTCCACCCCAAGCTCATTTTGAGCCTCTTGCACAAGTTCCAAAACGAGGCGGAGCGCCTACCAAAAAGCAGAGAACTGAAAGAAGAAGGCGGAGCGCCTCATCCTGAGGCGGAGCACCTCATCAGCTGGAAGCGGAGCGCCTCATCCTGAGGCGGAGCGCCTCCCCCTGTTTCAGCATGCGGGATATTTTACTACTTTTTGCATGAACTTCCAACTATAGCCCTGCGTGGCCTTATTTGTTTTAACCCACTTTGGGGGTACTTTAGACCTTTTAGTATGACTAAGTGAAGCCTATAAATACTTCATTTAGCCTCCTCAAACATTAGCTTACCTTTGAATCTTATGAATGATGAATAGAGTTTATCTCTTTATTGAAGAAACCCTTCTTTTGGTTGCTTGAATTCGCTAGTGGAACCTATTTGAGTCTTGAACCGAAAATCCGATCATTCTACTTGCGAGTCCCGGGTGCGACTCGAGGGTGGTTGCATAGTGTAGGTCCTTCTTGACACCGATACGAGGGTATCTCGGGACAAGTTCCCCGGGGTTACTTCGTAGGGAGTTCGAGTAGTGTCTCGCTCTCTATCTTTATTTTCCGCGTTTAGTTTTGATCCTTATCATCTTGGTATCAGAGCAAGGCTCGGGTTTTGTTTCTACAAACCCCCGACCCTTGATTCTTCGTGCCTAGGTTAGTTTCTACGTTAGGTTCTTATTTGTTGTTGAAGAAAAAGAAGAAAACACAAAAAAATAGAAAAAGTTGAAAAACACAAAAAAATTTGATCATAGATTCTTGGTTTGTTGGACCCGTTGTGTGATTGTTATTGGGGTTTGTTCCTTATTGGAAACCCGTTCTTTTGGTACCCTAAATACAAGATTTGGAGTTGAAACGAAAGATTTGAAAATTTGAAACCCTTTGAAAATTTGAAAATTTTGAAACCCTAGTTTTGAAGATGATGAACATGGTGGATTGTTTCTTTTTTATTGGGGTTTGATAAAAGTTGTTGGGGTTTGTTCTTTGTGATTGAAACAACATTGGGGTACCTTTGAATTGCTAAAACAACGTGAGAATTGTCGGATTTTTGGGTGCAAAACCAAGAAAACCCGGAGTGAAACTGTGTTGAAGGTTGCAGGAGGCGGAGCGCCTAGATTCTGAGGCGGAGCGCCTACAGTCTGTGACCTCTCTGGAATTTGCTGAGGTGGAGCGCCTCCTCCAAAGAGGCGGGGCGCCTTCAACAGAGGCGGAGCGCCTACTCTGCTGAGGCGGGGCGCCTACTTCTGGGAGTTGTTGCTTTGGGTAGTTTTTCGTAGGATCTCTTGTTTCTTTGATTGCATTGCATCTAGCTAGTACTTCTTTGAGTAATCTTACCTACTTGAATTGTGCTAGCCCTTCTAAGCTATTAGGAAACTCAAGCCTAGACCGGAGACTAGAATTCAAAGAAGACTCGTAGTCTCATTTGGCTCAAGTCCGCACTCAAAGAGCTTATCGTTCCAATAGAGTCATATCAACTCCACTCACCCCGGAGTGCATTTGGCTTTTGAGTTGAGTGATTAAGTTTAGGTTTGTTATTCAACTTAGTGAAGCTTTGGATTCAAGCAAGAGTGAAATAGCCACCACCACTAAACGAGTGAACCGAGTAAAATACTTGTGAGGGAGTGAGTGAGGTTGTTTTGCTAACGTTTGTTTCTTGTGTAGGTACAATGTCTACCGAAGGAGAAGACTTTACTAAGAATGCCCTTGCTACTATCCTTGCCAAGTTGGATAGTATGCACTTGAGCATTGAAAGCCTTGAGAGGGTGACATCAAGTGCCCTAGTTGAGCAAGGGACCTCCAATGTCCATTCGGAGGAAGGGACCCCGAGTGTCCAAATTGAGAAGGGGCCCCGAGTGCCCAAGTGGATGTTGGAGAAGGCACAAGTAGTCCGACCTTTACCCCGGAACAAGTTGCGGAGTTACTTCATCACCAACAACGGGTAAGGGAGGATCGTGATCGAATTGACCTATTGTTGGGCAATACCCAACGGGTGACTATTCCAAACCTTATGGGCAATCCCCAAAGGAATGCTCCACTTCCCGAACCAATCGGAAATGTTCAACCTCTTGAGCAAGTTGCACAAGCTCAAGAAGGGGAGGAGGATAATTATGGTGATGATGGGTATGATGCTCATTATCAATTTAGGGGTCGGAATGTGGATAGGGGTCGAGGCCGAGGTCAAGGGCCACCCCATGGGCACTTTGGAGGGAATGCTAGGAGGGATCTTGGTGGATATGGGGATCACTTTGAGGGCCAACCGGAGCCTTTCCAAGGGGGTCGTGACAACAACAACGATCTTAATAGTGTGAAGCTCACTATTCCTTCTTTCAAAGGAAGTAGTGACCCGGCGGAGTACCTTGATTGGAAGTTGTCCATGGAACGTATATTTGACACCAATGATATGCCCGAAGTGAAGAAGACCAAGTATGCTATCTCTTCCTTTGAATCCTTTGCTTCTACTTGGTGGGAGTCGGTGAAGAGGAATAGAAGGAGGACGGGAATGGTTATTAATCTTACTTGGGAAGACTTGATCCGTGTGATGGATGAAAAGTACTTGACTAACCAATACCGAGTGGAACAACAAAAGCATCTCTATGAGTTGAAGCAAGGTTACAAATCGGTTGGGGAGTACTTCAATGAGTTTGAACAAGTCCGGATGACTCTAGACTTGGATGATGAAGATAATGAGACGGCCATGATCCGTTTCAAAGGGGGCTTAAACCGAGACATAGCTTCGCTCTTGAAATTTCACAAGTACAATGATCACTACAAGCTATGTGAAGATGCGGTTGAAGCCGAGAAGTGGCTCAAAGAGGAGAAATCCCTAGTACTGCTACTCCCTTGAACAAACCAAAGGATTGGAAAGCTCCTACAACGAATGCCAAATTCCCAAGTGCAAGTGGTGCAAGTGCTAGCAAGGATGTGAAGAAGCCTTTTGAAAGGTCTACACAACCCGTGGGAGGTAACTTTAGAACTCACTTGAGTAATCCAATCTCTTCTTCTACTCAATGCTTTAAGTGTAAGGGTTATGGTCATCTCTCCAAAGATTGCCCTACCCGGAAAACCATGGTTCTTGTGGGTGACTTGGTCTATGAGCAAGATAGTGAACCCGAGGAAGAAGAGGGAGTAGAGGGTGATGAGGAGGGAAATGATGGGGAGATTGTCATGGAGGAAGATGATGATGCCCATGCCTTCCTTGTTGTGAGAAGGAGTCTAGGAGCCATGTGTGTGGAGGATGTTGAGACCTTACAAAGAGAGAACCTTTTTCATTCCAAATGCCGAGTCATGGGTCTCCTTTGCACTATGATCATTGACTCGGGGAGTTGTGCTAACGTTATTAGCCAAACACTAGTTGCCCAATTGAAAATACCCACCCTAAAACACCCAAATCCTTACCGGCTACAATGGCTTAGTGAGTGTGGTGAGTTGAAGGTGGTTAAACAATGTTTGATCAAGTTCAAGATTGGGAACTATGTGGATAAGCACATGTTCGATGTTGTGCCTATGCAAGCATGCCACCTTCTCTTTGGGAGGCCATGGCAATTTGATCGACGTGTGGTTCATAATGGCCATGCCAACACCTATACGGTGACGCATGAGGGAAAAAAGTTCGTACTCCAACCCTTAACTCCCAAACAAGTGAGTGATGACTACAAACGGATGCTGGAGTTGAGAGAAGCGGCAAAGGCTAAGTCGGTTGTTGAGACTAGCCCTTTGTCCACAAGCTTGGTGGCAATCCCACCAACTTCTACCGGTGGCATGTGTGCCATGATGCAACCGGGCGAGGTCCTAAGAGGAAATGATGGCAACAAACTTCTCATATGCCTAGTGCACAAAGGTATGGTTCTAACCTCCGATCTCAATTTTTCTACTAACCCTTTGCCTAGTGTGTTTGAGAATGTTTTGAAGGATTTTGGTGACATGTTCCCGGATGAGATGCCGGATGGATTACCTCCTTTGAGGGGTATCGAGCACCAAATCGACTTTGTCCCGGGATCCCAAATCCCAAACAAACCGGCCTATAGGAGCAATCCGGAAGACACAAGAGAATTGCAAAAGCAAGTTTATGACTTGCTCACTAAAGGCTTGGTGAGGGAAAGCTTGAGTCCTTGTGCCGTACCTGTGATCCTTGTTCCCAAAAAGTATGGCACTTGGAGGATGTGTATTGATTGTCGGGCCGTGAACCAAATAACGGTAAACTACCGTCATCCCATTCCCCGACTTAATGATATGTTAGATGAATTATGTGGTTCATGTGTGTTTAGCAAAATTGACCTTAGGTCCAGCTACCATCAAATCCGGATGAAACCCGGTGATGAATGGAAAACCGCATTCAAGACCAAGTTTGGTCTCTATGAATGGTTGGTGATGCCCTTTGGGCTCTCCAATGCACCTAGCACTTTCATGAGGCTAATGAACCATGTCTAAAAGCCATTCATCAACAAGTTTGTTGTCGTCTACTTTGACGATATATTGATCTATAGTAAATCAATAGACGACCATGTTGATCACCTTAGGCAAGTGCTTGAAGTGTTGAGAGCCGAAAAGCTCTATGCTAATTTCAAAAAATGTGCCTTTGGTGTTGAGAAGGTAGTCTTTCTTGGGTTTGTTGTGAGTGCCCAAGGAGTGGAAGTGGATGAGTCTAAGGTAGAGGCCATACATGATTGGCCTACTCCTACTACCGTGACTCAAGTGAGGAGCTTTCATGGTCTTGCTAGTTTTTATAGATGATTTGTGAAAGACTTTAGCTCCATTGCCACTCCACTCACCGAATTGGTGAAGAAGGACAAATCTTTTGTTTGGGGAGAGCCTCAAGAGAAGGCCTTCCAAGAATTGAAAAGTAGGTTGAGTACCGCCCCTCTATTGCAATTTCCCGACTTCGAAAAGGCATTTGAGGTTGAATGTGATGCCTCGGGGGTGGGAATTGGTGGTGTTTTAATGCAAGATGGCAAACCCATAGCCTACTTTAGTGAGAAATTGAAGGGTGCATCTTTGAACTACTCTACGTATGACAAAGAGATGTACGCCTTGGTGAGAGCTCTTGCCCATTGGCAACACTACCTTTGGCCTCGAGAACTTGTAATCAAGAGTGACCATCAGTCACTCAAGCATCTAAGGGGCCAAGAGAAGCTCAATAAGAGACATGCCAAGTGGGTTGAATTCATTGAGTCTTTTCCCTATGTTATCCAATACAAGAAAGGGAAAGACAATGTTGTGGCGGACACACTTTCTCGGAAGTTTGCTCTAGCCACCACCCTATCCTCCAACCTCATGGGTTTTGAGAGCATTAAATTGATGTATGCTCATGACCCTAAGCTAAAGAGCATTCAAGAAGCTCTTGAGAAGGGGGAAAGGGTTGAAAAATACCAAGGGGTTAATGGATATATCTTTAAAAATGGTAAAGTGTGTGTTCCCGAGTCCTCTTGGAGGGAATTGTTTATTCGTGAAGCTCATTGTGGGGGCTTGATGGGACACTTTGGGAGAAACAAGACCTTGGCCATTCTCATGGAGCAATTCCATTGGCCAAAGATGGGGGTTCAAGTTGAAAAGCTTTGCAAAAATTGCCTTGAGTGCAAGCATGCGAAATCTAAAGCTAACCCCCATGGTTTGTATACTCCTCTCCCCGTGCCTACTAGTCCGTGGATTGATATATCAATGGATTTTGTGATGGGCTTTCCACGGTCTAGGGGGCATGATAGCATTTATGTTGTCGTGGATAGGTTCTCCAAAATGGCTCACTTCATTCCTTGTAAGAAGTGTGATGACGCACAACATGTTACCCCTTTGTTCATTGACAATGTCTTGAAATTGCATGGTGTGCCTCAAACCATTGTAAGTGATAGGGACACCAAGTTCCTAAGCCATTTTTGGAGAAGTTTGTGGGGTGCCCTTGACACCAAGCTCTTGTATTCTACGTCCCACCACCCACAAACGGATGGGCAAACCGAGGTGTGGTAAACCGGACTTTGGGTGCTCTTTTAAGGGCCATGACCCGAGGTAAGGCCGGGACGTGGGTTGAAAAATTACCCCTCATGGAGTTTGCCTACAATCGTACTTTGCATAGCTTGATTGGCATGACTCCATTTGAATGTGTGTATGGTTTTAATCCCTTGATTCCCCTTGATCTAACCCCTTTGCCAAGGGAAATGGTTGCTAATTTTGAAGGGAAAAGCCGAGCAAAGGCTATGATTGAGCTCCATGCTAAAGCCAAGAAGAACTTGGAGGAAGCCTATGCCAAGGTTGCTTCCAAGAAGAACAAGGGAAGGAAGAAGCTTGAGCTCAAAAAGGGAGATTGGGTGTGGGTGCACTTCCGCAAAGAAAGGTTTCCAAACCTTAGGAAAGGGAAGTTGGCACCCCGTGGAGATGGTCCTTTTCAAGTGCTCTCCAAGATCAACAACAACGCCTATGTGATTGATCTACCCGGTAAGTACAATGTGTCTAATACTTTTAATGTGACTGACTTGACCCCTTGTGACGTAGGAGATGGTGATGCCGGAGAGGAGGAAGCCATGGTTTCGAGGACGAAACCTTCCCAAGAAGGGGAGGATGATGCGGGGCATATGACCTCAAGGCCGTTCACTAGGAGTCAAGCTAAGTTGATTCAAGACACCCATCTTCACTTGACTTGGAGGGACATGGAAGGAGGCTCCGAGAGTAGCTCGAGGATCATGCTTTTGAGCACCATGGATGGAGGAACACTTGGGCTCCAAGGGGGTCCACCCCAAGCTCATTTTGAGCCTCTTGCACAAGTTCCAGAAGGAGGCGGAGCGCCTACCAAAAAGAAGAGAACTAAACAGAAGAAGGCGGAGCGCCTCATCCTGAGGCGGAGCGCCTCCCCCTGTTTCAGCATGCGGGATATTTTACTACTTTTTGCATGAACTTCCAACTATAGCCCTGCGTGGCCTTATTTGTTTTAACCCACTTTGGGGGTACTTTAGACCTTTTAGTATGACTAAGTGAAGCCTATAAATACTTCATTTAGCCTCCTCAAACATTAGCTTACCTTTGAATCTTATGAATGATGAATAGAGTTTATCTCTTTATTGAAGAAACCCTTCTCTTGGTTGCTTGAATTCACTAGTGGAACCTAGTTGAGTCTTGAACCGAAAACCCGATCATTCTACTTGCGAGTCCTGGGTGCGACTCGAGGGTGGTTGCATAGTGTAGGTCCTTCTTGACACCGATACGAGGGTATCTCGGGACAAGTTCCCCGGGGTTACTTCGTAGGGAGTTCGAGTAGTGTCTCGCTCTCTATCTTTATTTTTCGCGTTTAGTTTTGATCCTTATCAACATTTTTCCTTTTCCCTATCCTTGTCCTTCTTTGCAACACGACAGTCTGCGGACTTATGTCCACTCTTGCCACAGTTGTAGCAATTGCCCTTGAACTTTTTCTTGCTAAGGTTGGTTTTCCCTCCAGAAGGCTTCTTTCTTTTATTCTGATTTGGATTATGCTCAACAATATTTGCTCTCTCTATTGTAGTATTTCCACGAGCCTTCTTTTCAGCAGATTTGTTGTCTTCCTCAATTCTTAAGCGTACAATCAAATCTTCAAGGGTCATCTCCTTGCGCTTATGTTTCAAGTAATTTTTAAAGTCCTTCCATAACGGAGGTAACTTTTCAATCATGGCTGCAACTTGAAACGCCTCATTAATCATCAAACCTTCAAAGAAAAGTTTGTTAGCAACAATATAATTAATACTTTTAACATAAGTATTAATCAGGATCAAACCTTCAGCAAGGAGATCATGGATAATGACTTGAAGTTCTTGGACTTGGGATACAACAGATTTGTTATCCACCATCTTATAATCTAGAAATTTGGCAGCCACAAATTTCTTCAGTCTTATATTTTTTTTTCTAGTGCATTCCACAGTTTCTTTGACGTTTCAACATTACTATAAACGTTGTATAAGTCATCTTCAAAGCCACTTAGAATATAATTCTTGCATAGAAAGTCAGAATGCTTCTAAGCCTCAATCACAAGGAAGCGTTCGTTTTCAGGTGTTTTATCAATCAGGACCGGAGCATCCTCCTTAATAAACCTTTGCAGGCTTAAAGTGGTCAGATAAAAGAACATCTTTTGCTGCCACCTTTTAAAGTCCACACCAGAAAAATTTCCCGGTTTTTCTGCAGGTGGCATAACCGTTGCAGTAGTAGCACGGCTAGGTCCTGCAGCACCAGAAACTGTGGTAGCAGTAGCACTCACAACTGGGACAGTTGGATCTACGCCGTTTGTCATCTCTGTGAAAATGACACAAGCAAAAACAATATCAACAAACTGTTTAAACAGTTGGAGTAGAAAAACCACAAAGGCTTTTAGTGTCCACAAACAGATTAGTTAACAGTAAATAGGAGTAGAAAACCACGAAGGTTTTAATCTCCACAAACAGATTAATTTACAGTAAATAGGAGTAGAAAACCACGAAGGTTTTAGTCTCCTTAACCAGTCTCCTTAAACGATATTTATTTTAAACGCAGAAAATAAATAACACTAGATTTGTTAAGCTTGTTGTTCCTGCGTTCAAATAAATCAAAAAATACAAAACAGAAGTATATAATCAATGTGTACGGGACGATCCCGAGCCCACAAATTACTTGTATCTCCTCAAAAAATCTAAACCCCTCACAGTTGCCCAAGGTTCACGGGTTAATTTCTCCCAGGATGGAACGGGATATCAGTTCTATGGTAGCGGCACTTCAAACCGTAGAACACTGCGAATTCAAAAGAACGGAGCAATCACACGACTTACTTTAGTATGCAGAAAAGAGAGGGATGCAGTAAGATATTATGTGTTCTGTGTATTCTTTCTATTCTGTGTGTGTTAAAAGACTGACGAATGACAAGTTTATATAGCCATAGGAAAGCAGAATATGAAGAGACACAATCTTTCAGATGTGGCTTTTACAAAAACGACCACTAATGGATGTTTAATACATAACGGGAAAATCATTAAGGTGGAGGATCGAATCAATCTGATTTATTTAATTAAATCATTCAGATTCCCGTTACACAAACTGATTAATATTAAATATTAATAATAAATTATTAATTAATTAATATTTTAGTTTTTGTTGGTCCAAAAAATTAAGTCAATCAATCATATCAATTGACCGAAGCCGAAGCCGAGACGAGTGACCGACGACGACGGCGCGAGGCTTCTCTTCTTCTCAACCCTTTTAGGAGTTGAAAGAACCACTTCTCAATTTAAACCCAAAAAAAGCCTTTTCCTCTACCAATGTAGGAGAAAGTGTATTTTCCTAGTAAAAGAACCTTTTCACCTTTCCACCCATTTCCCATTCACACTCTTCACATTCAAAAAACCCAACACATACAAAAATAATTACTAAAAAAGAGAGGTGAAGAAAAGTAGCATGAGAAGACTAATGCAAAATCAAGAAATGAGCGTGAGGGGTAATTTTTACAAATGGTCACACAACTATGATCTTTTTTCATTAAAGTCACACAAATTTGTTTTCTCACCTAAAAGTCACACTACTATTAGCTTCATAACCAAATGGTCACAATAGCCCGGAAAACGTTAGTTCCTGTAGGAATTTTTTATTTTTTATTTTATTTTACCTTTTCCACCATTTTTAAATAAATAACTATTAAAAAAAATTAAACAATGGAGATTTATCAATATACTCTTGTCTAGATTATCTTTTTTCTTCTTCTTTCACTTCTTTATATACTTTACGAGGATAAATTTTAATATCCAAAAAATAATGTGTTATCAAGAGGAGGCAAATTTGAATTTTCAAATGAATCAAACTAAATGTCATAACCATATCTTTTTAAGATTTTTATTTTAGGGGTTGATTTCCTTAAATATATATCTTTTCTTAAGCATGACGTAATATACATGATCCTTCTATTTTTTTTTCCAAAAAAAAAAAAAAATTGAAAGAAAAACAAATTTAGTGTACAAGCACTACAAATTTATTTTGAAGTTAATTGTCATGCTTAGTTATATAAAGTGACCTAAAAATAGACTGTGTATCTGACTTCTGAAAATGAAAATACTTGAATAAAAAAATTACGCTAACATTTTGTTTCATTAATGGTTATTTGTGCAAAAAAAAGTGGTAAAAATTTAAAAAAAAATCCAAAAGTCTACCGGAACTAATATTTCCAGGCTATTGTGACCATTTGGTTATGAAGGTAATAGTGTTGTGACTTTTAGATAAGAAATCAAAGTTTTGTGACTTTAATGCAAAAAACTCATAGTTATTTGACCATTTGTGAAAATTATCCTGAGCGTGAGTGTATGAAAATTCCTATGCTTTAGTAAAAAAAATTCGAACTAAATTTGCTATACAATCGGACAAGCACTTCGACACTTTAATAAATTGATTTCCGAATCCCAAACCCCAGATCTATATCACTCTTGTCCCATAAGAGTTTCAGTTCTTCATTTCTCTTATTCCTCTATCTTTTCCATCAAATTTTTCTTTCTCTATAATGGTGTTGTCACTGATCTTCGAATTCATGATAGATTTTGAGAACCAGATATTACAATGGGGAAGAGAGGAAAGTTTGGTCAATGACAAAAATATCCCTATTTTTAATATGCTGCTAATATTGAGAGCATTTTAGTGAACTCAAAAATGTATACAATGCTAACCTACTACAATATTGTAGTAGGTTAGCAAACACACACACATATATATATATATATGGGTTTTGCTAACATACTACACCATTGTAGTAGGTTAGCAATGTACACACTTTTGATTTACGCAAAGTATCCTAATTAGGGCATTTTCTATTCATTAATAGTAAGGACAGTATGGTCTATTCACGAAAGAAAACCTTCCAATCTGCCTTTCCTTTTCCTTACGCTGTACTTCTATTCTAAAACTCAATGGCTTCCTCACCCTCCTCCTCTTCAACCAATCCAGTTGCTCTGAACATTACTTTTTCTTAATTGTTTCCATATATTATCTATTAAATCTAATGGCTAAGATTTTGTTACACTCTTCAGACACCCAATTTTTCCTTTCTCATAATTGAACCAATTTCCACACATGGTGAAACTGACTAAGAGAACGAAGCTAGTTGGAGAACTTACTGCTAGGGCATTATTCTACGGTTATGAATTGCAATAGATTGTCTCATTTTATTTCTTACTTAAATGTGAAAAAACATAATGAATAGAAAAACTTTGAGAGGTTTTCGATGTTATTTATTTTCGGTCCATTTCAAATGAATACTTAGCAACTCTTAGTGAATAACTGAAAAAAAAAAAATAAATCATTCCAAATGCCTCAAGCTCTTCTTTTACAGAGAAGTACATAACAAAATGCAGAAGAAAGATAATAGGGGAGGGGGGCGGAGAATGAGAGAGAGTTCTTTTTTGTTTTTTTAATGGAAATGGCATAATTGCCGAACTTAAAAAATGAGATATTTTGGGTAAATCTAAAGTGTACACATTGCTAACCTACTACAATTGTGTAGTATGTTAGCAAAATCATATATATATATATATATATATATATATATATATATATATATATATATATATTATTTTACTTTTAAAATACGACCTCAAAGCGATAGCCATTCAAAAACGGTATTTGACAATTAATGTCAAAATACTCCTCCAAATGGCCAACATCCTTTAATCATAATAATTCTCATTTTCCCCAAAGTTTTAGAATTATTATGTATTTTGGGAACCCAAGAAATTCTTTATTCCTGCTTCAGTTGTTATCAAAACCAACATGCATTAATTTTGCTCAAATTTGGGTCAATATTTGATGCGGGGCAAACCATCACGAGACCGTTCACCCGAAGTCAAGCCAAAGAGGTCCAAGACGCTCACCTAAACTTGGTGTGGAAGGGGCTCTAGGATGGAAGCCTTGGAGGCCATTTGAAGAAGTACAACATGATCACGGCCCAGGCGCTCCGCCTAGAAGAACCAGGCGCTCCGTCCTGAGAGCTGTACAGTTGGGTGCTCCGCCCAAGGGCCAGGCGCGCCGCCCACCCAAGATTCTGTCCAAAAATTGCACGAGCTCCAGGCGCTCCGCCCAATGCGCAAAAGACCCGAGAATTTGAGTAGTATTTTACTGTTTTGAACCTGCGTGGTCTATTCCCTTAAAACCCAACTTGTAGGGAATTTTAGACCTTATCTAGACTTGAGAAGGACCCTATAAATACCCAAGTCTTCTTCTATTTTTATTAGTTTACTTTGAATATTGAATTTGTTGAATTGAGATGAATTCTCTAATGGAAGAAAACTTTATCTTTTGGCTTGAATCTATTGGTAGTACCAATTGACCTTCATTCCAAACCCGACTGGGTCCTTTGCAAGATCCAGGTGTGTACTGAAGACTGTCCGAATAGCGTAGATAGATTTTGACCCAGATCGAGGGTGTCACGGAACCCGTTCTCCGTGGCTACTTCGCAGGGAGTTCAAGATCCGTCTTGCTCCTTTATCTTGTTATTTTCCTTTCCGCTTTTACCCTGCATCAGTTTGGTATCAGAGCAAGGCTCGAGATTTGTTTCTATAAATCTTCGACCCTTGTCATCGTGCCTAGGTTAGTTTTAATTTTAGGTTCCTTGTTCTTGTTTTTGCAAAAGAAGAAAAATACAAAAAAAAAATGAAAAAGTTGAAAAAACACCAAAAAAATTGGCGTGTGATTCTTGGATTGATTGATATCAGAGTTTGTTCTAGATTGAAAACCCGTCGATTTGGTACCAAAATCTTGAGATTTGGATTGTATAACAAAGAGTTGACGAAATCAAACCCCCCTTTTGAAACCCTAAGTTTGAAACTCATTGATTATTGGGTGTTTGTTGATGAAAATCATTGGGGTTTGTTGAGATTAGCATAATACAACTTTGGGTACCTTGTATTTTGACAAAACACGGTGAAATCGATCAAAATTTGTGTTGAAATTGAAGAAAACACACTGTTGGAAAAGCTGAAGCCCCGTGCTAGGCGCTCCGCCCAGATTCCGGGCGCTCCGCCTGAGCTAGCTACTAGTTGAATTGTGAGGAGCTCCGCCTGCCCTAGGCACTCCGCCCTAGGCAGCTCCTCCTGATCCTAGGCGCTCCGCCTAATCCTGTAGCGTGGTTTTGGGTAGTTTTCTTCTAGGTTTTCGTGTTTTATTTGGTTGCATTGCATCCGTTTAGTACTATTAGAGTAACATTCTGACTCGGTTAGTACTACTCATTTGAGCCTTTAGAATTATCGTGCTTAGTGGAGAGTAGAGCTCAAAGAAGAATTCGTAGAACCATTTGTTTCAAGACCGCACTTAAAGAGCTTAGCGTCCATCAAGTCCCATCAATTCCACTCATCCCGAAAAGTGCTTGATCATATGGATTGCTTGGTTGTTGATTAGGAACGTGGTTCAATTACGTGTTCACCTTTGGTTCAAGCTTGAGTGATATATCCCCCACCACTAAACGAGTGTTCCCGAGTGACATTTAAGTGAGGTGTGTGAGTGAGGTTGTTTCACTAACCGTTTGCTTATTTTGTAGGTACCATGGCTAGTGAAGGTGACGATCCTATAAATGAGTGTCTTGGCTACTATCATGGCCATGTTGGATAGTATGAGTGTAAGGATTGAATGTCTTGAAAGAGGGACCCCGAGTGTCCAACTTGAACCCGGTGAAAGTACAAGTGGCTCAACTATTACCCCAGAACAAATTACCGAATTGGTTAGGCAACAAAAGCTTAAAGATGATCTTGCTAAAAGTGAGCATGTGTTGGGCAATCCCCAATGAATAGGCATTCCCCACCTTTTGGGCAATCCCCAAAAAGCGGTTCCACTCCCTAAGGCCCTTAGAAACATTGCACCTCTTGAGCATGTTGATGAAGCTCAAGAAAGGGAGAAGGATGAGTATGGTGATGGTGATTATGGAGCTCCCTACCCATTTAGGAGAGCTATGAATGGAAGCCGGGATGTGAATAGGGGTAGAGACCGAGATCGAGGTCCACCCATGGGGAATGTTGGAAGAAATGGTAAGAGCGATTATGATGCTTATGGTGACAACTTTGGGGGCAAATCGGAGCCTTACCGAGGGGGTCGTGACAATAACAATCTCAATAGTCTGAAGCTTGCTATTCCTACGAAGTGACCCGATTGAGTATCTTGAGTGGAAGTTAACCATGGAAAGAGTGTTTGACACCAATGACATGACCGAGGAGAAGAAAGCCATATATGTTATATCTTCCTTTGAATCCTTTGCTTCTACTTGGTGGGAGTTGGCCAAGAGGAATATAAGAAGTAATGCTATGGCCGTTAATTTTACTTGGGGTGAATTAACCCGTGTGATGGATGAGAAGTATGTGACTCACCAATATCGTCAAGACCAACTCAAACGTCTTTATGAGTTGAAATAAGGCTACAAGACGGTTGGAGAGTACTACAATGAGTTTGAGCAAATCCGGATGACCTTGGACATGGATGCGGAGGAAGATGAGCCGGCCGTGATTCGATTTACGAGTGGGTTGAACCGAGAGATAGCCTCTCAATTGAGGTTTCACAAGTTTGAAACTCATCATGAGCTGTTTGATGACGCGGTTGAGGCTGAGAAATGGCTCAAAGAAGAGAAGTCCAACCGCCATAAGAGCAATACTCCTACTCCCATGAGTAAGCCAAAGGAGTGGAAGACTCCAAATGCAAAATTTCCAAGTGCAAGTGGTGCAAGTGCTAGTAGAGATGTGAAGAAGTCGTATGAGAAGTCAACACCAAATGTAGGAGGTAATTCTAAAACTCGATTGAGCACTCCTACTTTTTCTTCTATTCAATGCCACAAATGCAAAGGGTATAGTCATTTTTCTAGAGATTGTCCTACTCAAAAAACCATGATTATTATGGATGATAGATCGGTGCATGAACAAGAGAGTGAATCCGAGGATGAGGGAGTGGAGGAGAGAGAGTTAGTTGAGGAAAGAGAGGAAGAGGAAGGAGATGACCCTAACATGTTCCTTGTTGTTAGGATAAGTTTAAGTGCCATGCTTGTAGAGGAGAGTGAAAATGTGTAAAGAGAAAACCTCTTTCATGCTAGATGCCGAGTAATGGGGCAAGTGTGCTCAATGATAATAAACTTGGGAAGTTGTGCCAACGTGGTGAGCTAATATTTGGTCTCCCAATTGAAATTGCCCACTTTGAAACACCCAAACCCCTACCGATTACAATGGCTAAGTGAGTGTGGGGAGTTGAAGGTGGTGAAGCAATTCTTGATAAAGTTCAAGATTGGGAACTATCAAGACAACCATACGTTTGATGTGGTGCCTATGTAAGTTTGCCATCTCTTGTTTGGTAGGCCATGGCAATTTGATTGAAATGTGGTGCATGATGGCCGTGTCAACACCTATACGGTCAAGCATGAAGGGAAAAAGTTTGTGCTCAAACCCTTCTCGCCCAAGCAAGTAAGTAATGACTATAGGCGTATGAGGGAGTTGAAAGAAGCGGCAAATGCTAAGTCTATTGTTGAGACTAGACCTTTGGCTAAGAGTCTTGTTATGACTCCACCATCTTCTACCGATAACATTTGTTCCATAATGCAACCGGGTGAGCTTTTGAGAGGAAACGATGGCGCCAAACTACTCATTTGCCTAGTGTACAAAGGTATGGTTCTAACTTCTGAATTTGATTATTCTTCTAACCCCTTTTCTAGTGCTCTTGAAAGTGTTTTGAAGGTTTTGGAGATATTTCCCGGATGAAATGCCAAGTGGACTACCGCCATTGAGGGGTATCCAACATCAAATTGACTTTATCCCGGGATCCCAAATTTCAAACAAACCGGCATATAGAAGCAATCCCGAAGATACAAAGAAGTTGCAAAGGCAAGTGGATGAATTCTTACCAAGGGCTTGGTTCGTGAGAGCTTAAGTCTGTGTGTCGTGCCCGTAATACTTGTCCCAAATAAAGATGGCACATGAAGGATGTGTGTGGACTGCCGAGCGGTTAACAATATCACGGTAAAGTATCGACATCCCATACCTCGATTAGATAATATACTTGATGATCTAAGTGGTTCTAGCATCTTCTAAAAGATAGACCTTAGGTCCAGTTACCACCAAATCTGTATGAAATCGGGTGATGAGTGGAAGACCGCATTCAAGACCAAGTTTGGTCTATATGAATGGTTGGTGATTCCCTTTGGCCTCTCCAATGCACATAGTACCTTCATGAGACTAATGAATCATGTGTTGAAGCCATTCATTAACAAATTCATGGTCGTCTACTTTGATGACATTTTGATATATAGCAAATCATTAGACGACCATGTTGATCATTTAAGGCAAGTGCTTGAAGTGTTGAGAGCCGAGAAGCTCTTTGCTAATTATAAGAAATGTGCCTTTGGTGTTGAAAAAGTATTCTTTATTGGGTTTGTTGTGAGTGCCCAAGGAGTGGAAGTGGATGAGTCCAAGGTAGAGGCCATTAGAGATTGGCCTACTCCCACTACCGTGTTTCAAGTTAGGAGCTTTCATGGTCTTGCTAGCTTCTATAGGAGATTTGTGAGGGACTTTAGCGCCATTGCCGCTCCACTCAGGGGATTGGTGAAGAAAGACAAACCTTTTGTGTGGGGAGAGCCTCAAGAGAAAGCCTTCCAAGAATTGAAAAGTAGATTGAGTACCGCCCCTCTATTGCAATTGCCCGACTTCGAAAAGGCATTTGAGATTGAATGTGATGCCTCGGAGGTGGGAACTGGTGCTATTTTAATGCAAGATGGAAAACCCATAGCCTACTTTATTGAAAAATTTAAGGGTGCAACCTTGAATTACTCTACGTATGATAAGGAGTTGTATGCCCTAGTGAGAGCTCTTGCTCATTGGCAACATTATCTTTGGCCTAGAGAATTTGTGATTAAGAGTGATCATGAGTCACTCAAGCATCTTAGGGGTCAAGAAAAGTTGAACAAGAGGCATGCCAAGTAGGTAGCGTTCATTGAGAGTTTCCCTTATGTGATTCAATACAAAAGGGGAGCCAAAAATGTTGTGGTGGATGCACTTTCTAGGAAGTTTTCTCTAGCCACCACTCTTGCCTCCAAGCTCATGGCTTTTTAGAGCATCAAGTTGATGTATGCTCATGACCCAAAGCTAAAGAGCATTCATGAAGCTCTTGTGAAAGGAGAAAGAGTTGAGAAGTACCAATGGGTAAATGGCTATATCTTTAAAAATGGTAGAGTTTGCATACCCGAGTCCTCATGGAGAGAATTGCTTGTTCAAGAAACACATAGTGGAGGACTCATGGGTCACTTTGGATGGAATAAAACCTTGGCCATTCTTATGGAGCAATTCCATTGGCCTAAAATGGGGTTGCAAATTGAGAGACTCTGTAATTTTTGCCTTGAGTGCAAGTATGCTAAGTCCAAATCGAACCCCCATGGTTTGTATACCCCTCTCCCCGTACCTACTAGCCCGTGGATTGATATTTCTATGGATTTTGTTATGGGATTACCACGGTCTGGGGGACATGATAGCATTTATGTTGTCGTGGATAAGTTTTCCAAGATGACTCACTTCATTCCATTTAAAAAGTGTGATGATGCACAACATGTCGCTTCTCTATTCATTGATAATGTGTTAAAGTTGCATGGTGTGCCTCAAACAATTGTGAGTGATAGGGACACTAAGTTCCTTAGCCATTTTTGGAGGAGTTTGTGGGGTGCTCTTGGCACCAAGTTGTTGATCTCCACGTCCCACCACCCTCAAACGGATGGACAAACCGAGGTGGTGAATCGAAATTTGGGTGCTCTTGTTAGAGCTATGACCCGAGGTAAGGGTGGGACTTGGATTGACAAGTTACCTCTTATGGAGTTTGCATATAACAGTACTTTACATCGCATGATTGGTGTGACTCCATTTGAGTGTGTTTATGGCTTTAATCCTTTGATTCCACTTGATCTAACCCCTTTGCCCAAGGATATGATTGTTAGTTTTGAAGGAAAGAGCCGAGCCAAGGCGATGCTTGAGATCCTTGCCAAAGCAAGGAACAACTTGGAGGAAGCCCATTCCAAGGTAGCCATTGTTGAACCCCCAAAAAAAATAACCCCAAAAGGCTAAATTTAGGAATATCAACTGAATGGACTAACTCTTTTAGAGTTTTTGGAGTCGCCACCCAATTTAAGAAAAACAGGGAACCAAATAAGCAAATGCGTGCAAAAACTCCATTTTTGGAAAAAGGCAGTCTTTCAAAGATTCTAAGTAAGAGGTTTTGTTAATTTCGAAAGAATGTTTTCTAAGGCAATTCCGAAATTCCGTAAAATACGGTTAATCCGACAGGTTTCCAAATATTTACAAGTGCGCTTTTCTTGTGAAAGAATTATTTTTAAAAAAAATAATAAATAATAATAGTAATAATAATAAGAATAATTAATCGAATAAAAGTTTATTTGCAAAAATATTTTTTACTTGCATGCATTTGCTAAGATGGCCCAAATTTGCAATACTGAAATAATAACTCCAAAAATAAAGGATAATGAACGTAAAAGCAAAGAAATATACAAACAATCAAATATTATATATATTAATAAATGAAATATTCTACATGTTATTTACATAGATATCCTAAATAAAGGGAAGCTAAAGTTAAAGATAGAACCCGGAAAAATTGACAGAACTCGCGGGAGTCTTGAATTTCTAAAATTCCTAAAGGGTCTCATTTCTTTAAACTTGAGCCTGAGCTTGACCCCGATGCGACTCCAAACCAATGCAAATCATCCCGATCGGTGAGTTAGCCAACTCGATCCCAAGTGTTCATGTCAAATGTACCTCGCAAAAATATAAAAATGAATTAATACGACAATAAAGTGAAATGAAAAATAATAATAATAATAATAATGAAGTAAGGGGTTTTATTTTGTAAAGTTTAGGCTCAAGTTTGTATGATGGGTCGAGTAGAGGCTAGGGACGTTGGTACGGCTGCAAACACGCCGGCCGGTGGTGTTGCCATGCCAAGTATCAATCTCGTTACTCTATTCGACTTGCTTTGCATTAAAGTGCATACATTCATCATCGCCTATTTGTTTTTCGGGACGTGGGGACCGGACTGTTAAAGTGTAGTATCCATTCTAAATCAATCAATATTATCCGTCAGTTCATTGTATTTCCGTCAAATCATTGTGTAGGCCTCAAATTAAAATATTTTCATAGGACAAGGAGTATAGTATCATATACAAAACCAGTGAGATAACATCAACATGAGCCGTGTACTACATAGAAAATAGATCAACAACAGTCAATACCAGCTAATGAAATGTCCAGCTGCTATTCAAAAGGCCATCACCAGCCAAACAGCTACAGAACAATCCAATACACGGTAACACCATCCAACATCATCATAAACGGGTTTAAATAGAACAGTTCAATCATGGATCTGCAGCGTGATTAGTAACGGGAAAATAAATTCTCCGATGAGGTTCAAACGACCAGACATTAACAGATAAAACAACAAGAATCAAATAACGGGTCAAATAATTTATAGGGCAACAGTTAGGTCAATCTCAAAAATGGCGAATGAGACAAGAACATGAACAGGCGCGCCGGATTATATTTTCTGGCAAGACAACAAGCAAAGCACCAGTGACCACAAAACATTTAGTGAAATCAACAGAAACAGAGTAGCAGTCAAACGAAATGAGGAGCGACCGCCAGCCTGGTTTCTCCGGCGAGAATTCCGACGACCTTCGCTGGCATCACTGCGACTCAACCCCTTACTTCCGACGTTCCTCTTCTTCTTTCTATAACAATTGGCCCAAATAAAGAAAAACATAGGAAGGAAGTGATCTGTGATTGTATTTTCGGTGGAACCCGACGAAAGTGCTACCATCAGTGGTGGGTTCTCACTGCCTCCGATCTTCTCCCCCCGCCGATGTTTTTAATCCCTCTGTTTCGATCTCCTCTTACCCTTTCCAGATCTGTTCTGATCTTTGGTGTATTGTATGTAATGGCGTGCGGGAATGGCGAAATTGAGAGGAAGCTGATAGGGGTCAAATCCAAATCAGTGTGTGGGGTGAGGGTTAGGGTTTCTCAAAATTGGGCAAGAAGAAAATTGTGTGTTGTATAATATGCACGTTGCGTAGATAGGCCGAGATTCAAAGTGAATAACGGTTCTGACCATTTTCTTTTAAAAATCACGAACTAACTTCTATTTAAAAATTAACCCTATTTTGAAAATAATTAGACGTTAATTTGAAAATTTTTGGACAAAATTGGGTGGCAACAACTGCCCCTCTTTACCCGAAAAGCATGAAAGAGTTTTTAGGGTAAAGAAGTTGACGAAAAATCAATTTTGTCACGATAAAGCCAAGGACTTCGATTCCAAAGACCAAAGTGCGAGGCTTATGGATATGGCCGAACTCCGGTTTCTGAGTTGCCTACATATCTCGGACTGAAAATCAAAGACGAGATAGTAACGACTACTCAAGCGTGGGAAAAGAGGCTTGTAAACACCTAAGTTATAAAGATGTGGTCGACGACACACCCATAAAGAGAGGTTTACACGGACATAGCTTCCACTGCATCTCGATCACCGAGCCATCTTGTCTTCAATCTCAAACCTCAGACTCTAGGGTTAACAAGAGACTTACCTGTAGGGTTGATGACTTATGCGGGTGCGATTCTTCAGGTCTTCGTTGACGAGTCTAGCTCATATCAACGATTGTCCCAGTTCACCACTAAGAAAAGTTCCATGTTATGCTCCAAATGCTGCTGCGGTGCTGCTAAAAATCCTGTAATAATCTCAACAAACGGTAAGCGAGCAAATGCTAATAAACTGTAATAATTGGAATAAGAAATAAATAAAGTGATAACATAAAATTGTAAATACGGTTTGTGATATCATCAATAAGTTCTTCTTTCGATCAACGGCGAGGTGCTCCGCCCGGGGAACCTCTAGGCTGATCATTATTCTGAAACAGTAAAGCAAAATACTAAGTAAAGTGAGAATGTATTTACAATGCAATGCTTTCATAAGATAAGTCGACTAACAAGACATGATGTCTCAAGCCGACTTGTCTTTCTTTATCATCTACTTCAAATATAATATGCCAATATTACAAGACAACCGACATCGTGAGACACTCCGAAAGTGGTGCCTCAAGCCGACTTGTCTATCACTATCATCTACTTAAAATATAACATGCCAATATTGCAAGACAACCAACATCGCGAGACACTCCGAAAGTGGTGCCTCAAGCCGATTTGTCTATCACTATCATCTACTTCAAATATAACATGCCAATTTTGCAAGACAGCCGACATCGCGAGATACTCCGAAAGTGGTGCCTCAAACCGACTTTTCTATCACTATCATCTACATGAAATATAACATACCAATATTGCAAGACAACCGACATAGCGAAACACTCTGAAAGTGGTGCCTCAAGCCGACTTGTCTATTACTATTATCTACTTCAAATATATTATACCAATATTGCAAGACAACCGACATCGCGAGACACTCGGAAAGTGGTGCCTCAAGTCAACTTGTCCATCTCTAATCTATTCAGGCTTCAACATAACATTTATTTTGAAATAAGAATCATAAAGATAGAAATGCCGCCTGTTCGGCAACAAACCATGATAAGCATAATGCTTCTATTCATGAAGAGGCAGTTTACAACACAATCTTGTACTATGTTTCAATCACTTGACAAAACGAATGAGACATCCGATCTTGAAGTATCCAGTGTCTCAATGCAACTTGAAATAAACCTACATATCCTATTTACAGGTGGATGAACCCGAATTGTTAATTTATAAGGTGAACGGGCCCAAAACGTTCATTTATAAGGCGAACGAGCCCAAAACGTTCAATTATAAGATGAACGAGCCCAAATCATAAGATAAAGCAAAAGACACAAAATTCATTAATGCACGTGCTTCTTCAAACTTAGCAATATCTGCAAATCACCACAATAGAATTTTAGCAGATGTTCTCATAGTGGAATTGAAATGAAACTACTTTTAACAATTTGCAAGATTTGTAGGATATAGAAATTCTGCCTTTCGGCAATAACCCATGATAAAGCGTAATGCTTTAATTATCTAGTGGCAATCTGCAGCGTGAGCTTGAACTGTGCTCCAATCATTTGATAAAGCAAATGAGACATCCAGTCTTGAAGCATCCAATGATCCAAAATGACTTGAAGTAAATTTGCATATCCGATTTAAGGGTGGATGAGCCCAGATTGTTCATTTTTAAAGCGAACGGGCCCAAAACATTCATTTATAATGCGAACGAGCCCAAAACGTTCGATTATAAGGTGAGCGAGCCTAAATTTGATAGTAGCCTATGAAATAAAGTTGCAAATTGGATTAACTAAGGCAAGATAATGCAAAACAAATAAGCAAAGCTGGATCATATTGCTTGTATTGATAGTGCTGCAAAGCGTTGAATGCTGCCTTCAGTTCATAATGAATCTGATGTTCAATTCCTGCAAATTTAAAGTAAATGTGTTGGAAAATGAGTGAGTAATAAGGTAAAGGATATAATGAAAAAGAAAGAAATAGATTTGCGGTGCATATACGACAAGGCGAATAATCTCCGAGAAACTGATGGTTGACCTGAAAAAGTAAAGCAAGGCATTAATTTAAAGCAAATACAAAGACATAATTTAAAGCAAGTGCAAAGCAAAGCAATGCAGAAATATAATCAATCGCAATAGCCATTTGATAAATCAATTGGCGAGACAATTGGGCAATGATGGCCTTGGGCGGATTGTCAATTAAAAATAAGGCAATGCCTATTTTGGCGTGATTTGAAAACATAACGCATGCCTCGGCTTCATTGCTTATTTGGGAATGAAAATCATAGAGGTAGAAATGCCGCATGTTCGGCAGTAACTCATCGCAAAGCCTAACGCTTTAAGTCATGAAAAAGGCAATGCGACACAATCTGCAAGGCAAATTTGAATGCGCGTTCAATAAATTGTTCATCCATAGTACGAATGATCCTTTCATTGCAAGTTTTCATGTTCCTTCTCTCAAAGAAAAATTATTAGTTTCGGGGAGGAAGGGGGAAGCATTTGATTTGTGCTGACTTGATCTTGATCTTATTGCTGCTGCTACGGCTGTTTTCTTGTCTTCCTCGGACTTGCATTTGCGAATCAGGTTCAGAAACTTGGCTCATGAACTTAATAGCATAGGAGTTTTTGAAAAAAAAAATAGAGGTAGGGGTAAATTAGTTTAATGCAATATAGTAAGTAAAGCAAGCATGCAAATGATCTCATGCATTTTGAAAATTTTTGCCTTGATTTAAACATGTGACGTATCTTAAAACAAACTGAACGTCCTTTGCCTTGGACTTTGCACTGTTCGCTTAGCCAATTATAGAGTTCTTGCCAACTCATCTTTAATAACCAACGCTGCTTCTTGCAAAATTCTTCCCCAGTTATTATCTTTTGCATCTCCAACTCGTTTTGTAAAAATTGCCCCAGTTGTCCTTCTTGGGGGAAAATAAAAATTTTAATGCTAAAGGGTCTAGCCCGGTGGGGGAGCCTACGTATCCTTCCTTGGGAATCAGACCTTGCATAGTTCTGCATGCAAATTGCCCCGGTTTAATAGTACATCCACGTGAATTTCTTATTAAATGCATTGCTGATTATATTTTGAAAAAATTGCATATAGACTACGTCTTACCAGCAAGCATTAAATACTCTTTATGCATTCTGCATCTTTCCAGTCATCTTCTTGAAGGATTCTCAAAGAAGAAAATTTCATTTATAAGAATAACACTGCTTCAATGCCATATACCAACGAATAAAGCTGCCTCAGTTGAAGTTCTAACAGTAGTGCGATATCCAAAGAGCGCAGACAATAACTTTTCAGTGTGTCGTTTTCAAACAGTTCAGTTGCTTTGCCATACGTCACAAGCAAAGCTTTGGCAGGTTTATCAATTTTAATTTTAAAACAGAAACAAATATAAACGCAAGCGTAAATAATATAATAAGAATGCGATGCATTTTATTTTAACTTACATAAATTCAAAATGAGTTGATTCAGTTTAACATAAGTTTTAAAATACAATGCAATTCAAGGCCTCAATCTGAATTATAACTGAAAATAATGCTACTAAGTTCAATCGCCAAGTCCTTTCAAATAATGCCATTAGCTTATGGTACTGCATCATTCACGAGTTAGAGCGTCTACCCTCAATCAGATCTTGAATCTTGCATGATTTGCATGGTCAACCATTTTACAAATCAAACTTCTGCTAGAGAAATAAAAAAAACAAAGAAACCTTGGTAACTATGTTAGTTTGCATGCCATTCATAAGATTGCAAACAAGCTAGCACCACCTAGTATTTAATGCATTTTGAGCAAATAAAGGAAGGCAAGCAATTAACATGTGACAATCACAAGTAGTTGAGCGTAAATAAATATGCAAACGCATCCTGCCCTGTAAGGTGCCTCTTTGTACTAGAGGTAAGCCTAATCGCGCAAACAAGTGGTAACGAAAAATAGTTCATGCCAGTTCTGAGCAACTCAGATTTAGAATAAGTAATAAATAATAATAATAATAGTTGTTAACAATCATCTCTCCGCCTTGATATTGCAATTCCGTTATCCCAACTATCTTCCAAAAGTTGGCGTCAATTTGAAATTCTAACACAGCTCATGCTCTCCACAACATCTGCACAAAATTCTAAACCCAAATGCCTAAAACCTGAAACAATCCTCCATACCTTTTGCAAACATCCACACTCCTCCAGGCACAACTCCCAATTATTTTACCACATCCAGGGGGTGAGATTTCCAACTGCTTTCACAATACCAGATTGCAAATCATAAAATGTTCCAATTGACCTTTTACAAGTAAAACCTCACTGGTCCGTGGCTTTGGAGAAGCCTCTCAGCTTCCTAGGTTTTGCAAGGCTCACAGACCTTGTTCATAGGGCTCCTCACTGGTCCTCAGCTTTAATCAAGCCTCTCAGTTTCTTAGGTAGCCAAGACCTTACTGGTCTTCAAGGAGGGGCCTCACTGATCATTCAAAGACACAGGGGTTTCGCTCTCCTAGCATGTGACAAGCATACTTCAATTTTCATGAAGTTGCAGCTGGTCAGTCAACGTAAACCTGTGCACACACAGATCTTCATAAGAGAGACCCCACGGATCTTTTAAAGACACCAGGGGCTTCACCTCTTAGATCTCACCGTACCAGATTATCTCCAAGATACAAACTAACCAAATCTGCCTAACTTTCCCCAGACCGCAATTTGTCTTGTTCACAAAATTCTGCACTATGATCTCAAATTCTCCGTGGACTGCTATGACCACACAAATTCTGCTCTTCAATTTTCTAACCTAAAAGAAAAAATAGGAGACAAAATTCTTAATCTAATTATGCTCAAAACATGGCTAGGACTGAGGATTCGTTATCACATAGCACATAATATGCATTGTCATTGGGTTTCAAAAACCCGTCGACGTAAGGGTAGTTTCCTAACTATGGAGGCAGTACCAAGGACCGGGTCTAGACGAAGGTGTAAATGCATGCATGCTCCTACATCTCATTCTAAGAGTGGGTTAACAGTTGAGGCTAATAGGTGAGTGGTAGGCGGCTTCATGGTCGAATTACTCCCACGACGATCCGCTGGTACACCAACTCGTCAAAGGGTTCTTTAGCAGAAGAAAGTGCGGGTGCATATGCACACACCTCGTATATATTCTGAGTGAGAATGCAAGAGGTTCCCAGGAGTGGGGGAAATATGAACGGAATGCCAATTTATATATGTGCACAAATAAGGGTGTAGTGACATGCTTTTCGTAGCACTTAAACAAACAGATATAATGAAGTAAAATGAATTAAGCATGCTAGTTGCAAATAATTGGAAACCTTTATGGTCAAAACCTTTATTGCTCCCCAGCGGAGTCGCCATGCTGTTGAACTTGTGCAAGCTAAACCGGAGTTAAGCTAAACACAAATAAACGTGGGAAAAAAACAACAAGTAAAGATAGAAGCAAGACAATTCTTGCTTCGATTCAAAGTAACATTGAGGAACTAGTCTCAAGCTCGATCAAATCAGAGGCAAAGAATACCTATACTAAGCAACAATCCTCAAGAAGAACAACGCTTCTTGCAAATTGAATGACAAAGAAGAAAATGTTCAAACGATAACACCGAATGACACAAGTTCTTTGAAAATCCCACGTTGGGGTTCGGGCTCTATCAGAGACACTCAAATAGCGACTGCTATATCAATATTCATCAAAACTAGCTACTTATAATGAAATGCAAAGGAGTATATATAGACTACGGTAGGGATAAATCAGAAAATGGTCACAAGCGACCAATAGGAGTAAGCCATGCAGGGCTGGATATCTGAGTGTTCGGTCACTCCTTCAACCGATCACTTGAAATTCGAACACTTCAGCTCGAGCTCTTGACTTCGGTGCTCTTGACTCGGCTTAAGCTGACTTCGGTCGTTCTTTCTTGGATTGTTTGTTTGATTTACTTCGGCACCGAGGTTGACTACTCGTTTGGGTTCGGTCACTCCCTTATTCGAGCTCAATCTTATAGATGAAGCCTTCGGTTCTTGAGCTCGGCCACTCAGCTTTGGAGTGGTTGCTTTCTCCAGACCAAGCTAATTGAATGTGGACATCATGCAACAGCTTAGATTGGCTTCATGTCATCGGCCTCGGTGGATCGAACACTTATTCAGCAAGTGTTCGGGCTGCATCATGCTCCCCTTCTTGAGAAGATTTCGTCCTCGAAATCGAGCCCTCTTCATCCTCCAAAGTTTGACCTACAACACAAGGAACTAAATCAGCAACATTAAAGGTGTTGGACACGTTATACTAACCAGGGAGGTCGATCACATAAGCATTGTTGTTGGTTTTTCTCAGCACTTGAAACGGACCATCCCCTCGAAGAGCCAACTTTCCTTTCCTTTGGTTCGGGAAGCGTTCCTTTCGGAAGTGAACCCAAACGCAATCTCCCTTCTTTAGTTCCAACTTTTTACGCCCCTTGGTTTTCTTCGATGCAACCTTTGTATAAGCTTCCTTGATGTTCTTCTTCACCTTTGCATGCAACTCGATCAAGGCATGGCTCGCCGACTACCTTCAAAATCAATAAAAGAATCTCAAGGCAATGGGGTTAAATCAAGTGGAATCAAAGTGTTAAAACCATACACACATTCGAACGGAGTCATTCCAATCATTCGATGCAATGATCGATTGTATGCAAATTCCATCACGGGCAACGATCAGCCCAGTTTCCAACCTTGCCTTTGGTGAATGCTCGAAGCAAAGATCCCAAGGTTTAGTTGACTGCCTCGGTCTGTCCATCAGTCTGAGGATGGTGAGACGTCGAGAATAGTAGCTTGGTGCCGAGGGCACCCCATAGATATTTCTAAAAATGACTCAAGAATTTTGAGTCTCGATCAGTCACAATAGTATGAGGCACACCATGCAATTTCAACACGTTAGAAATAAACAAAGTAGCTACATGTTGTGAATCATCACACTTCTTGCAAGGAATAAAGTGAGCCATTTTGGAAAAATGGTCAACTATGACGAAGATGCTATCATGTCCACCCCCCGACCTCGGTAACCCCATAACAAAATCCATGGATATATCAACCCACAGTCGATGAGGAACAGGCAATGGAGTATACAAACCATGAGGGTTGGACCACGATTTAGCTTTCTTGCAATCTATACAAGCATTGCAAATCTTTTCCACATCTCTTTGCATTTTTGTCCAATGGAACTGCTTGGTCAAGATACCAAGAGTTTTGTCGACACCGAAGTGTCCCATCAAGCCTCCGGAGTGAGCTTCTCGAACCAAAAGCTCTCTCCATGATGACACTGGCACACAAACCCTCCCATTCTTGAAGAGGTAGCCATCGTCCTACTGATATTTCTCAACCCTTCGGCCACTCAAGATTGCGTCAGGAACGCTTTTCAGCTTGTGATCTTCTTTTTACATCGACTTGATGCTTTCGAATCCCATGAGTCTCGAGGAGAGAGTGGTCGCTAAGGCAAGTTTTCTTGATAGCGCATCAGCCACAACATTTTCTTTTCCCTTTTTGTAATGAATTACATAGGGAAAACTTTCATTGAATTCAAACCATTTGGCATGTCTTCGATTCAATTTCTCCTGACCTCGGAGATGCTTCAAAGATTCATGATCACTTTTAATTACAAACTCTCGAGGCCACAAATAATGCTGCCAATGGGCGAGTGCTCGAACGAGGGCATACAACTCCTCGTCATACGTCTAGTAATTAGCAGTTGCACCCTTAAGCTTTTCGGGTTAAGTAAGCGATCGGCTTCGATTCTTGCATAAGCACTCCTCCAATCCCAGCTCCGGACGCATCACACTCGACCTCGAATACTTTGCCGAAGTTAGGGAGTTACAACAATGTGGCAGAGCAAAGCCTCCGTTTCAACTCTTGAAAAGTCCTTTCTTGGGACTCTCCCCATACAAATGGATGGTCTTTCTTTACCAGCTCGGTCAAAGGAGCTGTCACGGTGCTAAAGTCACGAACAAACCTTTGGTAAAAACTAGCTAAACCATGGAAGCTACGAACTTGAGATACCGAGGTTAGAGTTGGCCAATCTTTGATGGCTTCGACTTTCGACTCGATACCATTAGCACTCACAATGAATCATAGAATGACTACACGCTCGACACAAAAAACACATCTCTTGAAGTTAGCATATAACTTCTCTTCTCTAAGCTTATCAAGCACTAGTCTTAGGTGTTCGACATGTTCATCCACAGATTTACTATAAACAAGTATGTCATCGAAGTAAACGACAACCAACTTATTTATGAACTGTTTGAGCACATGGTTCATCAGTCGCATGAATGTACTCGGTGCATTAGAGAGGCCAAAAGGCATCACTAGCCATTCATAGAGACCAAATTTGGTCTAGAATGCGGTTTTCCACTCGTCTCCGGGTTTTATTCGAATTTGGTGGTAACCGGACCTGAGGTCTATCTCCGAAAAGCATGAAGAACCACTTAACTCATCGAGCATGTCATCTAATCGAGGGATAGGATGACGATACTTTACCGTGATTTTTGTTGACTGCTCGGCAATCAATGCACATTCGCCAAGTTCCATATTTCTTGGGGATAAGGATAACAGGAACGGCACAAGGACTCAAGCTTTCTCGAACAAGGCCTTTGTTCAGCAGTTCATCAACCTGCCTTTGGAGCTCTTTGGTGTCTTTGGGATTACACCGGTATGCAGGTTTGTTGGGGATTTGAGACCCCGGTATAAAGTCATTTTGGTGCTCGATTCCTCTCAACGGAGGTAATCCACCTGGCATTTCTTCGGGAAACATGCCTCCGAAGGCCTGCAAAATACTTTGTACAACACTAGGCAAAGGGTTATCATTAGAAAAATCATCATTACAGTTTAGAAAGATACCCTTGTGCACGAGGCAAATCATCATCTGATCGTTATCATTGCCTCGTAGATACTCTCCGGGTTACATGATTGCACAGATGGTTCTTCCTTAGGCGGTGATTTTTCTTCGGCCATAATTTTTGTCCCAACCTGAGACTTAGCTTTGGCCACTTCTTTCAATTCTTTCATTCGTTTATAGTCCTTGCTGACTTGTTTTCGAGACAAGAGTTTAAGTATGAAACTTTTCCCTTCGAGCTTAGCAGTGTAAGTGTTGGATCTTCTATTATGAACAACCGACCAATCATACTGCCACGGTCGACCTAATAATATATGACAAGCTTGCATCCGTACCACATCGAACATCATGTCATCTTGATATTCTCCAACCTTGACCTTGATCCACACTTGTTTGACAACCTTCAATTCTCCACACTCATTTGACCATTGTAAGCTGTAAGGATGGGGATGTTTCAAGGTAGGTAGTCCCAATTATGAAATCAAGGTTTGGCTCACCACATTCTTACAACTACCCGAATCAATGATCATCGAACAAACTTTCCCCCTTACTCGACATCGGGCATGGAAAAGGTTTTCTCTTTGGTTGTCCTTTTTTTAAGTGTCATGCAGCTCAAATTCCTTCGAACTACAAGAAACATTTCCAGATGATCAGCTTCGGTAGCTTCACGACCATCTTCATATCCAGCTCGGTCAGTCTCCTCAAAATTTTCCTCCTCGGTGTCACTCGCTTGCTCACAAACATCTCCATTGTCGAGCACAAGCATAACTTTGCGAGTTGGACACTTTTTGTCCATGTGACCATAAAATTTGCATTTATGACACTGAATACTTGAAGCACTAGGAGAATTAAGTTGAACTTTAAGTCCCACTTCTCCTGGCTGGTTAACGGTCACACCCCTCTCGAAGGGTTTCTTCGGCTCTCAAACAGTGTTAGCACTGGCTGGATTCAGATTCTTCCAATCTTTACCTTGGTTCAAAGGAGTTGAAGTAGTGACTCATCGGTACCGGTTTGCTTTAACGTCCTTAACCCATTTCTCAGCTTCGATGGCAGCATGAAACACATCTTCCAAAGTTTGGTGCACATGCAGCCTCAATTGAGATGACACATCTCGAGCCAAGCCATTTTTGAATCGAATGATGGCTTTCTCGTCATCTTCTTCTATGTCAAGAGCCAATCGAATTCCCGCGAACTCATCATGATATTCTTCAACCGATTTGGACCCTTGTTGCAACTCGAAGAGCTTTCAAAGTTGTTCATGCCGATATTTGGCATTCACATACTTATCATCCATTGCTCTTTTCAACTGCGTCCATGTGTGACCTTGGGATAGGTATTCCTTCATCTCAGCCTTTTGTCAACCTTCCACCATGTCGATGCATATGCCTCGAACGAAGTAATTGCATGTGCAGCTTTTCTCTCTTCGGTCAGCTTATTGGTTTTGAAGATTCGCTCAAATTTAAGCTTCCAATCAAGATATTGGTCTGGATCACTAGTTCCTCTGAAGGGTGGAATAGTGATCTTGACACTGTTCAAGTTTGAATCTTGAGCACCTCAAATCTGTTCGGGATACTTATCATAATAGTCATTAGCCTCATGCTCAATATTTCGATCAACATTTGCGCCTCGGCCTCGACCTTGGAGATTTCCACGACCTCGTTGAGCCTGCCTTCGTTGAACGAATGGTGGCTCATACTTATGTTCGCCTTCGGAAAATTCTCCTTTATCGACCCCTTCATCAACGACCATAACTTGTCTTCGGGCCATTGGAAGTGGTACTCTTTCACCTCGGGGAATACCCAAGTGCTGATAACCAGCTTAGAGATTGCCCAAGTTTTTTTGTTGATCTTTGGGGATTGCCCAAGTGTTGTATAGCTTGGGGATTGCCCATACCTTCATTTCGAATAGCCTCATCCTTCAACCATTGTCAAACGAGCTCAGCAAATTGCTCAGGTTTCATTGGAGTGGAGTTGCTAGTTCCAGAGCCGGACCCATGCATGGCCACGGACACACTACCTTGCTCGAGGTTAGCTACTCGAGCACTCACTCCTCTTATGTCGGCACTAATGCCTTGTATCGCATCCATGAGATCGGCTAACTACACCTCGGACGCCTCAATGCCCTTTCCTTCGCCTCCATTCCCAGCCATGGTACCTACACAAATCAAAGACCAAGTAATATGTTAAGGCTAGAAATCACCTCACACACTCCCTCACCTTTGTTAGGTGGCACTCGGGTCCACTCAATTTATGGGTTCGATTTTTAGTTACTCAAGAATTTGTAGCCAATGGCTTCCTCGGTTGATCAACTTCTGTCAGTTCCTTCGAATTTGACAAGTTACACTGTCTCCTTCGGGAAGAGTGACCTGATATGACTCGATGGAACGGACGGTATTTACTCTGCGCTCGGGAAGTCAAAGAATTTTTTCTACGAAATTTGGACTTCGATCACCCCAGGCACAAGTTCCTATAAGCTCAAATGAGTTAGTACGACCTCGAGTAGGAAGAATTACTCCAGAGATCCACTAACTCGATTTATCGAACACAAGAAAAGTGAAAACCTAGGAGAATCTACCCTTCGATTCCTTTTCGGAATCCCTTCGAACACACCAACTCTTGTTCGTACAAAAGTGGTCCATCATTTGTATGGATAGGGTTTTACCTTATCCAATTTCCCTTTTCTAGCCGACAAAATTTTTACCTGGGGTTTTGATCTTTACACTTTACCCCTTTCTTCTTCAATAGAACAATGAAACTTTTACTCCGGCGTCACATTCCAAAATTTTTAACACTTTGGGTTGTTTTCACTCCGGTGACTTTCAACGTCGGAGGAATTAGGTTCCAGAAATCGAGCTAAAAATATAGCTTGCTTCGTCCGTACACTATTACAATGTAACAATTTTCCGGCATACGGACGGTGGTTCACAATAGTGGAACTTTGAATTTTAAGCTCAAAAATCTACCCAAATCAAAAGAAAACCTCCAGTTTCCAACAGTAACAACCAATAACACACTGGGGTTTGTAACAGCCACCAGCACGTCAAAAACAGTCCAAAACACGTCGAGAAACCCTAGTCGCCAATCGTGTACGACAGGTGCTCGTTGGAACCGTTGGATGATGGTGAACAAGAATCAATGGTTGTTTAATTCAAACAACCAACAATCAAACCAAAAAAATTTTGAATTGTTCTTTTCTACTTTTTTTTTTTTTTTTTTTGTAAAACAACACCACAACAACAACAATCAACAACAAGGAAGAAAGCTGAAACTGAAGACACAATCGCACGAATAAACGAACAGGATTTGAGGTTGTAAACAAACTCAAACCTTGCTCTGATACCAAGATGATGCAAGCTAAACCGGAATTAAGCTAAACACGAAGAAACGCGGAAAAACAACAACAAGTAAAGATAGAAGCAAGACAATTCTTGCTTCGACTCAAAGGAATATTGAGGAACTAGTCTCAAGCTCAATCGAATCGGAGGCAATATATACTAAGAAACAATCCTCAAGAAGAACAACACTTCTTGCAAATTTAATGACCAACAAGAAAATATTCAAACGATAACACCGAATGACACAAGTTCTTTGAAAATCCCACGTCGGGGTTCGGGCTCTATCGGAGACACTCAAATAGAAACTGCTATATCAATATTCATCAAAACTAGCTACTTACAATGAAATGTAAAGGAGTATATATAGACTACGCTAGGGATAAATCAATAAATGGTCACAGGAGACCAATAGGAGTAAGCCATACAGGGCTGGATATCTGAGTGTTCGGTCACTCCTTCAACCGAATACTTGAAATTCGAACACTTCAGCTCGAGCTCTTGATTTCGGTGCTCTTGACTCGGCTTAAGCTGACTTCGATCGCTCTTTCTGCGATTGTTTGTTTGATTTACTTTGGCGCCGAGGTTGAGTGGTCGGTTTGGGTTCAGTCACTCCCTTCTTCGAACTCAAGCTTATAGATGAAGCCTTCGGTTCTTGAGCTCGGCCACTCAGCTTTGGAGCGGTTGCTTTCTCCCGACCAAGCCAATTAAATATGGATATCGTGCAACAGCTTGGCTTGGCTTCGTGTCATCGGCCTCGGTGGATTGAACACTTTATCAGCACGTGTTCGGGTTGCATCATGAATCCCCAAAAAATAACCCTAAAAGGCTAAATTTAGGAATATCAACTGAATGGACTAATTCTTTTTTGAGTTTTATGAGTCGCCACCCAATTTAAGGAAAACAGGGAACCCAATTAGAAAGTGCGTGCAAAAACTCCATTTTTGGAAAAAGGCAGTCTTTCAGATATTCTAAGTAAGAGGATTTGTTACTTTACAAAGAAGGTTTTTTAGGCACTTCCGAAATTCCGTAAAATACGGTTAATCTGACGGGTTTTCAAATATTTACAAGTGCGCTTTTCTTGCGAAAGAATTATTTTAAAAAAAGTAATAAATAATAATAATAAGAATAATTCATCGAATAAAAGCTTATTTGCAAAAATATTTTTTACTTGCACGCATTTGCTAAGATGGCCTAAATTTGCGATACCTAAATAAGAACTCCAAAAATAAAGGATAATGAACATAAAAGCAAAGCAATATACAAACAATCAAATATTATATATATTAATAAATGAAATATCCTACATTATTTACATAGATATCCTAAATAAAGGGAAGCCAAAGTTAAAGATAGAACCCGGAAAAATACAGAACTCGCGGGAGTCTTGAATTTCTAAAATTTCTAAAGGGTCTCATTTCTTTAAACTTGAACCCGAGATTGATCCCGATGCGACTCCAAGACAATGCAAACCATCCCGATTGTTGAGTTTAGCCAACTTGATCCCAAGTGTTCATGTCAAATGTACCTCGCAAAAATATGAAAATGAGTTAATACGACAAAATAGTGAAATAAAAAAAATAATAATGAAGTAAGGGGTTTTATTTTGTAAAGTTTAAGGTCAGGTTTGTATGGTAGGTCGAGTAGAGGGTAGGGACGTTGGTACGGCTGCAAACACGCTAGCCGGTCGTGTTGCCATGCCAAGTACCAATCCTGTTACTCTATTCGACTTGCTTTACATTAAGGTGCATACATTCATCATCGCCTATTTTTTTTTCGCGACGAGGGGACGGGACTGTTCAAATGTTGTATCAGTTCGAAATCAGTCAATAGTATCCGTCAATTCATTGAATTTCCGTCATATCATTGTGTAGGCCTCAAATTAAAATATTTTCATAGGCCAAGGAGCATAGTATCATGTCCAAAATCAGTGAGATAACATCAACAAGAGCCGTGTACTACATAGCAAATTGATCAACAACAATCAACACCAGCTAATGAAATGTCCAGCTACTATAAAAAATCTTATCAACCAGCCAAACAGCTGCAGAAGAATCCAATACACGGTAACTCCATCCAACATCATCGGGCTCATCATGCTATACTCGCGGGGAAGGAAAAACGACCAGTTTACGCTTTAGTAGCTACCGTTTCACTGGCTCTACTATTCACTATTGGTTTAATAGGAACAGTTCAATCATGGATCTGCAGCGTGACTAGTAACCGGAAAATAAATTCTCCAGTGAGGTTCAAACGACCAGACATTAACGATAAAACAATAATAATCAAATAACGAGTCAAAGAATTTAATGGGCAACAGTGAGCTCAATCTCAAAAATGGCGAATGAGACAAGAACATGAACAGGCGCGCCGGATTACATTTTCTGGCAAGACAACGAGCAGAGCACCAGTGACCACAAAACGTTTTATCGGCGAGAAACCTAGTGAAATCAACAGAAACAGAGTAGCAGTCAAACAAAATGAGGAGCGACCGCCAGCCTGGTTTCTCCGACGAGAATTCTGGCAACCTTCGCTGGCATCACTGCGACTCCACCCCTTACTTTCGACTTTCCTCTTCTTCTTTCAATAACAAATTGGTCCAAATAAGGAAAAACAGAAGAAGGAAGTGATCTGTGATTTTATTTCCGATGGAACCCAGTGAAAGTGCTACCACCAGTGGTGGGTTCTCACTGCCTCCGATCTTCTCCCCCCCACCGGTATTTCTAATCCTTATGTTTCGATCTCCTCTTACCCTTTCCCGATCTCTTATGATCTTTGGTGTGTTGTATGTACTGGCGTGTGGGAATCGCGAAATTGAGAGGAAGCTGATAGGGTCAGATCCAAATCAGTGTGGGGGGGGGGGGGGGAGGGGGGTAAAATAAGTTTTTTAAAGAATAGTTGTAGTGTATAGATCTCATTATTTTTTGGATGTAGTTGTAGAAGGAAGATGATGAACATTGTAAGAGGCTATGGTTTAAGGTTTTATAAGGGTGAGGGTTGGGGTTTCCCAAAATTGGGCTACAAGAAAATTGTGTGTTGTATAATATACACATTGCGTAGATAGGCCGAGATTCAAAGTGAATAACGATTCTGACCATTTTCTTTTAAAAATCACGTACTGACTTCTATTTAAAAATTAACCCTATTTTGAAAATAATTAGCAGTTAATTTTAAAATTTCTGGACAAAATTGGGTGTCAACAGCCGCCAAGCTGAACAAGGGGAGGAAAAAGTTGGAGTTCAAGAAATGAGATTGGGTGTGGGTGCACTTCCGCAAAGAGCAGTTTCCAAACCATAGAAAAGGGAAGTTGGCACCCCGAGGAGATGGACCATTCCAAGTGCTTTCTAAAATCAACAACAATGCCTACGTGATTGACTTGCTCGGTGAGTATGATGTCTCCATTACTTTCAACATTTCTGACTTGACTCCTTTTGATGTAGGCGATGAAGGGGCCGTGGTTGATGATGCAGTGATTTCGAGGACAAAATCCTCTCAAGAAGGGGAGGATAATGCGGGGCAAACCATCACAGTACCGTTCACCTGGAGTCAAGCCAAAGAGGTCCAACACGCTCACCTAAGCTTGGTGTGGAAGGTGCTCTAGGATGGAAGCCTTGGAGGCCATTTGAAGAAGTACAATATGATCATGGCCCAGGCGCTCCGCCTAGAAGAACCAGGCGCTCCGCCCTGAGAGCTGTACAGTTGGGCACTCCGCCTAAGGGCCGGGCACACCGCCCACGTAAGATTCTGTCAAAAAATTGCACGAGCTCCAGGCGCTCCGCCCAATGCTCTGAAGACCCGAGAATTAGAGTAGTATTTTACTGTTTTGACCCTGCGTGGTCTATTGCCTTAATACCCAACTTGTGGAGCATTTTAGACCTTATCTAGACTTGGGAAGGACCCTATAAATACCCAAGTCTTCTTCTATTTTCATTAGTTTACTTTGAATATTGAACTTGTTGAATTGAGACGAATTCTCTAATGGAAGAAACCTTTATCTTTTGGCTTGACTCTATTGGTAGTACCAATTGACCTTCATTCCAAACCCGACCGGGCCCTTTGCAAGACCCAGGTGTGTCTTGAGAACCGTCTGAATACTGCAGGTAGATTTTGACCCGAATCGAGTGTGTCACAGAACCCATTCTCCGTGGCTACTTCGTAGGGAGTTCAAGATCCGTCTTGCTCCTTTATCTTGTTATTTTCGTTTCTGCTTCTACCCTGCATCAATATTGAGCTTTTAGCCCCCTGAAGGATAAGTATTTGAATTAAGGCCAAAACTATAATTGGTCAGTATTTTTACTCTATTTGTGCAAATCCTCGAAGTGTAGAACCTTTACCCATAACATTATGCTAAATTTTAGGTTCAAATTGCGTGAAATGTCCATTTAAAGCCATAGCTGGATATTTTAGCATAATTCTCGGTGGGATAGATCTCTTTATGTTTAAATTATTCCATTAGCTCTCAATCTAGTTCGTGCTTTATATTATGGCATTATTTTGTAGTCAATTTGAATCCTTTTGCATAGATAAGCCTATTTTGCATATTTGTCCCACAGATTAGGATATATTCCCAAAACTCAAATTCAGTCGGGAACCACCTTTCGTGGGACATGAAAAATGCCTAACGCCTTTTTCCTGAGTCATAAGGACTTCTTACCCTTAGAATCTCTTAGTAAGACCTACCCGGAGTAAGCGTTTGGAAACTTAGACAATGTAGAAGCCCTAATACGCCTAGTTAAAAACTATGTCAGTTGGCGACTCCAAAAAATGAGTCTTCCTTGTCAAACCCAACCATCGAACATAACCAGCTTGAAAAATAGGGTGCGACAATGATAAGGCATTAGAGAATTGCTAGACTAAATGCAAGCATGACTTGGCTTCTGGCTTTTTCTTGAAGTAGATTATGAAATATTCTTTAGTTCCTTGGGGAAAGTGTTGAACAAAATCACAATGACAAATTTAGGATGAACATATTAGTGCACCCTGATTTTCCCAAGCCGTTAGGTTCGAAGGTCGAGTTTTGACTACAGTACTCTTATGAGTTTGGTTTGGAGTTACCACCTAATAATTTATTTAAACATGCGTATTAGGTCATCTAATTTGTATCTAGTTAAGGTAATTAACTCCGGGTTGGTCTACATAGTATCGGATTCTAGGTAAGAACTTCTAGTATCATGAGAAGAAGGAGTTACGCACATCACAAGACCTACAAAAGGTGGTTTCCGGTCGAATCCAAAAGTTTGGATTACGGGAGAAGATATAAAGTAGGTATACAAATATTGTCTATTAGTAAAAATAAGAAATTTAAAAAGTCCGGACTATGATATAAAGGTTAGACAAGATTTAAAGTTTTAAAGACAAATTTAAACTCCGCTATGTCTAATCCCTCAAAAAGGGCTAAAATATTAAATCTATCTCAAATTAAGACTATTTATGCAATTTAAAAGTTAAAGCTTCATCTAATCTACCAAAAGTGTCTAAAAGATTCACCACCTGTGCCATGCTCTAAAAATTCCTAATCATAGAGTGTGTGTGTGTGTGTGTATATATATATATATATATATATATATATATATATATATATATATATATTTCTTGCAGGTGACTAAGATTCTTTCGATGATGCCAAAATGGGTGGAAGGAAATATTGGGTTGTTTGTGACTCAGCTTCATCTATTTATTATTTTTCTTTGATATTTTTCATGCTTGAGTATAGATTATGTAGGAACTTGGTAATATTTGTTTGTCATCACAAAAAATAGAGAATTATTTGAAGTATAAATTTTGAAGATGGACAAATATAGAACTTGGTGAAGGACAAGTTTCACATGAGAAGACTCTACTATACGAAAAGATGCTGAATCACATTCCTAGTCCTATTTGGAAAAGAATACGTAAAGGAACAAACTGCAATTCTAGGCGAAATAGGAAAAGTAAATGCGCTATTACAATTAAAATCGTTTCCCCTATGGACTGGAGGCTTTGAAAAAAGGCTACCACCTCAAACAAATAAGGCAAAAGGAGATAAGTTCAAAAAACATTAATAAGGGTGCTTTTTCTTCCACAGTTCGGAAAGGTTTTCTAGTTGGAGTCTGCTTGTATTTTGTGCTCTAAAATACATCGTTCGTGGCTGCTGAATTCATTCACTTCGCGAGAGCAAAGCACATGCAAACCAAAATATTGATTGACCGTGAGTGAACAAGGCAGAGCTACAATTGAATAACCAAGTTTAGAAGTAGTTTCTTTGTTAAGTTCTGAAGCTTTTTTAGATCTCTATTATAAGTGTAGAGTTATAACCTAAATCTGCTTATTCTAGAAGCATTGTATTAGGTATTTTCTTGGAGAATATATGTTCTAATAAGCTATAGTTTAGGTTAGAGGAATTTAGGTACTAGAATTTAGTTCCTTGGTTATTGAGTTCTAACCTAAAACTTGCTCGTTTGTCTTAGTGAAAGATTCTCAAATCGTACAGATTGGGTGGTATATTTTTCTTCCTTGAGAAAGGAGTTCTCCACATAAAAGTACATGTGTATGTTTATATTCTGCAAAGTTTCTTTCGTGCAGGTTTTAGGCTGAACCTTATCGAGAACCTGGTTCTTTGTGAGACATTCAAATTACGAGCAAGTTTCTAGGTTAAAGCAAACAATTGGGCAAGACACTATTCATCCCACACTCGAATGTCTAGTTTGATTGATAGAACAAAGTTTAAGGGTATAAATAATTTTATCCTTATTGAATAGGTAGCATGATATAGTTGGTATGCTCGATGAGAGCATAAAGCATCGGGTAACTATCACTAGAGAACAATTTTGACTTCTCAGAATTTCTCATTTAGCATTACGTAAATCAAAATATTACAATATAAATTAATCATTTAAAAAGGAATATTTTCCTTTGAGCCAAACAGAAGTGTAATTGAGAAAATTTTATTTAAAATTAATTTTAGGATAGAATCACATATGGTAAATTATTTTTGTTGTTCAGTTGATTTTTTTCAAATCAAGAGAATATAAAAAGCGATAGGAAAACAATTGTATTTGCTTATATATTTGTATAAAATAATAATTTGCTAATTTTATTTGATAAGGATGGTGTACTCCTGTCATGTTTATGCTACTTACAAATAACAAGTAACAATTTATTTTAAAATGAGATATTTGATACTATCATTATATATTATAAATTTTTATTCAACTGATTACAACAGTAATTATTTCAAGCTGCAATTACCAAATAAGTTAATTATTTCAAACTGCACTAAAGCAATGTTGACATTCAACAATGATTTGTATTGAGGCAAATTTAGGCATCACAAATTAAAACATTACAAAATTCGTATTTTTTCACGAATAAAAGGTACATGTTTTTTTTTTTTTTTTGAAGTATTATAAACTTCAGCAAATTATAATCAAAATACTAGCAAACCTACATTAACTAGTCAGATGGTAAAAACACAACAAAGGGAGATCAATATACTTCTCCTATTAGGATGGAGATCAAAACACAAGAACGGAAGATCAAAACTCTCCTCTTGTATCTTCTTAGTTGGATGGGGACCAAAATACAAGAATTAGGAGATTGAGCATCTTTCAACTAAGAGATAGTATGATGTTTTCCCTAGTAAGCTTAGAGATTTGGTTAAGCAGTACAAATAGGAAACAAAAACAATAAAATGAGTGGGTGCACGTCATATTCCTATGGGGAATCTTACTTCCAAATAAACATGGGTCATCCAACAATTGTTCCTTGTTACATAGAGTCGTGATAATGTAAATAAGTGTTTATGTAAAAATATTTATGGCTAAATCTTATGCGTTTTTGGACTATCATATGTGATGACTTTTTGGACTATCCACAAGCAGTGCTTGGTCATATCTTATTTTAAATAGACTTTGTAATACTTTAATAGAAAATTGTGGCTAAATCTGATGTAATTTGGTAAGATTTCAAGTTATGAGTGGTGATGAAGCATAGGAGTAAAAAAAGATGAAGAAAGCAAAAAGAAACTAATCAGAGAGTCAGAAACTCGGGGGAATAAAATTAGTACAAGGATCATGGAAAAAGTATGGGCCGCACAATCAAGTTTGAAAGGGACGCCTGAAAACTCAAGAACTGTTATAAGTACTTCACAATCAAAAGTGCAGCAATTGCTTGTATTATTCAACAAGCATAGATTATCATGTTAATGGAGACTATAGTTATCCAAACCTAGTTAATTAGATTAACCTATATTTGTCATAATCCAAATACTAAATCTATGATGGTACTTAAGAGCTTCTACCCTTAAATGAACCAATTCATTAAAACATTCTTGTTAATCTGAGAAAAACATTTAAGAAGGAAACTGAACAAGAAATGTACACTGGAAGACTTAATGATCTTCTGATAATGTCACGAAACAAAATCCTAAAAAATCGTGAGGGCATCTGAACTAACTCCGTCGGACGAATCCACTCGCTAAATTAACAATTAATTTCAATAATATTGATGAAACAATATAATAAAATCCAAAGATGCGGCTTTAATATCAAAATACGGGGAATATCCTAAAATACAAGAAGAAGGGCTAGTCCTCTATCGTAAGTCATGAACATCTAAAATATAAATTTCTGAATGAAATATCCCGAATGTCTCAAACAATAAATGACATGAATGAAATAACTGAAAGGTACGGTATCACAGAGCAATGAAAGTTGGCCCACCGCTGATATATTGGAAATCTTCAATCTCTAGCCATAGGGCTCACTAATACTCGGAACCGTATTTTTCCGAATAAATAATAATAAAAAAACCAGAAAAACAACGCAAGTAGATAGGACTTACTAGGTGAGTAGACTAGTTCTTATGAAAGACAGTAAATCAGTCTAAGCATGTTGTAATCCTTTATTCTATAACAACCAATATCAATAAAGGAAACCAACAACTAACCTCAACCCATAGAATAACATAATATGTGGATAACCTCCGACATAGATAGTGGACCAACTCTGAAATAGATAGTGGTAAAGTTCCAAAATAGATAGTGGACCGACTCAAAAATATTATCAATTGTACCAACTTCGACATAGTAAAGCAATCATACATTTCCAGGCTACAAATCTATAAGCCAATATAAGAATCCGACACAAACTAATGTACGCTCGTAATAAATAATCGAATCATATTACTTGCACAAAACCTCTAACCTGGTACGTGACCACGCATCCGACCATATCATGAAACATGTATCTAAATTGCAATACATTAAACAACAAGGTAACAACAATCACGAGCAGATACGATCCAGGAAACAACACATGTTCCAAGTATAATTAAACACAACAAAAAAGTATAAACGATTACACCTATCACAATGCACATATAAGGAATGTATGCATAATATCCTGCATGGACAAATTCTACCAAAGAAAGGGATAGAACCACCTACCTCTGTTTGAAGAAGGAAACCACTACTCAACAACTACTTTTCCCAGCCGAATCTCCTCCAAACTGTCTTGCTCTGATAATTGTTTCACCAATTTACAGCTGTTAGGAATGAAACTTCCTACGGGAAGAGCTCACTCTTCCTTCTCTCCTTCGGCTAGCTCAATTGACGCCACTAATTAAAACCTTTGGCAAAACTCCTATTTGATTTGCTAGGTCACTTTTGTAAAGCTTTAGCCAAAACAAACTTCTCTCAACTAGTTTCTACTATAAAACATAATGTGATTAGGCAGTTGAGGCATATCCCGCCCCACTTCTCCACATTTTATTTTTTTATATAAAAGAAAACCAATTAGTTCAAGTAATGTCTAATTGGTCCAATAAGTATTCCTCATTATATCTCTAACTCTTCTTCCAACTCATAATTTACATGCAAAATTTTCCAATGATAACAATTAAAGTAAATGTACTACAACTAATGGAATAGCTAAGAAAATAATATTTATAAAATATCGGGTAATTACATTCTCTCCCACTTAAACTATTGTTCGTCTTCAAATAATAGTTGATGTCCGTCCAAATGACTATGACCGACCGACTCTCAAGGGCTTTATTTAAACCACTTTCTGAACTTTCAAAAATTTTGATAGGGTCTCTCCTGTAAACCGGATAAATACCACTCCAAACCAGATAACAACATACTACTGGGATGCATACCCTGCAAGAATAATTTTAAAAAAAACTAAACACGCCTAAAAAATCTAGGAACTATACGGCCACAAAACAGGCAAATGGACAAAGGACATAAGCAAATCTCATCTAGTCTATGATACAAACCTGAAATCTCAAACAAGTGAGTATTTTTCTCTCACATACTCACCTCAATCTCCCAAGTAACCTCATTATGTGAACGGCTGTCATTGTACCTTTACCAAAATTTATTTTGATCTCATCGTGTGAGTATCCCTTTCCACTATAGCAACTGGAACCTCCTCATAAGCTAGATTTGCATCCAACTGAATGGAATTAGCTTCAATAACATGAGTAGGATCACAAACACACTTCCAAAGCATAGAAACATGAAAAACCAGATGAACCGCCATTGAATCAGACTCAACATGTCCTTCTTTCTGAATTCATCACACCCTGCATCGGTGACACCATTAAGTAAATCAAATCACCCTCTGTAAACACCAAGTTTTGGGTCCTCCTATTTGCATATGATATATGCCTACTCTGAGCGGTCCACAAGCGATCTTGAATATTCTAGACCATATCCAAACTCTACTTTACATAATCTAGACCCAAAACAATCACCTCACCAGACTCAAACCATCCCATTAGAGAGCAACACTTACACCCGTGCAAAGCCTCACACGGTGTCATCTGAATTGAAGACTAGCAGCTATTATTGTAAGCAAATTCTGCTAGGGGTAAAGGTCATCCAAATGACCAACAAATTCCAACAAACAAGCTCTCAATATATCCTCTAAAATCTAAATAGTCCGCTCAGACTGGCCATCCATCTGTTGATGAAATGCAGTTCTAAACCTTAGTACCCAGCTCTTGCTGAAATGACTGCAAAAACTGTGCCATCATTTGAGAGCCTCAGACAGAGATAATTGAAAGTGGAGTACCATGCAACCGAGTAATCTGCTCAATAAAAACCTGAGCCAACTTCTTTGATGTATAAGTAGACCTCAGTGCAATAAAGTGAGCAGACTTGGTAAGTCTATCAACCACCACCCAAACAGATTCATGATGCCTAAAAGTCTGCAAAACAACAACAAAGTCAATAATGATCATCTCCCATTTCCACTCGAGAATAAGTAATGCCTGGGATAAACATGCGGGTCTTCTATGCTCATACTTGAGCTGCTTATAGTTTGAGCATCGAGTAACGTGATCAACAACATTCTTTCATCATCTCCTTCCACCAATATAGCTCACGAAGGTCGTGACACATCTTTATAGCACCGGGATGAATGAAATACCGCGAACTGTGCACCCCATCCAATACTAAATGCCTTAAGTCTCATCAACATTAGGAAGATACAAATGACTATTGAGATGAATGATAATATCATCACCAACTGTAAACTCTGACGCTCCCCCACCTAAGGCCTGATCTCGCAACTTCAACTAATAAGAATCCTCATACTATCTCTCCTCGATCTAACTAGCAAGAGAAGACCAGGCCATTATACAAGAAACACTCTATCAGGTACTGGGCTGAATACTCTAACCCTCTAGTTAGTCAAGGACTGTAACTCAATCGCCAATGGCCTCATATCAACATCTAAATAGGCAAGACTGTATTTAGACTTTCTTCTCAATGAGTCAGCTAATACATTGGCCTTTCTCGAGTGATAACAAATGATAAGATCATAATCCTTGATTAACTTGAGCCATCTACGATGCCTACCATTTAAGTCGTTCTAATTAAATAGGTGTTGTATGCTTTTGTGATCAGTGAATATCTCACAAGGCTCAACAAAAGGATAGTGCCTCAAGAGTTTCAACGCAAACATAACCACTACCAATTCTAGGTCATGGATAGGGTAGTTCTTCGCACTCACTTTCAACTACCTTGATGTATGTGCAATTACCCTGCCACTTTACATTAGGACGTACCCCAAACTGATACGAGAACCGTCACAATATACTACGAACCCGCCAGAAACAGTAGGAAGATTCAACACTGGGAAGTAGTCAATAAGGATTTGAGCTTCTGAAAGCTCGTCTCACACTCCTCTGACCAGCAAAACTGCACCGCCTTCTGAGTTAAAAGGTACAGCAGGGCTACATTAGAAGAAAATCCCTGAACAAATCAATAGTAAACCCTGCCAAGTAAGGGAAGCTACGTATCTCTGTCAGAGAAGTATGTCATGGCCAACTCTAAATTGCCTCAATTTTCTTCGAATGAACTTTAGTTTCTTCACTAGACACAATATGACCTAAGAATACTACAAAATCCAACCAAAATTCACACTTGGAGAACTTGGCATAAAGTTGATGATCTTGAAGTGTCTGTAGAACGGGTCTCAAGTGCGTCCTCATGCTCCTCTCGGCTATGGAAATAAATCATGATTAAATAAAGATTATGATAAACAAAACAAGTAAGGCCCGAGCACTCAGTTCATCAAATGTACAAAAGCTATTGGGGCATTTGTAAGCCCAAGCGACATAATCAGAAACCCATAATGACCATAACAGGTCCTGAAAGCCATCTTTGGGATGTCGCTCTCCCGAATCTTCAACTAATGATACCCAAATCTGTGGTCAATCTTAGAAAAGAACTTAGCTCTACAAGTGATCAAATAAGTCATTTATAAAACGTAACAGATACTTATTATTAATTTTAACCTTGTTTAAATGCCTAGAATCAATGGATATTCGCTTCAAGCCACCCTTATTCGTAACAAATAATACTCGAGCGCCCCAAGGTGAAACACTGGGTCTGATAAATCCATTACTAAGTAAATCCTGCAATTGCTCCTTTAAATCTCTACGCTCAGCAAGAGACATGCAATAAGGAGAAATAAAGATATGTTGCATGCCCAGAATAAAATCTATGCAAAAACCATTATCCCTATCGGAGGAACACCGGACAAATCCTCTGGAAACACATAAATGAACTCACGAACAATAGGAATAGAATCAATAAATCGGGGACTCCATGCTTGTGTCTCGAATCAACGAAAGATCGGTCTTAAGCTTTCGAAAGCTCGACGCATGTTTTTAAAACTATCAAAATTGAACCCCTTCCTTAACGAGCCAATATACATCTGCTAAAACTCAAGGAACTATGAATCCCCTCAGAATTTGATTATGGCCAACTTTAAACTAACTTAGTTATTGTGCAACGAGCCTTGACACATTTACAAGGTACAATGAGATGTCATTACTGACTACAAGCATCAACGAAACCAAAATAAGCTTGAAAACTCCATACATCAAACCCACGGAAATAATACTAGCATTTCCAAGCTCAATAGATATATTAAGAACTCATATTACCTATCGGAGTCATAAAATAACCATACTCAAGATATCTCACTATCGAATCTCCAACTAATGTTATCAAGATCTTGAGTGGATCTTAAAGAAAAATATCATTAAGTTGTAATAGATGCAACAAGTCATCCCGATATAGAAACGATACGAAAAATTATTGTACCTACCAGTGGAATACTTATCAAGTCCTCAAGAAAACACAACCAAAACCGAATTAGTAAACAAAACTCAATAATAGCATTTCAAACCAGATATGCCAAATATTTGATACCCACTTTCCAACCAATTCTTGTAACAAGTGATAAAATACTAACAATCAATACACGTGTTGACAAAAATAGAAGGCCAACTATATCGAGAAGAAACAAACCAACAAGAGAATCCAAGTCTTAAGCTAAGACTACACGTGCTGTCAAAATTCATTCCACATCCAAGAACCTCGAATAACTGTCCAGAGATTACCAAGTTGCGCACAATTAATACCGCCACCTATAGAAAAGCATGGAAATACTTCAAAATTAATGAAACTCGGTCTAAAGATAGCTATCACATATGTACAAGTCTGGTTCAACTTAGTTACTCAACTTTGTTCTAAATCATCAAAATCCCAATAATACACAAAAGTCTCGACAAAACTTATCACACTGAAACCATTCCCTTTTTCCCTTATTGATTTATTGAAGTCAAAGCAAGCTGAAATCAAAATTTCATTTTGAATCCACGAGCTTTACATTTGACATATAACATTTCTTGCCTTCATTATGATGCTACCAAATTCGTCAATGTCTTGCTAGAACAATTAACCTTCGCAATTGCGAGAATAAACATTGGAAAATTTTAGTCCTTCACTTTCAAAACTCAAACGCACGAGATAAGGAATGAAAAAAGGAATTTTATTTCACTAAATGCCACCATATCCCCTCGAAGATAAGTACATACGTCTCTGTACTGATCAACGAGGCACTATTGGATAATTCATGACTTATCAGGACACTAGAACCTGACTCTGATACCAATTGTCACAACCTAAAATCCTGAAAAATTGTGAGGGCACTTGAATAAACCCCGTCCGACGAACCCCACTCACTAAAATAACAATAAATTTCAATAATATTGATGAAATACTATAATAAAATCCAATGATGAGGATTTAGTATCAAAATAAGTGAAATATCCTAAAATACAAGAAGAAGGTCTAGTCCTCTACCATATGTCATGAACATCTAAAATATAAATATTTGAATAAAACATCCCGAATGTCTCAAACAATAATTGACATGAATGAAATAACTGAAAGGTGCACCACCATTGAGCAAGGATGGTTGACTCACTGCTGATCTGTATGAAATTCTCAATCTTTAGCCACGTGGCTCAATGATACTCAAAACTGTATCTGTCTGAAAAATAATAAGAAAAAAACAAGAAAAACAACGCAAGTTGAAAGAACTTAGTAGGTGGGTTCCTATGAAAGACATTAAATCAGTCTAAGCAAATAATTAATAGAATAGAGGAGGAAGAAAGAAACATGTTGCCCTTTATTTAATAACAACCAATATAAATCAAGGGAGCCAACAATTAACCTCAACTCATAGAATAATATAATATGTGGACCAACTCCAACATAGATATGGACCAACTTTTAAATAGATAGTGGACCAACTCCATAGAAATAATCAATTAGACCAACTCCGACATAATAAAGCAATCATACATTTTCAGGCTACAAATTCGTAAGCTAATATAAGAGTCCAAAATAAAATAATGTACGCTCGTAATAAATAATCGAATCATAAAGTACTTGCACAAAACCTCTAACCTGGCACGTGTGTCCACTCGTCCGACCAGATCATCAAACATTCATATAAATTGCAGTACATAAAATAACAAAGTAACAGCAACCAGGAAAAAATACGACCACATGTTCTAAGTATACATCCAAACATAATAAAAAGGTGTAAATGATCATACCTAGGGTCATGCAAAAACAAGGAGCATATGCAAAATATCTCGCGTGGACAAATTCCACCAAAACAAGGGATAAAACTACCTGCCTCTATTTGAAGAAGGAAACAACTACTCAACAATCACTTTTCCCAGCCAAATCTCCTCCAAACGGTCTTGCTCAGATAATTATTTCACTAATTTGCAGAACTCAAATGACGTCACTAATTAAAACCTTTGACAGAACTCCTATTGATTTGCTAGGTCACATTTGTAAAGATTTAGCCAAAACAAACTTCTCTCAACTTGTTTCTACTATAAAACCTAATGTGACTAGGCAGTTGAGGCATATCCTGTCCCACTTCACCACCTTTTATTATTTTTATTTAAAAGAAAAGCCAATTAGTTCAGGTAATGTCTAATTGGTCCAATAATTACTCCTCATTATATCTTTAACTCTTCTTCCAACTCATAATTTACATGCAAAATTTTCCTATGATAAAAATTAAAATAAATGTACTACAACTAATCGAGTAGCTAAGAAAATTATATTTATAGAATATCGGGCCATTACAGATAATAACATAAATTTGATAATTTGAATATAAAGACGGAGATAATTTACACCGTCCCAAAATACAACAATTAATAATGGAAACTTTAGGAACTTAAATTAATAAATAAAACACTGGGTTTAAACCCGAATAGAAATACCATAAGGAAATATTATAACATTACCACGAACTATGTGGCAGTATCCACTTATAAAGCTGAAAGATAATGATCAACAGGTTTAAGAATGTCCGTTGTACCTCAACTAATGAACCTTCAACAACAATTGTAAGGGAGTAAGTCTCATTAGACCACGTAAGATCCTCGACAAACCCTCATTTCCTTAATATTTTTAAAACCAACCTGGTAGATAGTATATAGATAAGTTTGTGCAATAGAAGTAAATCACAAGATAAAGCTTCTTAAATACGGACATAAAATAAATCATAAATTAAAGGGGAGCCTAGCTCACCATAAATTAAGAAGGAAAATCCAACTTAACGATAATATCAATAACCAGAGGGAGCCTAGCTCGCCATGCCCATAATGTATAATCGGTGGAAGCCTACTCAACATTTTCATAATTAATATTCTGGGGGAGTCTAGCATGCCATGCCCATAATACTAAGTCGGGAAGCATACCTCGTCATGTCCATAATAGTGATCCTGCAATCGACAAGTCAACGTAAGTAAGGATGACAACTTTGAACTTTAAAGTGTGGCATAGTATTGAATTAAGTGATCCTGAAATAATTATAAAAGTCTATCAAAGAGTAACTTGTTTCCCAACATATATGTTCATTCTGGGAGATTAGTTTGGAACCTTATTGAACGAGATACTGATAAAAAAAAAAGCTATTTGTATTATATGCATGTGTGTTGTTTTTCTTTCTAGTTATTGCATTGATTCTTGAGATATGCAAGTGGGTCACACGACGCGACACTATCACTTGGGGATCAGGATGTGCGCCATAGTAGTCATAGTTAATTAGGGATGGGACTGCATGCTACAGAACTATGATTATACGGGTTGGGATGTTCACCATAGTATCATATTTAACAACGAATGATTGCAGGTTGCAGTACTATAAGTATCTGGATCGGATTATTAGCCTCAACCTCATAATTAATCGAATTGGTTTGTTAGCTACAGAAATATGTATATGTGCTTGTGTTGGATGTTGACCAACATATGGATTATTTGCTTAATATACAGCTGCAAGGTATGTTGATTAAGTGTGATAAGTGTGTACATATGGTTGAGATAATTGTTAGCTTGGTCTATAGCTTGGTTTGTTAATATATAGCTTCAATGTGAGTTGGTTGAGTGATATATCTTCTGTTTCTTATTTTTCCCCGGCTAGCTTACTTGTTTCTACAAGGTGCCTAGCTAACCCCAACTTACGGAGTCCTTTCGATCACCCCCTATTTGTTTCTTGTCTGCTTATTTTGTTTCGGCTGGTTTTGCTCTAGAAGTACGTACGACTCATGATTGAGGAGCGAAGGCACGATCAGCTATTAGGGTGAGCCATCTCTTAGCCAGAATGGCCACTAAATCTAGCTTTACCTTGATAGTCTAGTTTTGCTCCCTTCGGGAAGTACATGTATTCTTTTGTACTTTTAGATGTCTATTCTGGATAGCCCTAAACCTAGTAGATTGGATATATACTTGTAAGTTCTTCTATAGATATATATAGTCATAGTTATGTTTTTCTAAGTCTTATTTCTTGCTTTAAGTTCATTTCATGTAAAATATCCAAAAAGGGTTCGCCCGACGGGTCAAATGGATGATCTCAAATGCCCGCACGGTCTAGCTAGAAATCTGGGTCATGTCATTTGGTATCAGAGCCCGATTTAGAGCCGATAACGAAGAATTCTGGTGTGACGGCGCAAAATTGAGCAGAAGCGATGATCAGGGGTATACATATGACTCAATGGTCGGCTAATGTCACTTTTGGTTCAATTCATTTGATATAAGGTCGGTTAAGAGTGAATTATAGGTACCAAATTATCAATATCATCCAGATAACAATACTAGACATTTCTATGGCGTTAATTCATGGGGAATGAGGGGTTTGAACCCTAGGATTGTAAAATTGGGGAATTTAGTTAAATTGAACTCAATTATATAATCTAATGGTATAATTAGATTCTTAGGGCTGTGAGGAGTCCGAAAATCTATCGTTTATGGGCTTTCGGCTAAGCCAGACATAGGGCTAGTTTTGCAATTTTCCTTCTTTCTCCGTCTAAAAGTTAAATACTCCTTCTATGGGCACTTATACGTGTGATAATGCTTATTTGAGCTAGACTTGAGGTAAGTGATAGTACCCATTTTTTTGACGTCCTTTGGCCTTATGGATGTCCTATTCATGCATTTTTTTCTATGAATAACTGCCGACAGGGCGTACTTACTACGCCACAACCTTGTGATGAGTTTTCCTTCTGATTATGGGTTGTTATGTCATATTCAGGGTAGGAGAATTCCGCCCTAGGAGCATGAGGATTCCGCTCCTTGCATACACATTGAGTGTAGGAGGATTCCGCCCTAGAGTATGAGGTTTCTATTCCATTCATTGGGCATATGTGACCCCATTGCATCATTTTTCATTCATTTCATGTCAATATATGTGTTTGTTATATGTATGTCACTGTTGCTTGACTGTCTGTGCATTGCTTATATGTTTGACTGTTGTTACTTTCTAATTCCCTAGCTAGCTTAACTATTCTTCGAATTAGCTAGTTATTCCTCGCTTACTGAGTTGTTATGACTCACGCCCTATTTGTTTCTTGTGTTGTCTTTTCGTTTATGCTGATTTTTCTCCACGACCGAGCAAAAGGCGTGAGTGAGAAACATGACGTTTACAGCTACCTATGGTGAGCCAATTTGTTGTTGAGGACCAGATATAAAAGTCGTAGTTAGATCTTATTATCCTGCCTTCGGGAGATGTACATATTTTTGATTTCTTAAATGTTTGATGTGGAGACCACTTGACCTATGTATTTGCGTAGATAATTGTGTTTCTTTTGGAACCCTGCATATGTATGTTTATCTTATATAGTATATGTCCCTTTTGGGACGGGTCTAGGGGAGGATGTCGGTGCCCGCATGGCCTAGCTGAAAATCCGGGTCTTATCAGGAAAAAAGTGACAGAGCATGGACTTATGAATACGACAAGAGTGACAAAGAATTAGTTTCAATTTATGCCTGATAGATCTACAACAAATGTTACAGTCTTGCAAAGAAGATTGATGGAAATTTATTGAGAAAGGAAGAAAGATCTACACATGGTGTTCATTAACTTTGAGAAACACTATATGATTGAGTATGGGGAAACATCCTTTAGTAGGTAATGAGAAGAAGAGAATTCATATGAAATGAATAAATGGTATAAAAGACATCTTGAAAGAAGCTATCACTCGCGTGAGAATGTAATAGGAATACAAAAGAGTCTCTCATATTAGTGGATCTACATCAATGATCATTTTTGAGCCCCTACTTGTTTACTCTAGTTATGGATGAGCTAAAAATATAATACAAGATGATATCCCACGAAGTATATTATTTACTCACGATATTGTATTAATTAATGAACAATGAGGGTTTCAACCAAAAGCTTAGACTATGGAGAAGTACCTTAGATAGTAAGGATTATAGGATAAGTGGAAGTAAGACTAAATGCATGCACTGCAAGTCTAGCTAGCATGAGAAGTGTGAAGTTGATGCGAGGCTTTATGGATTGTTCTAACAAAATGTACATAATTTAGATACGTGGACTCGTTGTTTCAAGAGAATAGAATGATAGAAGAAGATGTTACTCATAGAATAAAATCAGATGGTTGTAATGTAGAAGTGCTACCGAGGTGCTAAGTGATAGAAAGATGCGTATAAAATTGAAAGCTAAGAACTACATAACAGTTGTAACACCGACAATGTTACATAGTAGCGAATTTTGGGCCACTAAAGTCCAGCATATCCTAAGATGAATGTCACAGAGAAGAAAATGATATGATCGATGCGCGGTTAGACAAGTAGATAAGATTAGAAATGACCACATTCAACATAAGCTGCAAGTAGAATGCATTGGGGATACGATGAGTTAATGTTGTTTGAGATGATTTTTTAATGTACAACGTCTAGCTGCAGATGCACCCAATCTGTAGGTGTGAAACTATATATGGTCAGTGAAGGTGTAAGAATGATACAAGGTAGATCTAAGATCACATGGGAGAAAGTTGTCTGGAATGACCTACAATATCTTGGAATCAATATAGTCTTTGCTAAAGATATGACACAAAGCAAGAAAACGAATTTGTATAAAGTGATATATACTAGTCGCATGATTTTGAGCTTAATTTGATAAATATGGTTAATGAGGATTCATATAAGCAAACCAACTCCTTCATAGATTAGGTTCCTTACATATTGAAGGAAATGGTCGTCAAAAAAACAAAATGATGAGAATGTAAAAGAATACATGGATATATATTTCAAAAATAAGAAGAAAAAAATAAGTAAGTGGTCAAATTGTATTAATTTGTATCCTAACACCTAAAACTACCTTCCAGAAGATGTGGTTAACTTTTATTACTATGCTATATATTACTATGGTAAGTAATTTACCAATAAATAGTGTGAATGATATGAACATATGTATATATGTGTCTTCTTAGAACATCTTTAAGCCACATTATTGTTTTGCTAAAGGAATCTCTTGAAGATGGAGAAATCATCCGCCATTGTCCTTTTCTTCACTTTCTTGCTTGCTTTATCAGGTGAAGTTTCTCTCCATTCTTTTGATCTACCTTTCGAATGTCTTAAATGCATGTATATTTTTAAGGGTTATTATATTGAAATAGCGTTAGCTTGTTTAGTATATTAGTATTAGTACTACTATATAAACGCCGAAGTGAGCTGCTTCGTCTAGCCTATGGTTCCGTGCCAAGATTTGCCAAAACAGCCACTTTTTGTAATTCAGTTGACTACGTAGCCAGTTAATACAATATACTATTTTCCAAAACAGCCACTTTTTCGTATTTCAGTTGATTAGGTAGCCATTTTTTGTATATTTTATATTAAACTAATTAGCCACTTTTAGGTTATTGATTGAAACTATAGGTAAAACACTGCCAGCTTTTGAAACTAAAGCACTGCCAGCTTTTGCAAAACAAGTGGTCACTTTAAATTCACTAATTGAATATAAAGTCATTTTTGCATAGCTTGTCAACTAAATACCCACTTTTGATGATATAATCAACTTTTTTTTTTTTACTGAAATTCATGAATTTTTAAGTTGTTGATCATGAACTTTGAAAATATTTTTATAATTTATAATGGTATAGGTAAAATTTTGAGTTAGTGTTTGAAAGCTTGCCAACTAAAGAACCACATTTATATATTACTTGAGCATGGGGTGTAGGACTCATTGGAAAAGATTCCTATATTTAAGTAACAAATGTGTACGTATATACTATATACTAATAGTTTAAATCTTTGTCACGGTTAATATAAAAAAATAACCTACTCTTAAATTTATAATCATTCTAGATGTAGCACGGAGAATTGAGTTTAATTCCTTGAAAACTGTCAGAAAGTGCAGTTAAACGGTTATTAAGGAGACTAAAAAATTAAACACTACTGCTAAAATATTTTATTTGTATAATTCAACATTTATATTACGCTTGGGCCCGGGCCAGTCAGCCACTAGTAGTTGAAGAAACATGTACAAATTTTTTATCTTGAGTAATTGAGCTCAAAGAAAATACAAAAACACGTATATGATCATTATTAAATATTTTTTCCGCATTGTCCGACCCTATGATATTCATCTACCTATAAATAAGAAGCACTTTAGTTGTTGATATGACAGAAAAATGAAAAAATATTCATGTTAGATATTTGCAATAGTTAATTGAATTTTTTATTTAATTGATTTTTGGTATGGTTTAGTTTGATTATTCAATCTTAGGTACGCCATCTCTTACCGTGTTTGGACAAGGTCAAGTGTCACGCAGCATCAGAGTGTCATCTTCCATCTTACCCAAAACCAAACACGATATGATACAATGGATATAGTATTTGCATAACCGGACAAGGATATCTTAGTAGAAACGGTACGACAATCAAGCATGATTTTTCCTCCTAAATTAATTTTTCTATTTAATTAACATTTCTTATGGTTTAATTTTATAATTCATTCATAGATGCGGCATCTCTAGAGGTGTTGGGCCAAGCGCAGAAGTGTCACGATGCTTCCGAATGTCATATTCCATCTTGCCCAAAACAAAATCAAATATGTTACAATGGAATTTGTGTTTGCATAAACAATCAAGGAGATCTTACTAGAGATGGCTACTCAAACAAGCCCGATTTGTCCTCCTAAATGTGTATCGAATTGTATGAGAAAAACGTGCTTGTGTAGATGTAAGAGCTGAAAAATTCAACACATTATAGGAAGCATAAATGAGTGTCCTATTTTATAATTTGACATAAATGAGATAATAATATATTCTCTCTCACTCGCTCTCTCTATATTTACTTCTTTCTCTCGACAAGTAAACTATTGACCTTATACAACTTGTAGTTAATTTAATTATAATCCAGTAAAATTTTGATCAACAATTTGGAAACTCGTATTTCTTGGCACTTAATATTAAGGAAATGACTTCGGATTTGAAGCTAGTGATTGAATCACTTGATTTAATAACATGTGTTCACTTTAAAACATGCAATATTAAACAATGACCCAAGGTAATCTCCTAATTTTATTTATGATTTTCTTGGTTGTTCCAATTGTAGATCTAAACCCTATGTGGAAACCTTGAAGACGTAATTCCATTCTCAAACCATAAAAGCAAATATAGGTGGAGACTCTAAATGACGATATAATCATGACCATCGAAGTGAAGCAACAAGTTTACAAATACTCAATTAATGAATAATCATCCCAAAAATGCGATGATGTATATTAGTAATGCTCGTAGTGTGCCATATCGAATATCTAGTTGATTAGGTAGGAAATAGATTGTCAGGAAGGCATCCTTGGTGTGCACAAAATGATCGTAGTATAGAGAGAGAAACTGAATGGAAAATGTCAAAAAAATGAAGGGATAGCCTGTGGTAAAGAATTAAAGTAACATTAGGCATGATTTTTCTCAATCTCTTCGAGGGAGTCAATGATAATTACGAAGTAAAATGAGTTGTACTCAGCCCAATGGCATTGTTGTTGTTTTTGTATCTTTTATTTTGCAAATTCAAGAGTTCTCGAACTCAACTGCACGAGTTAGGCGTCACATATTTTATATATATATAAGATATATATATATATATATATATATATATATATATATATATATATATATATATATATATATATATATATATATATTCCCGTTGCGCTTTTGAGTGCAGGGCACAACTTTGATCGGTTGGCGACACTTATGACATGGTATTCTTTTGCCAATCAGGTTTTGTTTTAGTGCAAGTAGTATTTCTGATTTACGTCCTTGCAAGTTGACATTACTATGGGAGATCTAGTTATGTGCATGTGCGATTAATGTTGTTTCATATTATGTTTGTATTATGGATTATTTTTTGAGCCTACGAGCCTTGCTTATGGTTGAGATGATAGGGTAAAGTAATTCGACCCTATGCTTTTTGTTGAAGTACGAATTTTGAACAAATAAAGAGCCTGGTGAAGGACAAATTTTAGATCAGAAAACATTACTATGCAAAAAGATGGCGAGTCACATTCCTAGTCCTATTCGTAAAGGAGTGCGTAAAGTAACAGACTGGCAATCCTAGATGATATAGGAAAAGTAAATGCACGATTATTATTGAAATACTATTCGAATAAGGACTGGAGACTTGGAAAAGAGGCAACCACCACAAAACAAATAAGAAAAAGGAGTTATGCTCAAAAAGGGAAACTTTAATGAGAGGTGTTTTACTTTCAAAGTTTGGAAAGGTTCCCTAATTGGAGTCTGCTTGTATTTTCTGCTCTAAAAATACATCGTTGGTGGCTGCTGAATTCATTCACTTTGAGAGAGTAAAGCACAGGCTAATTTATGTATACGTGAAAGAATTCCAAAGCTAAGTGGATCATCATCTGAAGACTAGAACCTGATGAGTATAATTGAGTTTCAGCATGCATCAGTTCTAAGAAAATATGGATGCATTGCAAATAGCCCAATAAGGAACAAACTAAGTTAAGAAGTCTAGAATTGAATTATTGATGAGAAAGTTTGGGTTATTCTCAATGGGTGAGATTGAACCAATCCAGGACATGTTATCAGAAATGAAATTAAGTCTTCGGGAAAAACTTTTACGAATGAGAAACTGATTACAAAGATTTTGAGGAATCTCTTAGATTCATGGGAATCAAAAGTTATTGCAATCATAGAATTCAAGGAACTGGGTAAAATATCCTTAGATGGGCTTATTGGTAACTTGAAGACTTCTGAGCTTATGATGAAGTCATGAATCAAGGAAGAACCTAAGAAGGAAAAGAACCTGGCACTAGAAGCTGCTGAAAAACCTGAGTCTTAAGATGAACGAGCAAGAGCTGGCACGATTAGGGAAGTTTAGAAGGGCATTAAACCTATCCAACACAAAGAGTACTAATAAGTATATAAGAGAAACACCTGAAAAAAAAAATATAATTTATAATCCTAATTATTCTGTTTGTTTCAAATCTAATAAGATGGATCATGTTGTGAAGTAAGCAGAAACAGGCAGTCTATGCTGGGGGGGGGGGGCAATTTCAAGAAGACACAAATCTGATGAGATATTAAAATGACTCTCCTTTTGGCGTAATAGCCATAGAAGATAGAGACAAAAGAAGATCCATTGAAGAACCTGCTATATTCAAAGGAAGCTATTACTACCAATGGAAGGAACACAATATGGATGGTCAACAAGCATGGATCCTACACACCCTTCAAAACCAGTTCCAATGGAATTTGAGTTCCTAAGGGGGTTGACGAACTATATTTAAATGATTTGACCTGGCTCCAAGCGAATGCAATAGCAACAATGTTGCTAAAGTGGGGGCTTGATGTCGATGTTCAAAATCAAGTAACAAATTGCAAGACTACAAAGGAAATTTGGGATCATGTGAAGGCTCTTTACAAAGACAATCTGCAGAAGGATCAGGTTCTTGAAATAGTTAATGTTCCTCTTAATAAGAAATAGCAAGTAGAAGAGTCTCTATTAATGGTAATTGGTGAAGAGGAACCTGTCAATGATCAAACTAAGGTAATATTTACTCATATAAAAATGAATCTTCACACATATTCTCATAGGAAATGTTTTCTGCTCATACTTACTTTAATTGAAGGTTATGAGAGTTTAAGACCTGAGAAGGACCGACTTCATTCAGCTGTGTCTCAGTTAAAAATTGATTGTAGAAAAGAAAGCAAAAATGAATTAAAATCTAGCTTAGCTTCTCTTAAGGAATAGGTTCTTCAAGAAAGAAACAAAAGTTTCAGCTCTAAAACTTGAAAATCTACTATTAAAGGAAGCACATGGTAAGAATGTAATTAGCAAAGTACAAACAAATCTTGAAGCTAAACTTAAATAAAATGAGGTTCTTTATAAAGAAATTGAAAAGAATTGGGTTCTTTAAGAAATGTTTGAAAAAGCTAACTATGAACTTACTAGACTCACTAAATGGAACAGATCCCCTGAAGCTATAATTTGGGTAATTGGCCATCAAAACCAAAGTAAAAAGGCTCTAGGCTATAATAAACCACTATCTACTTGGAAACCTAAAAGTAAATATGTAAGATTACCTGCAATTATGCTTTTCACATTTTTTGGAAATACTGGCATTATAAATAATCTTGCATGACTAGTAAAAGGGCAATACTAAAAAGTAAAAAGTCTATTTTACCTGGTTGGGCTAGAAGATATTGATTCATCAATTCTATAATAAGAAGGGACCCAAGCTTATCTAGGTTACTAAGACTAACCCCCTGATTTGTTTTTACAAGTTGGAGTGGGATTAAACTACCAAAGCTGAATTCTTTATAGTGGTTGTTACAGACACATGACATGAGATACAAGAAACTTTATCTCTCTAAGAATTTCAAGGGGTTAGTGTAGCTTTTGGAGGAGGCAAGAGTGGTGATATAGTAGGAAATGGAAGAGTTGGGAGATCCCTCAATCATGCAATTGATAATTTGTATTGTGTGGATCGGTTGAGGCATAACTTGCTCAGTATCCCTAAACTCTGTGATGGAGGATTCAAGTAAGTTTCACCTCTGTTGTTTGCGTCGTGAAGAACCTGCAGACTAGTGAAGTTTTGATGGAAGGGGAGAGAGTGAACAGTGTATACAAGGCTCCATGAGGTTCTCTTCTTGATAACAGTTCGACTTGTGTGAATGTACTAGAAAGTGACATCCTACTATGGCACAAGAGAATAAGTCATGTTGGCTTGACTTAGTTGAACAAGTTAGTGTCTAAGGAACTGGTTCGTGGAAGGCCAGAGACCAAGTTCCAAGTCATTAAGATATGTGGTGCATGTATAAAAGGAAAACATGTAAGTTCCTTATTCAAGTCAAAGAAAGTGGTGGGTACTTTTAAATCACTGGAATTGATTCATATGGACTAATGTGGTCCTACGAAAGTAACAAGCAGAGGAGGTAAAAGATTTGTGCCAGTGATTGTTGATGGTTACTCGAGATATACTTGGACCATGGCACTAAGTTTGGATAAGATATCCAAGGATGAGGCTTTTGAAAATTTTCATGACCGGAAAAAGTGGTACAAAAGAATCTGAGGTGCCAACTAGGGAGCGTTAGATCTGACCATGGCACTGAGTTTGGAATTGCTAAATTTTTTGAGTTCTATAATGAACACGGTGAGGATTTATCACGACCCCAGCCTAGGGCCGCAATAGATAACTGACACTAAGTGTCGATCATCACTAAACCTACTGATAATCTGCTAACCATGAGTATAACTAATAAAATGAACAAGTATAGGCCTTGCTGATAAGAACTTCACACTCTAGAAAGCCGACAACTCTAATATAAGCTTACATATAAAGACATACTAATTGAATAGGTGCGTATCTAGAGGCCTCGAGGACTGCTGAATTGAACAAGTGTTGGATGCGACAAGCCCCATCATACCCAAACTAGCTGACTGTGCATATACCAAAAGAAAAGTAACTTTGGGAGTAAGCGGAGTGACTCCAATAGTTGGTGAATGGCCTACTAATGTGGCCCAAGCGCTAATCTATCTGTACCTGTGAGCCATGAAATGTTGCGCCCCTGAAAAGGGCATGAGTATGATATGTACAAAGTATGTAAGGCATGAGCATATAATATATCATATCTGAATAAAACTGTAAGTCTGGAATATAATTATGTAACTATGTGCTGATGTATACCACTATAGAGGGAAATATGTAACATGAACTAAACGTGACCTGAATATAAATTGAAGTCTAACTGAATCTGAAACTGAAGAGTGAGATGAATTATACTAATAATTGATTGTAATATGACTGATCACTGGTGATTAGAAACTGTAACTGATAGTTATGAACTGATACTGATACTAAGAACTGGTGGCTGATAACTCAGAACATATAACTGGAACTGAGCTAAAACTGAACTGGTACCTGTCTGGTGTTATGGGTTGTATCCCCCCAAATCAGGTAATTAAACATCTGAACTAGCCTCATGTATAATCATGCAGTGCATACTGTGGCTATACACGCGTATATAACAAACCTAGCGGGTGTTATGGGCTATGTTCACCCCCCCCCCCCAGCAAGTAATATCTAGTCTCTCTAGTCAGAGTGTGTGAATGACACTCGGTCACACTAGGTGCTTCAACTCCCACCAGAACCAGAGGGGTTGTGTCCCCCAGACGGGTAGTATCCTACGTGACCGGACTGTATGTCCAATGTCTAGCCTCATTGGGGACTCCAAATCACACATAATATAATCACAATATAAGCATAATAACGTATGAGGCATAATACATTTGGAAACAATAGATATGAACTCAAAGGAATGATAAGAAAACCCTACATGGAATCATAGACTCAATCTGGAACTGCGAATTTGTCCAAGTCTTTGTATTACTATAAAAATTTCGATAGAGTTTTCACGAAAACTGGAAGATACGCAAAAACAAAACAACACTATTATATATACGAGAATAGATACCCGGCTAAACTAATAGAATAGACACATTAAATGGATAAAAAGATGAGACGATCGGACAGCGTAGCAAATTCGCTGACAGAATCTATGGACAGCCCCACTGCCCCATCTTGCAAACTAATTTTAAGTTCTAAATCAATGTTATAGACTTTATGGTCTGCATGAAATTTATAGATATATGTCTTAGAGTTCCAAAAAATCTTAAATTATCTCAATATCAAATTTTGTACAAAGCGTTATGCTCAAACTACTAACAACTGTCTGAAGATAAAAATAATTTTTTTCAGATTTTGAAATATTTCGTGCTGTTGTTTTGGAAATCTTTTACCTTTGTTTTTTGGTACCAAATTAAGCATATACGAGGTTCCCTGAGGTCATACAAGTTTCTCACAAGAAATACCAAGTTTGTAACTAAGACAAGCTTCAAAAGCTACAAGATAGATGCCTTGTCAAAAGAACGGTTTAGCCTTACATACCTTTGATTTTTTTGCTTCTAAACCTTGTTTCCCTTGAATTTCAAGCCTTCCAAAGCTTCAACAAGTTATAAAACAGCAATTAGACACTTTCCTTAGCCATGAAGTAATTTTAAAACTTAAAATATAGATGAAAAGAAAGGTAGCACGATGTTACCTTCGTCGTGTAGAGCATTTCGATGTAATCAGTCTTCAATTTCGAGTTAAGATTGGCGTTCTTCGTTCCAAAACCCTATAAATGGCTTAAACCTTCATAAAAGCTCTATTCCTATCGTGAATTTTCTGGAAATGATGAAACAGAAGATAAATTTTCCTTTCATAATCAAAACATTTCACTTCTAGCTCTCTTTTGCGCTTATGTCCCTTCTTCTGGCCTGACTTCTGACCCTCATATATCTTTATCCGGACGTCGTATAACCAACTGAGAAAGAGCATTGGAAACTACATTCTAAGACCTTCAATTTGGTATAAGATATGTCCCAAAATGACATCGTAAAGCTTACAAATTTTATTGCTCAAAATGGCTCGTTGCATGGAAATTCTTCACTCAATTTCCCGCAGCTTAATTTGATTTATCTCAAACTTTATATTTAATATCTAAATGTCATATATAGTCATATTATGACTTTAGACTTACTTATATCATGCTTAACATTTTATTAAAATGATATGCGTCACTTTAGACATACGAGGTGTAACAATCTCCCCCTCCCCCCTTAGGAACATTCATCCTCGAATGTTAAACAAAGTATGTAGAAGCATTAAACAAGGATGTCTTATATACTTGAAGTAGTGAAGAGATGTGGATACTTAGTTCTCATATCTTCTTCAGCTTCCCAAGTCATTTCTTCTATGTTATTGCTTCGCCACATCACCTTAACTGAAGGAATGTCTTTCGTCCTTAGTCGACGAATCTGCCTATCTAAAATGGCAACTGGCACCTCATCATAAGTCTACTGCTCTGTGATCTGAACATCTTCTACTGGTACAACTCTGGAAGGATCTCTGACATATTTTTGGAGCATGGAAACATGGATTAATGGATATACCTCCTGAAGGTCTGCTGGAAGGTCTAACTTGTAGGCTCCCCAACTTGTCTAATAATCTAATATGGACCTCTGAATCTAGGGCTAAGCTTGCCCTTCTTGCCGAATCTCATAACGCCTTTTATAGACGATACCTTAAGGATTACCCAATCGCCAATCTGGAATTCTAAATTTCGACGCCGGCTATCTGCATAGGACTTTTTTCTGCTCTGGGCTGCTAATAATCTTTCTATGATCAACTTAAATTTATCAACTTCTTGCTGGATTAAGTCTGGACCCATCAATTGAGACTCACCAACCTTGAGCCATTCTATAGGATACCTGCATTTAAGGTGCCATCTATATGCTGGAATGATAGTTATTACTGTACGTAAACTCTATCAGTGAAAGATGTTCATCCCAGCTGCCTCCAAAATCTCACACACATGCCCTTAACATGTCCTCGAGCGTCTGTATGATTTTCTCGGCCTGCCCGGGAATGAAAAGTTGTACTCAAATTCACTTGTGTAAACTGTGTGCCTCTGTCTAAAATAATAGATACTGGCACACCATGAAGGCATATAATCTCCCTGATATACAATCTAGCATACTCTTTTGCTTCACAGAGAGTTCTAACAAGCAAGAATGTCTGATTTAGTAAGCGTGTCAACTATAACCCAAATAGAATCATGCCTGCTTCGCGTACAAGGCAAGCCTGTAATAAAGTCTATATTTACTACTTCTCTTTTTTAACTATTTACTTTGATGCTTTCTGATGATACTATATGTCCAAAAAAATGCTACCAAACTCAACATGAATTTGCATTTCGAGAATTTGACATACAACTTTTGGTCCTGAAGGATAGTCAACACTGTACGTAGATGTTATGCTTGTTCTATTTCAGACTTGGAATATACCAGAATATCACCAATAAACACTATCACAAACAGTTCTAGATAAGACCTACACACGTAGTTCATAAGATCCATAAACACTGCTGGGGGCATTAGTTAGCTCGAACGACATAACTAGAAACTCATAATGGCCACACCATGTTCTAAATATTGTTTTAGGCGTGTCTCGCTCTCAGACTTTAACCTAATGGTAGCCTGATTTCAAGTCTATTTTCGAGAAGCACTTGGCACCCTAAAGCTGGTCGAACAAGTCATCAAATCTGGGAAGGGGATATTTGTTCTTAATCGTGACCATGTTCAACTATCTGTAATCTATGCACATATGTATAGAGTCGTCTTTCTTTTTCACAAATAATATTGTGGCTCCCCACAGGAAAATGCTGGGTCTGATGAGGCCTTTATCTAACAAATCCTTCAATTGCTCCTTCAGTTCTTTCAGTTTTGCTGGCGCCATCCTGTAGGGAGGAATGGATATGGGTTGTGTACCTGGTACTCCATCAATAGGAAAGTCAATCTCTCTCTCCAGAGGAAGACCATGTAACTCATATGGAAACACGTCAGGGAACTCATTCACTACCGGAACTAATTTAAGAGTCAACGTCCCTTTATTCGTGTCTGGAAGATGAACAGTATGATATAAAAAACCTATTGTGATTAGCTTCCTTGCCTTAAGGTAAGAAATAACATACCCCTTGCCGATGCAGAAACACCCTGCAACTCTATATCTGATTCTCCTAGAAAGGGAAATTGGACTGTCTTTGCTCAACATTCAACCTTAGCATAATAGGAAGACCTCCAATCCATACCGAGAATAATATCGAAATCAACCATTTCTAGCTCAATTAAGTCAGTTGTAGTGCTACAGTCGCCAATCATCACAGTGCAATCTCTATAAACATGCCTAGCTACTACTGAATCACCAACGAGAGTGGCTACCTAAAAAAGTCTAATAGCCTCTGGTTTCATTTTGAAATTTAATAGCAAAAAGGGAGTAACATACGATTAGTGTAGAATCAACACATACACATCGAGAGAATTTACCAACAGAGTACCTATGACTACATCTAGTGAAGCCTCTTGGTCCTGTCGACCAATAAGAGAGTAGGTGTGATTCAGAAGACCGCCTGTTGTAGGAGCTCCACTTCGGCCTCTACCACGACCTGCTGGTGCCTGAGGGACTTGCCCCTGAGGGCGTGCTGGTGCTGAAGAAGCTGCAACTGCTCTCACTGGTAGAGCTGCAACGCCACCACCCCTAGACGGGAAATCTCTCATAAAATGGCCTAACTCACCACAAACATAACATGCATCTACACCAAACTAGCATCGTCCCCAAATGAAGTTTACCACAATCAGAACACCTAGGGTAAAATGAACCACCCTGACCAGAAACACCTCGATGATGGGATCCTGAAGCCCGTGATGTGTGACTAGCTCTAGACTGTGGGGGTCGATCAGATCTCAGCCCCTGAAATCGTGAAGGATTACTAGTTGTTGGCTGCCTGACACTTTGTTGTCTACTAGCACTACACGTCTCACCGAACGAACCTGAAAATCTGCCTCTCTTGGTTGAGCTCTTATCTCTGTTAGCACTTCGCTTCTATTTCCTTTCCTCAAGTTGTAAGGCGAATGCCTGAATCGTGCAATTTCCACACCCAACTACATAGATACAGCCATACACTCACTTACTAAGTGAAAACCAACTCCCGCTACATACCTATTTACCTTGTCCTCCATGTCTGATACATCTATAGGAGCAAACCTCGCCAAAGAAATAAAGTGGAGGTTGTACTCTGCAACACTCATACCCTCTATCTCAATGTCAAAAACTGATCCAATTGTTCTTTACGTGCCTCTGTAGGTAACTCATAGTGGAGGAATGCATCTGAAAACTCCCGCCATGTAGTTGGAGCAACATTTACTCCCCTAGACCTGCTGCAAGATTCTGCAATCTATATGATGCCTATTCAACTGACTCTCTATCTATGGCATGCATAACTCTGAGAGCTCTTGCTACTCCGTCTAGAAAATCCTGGGATCCTTTATTGTACTAGATCTCCTGAAAATTGAAGGCTCTAATATGAAGAAATCACGAATCCTAGAACATGTATCGTCAGCCTGAGGGCCTATATATTGTCGTCTAGCCTAAGTGGCTATAATGCTAGTTAGCAATTTGACGGCCTCCTTCATGTCGTCGTGCTTAAAAGCGAAGATACGGTGGCTTGAGCACCCTTAACCTCTCTCTGAGCAAACTGAGTCTGTGAAGTTCCGGATGGAACCTCTTGTCTAGACTCCTCACGCTCATCTAACTCAAAAAGTACTCTATTGGTGCCCTGGCCAGCAATGACTTTGTGCTTTTGGGCAGCCGTCAGTCTGTTTGGACGAATCGCTACTTTTAAACATTTCGTTAGAAGGCTGAATTATTATTACATAGCTCTATCACACGATCTAGAGAAGAAGGAAAAATAACCATCCTAGATAACATTAGCCTCCTATCTATAAGTGTGGTGCACAATACACCCATAAACGAGACTCTACTGGATACAGTCTGTAGACACCCTAGGACTGAAATATTCTGATACCACTTTTGTCACGACCCCAGCCTAAGGCCGCAACGGATAACCGACACTAAGTGTCGATCATCACTAAACCTACTGATAATCTGCTAACCATAAGTATAACTAATAAACTGAACAAGCATAAGCCTAGCTGATAAGAACTACACAATCTAGAAAGCCAACAAGGCTAATATAAGCTGACATATAGAGACATACTAACTACACAGATGCATATCTACAGACCTCTAGGAGTGCTGAATTGAACAAGTACTGGATGGGACAGGGCCCCATCATACCCAAACTAGCCGATAGCACGAATACAAAAAGAAAAGTAACTCCGGGAGTAAGCGGAGCGACTCCAATAGCTGGTGAATGACCTAGTGATGTGACCCAAGCGCTAATCTATATGTACTTGTGAGGCATGAAACGCAGCGCCCCAGAAAAGGATGCGAGTATGATATGTACAAGTATGTAAGGCATGAGCATATAATATATTATAGCTGAATAAACTGTAAGTCTGGAATATAATTATGTAAATATGTACTGAAGTATAGCAATATAGCTGGAAATCTGAAACACGAACTAAATTTGATCTAAATATAAATTGAAGTCTAACTGAATCTGAAATTGAAGACTGAGCTGAATTATACTTATAACTGATTGTAATATGCCTGATAACTGGAAACTAGAAACTGTAACTGATAGCTGCGAACTGATACTGACTCTAAGAACTGGTAGCTGACAACTCAGAACTAAAATTAAACTGTTATCTGAATTGGAACATGTCTGGTGTTATGGGTTGTATCCCCCCAAATCAGGTAACTGAACATCTGAACTAGCATCATGTATAATTATGCAGTGCATACTGTGGCTATCTACGCATATATAACAAACCTGGTGGGTGTTATGGGCTATGTCCCCCCAGCCAGTAATATCTAGTCTCCCTGGTCAGAGTGTGTGAATGATACCCGGTCACACTAGGTGCTTCAACTCCCACCAGAACCAGAGGATTTGTGTCCCACAGACGGGTAGTATCACACGTGATCGGACTGTGTGTCCAACGTCTAACCTCTTTGGGGACTCCAAATAACACATAATATAATCACAATATAAGCATAAGCATGTATGAGGTATAACACATGTGGAAAAAATAGATATGAACTCAAAGGAACGATAAGAGAACCCTAGATGGAATCATACACACAACCTGGAACTCCGAATTTGTCCAACTCTCTGAATTACGATAAAAATTTTGGTAGAATTTCCCCTAAAACTGGATGATACGCAAAAAAAATTAAAAATAGAGCACTATAATATACATGTAAATGGATACCCAGCTAAACTGTTAGCATAACAAATTAAATGGATAACAAAACGAGATGACGAGACGGTATAACAAATCCGCTGACAGAATTTCTTGATAGCACCACTGCATCGTCTTGCAACAATTATAATTTTCAGGGTCTAATCAAAATTATAGATATTATGGACTTTATAAAAATTAGAGATATATGTCTTAAGGTTCCATAAAATTTTAAATCATCTCAATATCAATTTTATACAATGAGTTATGCACAAACTACTACCAACTGTCAGAAGATAAAAATCATTTTTCCAGATTTTGAGACATTTCGTGCTGCTGTATTGGAAATCTTGCACCTTGGTTTTTTTGTACTAAATTAAGCATATACAAGGTCACCTTGATTTCATACAAGTTCCCCATAAGAAACACTAAGTTTGGAACTAAGACAAGCTTCAAAAGCTACAAGATAGATGCCTTGTCAAAAAAAAAAAAAAAATTTATCTTTACATACCTTTGATGTTTTTGCTTATAAACCTTGTTTCCTTTGAATTTTGAATCTTCCAAATTTTCAACTAACTATACACAGCAATTAAGCACTTTCTTTGGGTATTAAGTAATTCTAAAACTCAAGCTATATATGAAAAGGAAGGTAGCACAACGTTACCTTTGTCGCGTAGAGCGTTTCGATGTAATTCATCTTCAATTTTGAGTTAAGATTAGCGTTCTTCATTATAAAACCCTATCAATGGCTTAAACCTTCATGAAAGCTCTGTTCCTACCATGAATTTTCTATAAATGATGAAAAAGAAGATAAGTTTTCCTTTTATATTCAAAATATTTCACTTTTAGCCCTCATTTGCGCTTATGTCCCTTCTTCTGGCCTAACTTCTGATGCTCATATCTCTTTATCCGAACTTCGTATAAGCAGACAGAAAAGATCATTGGAAACTACATTCCAAGACCTTAAATTTTGTATAAGATATGATGCTTACAAATTTTATTACTCAAAATGGCTCGTTACATGGAAATTCTTCACTCGATTTTCCGCAACTTATTTATCTCAAACTTTATATTTAATATATAGTCATATAATGATTTTAGACTTACTTAATTAATGCTTAACATGTCATTCAAATGATAAACGTCACTTTAGACGTATATGGTGTAACAAGATTACAACTTTTCTACCTTTAGAACCCCAAAACAATTTTAGCTGTTGAAAGAAATAATACGTCCCTAAAAGATTTGGCTAGAACAATGTTGTTATCCAGTGGTTTAGCCAAGAGTTTCTAGGCTGAAGCAGTGAACACAACATGCTATTTATTGAATCATTGTTCTATTCTGCCGTTGCTTGATAAGACTCCCTATGAGTTGCTTAGAGGAAGGAAACCAAATATTACACATCTTAAAGCCTTTGGGTGTAAGTGTTTCATGCATAGTAATAGGAAAGAAGCTTTAGGTAAGTATGATGCACAAAGAGACGAAGGAATCTTCCTGGGATACTCTTCACAAAGTAAAGCATATAGAATCAATAACAAGAGGACCATGATTGCAGAAGAAAGTGTGCATGAAGACTTTAATGAATCAGATGTTGTAGCTGACAATAGAGTAGATGAAGATTAGGGAATTGGAATTGCTAGAGAGAAACCTCCTGGAGACTATGAGAGTCGGCCTGAACCTGAGGTTGAAAAGGGTAAAACTGGAGATATAGGTTCTACTCAGGGGGACAAGGAAGAAATCAGGCATAGGGAACATCAGAGCAAGAAGATGAAAAGTTTATGATGCAATATGAAATGAGTGGAAGCTAAACACAAGTTAAACTATGCAGAAGCGATAAAACACAAGATAGATGATATCAAAGATATCGGGAAACAAGGATTGGGGAGACAAGAAATGATAAGAAAGAACGGATAATTGGAATTCAAGACATGAATTTAATTATCCAAAAGGGAGAATGAAACTCGAACCTTACAAGGAATTCACACTAGTGGTAAATCTCTATAGATTCCAAGTCTTAGAAGATTCTTGAAGCCTCAGGCTTCGGACTAGAAAGGCTCGGCCTTCTCTAATTCTCTCTTCTCAAATGTTCATACATGCTAACTTCTGAAATAAAATGACTAAGAAAGGCTTTTATAGTCTTCCTTTACACTTAATGAAATGTCTAAAACACCCCCCCCCCCAAGTGGGTTATAACAATACAAGCCACGTAGGGCCAAAAAAGGTATTTTGCACAAAATCCCGTCAAGACAAACAGGGGGAGGCGCCCGCCTCAAGAGGGAAGGTGCCCGTCTCAGTGTGCTTTAGTGAGGGGCGGTCCACCTAGTGCCTAGGGGTGGCCGCTTCATGCAGAATCAAGAGAGTTCAACTTTGGTAGGCGGTCCCCCTAGTAGTGGGGGCGGTCCGCCTCTTCCTGGGAGGTGTGGATACGACTCAAAATGGACTCTAAGTGTTCCTCCTTGGTCCGTAGTCGGTCCTCCCTCAAGTGTGCTCAAGTCCATGGCTTCAAATCACTCTCGAACCCTCTTCTGAAGTCCTTGTCTTGTACTCCTTGTGCTCTTCAAGCTTGGTTCTTGATGGTTGTCGTTTAGGCCAATTTATATTGCATCAGTTTAGAAAAACCTAGTCCTCACAAGGTCCCTCTAATGGAAACTCTCAGCAAATACATCCAAAGACTTGGAAGCATCAAAGTTCACATCCGTTGGAGAACCTTAACTCTGATTTAAATTCAGAAATTATTATAAGAGGAGCTTTAGAGAACTTTTGTGCCCTCTATGCATTTCTATCATTGATGGAGCCTAAGAATTTTGTAAATCTCTTGAGGATCCAGATTGGGTAATTGTTATGCAAGAGGAACTGCCTCATCTGAAAAGAAGCAAAGTCTGGCACTTGGCCCATGACCAAAGGACAGGTCCATCATCGATAGAAAGTGGGTGTTTTGAAGTAAGCTGGATGAACATGGAAATATAACAAGAAACACGGCTAGGTTGGTGGTTCAAGGCTATAGCCAAGAAGAAGGAAACTAATACAATGAGATCTTTGCACATGTTGCTTCGATGCAGGCCATTAGGATGCTTATTTCCTTTGCTACAGATATGGAGTTCACACTATATTAGATGAATGTAAAAAGTGCATTCTAGAATGACTATCTAAATAAAGAGGTGTGTGCAATTCAACCGCGTGGATTTGAAAGCACTAATTTTTCGGATCATGTATACAAACTTGACAAAACACTATATATGTTGAAGCAGATCCTAGGGCATGGTATAAAAGGTTGTCTGGGTTCTTGCTGAAGAATGGCTTCACAAGAGAAAAAATAAATGATACTTTATTTTTACAAAAGAAAGCCAAAGACCTACTCATTGTTCAAGTCTATGTAGATGATACTATTTTTGGAGCTACAAATGAAACTCTATGCAAGGACTTTGCCAACCTGATGGGAAGCGAGTTTGAGATGAGCATGATGGGTGAGCTAAATTTTTTTTAGGCTTACAAATCAAACAAGCTCATGAAGGCACTATGATTAATCAGCAAAAGCATATTAAGAAACTTCTGTTTCTTCTGGAACAAAGCTGCATCTGGACAAAACTAGTTCTCCAATCGATGAAACTAAATATAGAGTAATCATTGGTTCTCTTTTGTATCTCAGTGCCAGTCAACTAGACATTGTGTATAGTGTGGGTTCATGTGCTAGTAACTAGTCGATGCCTAAAGAGCCACATATGTCTACGGTCAAGATAATCTTGAGATATTATCTGAACAAAACTCAAGACTTGTGTTTATGGTATCTTAAAGGCGGAAATTTTAAGTTGATTGGATTTCTAGATGTAGACTATGTCGGTCATCTTGTGGATAGGAAAAGCACATCTGGGATGTCACATTCTCAGGTCTTTGTTTGGTTTCTTTGGCTACAAAGAAACAGAACTTTGTGGCTGTTTCATCAGATAAAGCTGAATATGTTGGTACTGCTTCATTGTTGTTCCCAATTGTTTTGGAACAAGCAACAACTTGAAGATTTTGGACTAAAGAGTGGCTAGTGCCCATCTACTGTGACAATACAAGTTCAATCAATATTGACCAGATCCCAGTTCAACACATTAGAACCAAACACATCGATATTAGGTATCACTTTTTAGAGACAATGTTGATAAAGGGCTAATTACTACAAATTCTTGTAGTATTAAGGACCTTCTAGTTGTTATCTTCACAAAAGCATTAAATAGGGTTTAATTTGAATAGAACGGGTCTGAGTTGGGGATGACCCAATACACGGATGACCTACAACCTAGTTCCTCCGATGATTGGTAAGTGAAGTATCCTATGTTTACCTATTTCAACTAGTAACATAGTCCTTTCAAAACTTATACTATAAAAAGTGTGCTTTTAAATTATGTTCAGAAAGTATGGTTTATATTTAATTTGTACACAATCACAGGCATGAGCAAACGCAATGGAGAAGAAGCCACTGAGAAAGCAAACAACAAGCATTTAGGTATGAACCCAAAGTTTTGTTAAGTCTAATCTGAAATTAAGAGTCTTAATTGATCACCGACAAAATAATAATTGTCCTATTTTAGAGCATCAAGTCTGTATCAGTTTCAAAACTTTAAATTCAAATGATCTTGTGTGGTGTATGTTTCATGCAATTGAAAAGGCTGAAAACGGTCACCTCAATCAAGTATCCCATTTCAAAACCCCTCAAAGGTAAAGTCTTCTTTGTTCTTGATCATTATTCCATCTCTCAAAATTTTCAAATCTGAAACAAAATACTCTCTCTCATCTTCCCTATCGAAACCCTAGATTTCAAACAAAAAAATTCAATTCTCTTCATCAGAAATCAAGAAAAAATGTCTAACCCACAAAACCCTACTACCAACCATGTTCCCTCTCCTAAGCCAAAAGTTTCCAAGAAACCCTCTGATGGTTCAAAGAAGGTGGCCAAATACAAAGTTGTCTCTATTGCAAATAAATTTGCTCTTAAGGCTAAAAAACGCAGAGAAGAAGTGGAAACTCAGTCTCAAATAAAACAGGAACAAGCAGAACCATCTCAAGAAACTAGTGCCACTAAGAGTTATTTGGAATCCATTGAGAATGTTCAAGGGAGGTAAGTTTCGAATCTGTGAAATTGTTTTCTGTTTTACTTGATATTGGTAGGAGTTTTGAGAAACTTGTAGAAACTGAGAGTCTAGTTATTGGTATTGATAAAAGGTAAGTGGTGAAGAGTATGTGACTTCTAAGGAATAAGGGAAGTCTATAGATGAGAAAAACCTGGTGAGGGAAAGGGTGCAAAAGCTTTTTTAGGACACCCTACTGAAAACTTGGAAGCTACCGTCGATGGACCTAGTTTAGAGGTTGTCCTTTCTGGGTTGAAGGATGAATTGAGTGTGTGTGTGTGTGTGTCTGTATATATATATATATATATATATATATAGTGTGCCAGTTGCTATCATTAAAAGGTTGGTCTGGATTAAACCTTGATCTACTAAGGTTTAAGTTATGTGGACCTAATTAGATACCTCGTAAAGTATGGGGCTTATGTGTAGATACCCAGATGTAATTCTAGTTTAATGATGGGCTAAACTATATTCTACTATAAAGGGGTTTATAATCCCCAAAGCAGACGTAGATTTTATTTTACTGATATCCCATTGATATCATCAGTGAAAGAGAGAACCGCCACGTCCAGATTTGGAAGACCAAAACTGCAAGATTCAAGAATCACACCACTTGCTATGGATGCAGGTACGCTTCCGCATTCAATTTTTCCTTTCTTGATGATTTGACCTAATAAGTCCTGAGGTATATGTAGTATACTCTGTAATTTAGTTCTAACAAGTGGTATCAAGAGCCTATATTATATTATTGCGATTATGTTTAAAGACGTTTAAGAATTTATATTGGGTTAGTCTGTCTCTCCGGTATAATAGAAAGGAATTGTTCTTCCTTTATAGTTTGCTACCAGAAAAGTGACTTGATCACCTAGGTTATCATAATCTTATTTTTAATTATACAAAAACTAATAATAAATGTTGACACCCAATTTTGTCCCTCATGTTTCAATTACTATTTTCAGACAAATTACACCGATAACCATGTAGTTATCTTCATGTAGAATCCTTATTTCACACAAATACTTAAATTTGGTTATTTTCAAAGACGCCTTCACAAATCACTCCCATTTTACATATCGTGCATGTCCAATCTCAAATTTTCTGCAATTACTTCTACTCTTGACAAAATAGTTCAAATTATTTTAAATCTTAAAATTATATCTTTACGCATTTCTTTAGTCATTCCATCATTTTTAAAATTAATTTTATAATTTTTCTACAATTTTATATGTATTTTATACATATTTATACACACTTTATACATCATATACACTTCACATATACACCTCACACCCTTACACTTATACACATCATCGTGCCGCGTACACACACGTCAGATCCACGTGGGTATACGTGGCAAAATCCTAGCCATCTGATCGCCCGATCCAACGGTGGAGAAGGCAATTTCAATTTTTAATTACGTCTCCAACCCCCAAACCCTAATTCCCTTCTCATTCTCCACTCAGTCCACGCCGCCCCTCCCTCAAATATCTCTCTCTCGCTAAACCCTAGCGCCACCTCTGTCACGCCGTTTTTCGGCCATTTCCGTCGGTGAAACCCAAAAAAAATTACACCCCGTGTTCCTCTCATTCTCCGCAACAAAATCCACCTATTAATTTCCCAAAATGATGAGGTAAAAATCTAACCCCACCCCCCGACCTCAATCTCTATCACCGGAAAAGATACTCCGGTGCATCCTTCATCAAAACTGTGAACCTTACTGTCTTGGGGAAGAGAAAAGACCATTGCCCGTGCATGATCAAAATGGGTCAAAATTGACCCGAATACATTTAAAACAGGGTAATCCTTTTCCTTTTCGATGATCCTAAAACTATGTTATGATTGATGTTTACCTAGTCCTTTCCGTGTTTTAACATGATTAATTGTCATTTATCGATTAACTAAAGTAAAAATTCATGAAATTATTAATCTTTGATTGTTTCACTGGTTTAAACACTAACTTGATTTTCCGTGTGCTTGAGTTTAGTATAATCATGACTTATATCCCTGTTAGCCTGTGAATTTGAAACCTGGGGGCAAACTGTTAGTTGTTTATATTCATTCATGATTGTTATGTATTTAGCCTCCTATTCTACTACATGCTTAAAATCTGATTGAATGCCCTATTTCACATGCTTAGGAAGATCTGAATTTGTTAAAATAAAATCTCTAATTGATGCTTCAGTGGAAGTTGGTTATTTGATTGATCTGATATCAGTCGGAGTCTTTTCTAAATCTGTTAAGTGATTCTTGAACCTAAAATATGCCAATACAACTGATTTTGAACTTGGACTATGTTATGCTTAAGGAGAGGGAACTATTCTCAGCAATTTGATTTGCCTTAAGTTTAGGATTTTGATTGATCTATACTTGGTATGTCCACCTATGTAATCCCCTTTAGTTTTAGGAGACAATATTCCATTACCTTATTTACTCCCTGCCAGTTTTAATTAAACCCTACACTCCCACACCTATATAAACTGGCCTTCTTCTTCACTTGGCACACAGTTCTTACACATTAATACACTGCATACTCACTATAATATTGAAATACTGAAATTCCCTCTCTCTCTCTCTCTCTCTCTCTCTCTCTCTCTCTCTCTTAATTATTTCCTACTGGAAATAGGAGACCTTCACCCTCGCAGGTGAAAGTTTCTTGCTGCATTCACATTGCTTGAATTCTTAGTTTGTGCATCTATTCTGAAAAGTCTCAAGGTAGTTCTTTGCTTCTTCCCTCCCTAAGACTGGATACTGGACCTCTATGTGAACTGCATATTGTTATGTTTGTTTAGGCCTTCTTTGACCCTTCTAATAACTTTATGCAGCTTATTGTGGATAACTTTACAAGCTATACCAGATTCCTGCATACAGGTGTTTTCATGACTATTTGTGAAGATGTATCTGTGTTTCTTTTTGACACCAGTATGGGCATAGCAGGCCCTATTCTTAAGTGTTCACAGGACACCTCTCTTACTCCTTATCTGATCTTTTAGTCTTTCCCATTTGATTGTATTTATTAGGGTGCCATGTGTGTATTACAGTTGCTCTAATACAGGGTGCAAGCAATAAGCTATGTGTTGGGCTACACAGGGGCCTTTTCTTACTTTTTCCTTTATGTGTTTGCATCGTGCTTAGTAGAAATAGTAATCTTGTATGAAAATTGAGTTTAAATGATGACTGGAGGATTGATTGAGCATGTTTTTAGTACATTGTAACCTAAATTCAACTTTACAGTGTATATGTGAACCTTTTTCATATAAAAATCTGGAAATTTTAAGAGCGTGAGCTATACGTGCACTAACTGCTTGAAATCAGACTTTCTATGTAAAATCAAACCTGCCGCTCTTTGCATAACTAATACGGGCCCAATACTTATTTTTAAAATCTAGCCCTTTGTATGTTTAAACTTATTTTTTAAAACTTTAATCTCCTATACACTAATCTAATAGTATATAGTTCGGGTCAATTATACAAAATCTCTCTCTCTCTCTCTCTCTCTCTCTCTCTCTCTCTCTCTATATATATATATATATATATATATATATTATATATATATATATATACACACACACACACACACACACTTTAAGTCTATTACCACTTGATCATGTATTTGCATTATTTATATATTATGTATGATGGCCTTTATGTATATTTGTGTGATTTGTGAACCCTCTTTTCAAAAAACCAGCCTCTATACATGTATTTTCAAAGTTGACCCCAAAAATAAAAAAGCCATTAAGGTTATATATATATATACACACACACACACACACACACACTTTAAGTCTATTACCACTTGATCATGTATTTGCATTATTTATATATTATGTATGATGGCCTTTATGTATATTTGTGTGATTTGTGAACCCTCTTTTCAAAAAACCAGCCTCTATACATGTATTTTCAAAGTTGACCCCAAAAATAAAAAAGCCATTAAGGTTAGTATTTGACAACTAATGTCAAAATACGCCGACCCGAAATGACTAACATTTCTTTGACAAAACAACCACAATTTAGTTTTGTGTCGAAATTTAAATCTACCTATTTTTGCAAATTAACCCAATTACTGAAATTGCACAAAATACTCTGCTTTCAAATGTTTATTGCGATTTAAGCCTATTTAGCTAAAAAATGCGATTAGGCATAGGGCTTAGATCGTTTCTATGAAATATTGAAAAGCCCAGAACTTGCCTACTAAACTGTTTTACATAAATGTGCTCTTTCATTTGCTTGACTGCGATTTTAGCCTCAAAATTAGTAAAATGAATTTATAATTGAAAAGAGAGGTGCAACAATAAAGAAGAAGGATTTAACACTGGATTGCTAATACAAAACCTTTGCATAGCTAGAAAAGATTCCTCGAGTTTCTTAAGTTATTTAATTTTTTCCTTAAAGTCTAAAACTAGAACAGATGTGAATGTAGTCGAATTTGCTAAAACACTGAATGTTTGATCTCTTCTATTATGGTTGCAACTTGCTAAGCCTTTTACAATTAAGGTTACCTTTTTTTTTCTGGTGAATTAATTTTTCTTTTTGATGATAAAAAGAATTTTTAAAAAAATATAGCAACTTTCTTAATAGAGGCGGTTGTCAATCAAAGGGTAAACACCCATTATTTTACGGTGAAGTCTTTGAAATTTGATTCCATTATTAGATTAAAGTTTAATCTTATTAGGCCACATTAAGGCATTAAATTTTCGAGTATAAGGTTGGTAGTTGAAGAAACTTATGTTGCTTGTATATTCTGTAATATAGAAGGAGATTGATCTCCTTTTAAGGCATTAAATTTTCTTTTACCTATATAAAAGAAATTTGATAATGAGAAGAGGTTACCACTATTGTTACGATTAGCCGACGGTCAGAAAAGTATCTTTTTGATTTTTTATTTAACAAAACAAAAGGGATATTACTTGCAACTAACTTTTAGATTAAAACTCAAGCTTACAGTATATTCATTAAAGCTAAGAGCCCACCAATAATTTATTTTGGCTTGAGAATTACTATGTTCTCATTTGGTTAATTTAAATTTGAATATTGGTATATTTGTATGTATTTTGAGATAAATAAATTGAAATTTGATGTCACCGAAGTGACATCTCTGGTGGAATTTTGTTTGTCTTAAAATATAAAAAGTTGTGTGCATGTAACTTATGTGAATATTGATCAGCCTAAAGGAAGGTCAATGTTTGACAGAATTCCATGTGTATTCTTGTGGTAATAAACACATGGTGAATATTGAGTTTTACATGTGAATAATAAATTGGCCCAAAGGAAGATTTACTATTCGACATGTTCTTTATTATCAAAGTTTGATTATTACACCAAGATATCACTTACAAGTTAATTTTTGTCCAAAGATGAAATATTAATAGAGTTTCAAGTATCTTGAGATGGTTGTACCTTTATTCAAATTTATTTTTCAATTCGGTTTAAGTCCTATGCGAGCTTGTTTTGTTATTTGTTGTTCTTTGATTTAGTTAAAATTACTCATGTAAGTATTTGTTGCCAACATTAACTCAATTCATAAGTTAAATGACACCAACTTTAGATCATGACAAGGAAATCTTTACATAATTTTTGGAGTCATGAATCTTGACATTGCGTAAAAATAAATTCTCCACTACCTATTAAAAGAAGGAAATAGAAATGTGGGAGAGATTAAATGCATGTCTATGATAGCCACGAAGTAAGCCATTCCAGAAATATATAGGGAGTACTATGTCTAATAAGGGTAAAAGCGTTAAGAAGTTGGAAAAAATGAATTTGTCAAAAATAAAAAGATAGAAAATTGTACACTCTTGACAAATCAAATTTCAATGATGTACAAAAATAATAAGGATGTTTTGATTGCAGCAACATAACAGAAACAACAATATAAAGTTAACTAAGGATGGTTGTTTCTTAAGTAGAGATGCAAATAATAAAAATATTCTTCTAAACTTTGTTTGTTATGAGGTTAGTCTGACTTCGGTACCAAGACACACATGGTGGATTGATTCTGGTACAACAACTCACACTGGTGTTTCTATACAAGGATGTCTGAATTGTCGAAAGCTTAATGATGGTGAAAATCTATTGTCGTGACGACAAATCGGTTAAGGTTGAGCTTATTGAAATGTTTAGATTATTGTGAAAAGATGGTTTTTTTATTAGAATGAGACTTATGTTGTACCGTTTCTCCGAACGGAATTTGGTTTTCATTTCAAAGTTAGACAAGTTTGGTTATTGTTGTTTATTTGAAATAGAAAATATTGTCTCCTTCATAATTTAAAAATGGTTGGTCCCAGTTCTTTATGAGGTTACAAAAATCTAAAGTTACTTAATATAATCACTTCATTTAATGAATCGTTGCGTGTTTACTATAACTAGTGAGAGTATAAATTCTTTGTGACATAAAAAACTAAGCCATATCTCTAGAAGGAGAATAAGAGATTTATATCTAATGACATTCTTAATCCTGTTAAGTTATCCAGAATTTTTTATGTATGCGTAAATCGCATATAAGGAAATAGACAAATGTTAAGAGATTTGGAGCCAACAAGAAATTCAGTGTCTTAGAACTTACATATTGGTATTGATGGACCATTCTTTACGGCTTCTTAGAATTATCAACTATATCTCATATAATGTTCATAGACGATTTTTTAAGACATGGCTATCTTTGTATAGTTCATTAGAAAAACCGCAACTTATTACAACAGAGTTCCAACTTTATACGACTAGAAAGATCCTTTATGAGCTTTGTATAGGCAGGAGTTTTGGTTTAAAATAATTGCACGTTTAGGTATGTCCAGCCGAGGCAAGGCCTTATAGGCCAAATGAAATGAAACTAGACACAAAGAATTTTAGTTACTATTTTAATGGATGCTCTGAAAGTTTAGAAGTTTTAAGTTTAAGATTCCACGACTAAGGTTATTATGAGATAAAAAATGTGTTGTTTCTTGAGGATATTGAGTTTGGGGGAAGAAATGATAAAGGACATTGTCTTTGAAGAGGAATATGTTGATATCGATCAAATTGCTATTGACAATACTTAGGAACAGTTTCTTATACCTAAGATAGTTCAAGAAGCAACTCCGGATCAATACAATATCATTTAACCTCCAGTTCAAGAATTTTTTCCCGAAAAACAAACTCTACAACCTCAAGAACATATGCCATTTAGAAGATCCACTAGCGAGATGAGAAATGCAATTTCAGATAATTTTATTGTGTTTCTTTAAGAACATAAAGTTGGCACTGAAATTATGCAAGATAATCTAATCAACTTTCATCAAGCCATGAGACGTTTTAACTCTAAAAAATGGATTGATGCAACGAATAAAGATACGAAGTATATAAAGGACAATGATGCACGAGACCTTGTCTAGTTACCTGAAGATGAGAAGCACACCCCTCAAAGTTGTCCCAAAACGTCCCTCATGACCTTTAGCTATGCGGGAGACCTATTACCTCCTTGAACACATTTCAAACAAAATTACTAATCTCTTCCGAACACAACCACAGCTTTAACAAAGAATGTGTTTGACACGTACCATTCTTTCCTCGACACGTATCATTAAAAAAAATAACTCCTTCTTTAAAAATGGAGACAAAACAATATTTCTCGTCTTCTTCACTACTACAATATCTATGTCATTCATGTTTTGTTTCCTTTATTTTTCTAATTTTTCCCTTTCTCTTTCTAACTCGATATCCGGAGCAATCCATTCCAACCGCCTTAACAATCTCATTGATGTTCCTATTTTGTTTCCTTCTTGTTTTCCTGTTTTGTTTCCTTCTTCATTCTATTAACTTTTCTCATTCTGTGGTGTACTCTTTAGTTATGATTCTAAGCCAATTTATGTTCAAAAGTATCTCTTTTCTTGTGAAAAGTTTGAATTTTGCTAATTTATCTGGTATCATACAAAATAAAATTAACTGAATGATTGTGACTTTTTAGTGGATTTGGATGGCTACATTCGAAGAAACAAATAGAAAGGACACAGAAAAAAAAAGGAATGAAGAAAAGAAAAAGAAAGGAAAATAAAATAATACGAAAATTGTAGTTATACTTAATTTTCAGGTGGCTCGATATTTTTAGGGTGGCCGGATGTAGTCTGCTATAGAGTCATGAGTAAGGGAAGAAAAGAAAGTAATAGTGTAAAATAAAAAATAAAAAGAAAATTAAACGAAAAGATCAAAAAAGTGGAAAAAATAAATTTCTATATGGAAAATGTCATCTAAATCTCCAAAGGAGAGTGTAAACCACTCTCCCATGCCATCTGACTCGAGAAGGGGATAATAATATTGATTCAAAGCAGTCTAGGGGCGTATAGGACCCGCGCATAGTTAAAGGTAGTAAGGGGCGTTTGGAGACTACTTTGAGGGATATTTTATGCATTTTGCATATTTATAATTATTTATGCTTAAATTTGTACGTATGGTTTAAGCAATTAATTATGAATGGGCTCACAAGCAATACGATAAATTACGATAGAAAAAGTAAGTAAATACGATGAAATAAAGACAAGTAATTAAGAAAAAAATAATAGGGAAAGCAAAGTAATTCTTATTCTTTGATAGTAGCCAACTTTGGTGGCAAATTGTGTCTTATGTACAATACAATATAAGGAGGGGTATTTATAGGAGTGATACCCAGTCCTAACTAAGGTAAAATACAAAAACTAATAAGGCCATGGCCCTACAACTCAAGGTGATGGTATACTAAACCCTAACTAAGGGACTGTAAATCCTAGGCGACGGGATGTGTGCCCTACGCTCTATGACCAAATCGCCGAAACGATCGTTGGCTCTAGGAGCGGGCATATATCCTCAATGCCTGATGACTTGTAGGATAAGTGTAGTCGCGCCAGCTGGACTCAAATTCCCGTAATAATTGATGGCGTATTTTTTCCCACACGGCCATTCCCCCCACTTGCTGAGTGATGATGTAAGTAGTCAGGAAGTAAAAGCGGTGTGATGGGAAAGATATCTCACTGACTCCTTGAGACTCGCAGTCTCTTTAAACAAGGATGATGTTGATTTCTTCAAGAACTTCGCGTGCTTCCCTCTGATTGGTTGTTGCTGATCTCACTCACCTTTTCAGTAACTGTCATTAACTACTCCAAATCATTTCATATCTCTAGTAATAATGATGCTTGACCATTTCGTGCTCCATCCTTATCCCTTTCTGCCTATATAAATAGTGACTTCATGACAGTGGAAAAATCATAAACTTCTCTTCAAAAAACAATTTGGTATGATAGCGAGAAAACTATCTTCCTTAAAAAATGTTTGCCTTCGATCATGGTTCGATATTCCCAAAAATTTTCTTCATTTCGAATTGATGCTGCATGAAGGAGGAAATTCGCTTACAGTTACCTCTTTTTCTTTCTTTGTCCATGAGAAAACGGATGAAGTCCCCCGAATCAAGAAGTTTGATCGGAATTCTAACGATGTCCTTCGAGATGTCTTCGTTGTTGCAGGTGTAGTGATTACGGTGCGCTCATCTTCTAACACAGCGGTTGTTGTGATATTCTTCTCGTCATCCGGGGTCAGGACGCTTAGCCCTTTCAGCTTCCATGCGGCTTCTTCTCCAGGATACCTCGTGTGTCCAGGCCACTCCTTCAATGGTACCGAGCTGGTGATCCACTACTTGGCTCCATTTCATGGCATGCATGAGGATTTAACTTCACAGCGGCGGGTAGTTAAAGTGTTACTGAGCTTCAGAGTCTTCCGTGTTTCATGGCTTCCACCTTGGTTATCTGCTTCAGCTGAACCACTATTGTAATGCTTCATCGGCCGTTAGCTGTGGGACAATCGAGGGAAGAGGCTCCCTTGGGGCAGGTTCCAAGCTTAAACCCTTCCGCTATCAGCTATCTACCATTTGCGCTTGAAGATCTGTGGGGCTGTGCACTTCGGTGTTGATGTAGGCCCAAAGTGAGTCCACCTCTTGGAAAGGGATATGTCTCGGGTTGGTCATGGTGGTGGCATTGACAGGGTTCGATCCAGCACTCGGCACGTGTTAAGCTGTGCTTGCTGAGAGAGGGCTATATGGGAGCTGGGTTGCACCTCTACTATCAGCTTAAGCTTTTGGTAGAAATGGTTGCAGTTCGCTCTTAAGGTTTGTTATCAGAGCTTGTTCCGAGTTCAAATCCTGCTTACACCATGCGCAGGTTCGAGGACGAACCTTTCCAAAAGAAAGGGGGAATAATGTAGACCCAAAGTGGGTCCACCCTTGCGAAAGGGATATGTCTCGGGTTGGCCATGGTGGGGGCGTGGACTGGGTTTGATCCAGCACGCGGCCCGTGTTAAGTCGTGCCTGCTGAGATAGGGCTATATAGGAGTTGGGTTGTGCCTCTACTATCGACTTAAGCTTTTGGTAGAAATGGTTGCAGTTTGCTTTTAAGGTTTGGTATCAGAGTAAGGAAAGGGATTATTTTTACATCCCCAATCCTATTCTTCGTGCCTAGAATTTTTTTTTTTAATCAAGAGTCAACTAGGCGTTGCACCTAGTGACCATTTTTATTTATAAAACAAAAATAAATACATTGTCTTTACAAGATGTGCACAAAAAAAGTGCAATATCAAATGCAGCCTACTTCTACCTAAACTAGCACCAAGCTTACTTATTAACCTCACCTTCTTGGGTTGAGTGCCATTGGTCACTAATACCACCAAGTAGCTTGAAGATAACTCATAATCTTGATACCAAACACCATGATAAGTAGGAACTAATGAGCTGCCAAAGCTAAAAGTACATAAGATATAAATAGCAAATGTCCTAACTAATCTTGATCTTCTTCTTCGCTTGTAGGGTGTGTATCTCCAGTAATTGGATGTGCCCTAGGTAATCAAGTAAAGCTAGGCTCATCCAAGCATGAACGATGTGAGAATTGAGCTGAGCAGATCGATGAAAGCAGTGGAGCACCACTGCTCCATATGAAAAACAGTGGTGGAGGACCGGTGTTCCACCCATGAAGCTCAATATTATGCTATGAAACAATGAACTTGAGACTGCTGAATCATATATCATTATAAAGAGCAGGAATCCAACTTGTGTCCCTATGAACTGAAGATGTAGCATCACCAAATTAGAGTGGGACATCCCAAGCTGAGAATCAAAGAGAATATCATGATGTAAATGAGAAACAAAGACATTATTGAAAGTTGAAGGAAGTGTAATTTCACTTCAATTGCAATCCCTGCTGGTATGACTACTAAAATCATCCGTGCAATCCAGCTTATCATGTATAGGAATAGCAAAATTATACCTAAAAAAAAGAAACATGAGTTAGTCAAATAAACCCCTATGATCTCCACTAAGAAATCTTGATGATAGAAGGCATTCTCCAAACCTCAACTTGCTTCATCCTGTCCAACTTCCTCCTTACTTGTCATCACTATGAACCTCTCCATCTCTTAGCTCTATACTCCACAAAGTGGTGCTTATCAAAATTGACAATCAACTTAGCTTTAGAAGGCAATTGAGCAAAGCTGGTAAAATTAACATTAGGCAGCTCATATGCAAGATTGGTAAGACAATCAGCCAGCTTATTACCTTCTCTCAATGTGTGCCTAAACTGAAAGTTCCCTAGTTGTTTCAACTTTAAAATGTCATCAACAATAGAGGCAATGGACCACATAGGCTGCCACATCCCCTCAATCACATGTTTGACAACTAAAGAATCAGTTTCAATAATAACTGCACCCAAGGCATTGTCTATACTGTATCTCATAGCTTTCCTGATAGCCATTGCTTCAGCATACATATTATTATGCTCCCCAATCAATTTAGCAAAGGCATAAAGGACATCACCCTCCACATTTCTCACACAAAATGCCATAGAACTAGGGCCAGGATTGCCCCTAGAGGCACCATCAGTGTTCGCCTTCAAGACTCCAGGGCTTGGAACTTTCCATCCCACTTTAATGTACCTGAACCTAGGCAAATAGTTCTCAAGAGCATTAACAATGTCAGGCCATGACTGACTCTCAATAGCAATAAATGGAAATCTGACCTTAACAAAGTAGAATATGTTGCTAGTGATCTCATAGAGCACCCTAGAATAGGAAACTGTTTTGTCATGTTTGATAGCATTTCTTCTTTTCCACAATGACCAAACAATAAAACAAGGAACAGTATGGCAAACATCTTTTAACCAGGGCTTAGGCTACTGCCTCCACCATCTAAAGCAAACCTGATGAAGATTACAATCATCCACCTGAACTCCTACAGCTTGAGCAAAGTATCTCCATACACTGTTGGCTACTTGGCTTGTCCTAAACAGGTGTTCCGTAGTTTCAACATTAGGAGAAGCACAGCACCAACACCTCGAAGGAAACTGGTAGCCCATTCTCTTCAGTTCATCATCAATTGGAAGCTTAAACTACCAAAGCCTCCACATCATAAAGGCCACCTTGATAGGAAACCCTTTGACCCACATAAACTTAGCAATAGGGACTTTATGCTGCTTCACCCTCATGTAATTCCATGCACTGCTGACTCAGAACTTTCCATTTGAAGTCAAGCCCCACCATGCCTTGTCCCTTCTCTGATCAGATCCAAACAAATGCACATTTTGGACAATGTGCTCAACAATGTCTTCAGGCAGCAAAAGGTTTAGGAGTTCAACATTCCAGTTACCATCCTCAACCACTTCCTTGACCCTATTATACCACAAGTCACAATCAAATGTGTAGGGTACTATAAAGTACAATGGCTCAAGACCTGACCAATTGTCATACCATAAGTGAGCTGAGCCTTGCCTAATCTGACATTGTATCTCATGGTCAATAGCCTCTCTAGCTTGTATCATCTTCCTCCAAACATAGGAACCTTGTTTGTATGGCACACTGGCCTTGTGAAGCTTCTTAGAATACTTGTTAGACATGTAGGTAACCCACAATAAGTCTCCAGTTCTGAAGTTCCACTATAGCTTAGCAAATAAAGCACTTGAAACATCAAATAAAGATCTGAACCCCATGCCACCTTCATCAACTGGTAGACAAAGGTTCTTCCAAGAAGACCAATGCCTTCTTGACCCTTCTTGAGAATTACCCCAAAAGAACTTTGCAAAAAGCTTTTGTAATTGGTTGAGCACACTATCTATAGCATTCACTGCTGAAAGAAGATGAATTGGCATACTTTGCAAGACATGTTTAATCAATATAGCTCTTCCTCCAAATGATAGCATCTTAGCACTCCAACCATGGATTCTGGCAGTAACCTTTCCTACCAACTCTTCATAGTAAATCTTCTTCCTCCTACCATAGAAGATAGGGCAACCTAAGTAAGTGAAAGGGAAGTCATTTCTCTGAATGCCAGTGATCATCTCCACCTTTGCAACCTCATCCTCTCCCACTGATCCATGCAAGTATATGGCACTCTTATCTTTATTTATTTTTTAACCTGAAACTGCTTCATAAGCTTGCAATACTCCAGTGATTAAATGCAAGGAGTCCTCTGAGAAGATGTAAACAAAATGGTATCATCAGCATATGCCAAGTGATTGAGATGTGGACTCCACTTAGGCATTGCATATACCCTATAGAAGCTGTGAGTATTCAATGAATTCAAACTTCTAGATAGTACCTCAGCTATTAGAATGAACAAAGTGGGTGATAGTGGATCACCTTGCTTTAATCCTCTCCCTGAATGAAAGAATCCATAACTCTGACCATTGAACAAAACTGAGTACCAATTGGATGATACAAGCTGGAAAATGACACCTATGAACTCATGTCAAAACCCCATTTTCCTCAGTACCATTGTCAAGAATGGCCAGGACACCCTATCATAGGCCTTCATCATGTCAAGCTTGATCACAACATTAGCATCTTCACCTCTTTCATTGATGTCATGCATAATTTCCTGAGCAAGCAAAACATTCTCCACTATGCTCCTACCTTTGACAAAGCCTGCCTGATTTTGTGAAATGAGAGAAGGTAAAACCTCAACCAGCCTATTATGTACCACCCTTGAAAGAACCTTGTTAATGAAATTGCTCAAGCCGATAGGCCTTAGGTCAGAAAAGGTTGTAACTGATGGCTTTTTTGGAATCAAAACCAGATTTGTGTGTGTTACATATCTAGTATTTGTCTTCCACTAAAAAATGCCTGCACCACCTTGACAATGTCATGCTTGATAATATCCCAAGCAATATGAAAAAACCTTCCAGTATAGCCATCAGGACCACTAGCACTATCACCATTTAGCCCAAACACTGCCTGTTTGACCTCCTCTTCCCAAGGTACCTTTGTGAATTGTTCATTCTGCTTATGAGTAATCATTGGTGGAACATTCATCAACAAATCATAGTTGTTGGACACCTCTTCAGTAGCAAACGGTTTTTGAAAAATCCATAGTGCCTCATTAGCCATTGCATCTTGAGAATTGATCCAATTGCCATCCCTATTTTATATCCTACTCACATGTAGTTTCATTCTTCTTCCATTGACATGAAAGTGAAAGAATTTAGATTTCACATCACCCTCTTTGAACCACTGCATGCCTGCCTTTTGTTCCCAAAATTCAGCTTCAATAGCAAGGTACCTCTTCAACTCAGCTGTTGGTGCAAGTTCAAGCTGAAATTCATGAGCTAAAATAATGTCCTTCAGTGTTCAAACCTGCTGGAAAATGTTACCATATGTAGCCTTGCTCCAAGAGAATAGATTCTTCTTCAAAGTCTTCAATTTTGTGTTCAGTGCATAAAATGGATCTCATGTGACTTCAATCTCCCAGTGTTCCTTCACTAAAGGAAGAAATTCAACATGTGTAGTCCAGAAGTTGAGGAACTTGAAAGGCTTGATTGTAGGAGTAGGATCTTGTGAGAAATTGAAAAGCAATGGGGAATGGTTTGATACTACTCTAGCTAGATGATCAATTTCAATCTTAGTACACATTTCAATCCGTTGTTGATTACCCAGGCATCTATCCAGCCTCTTGAGAAAGAAACCTTCTTCAGTTCTACCATTCCACCAAGTGAAAATGCTACCTGAATTAAATCCCAAGTCCATAAGCTGATAGTTGGCTAGTGTAGATGCAAATTCTTCATACTCAGGCATGAACACTGGTAGTCCCCCATACTTCTCATTCTTTGAGAGAATGACATTGAACTCTCCAGCAACCAGCCAAGGCCTTACATTGTCACTAGCAAAGTATTGCGTAGCCTCCCAAAGAAAGAACCTGTCTCCAGCATTAGTCTTGGCATACACAAAGGTAATGACAACTTCTTCATCAAACTGTTGATTCATAAAGGAGAGTGTGAGTTGCTTCTCATCATTCATCACTTCTTGCACTTCAAAATCAGCATTTGCAAACACCCAAATCTTTCCATTCTCATTGTTGAAACATTGCTCCATCCCAAGACTAAGCTTATAGCTATTTATGGTGTTAACATCCTGGAATGGCTCCATTAATCCTATAACTTGAAAATGCTTTCTTCGATACAATGTGATAAGCCTATCAAAGGCTTCTTGAGTATTCACTGACCTTATATTCCAAATGAGCAACTTATCCATCTAATTCTTCTTTGTAGAGGTTGATCTCAAGCTTGTATTTTAGAAGGATCCTGACTATAATTCTTCTTACCTCTCTTTGGTGGCTGCTTGGATTGAGTAGATTGTTCTAGTGGGGCAGGTGGAACTAGCTGCTTCTGAGACTTAGCACTCTTCGGAGAGAGGTCAGCTTCACGTGCCATCTGCTCGAAGTTGTGAGCAGTGGAATCTTCCTCCAATTCTTGATGTTCAAGTTTGCCCAGGCTCAAAGGGCCATCCATCAAGGGCATATTGGCAATAAGAGCATCATCCTCAGCATCAAGAGTAGCACCTATAGGAATCAATGATGATCCCTGAGCGATTTCATCTCCCCGCGATTGGCTAGGAATAGTAGAGGCAGTTGTATTCAATTTACAATTTGGGGTGTTTTGCTCTCCCACATCGACTGGGGGAAGTATAGGAGCCTGAGGTATAAAAGCTAATTCCTTCCCTATACCGGATTTAACTAACCCTAGGGCTCTTTGCATTAAATCAAAAGCTTCAGGATTAATTCCCCTGAGCTCATTTAATACATTAGCATTAGACATACTGAATTTATTAAGCAAATCAGCCTTGCGAACAGAGTTTGCACTTTGAGGAATCTCAATCAATGCGCGATCTTTTTCTGAACTCCCAACTTGATTAAAAACTCCCAGCTCAGTTTTATCCCTAACAGTTGCATCCTGGACGTGAGGATCATTCACCTTTAGGTTATTTTTATAAACTGCATCTACCCACTCACGAGTATTAATTTCACCATTGTCAACCTTCTCACTAATCGTAGGCACCTTAGGAATTTCACTCCCACCTTGACTTGGATTTTTGTTTAATCCATCTGGTCCAGGATTGGCAATCATAGGAGTACCAATCCTAGTCGAATTTGATTCCTTCTCCTCAGTTGATTGAACTTCGACAGCATCATCTCCTTCATCATTCAAAGCTGCAAATGAGTTATTAACTTGAACAATTTCCCCATTGAACTTTTCACCTTGTTTTCTTTGATTCTTCTTGTTCTCAACCCTAATCCAAGCATTAGGGTTTCGATTAGGGCATACAAAATTCTTGGCCTTGATTTGTCTTGCATTCTGGGTTTGATCCACTTTTCCTTTGTCGCTAGTAACATCCATCTTAGCTTGCATTACTTCTTCATTCTCTTTCATATTTCCAACAAGCTTGCCACTTTTCAAAATTCTAATAGGATGATTCTTCACGTCTGCCTCATTCTTCCTATCTACTTCCCTATCATCTAACTCTGGATGCAAAACAAAACATCCATCCTCATCATGCCCTTGTAATTTGCAATTCTTACAATACTTGGGCAAATAGTCGTACTGGACCCTAATCTATTTTTATCGAACATCCCCAGTAATTGAATTCTTAATCCCAATTCTCAGACGTTGAGGTCTTTGGGCCAACAAGTCGACTTCCACCTTAACTTTAGCACAACGCGGCCTTGTTCTTGCTTTTGTGGCTGCATCCAATTGCAATGGCTTCCCTATAGCACTTGCCAAAGCAAAGATTGCTTCTTTGACAAAGAAAACTGGTGGCAAACCTGGAAAAGAAATCCAGGAAACAACCACAGGTGTTTCTTCCCTAAGATCAAACCACACATCATACTTCAAAGCTCACATCTGATGATATGCATTCTCAACCTTAATATAAAATGATGGCCTTGACAATAGATGAACATAGTCTTCCAGTAAAGAGACTCGAATTAAAATATGTCTTGTATCTAAGAATCCAATGGTACACTCTTCTTTCAATTCACATTGCAAAGACAATTGCTTTTTAGTCTCATGGAACGCTGGCATACCATATAAAAATTTTCCCACGACTGCATATTGTAATTCACCATGAATTACCATGTTATCAATATCCTTATCATCCCAAATGAACGAACATCCCCCATAGTGAAGTTCCATTGTAGGTTCAGGGATTATAGGCATCGAGAAGGGTTTTGCATTAGGTTTTAGGGTTGATGCATAAGATATGGGTGGTGTTATGGTGTTAGGAGGTGGTATAGTGGCGTTAGGGGGTTGTATCGTGGTAGTATGAGGCTGGACAACCCCAGTGGGGGGCTGCCCAGTGGCCTGATTGGCCATGGGAGGTGGCCGGAGTTTTGTCGCCTAGAAATTGCCTAAATCGCCTAGTCTAGAGAGAAAACAGGCGCCTTCGTGCCTAGAATTAGGGTTTCTAGTTTTAGGTTTTTTAATTTCATTTTTAATTAAGAAAAAAAAGGAAACAACTAGGGTTTGCCGTGTAGTTTGTGCTTTAGCCGAGTTTGACTAGTTGTAGTTTCAAGAAAATAGTTGGGGTTCTTGAATTCTTGAACTAGTTTTTGAAATCTTGAAGTCTTGATGTTATTGAACCTTGAAATTAATTTTTCTTGAGTTTCTTGAAGCCCTTGATTATGTGGATTGATTTGATCTTGATTCTTGAAGAGTATCACACGTTCTTGGGAGTAAAGGGGCTGAAAATCATGGTTTTTGTGGGTGTTAATGAAACTTCAGCCGTGAGTAATAGTGTTTTCACGCCTAGGGTTTGAAAATTGATAGTTCTTGATTGTTTTTATTGAATTCTAGAAACCCTAGTTGAGTTCTTGAAGAGTTTCTTGATTTCTTGGCGTGTTTTCTTGAGTTCTCCATTGTTCTTGCTTGAATTCTTGAGTGTTCTTGAAGGAGACTCTTGAAACCTTGTAAGAACAAAAGGGGCGGCGTGTTCTTGGGATTTAGGGCGTGATTTCTTGTCTGTATATTGAGTAGTTCTTGAACAAACTGAAGTTGTTGGGTTGAGTTCTTGATTTTTCTTGGAACTAACATGTAGTAGGTTGATCTTGATGTGAATTTGAGTGTTTTCTTGATGTTCTTAGAAAACAACTTGTTGTTCTTGAATAGAATTTACAAGTGGACTGATTGATCCTTGATATCATTATACACATTTTTAAGGTGAAATAGCTTGCTGAATTGAGAAGAAAGGAAGAGAAAAATCTGCTGCATATTGTGGTAGAAAGAGGGAAAACACTAGTCTAAATTTGAGGTAGAAACAACTACCATTCGAAAAAGGAGAAGTTTATCTACTTTTCAAAGAAGTAAATTATCTTTCCCTAGGCTTTAAGAGAGGTTAAGACACACTGAAATTCAAGGAAAATCAGCCAAGGGAAAACGCGAGGGAGTTGAGGGAGAAGTGGTAAAAGTTGTCCAAATTTGATTTGGAAAGCAAGAAAAAAGGAGGAAAAACTTATTCAACTCTAAAAAGGAGAAGGAAAAATGTGTAGGAGTTGTGAAGTGTAGGGAAAAGTAGTAAAAGTTGTCCAAATTAGAGTTGGAAAGCAAGAAAAATGAGGAAAAACTTATTCTACTCTAAAAGGGCTTAGTCTAGGCACCTATTAAAGGGTAGGGAATCAAATTTTTCTTAGGAATTCCTTATTTCTTTGTTAAACACTACTTCTAGTTAGTAATTCTTAAGTATTTCTTATACTTGAGCTATTACTAATTTTTGAGCTTGTAGAATTTGGTGCGAATTTTAGATTTTCCAACTCTCGTAGAACTTTCTTTGCTTCAAGTGCTTACTTTAAAAGAGCCGTCTGTCCATAGAGTCACATAAACTCCATTCCGAACCAATACTTGGACATACTAGTTGGTGAATTTTCACCTTGGTTCTTAAGAGATAACGAGAAATCTTTGGATGGGGGTATTTCGAGTGAGAACTCTAAAGAGTGTGAGTGCTCCCACTAAAAGTGAAGGAGAGCAAGTGAGGTTGTTTATACTAACATTTTCCTTCCCATTTTCTTAATATATCTTTTGCAGTACACGAAGCCATAAGAGAGGTTTGGATAGATATGGATATGGATTGGAGGAGATGAGTTTTTACTATGCTCCTACCACTAGGAGAAGCTCTTATAGATACCTTGAGGAGGGCTACCAATCTCGTGGTGGTACACCAAGGTATGAGATTCCTTCCTCGATTTTCAATTACATGAATGGTGTTGGAAGAGTGACGGGAAGTGAAAGCTACTCTGGTGGTATAGCTAGTAAATTGGGGTTAAAGAGTATCCAAGTTGATAGTATTACTACTCATGATCATTCAGGTTCTTACTTAGATGAAAGTCGACGAAACTTGGGATTGCGTAGGTTTGTCGTTGAAGTAGATGGGTATGGAGAATACTTGCTCAAAATTGGTGATACCGATGTCAATTGCATTAGCACCTCTTTTGTTGAGAAGCTAGGGATACCATCTTATAAGTTGAAACATCCTTATGAATATAATGAGTACGAGTTTCTAAGGAAGCCAGAGTGCTCATATCTCATAAGAATTATAAGGAGTATGTATGGTGTGATGTGTATCCCATGCGATGTATTGATGTTTGGTTAGGTGCACCATGGTTGCACAACAAAGAGTTGCAATATAGTGCTAAGATGGATGTGTTTCTCCTGGGCATGAATCAAAGGATTTATGAATTTGTGCCTGGGGGAGAAGAAGCAAGATGTCGACTTGTATACATTCTTGGCCTACTCAAAAAGAAAAGGAGCAAGAACTTCATCATATGACTGAAATAGTGAAAACAAGAAGTTTTATAAGCACAAGAATTAGTGGGACAAATGCAGTAAGTAAAGTGTTGACAACTGTCAACAAGGTGAGCCCAAAACCGTATGATTCAAAGTCAAGTGGTTCACCTAAGAAGAGAAGAACATAAAGTGATGATTCTCTAAATCCCACATTTCGAGTTGATGTTAAGATTCCACCTACTCCGATAAAGGACATCCTTGGGACTCATCCCAACTCGCCTGAATATGACAGACAAAAGATTGAGAGGAGTAAGGGAGTGACTTGTGACAATCCTCAAGTGGAAAAAGGACAGGATGCGTTGAGTGATGTGAATGAGTTGTCACCTCAATCTAGACTTGACCTTGAAAGAAAAATGAGAGAGAGGAGAGAAAAGAAAAGTAAAATTTAGAGTGAGGACACCCTTTGTTCTAACAATTCTTTATCTTCTTCTTCTTGTTTTAGCTATTGTGCAGGGATTCTTGGAGGTAAGCTGATGGAGCCTCAATTATACTCTAAGGTATAAAGGAAAGTGTTGCACGTGGTGCACCTATGTAAGACACTAGAGATGGGGTGAATAGTGTCCTTACCCTATTTTCAAATCCTAAAACTTGCTTTTAACTTTTATTGTCTAACATACAAAGAACCAGGTTCCTTACAAGTTTCACCTATCTCTGAAATTAAACTTAATGCGGAAATGTAAATAATACAGAGATTTTTACGTGGAAAAATCCTTGCTCAAGGGATAAAAAACCCCGACCCAAACTCTTGGGATTTCAACTCTTCCACTAAAGGAAAACCCGAGCAAGTTTTAGACTACAACGTAATGTAATCAAGGAACTAGAACCCGTGGTACCTAGAACCTTCCTAGCCACACGTTAGCTGGTAAGGTTACCTCTACTTTACCACAAAGATTAATCTCTACTTAATGATTCTAAACAAGCTGATAGATTACAACTCAATTGCCTATAAAAAATAACTAAGACAACAGACTTATCTATGAAACTGCTCCTTCTCAAGGTTCTGCTGCTCAGCCTTTTTTCTTCTACATAAAGCCTCTCACGATCCGATTGCTCTTTATTTGCTCTGTTGAGATGTCTTTTGTGCGTAATGATTCTTGCCAAATTAACTTGTATATATAGGAGCTAGACTTAGCCGGATCCAACTAAGTTTAGAATTCTTTTTCCACTTTGGAATCAGTTTCAAACAAGGTTTACCCATATTTCCTTATTTAAAACCTAAGTTAATTTGTCATAGTTTCCAATCCTTTTTTGTTTAGGAACCGCGTCTCTTTCCAGCATCGCTTCTTACTTATTCTTTTCCCAGTAGGATTGAAACTTTGACTCTAGCTGTTCTCTTTCTCCTTCTTCAACTCTAACTCGATTAACCCGTTGAACAGCTTAGTCTTCTTACATCAACTATGAACCTTTTCATGGTCCACTTAGCACCAGGTCCTTTGTCATCTTCAAAACTCATCCTTCAATAAATTTCCCCTTTTTGATGATGACAAACAATATTGTCTCACCGAGGGTCAGTAAGCACAAGAACATGTAAAATTTCAAACACTAACCAAGAACCAGGGTAATAACGGTTAGACAGAAATAGTTCACAAACATACAATGAACTAACAACATCTAACTTCCCCCTTTTGGCATCATTGAAAAGTTTCACAGTTTTAAGAACCTGCTCAACTTAAATTAAGTCTAATTTTAAACGTCAGGAACCTGTTTCAAACAATAAATACTAGCAAGATAGGATATTTATATCAACAAAACGAGCCAAACCGGCTTAAACAAATCCAAACATCATCCAAATATTACAAACCAAAATATAATATTGTCTTAAAAACAGGCCATAAATAGAACCAAGAGGGGATTAGGGAAAGGAACTGGTTCAGAAGTGGGGAATATCAGGAATGTTAAAGTGAGCAAGCAACAAGGCAAGGCGACGCGAGTTCCCTTCTCGTTTATGCTCCAGCTCTGCATCTAGCCTTGTGTTTTCAGCATTCATCCAGGCCAGCTCATCATTTTGCCTTTCAAGCTGCCTCCTGAACCCCTCAATCCTCCTATCCATTCTATTGTTTCTTCTTTCCTCAGCATCCTCCTCCACATGCTCTGGTTCATCAGCAGGTTCATCATCCAACACATAGTCACAAGATTTCATAATGTTCCTCCCAAACAAGTCATTGTGGTCCGGCTCCATCCACTTACCAACAGGCACCCCAAAGAAATCAAATACTTTACCAGAAGAAACCCATAGACTAGCGCATGTTTGCCCAACCCCATGTCAGCTACCTTACCAATGTGCTTGATCATCAATTCGGGCAGATTAATACGAACCTCGCGATCTAGCAGGTCCATATAGGTCATATCCAGAAAGTTTGTCTCGCTTCGCCTCTCTGACCTCTGCAACAGGTTCTTCAGCACAAATTCAAATAACAACTGGTAGAAGGGTTGTATTGCTTTCTTCTTAACTTGTGTAGCCCTTGCCAGTCTAGGTCTCCCTGCAAATTTTTGGGTCACCTCCAAAGCAGACACACCATCTCCTCTAGCCGGCCACGAGTTCCTCATGTACTCATTATAGCCCTGAGAAAAAACGCCCAAAATCTCACCAAGCTCCATACTATCAAACTGTATCACCAGCCCCTTGACTATGGTTGTCACAATTCCCCAACTTACTGTGCAATTTGAGTAAAATTATCGAATTTCTTGCTCTCTCAACTGTCTAGCACGATCACTGAAAAAGTTCAACCAACCCTGAGCTCTCAACTTAGCACCAAGTTGAGTCATTTCCTCTATCTCAGGGTCAGTGAGAATTTTACCGATTACCAATGGCAGACCTCTAAAGTAGGCTACCGTTCCTTTCTTGTCTTCCTTGTCATCACCAATCACCAACTTTGTCTTGGAACCTCTCCTACGAACCTCAGGTTCCTCCACAATCCTTTCTTGCTGCTCTCGAATAGAACCACGAGTAGCAGGTCTCCTCACATGACTCACTGTTTTCCTACTGCTTTCTCCCATACCCTCAGCATCTCCAGAACTTCTAATCTTGGAAATACCTATAAATTCTCCTCCCTTCACCAACCTTCATTTCTTAACAGTTTGTTTTTGTTCCTAAACCACAGCCCTCTTTCCCAACCTCCTCTGTTCCTCCACCACCACAACATCAGTCTCACTGGAGGAACCTTCACTAGGTTGAGGAGTGGGATTGGCCTCAGGCAGCAAAGCATTCAAAGGTTCAGTAAAACCTACACCTTCTACATTCTCTTCCACATAATCATCAATGTCACTCAGATCTGCATCATCACCTGCCACAGAACCAGAGAATGAACTAAGTTCTTTCTCATGTTCCTTGGCAGGTTCATCCGATTTTTCCTCTCCCTTATCACTAATGGTCTTTTCTATAACAGGAACTGTCTCAGGAACAGGTTCCTTGTCAGTGTTCTTAGTTTCTTTTACAACTGCCTCAACCTCTGTGTCAACGACCTTTTCAAGATTTTCTACAACCACTTTCTCCTTATCATCTACTTCAGTCACCACATGCTCTCCTAAATCTACAGGCTCAGAAGGTAAGCTAGCATCTACAAAAATAGTACCAGTAGGAGAACTAGGGTTTACCTTTTCGATTTCTTGAACACTTTCTTGAACAGTTTTGACAACCCCTTCTTCCGTACCAGCAACTGAAAAACTTTCCCCGTCACTATTTGCTTTTCCAATTTCTTCTGCCTCAGATTCGCAAATTTTTTCGCCACAGCGACGGAGCAACTTGCAACAAGTTGCTTTGCCTTTTGATTTAGCTTGGAATGTTTGGGTTTAGGAGAAGAAAGTTGTGAATCAATTTTGGAACTGGTCGACATTTTTACAGAGTGTTGTGTTTTAGAGAGAGAAGGAAAAGTTTCGAGGGAGTTTTTTTCTTTTTAGCCGATAGAAACAATGTTTCTTGATGAAGTAATGGAATAGGGAAGGTTAGGCGTATCGGAAAGGGGAACGGGTTGATGGGATGGGAAAAAGTTGTTCCTACATAATGACGCATAGGAGCTGACGCAATCAGGTTCAAAGAATTTGAATTTTAAAAGCTTACCACTAATCCGGCGCCAAGTGAGGGTGATTGGTAACAATTAGGCCACGTAAGACAAACAATATACTTAGTAAGTAACATAGAATGTGTACCTAAATATCCATGCACCAGTTTCTTCAATAATATCTTTTATTTCAAAAAATGCTAGTATCTAATCATGAAAACAGGTTCCAAACAGGTTAGCAAGCAAAACAATTAAGTTTTCATATGTAGAATCAACTAAGCAAAGTTAAGCTAGGTAAAACAAGGAAATTTCACTAGCTAATCATTGGGAGAACAAAGTGTTGCGTCGTTCACTGTATCTTGGTCATCCCTAGTTCAAGCCTATTCTTTTCAAATTGTACCCTGTTCAATGCCTTAGTGAAGATATCAGCAATTTGATCCTAAGTCCTGCAAAAATTCATAGTTATTAGGCCTTTCTCAACATTGTCCTTTAGAAAGTGATACCTAATATCAATGTGCTTTGTTCTCTTGTGCTCAACCGGGTTCTTGGCAATATTGACTGCACTGGTATTGTCACAAAAGATTGAAACTGGTCCACACTCGATTCCAAAGTCCTCCAGCTGATGCTTGATCCATAATAACTGTGAACAACATAAAGCAGCTGCTACATATTCAGCTTCAGCTATGGATAATGCCACTGAATTTTGCTTCTTTGTAGCCCATGAAACTAAAAAAGGACCTAAGTGTGCCATCCTTGATGTACTTTTCCTATCAACCAAGTGACCAGCACAGTCAGCATCAGCATACCCAACTAGATCAAAACTTCTACCTTTTGGGTACCATAAACCAAGATCTTGAGTTCCTTTCAAATATCTCAAGATTCTCTTTAGTGCAGTTAAGTGTGATTCCTTTGGTTTTGACTGGAACCTTGCACACAACCCCACGCTATAAACAATGTCTGGACGACTTGCAGTTAAATAAAGTAAAGAACCAACCATTCCTCTGTGCTTAGTTTTATCAATCGAAGCACCAGTTTCATCCAGATCTATTTTCGTTCCAGGAGCAATGGGTGTGTTCATATCCTTAGCAGACTTCATATCATACTTCCTTAACAGCTCTTTGATGTACTTCTGCTGATGGATTATTGTGCCTTCCTGAGTTTGGTGATTTGTAAGCCTAAGAAGAAATTTTGCTCACCCATCATACTCATCTCAAATTCACTTTCCATCAGGTCGGAAAACTCCTTGCAAAGGTTCTCATTAGTAGCTCCAAAGATGATGTCGTCTACATTCACTTGAACAATTAGCAGGTCCTTGGCTTTCTTCCTTAAAAATAAAGTATTGTCTATTTTACCTCTTGTAAACCCATTCTTCAATAAGAACCCAGACAATCTTTCATACTAAGCCCTAGGAGCCTGTTTTAATGCATACAGTGCCTTGTCAAGTTTATAGACATGATCAGGAAACTCTGTACTTTCAAAGCCAGGTGGTTGAACTACATACACCTCTTCATTCAAATAACCACTAAGGAATGCACTCTTCACATCCATCTGGTACACCTTAAACTCCATGTAAGCTGCAAAGGCAATAAGCATCCTAATGGCCTCCATTCTAGCAACAGGTGCAAAGATTTCATCATAATCGATCCCTTCTTCTTTGTTGTAGCCTTGAACCACCAGTCTTGCCTTTTTCCTTGTTACTATGTCATGTTCATCTAGCTTGTTTCTAAAGACCCATTTAGTACCAATGATGGACCTGTCCGCTGGTCGAGGGACCAGATGCTATACCTTACTTCGTTCAAGCTGATGAAGTTCCTCTTGCATAGCAATCACCCAGTCTGGATCCTCAAGTGCTTCACGTACATTTGTAGGTTCTATTGAGGATAGAAACACAAAAAATGCACATAAGTTCTTTAAAGCTCTTCTAGTAACAACTCCAGTATTCAGATCAGACATGAGGTTCTCCAGTGGATGAGAACTTTGATATTTCCAAGCTTTAGGTTGAATCTGTTGAGTTCTATTTCCAGGAGGAGCTGAGTCATCTAAGTCCTCTTCATCTTGCTCTTCAGTTCCCCCTGTCTGATTTCCTTCTTGTTCCCCCTGAGTTTGATCCTTATCATCATTGATTATTTTTAACCTTATTCAGATTCTTATGGTCTTCAGCAGGTTCATCTCTTGCAAGACCGATCTCCTGATCATCTTCTTGTCTGTTTGTAACAACTTCAGATTCATCAAATACCACATGCACACTTTCTTTTACAGGCATGGTCCTCTTGTTGAACACTTTGTAAGCTTTACTTTGTGAAGAATATCCCAAGAAAATGATTTCATCACTTCTAGCATCAAAATTCCCTAGAGGTTCTTTCCTATTGTTATGCACGAAAGACTTGCACCCAAACCCTCTAAGATGTGCAATATTAGGTTTCTTGCCTCTAATCAACTCATAGTGAGTTTTCTCTAACAAAGGATGGATAGAACAGCAATTCAGCAAGTAGCAAGCGGTGTTGACAGCTTCAGCCCAAAAACTCTTTGATAGACCGCTTGACAGCAACATAGTTCTAGCCATGTCCTCCAAGGACCTATTCTTCCTTTCAACTACACTATTCTGCTGAGGGGTCCTTGGTGCAGAGAAGTTGTGATCCACACCATGTTTATTACAATATTCTGCAAACTTAGTATTCTCAAATTCTGTACCATGGTCGGACCTTATACTCGCTAGTTGAAGCCCCAGTTTCTTCTGATTGATTCTAACCCAATCCTCAAACATATCATATGCTTCATCTTTAGATCTGACGAACAAGGTCCATGTGTATCTGGAGTAGTCATCAACTATTACCATTACGAACCTCTTACCTCATCTGCTCTTTACCCTCATAGGTCCACACAAGTCCATGTGAACCAGCTCAAGTGGTTAAGAAGTACTAACCACTTTCTTTGACTTGAATGAAGATCTTACATGTTTCCCCCTCACACAAGCATCACACATCTTGATGTCATTGAACCTCTTGCTTGGCATTCCACGAACCATGTCCTTTGACACCAACTTATTCAATTGAGTCAAGCTTGCATGTCCTAGTCTCTTGTGCCACAACTGACTATCATTTTCTAGCACATTCAGACAAGTCAGATTATTCTCAAGAAGAGAACCTAATGTAGCCTTGTACACATTTGTTAGCTCGTTTCCCTACCACTATCACTTCACTAGTCTGCAGGTTCTTTACAGTGCAACCTATGGATGTGAAACTCACTGAATTTCCTCTATCACATAGTTGAGAGATACTTAGAAGATTATGCCTCAATCCATCCACACAGAGTACAATGTCAATAGCATGATTGAGGGATCTTCCAACTTTTCCAATATCAACAATTTCACCGCTCTTGCCTCCTCCAAAAGCCACACTACCCCCCTTGAAATGCTGCGAGTGAGACAAAGTTTCTTCTATCTCCTGTCATGTGCCTGGAATACCCACTATCAAGAATCCAGCTTGGGTTGTTCCATTTCACTCCAGCCTCAGGTGTATCATCATTGGAAGGTTCATTATCAGCCATCATTGCCAATGGAGAGTCATCTTCTGGTTCTTCTTCTTCTTCATCAGTTTAACATTCATAAGGTCCCCATGTTGCATAGAAAGCCTCTTTCTTCTTTTTCCTTAATGCTCTGAAGATGGGAGGACGTTTGGTCTTCTTTGGTTCATTCTCCTTTGTAGCTCCAGACCTTTTCAACTCAATATTCCACAATGGGCGGTCCTTTCTAGCATGATCCTTCTTGTTACACTTAAAACACCTTGAGTAGTCGGGATTTTCAATTATGTTGTTCTTGGCAGGAGTGGCTCTGGTTCTTCTTCTTTCAAAACTTAAGGACTTTCGAACTGCATTGACTAAAGCCATCTCATGCTCAGACACTTCATACTTAGAACGTCATGTTGCCTCTAGAGCTAGGTTCTTCTCTTTCTAGGGTTCCACCTTCATTCTTGACTGTTTCATTAGCTCATGGGTTTTCAGACTACCAACGAGTTCATCTAGTTCAATTTTGTCCAGTTCCTTAGACTCAATGATAGTTGTAACCTTTGACTCCCATGAATCAGGTAGAATCCTGATAACCTTTTCTACTAAGTCTTCATTGATCAGAACCATACCTAGTGACTTCATCTCGTTTGTTATTATTGTGAACCTGGTCATTATGTCCTAGATGGAATCAGATTCACCCATAGCAAACAACTCGAACTTTCTTTTCAGCATCTGGATCCTTGACTTCTTTACACGTAAAGTTCCTTCATAAGCAATTTGTAGAGCATCCCAAATTTATTTGGCAGTCTTGTATGAAGAAACTCTGTTGTATTCATCAGGACCAAGTCCACATATGATGAGCCTCTTAGCTTTTGTATTCTTCTCCACCATATTGAAATTAGCATCTGTGTATTCAGATTTCTCTTTAGGAACAGTTTGCTCGTTAGGTGGTTGTCCAACAGTTTTGCTAGGGATAAGAAGTCCATCCTTGATAATGATCCATAGCTGAAAGTCTTCAGCTTGAATAAATTCTTCCATTCTGCCTTTCCACCAACCATAGCATTGGCCATTGAATTGAGGAGGCCTATTGATAGATTGTCCGTCGGTGATTATCGGTGCTGCACTCATTGTTCAGATCCTTCTCAAGATGTTAATTATTATTCAAGAGAACCTGCTCTGATACCACTTGTTGCACTTGGTGCACCTATGTAAGACACTAGAGAGGGAGGTGAATAGTGTCCTTACCCTATTTTCAAATCCTAAAACTTGCTTTTAATTTTTATAGTCTAACATATAAAGAACCAGGTTCCTTACAAGTTTCACCTATCTCTGAAATTAAACTTAATACGGAAATGTAAATAATACAGAGATTTTTACATGGAAAAATCCTTGCTCAAGGGATAAAAAACCCCGACCCAAACTCTTGGGATTTCAACTCTTCCACTAAAGGAAAACCCGAGCAAGTTTTAGACTACAACGTAATGTAATCAAGGAACTAGAACTCCCTGGTACCTAGAACCTTCCTAGCCACACGTTAGCTGGTAAGGTTACCTCTACTTTACCACAAAGATTAATCTCTACTTAATGATTCTAAACAAGCTGATAGATTACAACTCAATTACCTATAACAAATAACTAAGACAATAGACTTATCTATGAAACTGCTCCTTCTCAAGGTTCTGCTGCTCAGCCTTTGTTCTTCCACACAAAGCCTATCACGATCCGATGCTCTTTATTTGCTCTGTTGAGATGTCTTTTGTGCGTAATGATTCTTGCCAAATTAACTTGTATATATAGGAGCTAGACTTAGCCAGATCCAACTAAGTTTAGAATTCCTTTTCCACTTTGGAATTAGTTTCAAACAAGGTTTACCCATATTTCCTTATTTAAAACCTAAGTTAATTTGTCTTAGTTTCCAATCCTTTTTTGTTTAGGAACCGCGTCTCTTTCCAGCACCGCTTCTTACTTATTCTTTTCCCAGTAGGATTGAAACTTTGACTCTAGTTGTTCTCTTTCTCCTTCTTCAACTCTAACTCGATTAACCCGTTGAACAGCTTAGTCTTCTTACTTCAACTGTGAACCTTTTCATGGTCCACTTAGCACCAGGTCCTTTGACATCTTCAAAACTCATCCTTCAACAGCAAGGTCACGAAGATTCTCATTGTGAGCTGCAAGGTAGAGGAGTTTGTCAAGACACATCAAGTGCTTTGAATGATCAAGGCAGCAATTGAGTGTAAGTATTAGTTCTTCCTTCCATGAGCATAATAATTCCTTGTCTTGTGAGAGTATCAGTAATAGTGTACTAGTTGATGATTTGCATGACTACAATGTGATTGAAACTAGTATAGAGTCTAATCGACAGCTTGTGTATGAGCATGAATAACTAATTGAGAGGGTTTGTAATCTGCATCATGATGTGAGCGATGTTCAATGAACCTCTCTTTAGTGAAGAATCTGTAGTTGACCCTATTTGTGAGCCAAGATTGATGCAGTCCAGCCTGATCAAGCCTTGTTCGTGCCTTCCAGACCATTTACGACGAGTCAAGCTAAGGAGCTTCATGATGTCCATTTGATGGTGATGAAGAGCTATGATTGTGTGATGATGGAAGAAGCGGGCAACATGATAGAGGTGACAAGAGAGGCGTTGATTAGCATTGGAGAAGGAGGGACACTTGGAACTAGTTGAGGCCGAGCAGAATTACTCGGTGAGATACTCAACGGGCAGAGCTACTCAACGAGCAGCTTTATGCTTAGGGTGTTCGAGCAGCTTCTCACCGAGCTCTTATTTGATACTTTACATAGACAATCATAGTTATTGGGCCCTACGTGGTCGCTTGACATTTAGCCAATTATTGGCCTTTCTTTAGTTAATCTTTTCCTAGTTGATTTAGGTGTTAGGGGCTGAACCTATATAATTCCCTAACCTAGCGTTATTTTTAGACAGTTCCGAGACATTACGTAAAACACAGCCTTTGAGCTTTTCCTACAAAAACTTAGAAGATCGTTCCTTCTTGAGTGAAATCAGATTTGAACGTTTTTCTCTTTGATCGAATTGGTGTCAAGTCACAGGTTCGTCTTGAGGATAGTTCGTATAGTTTAGGTGCTCTTTGAATCCTAACAAAGGGGTGAGTAGACTAGTTCCTACTAAATACTTTGTTGAATTTTCGATTAGTGTCTTGCTTTTATCTTTATTCTTGCTTCCATAATTTAGATTGCATCAGTTGGTATCAGAGCTTGGAAAGGGTTTGTTTCTACATACCCAATCCTGTTCTTCGTGCCCTAGTTTTAGGTTCTTAGTTATAGGTTTCCATTAATTTTTGTTTTTATTAAAAAAAGAAAAAAAAAATTATTATTAAAAACGTGAAAAGAAACAAAAACAGTCGTGTGTATTGTTGTGAGACATCTAGGGTTTGATAATATTGAATGCTTGATTGATTTGGATCGAAATCTTGAAACCCTTGTTTGATCTTGTCAAGTTTCTTGAAGAATTTGACCTTGTTTCTTGGAATCTTGAATAGGTGCTGCGTTCTTGGACTTGTAGAACTAATCTTCTTGAGTTCTTGAATTGTTCTTGAACAATTTAGGACGTTCTTGATTGAGTTCTTGAGAGTTCTTGACAAAAGTACTAGAACACATTAGAAACAAGTGAAAGAAAACGTGTAGTAAGATTCTTGAAACAATCTTGATTGAATTCTTGAAGTGGTGAGATTAATTGTTGAATTTCTTTGTTGTTTAAGAAGCTTGGAGCGGCTGCACATTAGAGAAAGGAGGAGGAAACCCTAAGCCTAATTCAAGAGGGAAACAAATCTCAATTTGAAGAGGAGAAGTTTACCCACTTTCCAAGTAAGGGAATTAGTTTTCCTTTAGCTTTGGGAGAGTGATAGGGCTGCTGGTCCTAGGGGAAAAGGGAGTGTAAATTTCGGCCTTGGAGTGTAGAAAAAGGGGTAAAAGTTTTCCAAATTAGGGTTGGAAAGCAAGGGAAAAGAGGAAAAACTTATCCTACTCAAAATGGGCTTGTTCTTGGCGCCTAATTAAGGGTAGAACATCAGATTTTCGTAGGATTTCCTTATTTCTTTGTGAACATTACTTCTAATTAGTAATTCTTAGGTAATTCTTCTACTTAAGTTAATTACTAATCCTTGAGCTTGTAGGACTTCGTGCTAAAACTCAGAATTTCCAACTTTCGTAGTTTAATTCTTTGGCTTCCCGTGCTCACTTTAAAAGCTGTCCGCATATAGAGTCACATCAATTCACTCTTCCCGAAGAGAACTTGTGAACTTGTGAACTTGAAGGTCAATGAGAAACTTGATCAATTCTGAGGAAGCCATTTGGAACGAGTTGTGAGTGATCCTACCCACTAAATTGAGTGAACCCGAGCGTCATTCAAAGTGAGGGAGCGAGTGAGGTAATTTCTAACCTTAACACGTTCTATAGTCTTTGATTTTGTGCAGGTACATGGCTGGAATAACAGATAAGCGTGAGGGTGTCTCCGAGACTGACATGACTAGTCTTCTCGCCGAAATGAAAGCAATGAGGACTGATCTGGTACGTTCCATTGATGCCATTGGAACACGAGTTGAAACCCTTGAAAAATCAGCCAGTGCTCAACAAAATGCCAGGGAAGGAACTAGTGATGGTTCGACTGTGAAGCCTGAACGATTTGCTGAGATAGCTCGTCAGCAAGAGTTGAGAGAAAGAGATGCTCGTAATGTGAGAACCTTGGGCATTCCCCAGGGAAATATACCACCATTGATGCCTGCCCGGAGAAACGTAGTACCCGCGGGGGAACTACGGGCAGCCCATGAGGATGATCAGCCCGAGCTAGGGGAGTATGACGGTGATGATTTCGAGCAGCGAGAACCAAGGGTAAGACAAGCATATGGGGGTCGTGGTAATGTGAGACGCCGTGGATTTGGTCGTGGTCCTCGAGGGGGCTTTGGGGGCTATGGTGGAAGGAATTTGGAACCTGAATTCGATGAATATGCTGAATATTATGAGGAGTATAATGAACCAGCTCGTGGTTCTCGTGAGAGTGGTCTAAATAGTGTCAAGGTTACCATTCCGGCGTTCAAAGGAACTAGTGATCCTGACAAGTTCTTAGAGTGGAGGCGTCAAGTTGAGAGAATTTTTGAGATTAATGATATGACTGAGGAGAAGAAAGCTACCTATGCAATTGCAGCCTTTGAGTCCTATGCTTCTACTTGGTGGGAGGCCGAGAAACGAACTAGAATGAGACACAATCTGCCCTTGCGCATAACTTGGAGAGAATTGAAACAAGTAATGACCCGGAAGTATGTCAATCCAAAACACAAACAAGAGCAACTTCGGAGGTTATATGACTTGAAACAAGGGCTGAAATCTGTTGAAGAATATCATGATGAATTTGAGAAGATTCGGCTATCACTTGACATGGAAGAAGAAGAAGAGGACGAGGCTATCATACGGTTCAAGAATGGGCTGAATCGTGACATATCTACTCAGTTGAGGCTACACACTTTTTTGACTCTTTATGATGCATTGCTGGCTGCCATTGAAGCCGAGAAGATGATTAAAGAGGAGAAGGCAGCCCGCTATAGAGGTAGTTCCACTCCTACGCCTATGAGCCGAAATAAGGCGTGGAGGACACCGAGTACCGGGGAGGCAAGTGTGGGCCGTGATGTGAAGAAACCAGCAGACAAAGTGACGCAAAAGGGTGATCCTAAGGGGTCGGGAGGTACTTCTAAAACTCAGCTTAATACTCCTAGTGCTTCCTCTTTTAAATGTCATAAATGTCAAGGCTATGGGCATTTCGCGAAGGATTGCCCTACGCGAAAAACCATGCTTATTCTTGATGATGGTACTGTCCGAGAGATGGAAAGTGATGAGGAGATTGAGGGAGATGAGGGGGCTGATTTAGTTGAGTGTGAGGAAGAACTAGCGGAGGATGAGGATGTGAACATGTTTCTAGTGGTGCGTAGGAATTTGAGTGCTATGACCATTGAGGAGGAAGAGAATGTGCAGCGAGAGAATTTATTTCACGCTAGATGTAGAGTGCGGGGAAAAGTGTGCTCTTTAATTGTTGATTCGGGTAGTTGTGCCAATGTAGTGAGCCAATCGTTGGTGTCACAGCTAGCGCTGCCTACATTGAAATATCCCCATCCCTATAGGCTGCATTGGTTGAACGAGTGTGGTGAGTTGAAGGTCGTGAAGCAAGTGCTCATTAGATTTAAGGTGGGCGCTTATAGTGATGAGCTCATGTTTGATGTAGTGCCTATGCAGGCTTGCCATTTGTTGTTGGGCAGGCCTTGGCAATATGACCGGGGGGTGATACATGATGGCAAGGCCAACACCTATACGGTTAAGTTGGAGGGTACGAGTTTTACACTCAAGCCTTTGTCACCCAAGCAGGTTAGTGAGGATTATAGGAGGATGAAGGAGCTCAAAGAAGCGGCTAAGGCAAAGCAGTCCATGGGAACTAAGTCCGAAGCCGTAGGCCATGCTAATTCACCAGCCCTAGCAGGTAATGTTTGTGCTATGATGCCGCCAGGTGAGTATTTACGAGGTAATGATAATTCTAAATTGTTAATTTGCCTTGTACATAAGGGTGTATATTTGAGTTCTAATGATGATGTTCCTACTATTGTTCACCCCTTGCCGAGTGTTGTTGATGATGTCTTGCAGGAATATGTGGACATGTTTCCCGAGGAGATGCCGAGTAGGCTGCCTCCATTAAGGGGGATAGAACACCAGATCGACTTCGTCCCGGGGTCACAAATTCCTAACAAACCAGCCTACCGGAGTAATCCGGAAGATACCAAGGAGCTCCAGCGTCAAGTGGATGAGCTGCTAACTAAGGGGCTAGTTCGTGAGAGTTTGAGCCCTTGTGCCGTGCCCGTGATCCTTGTTCCAAAGAAAGACAGCACTTGGAGGATGTGCGTTGATTGCCGGGCAGTCAATAAGATAACGGTGAAGTATCGTCATCCCATCCCAAGATTAGATGACATGCTAGATGAGTTAAGTGGTTCAAGTGTATTCTCTAAAATTGATCTTAGGTCCGGTTACCACCAAATCCGTATGAAACCGGGTGATGAGTGGAAAACTACATTCAAGACCAAGTTTGGTGTATATGAATGGTTGGTGATGCCCTTTGGCCTCTCCAATGCACCTAGTACATTTATGAGACTTATGAATCATGTACTTAAGCCGTTCATTAATAAGTTTGTGGTCGTTTACTTTGATGATATTCTGATTTATAGCAAAAGTGTAGATGACCATGTTGATCACTTAAGGCAAGTACTTAATGTGTTGAGGGATGAAAAGCTCTATGCTAATTATAAGAAATGTGCCTTTTGTGTGGAGAAGGTTGTTTTTTTGGGATTTGTAGTTAGTGCTAATGGTGTTGAAGTAGATGAATCTAAAGTTGAGGCTATTAGAGATTGGCCTACCCCTACTACTGTTTCGCATGTTAGGAGTTTCCATGGCTTGGCTAGTTTTTATAGGTGATTTGTGAGAGATTTTAGCACCATAGCAGCTCCACTCACTGAATTGGTAAAGAAAGATCAACCATTTGTGTGGGGGGAGCCTCAAGAGAAGGCTTTCCAAGAGTTGAAGCATAGGCTTAGTTCTGCCCCATTGTTGCAATTACCTGACTTTAGCAAGGCATTTGAGATTGAGTGTGATGCCTCGGGGGTTGGGATAGGTGGTGTCCTAATGCAAGATGGGAAGCCTATTGCTTATTTTAGTGAGAAGTTAAAGGGGGCTGCCTTGAATTACTCCACGTATGATAAGGAGTTGTATGCCCTCGTGAGAGCTCTAGCTCATTGGCAGCACTATTTATGGCCTAGGGAGTTTGTCATTAGGAGCGATCATGAGTCGCTCAAGCATCTTAGGGGTCAAGAGAAGCTGAATAAGAGGCATGCCAAATGGGTTGAGTTCATTGAGAGTTTCCCTTATGTAATTCATTACAAAAAGGGGACGAAAAATGTGGTGGCTGATGCACTTTCTAGGAAGTTTGCTCTGGCTACTACTTTAGCGTCTAGGCTGATGGGTTTTGAGAGTATTAAGTCTTTGTACGTGCATGACCCTAAGCTTAGTAGTGTGTGTGATGCCATAGCTAGCGGCAAGCGCGTAGAGAAATATCAATGGCATGATGGGTACCTTTTTAAGAAGGGGAGAGTTTGTATACCCGAGTCTTCATGGAGTGAGTTGCTGGTGCGTGAAGCACATTGTGGGGGTTTGATGAGTCACTTTGGGGTAGATAAGACCTTGGCTATACTCGGGGAGCAGTTTCATTGGCCTAAGATGAGGCGTGATGTTGAGCGTGTTTGTGGTGCTTGTTTAGACTGCAAACGGGCTAAGTCTAGGTCTAGTAATCATGGTTTGTACACTCCTCTGCCCGTCCCTACTAGCCCGTGGGTAGACATCTCTATGGACTTTGTGATGGGGCTGCCTCGTTCTAGGGGTGGTCATGATAGTATCTATGTGGTTGTTGATAGGTTCTCTAAGATGGCTCATTTCATTCCTTGTAAAAAATGTGATGATGCACAACATGTTGCTTCTTTGTTTATTGCTAATGTTTTAAAGCTGCATGGTGTGCCTCGTACTATTGTTAGTGATAGGGATTCGAAATTTTTGAGTCACTTTTGGAAGTGTTTGTGGGGTGCCCTTGGTACCAAATTGCTATTTTCCACGTCTCATCATCCACAGACTGACGGTCAGACTGAAGTTGTTAACCGAACCTTAGGAGCTCTTCTTAGGGCTCTGACCAAAGGTAAGGCGGGGACGTGGGCTGATAAGTTGCCCATTATGGAGTTTGCCTACAATAGAACTGTGCATAGGATGACTAGTATAACTCCATTTGAATGTGTTTATGGCTTTAACCCCTTGATTCCACTTGATCTTACACCTTTGCCTAGAGATGCAGCTCTTAGTGTTCATGGTGAAAACCGGGCAGCCGCGTTGCTTGAGTTGCATGCTAAGGTAAAGAAGAACTTAGAGGATGCTTATGACAAGGTGGCGAGCAAGAAGAATAAGGGGAGGAAAAAACTGGATTTGAAGAAGGGTGATTGGGTTTGGGTGCACTTCCGAAAAGAGAGGTTCCCGAGCCAGCGGAAGGGGAAGCTAGCCCCGAGAGGAGATGGTCCATTCCAAGTGCTTCAGAAGATCAATAATAACGCCTATGTTATAGACCTGCCAGGTGAGTATAATGTGTCTACAACTTTCAATGTTTCTGACTTAACTCCTTGTGTTGCAGGTGGTGCCGCTTTGAGAGATGATGTTGGCTCGATTTCGAGGACGAAATCTTCTCAAGAAGGGGAGAATGATGCAGTCCAGCCTGATCAAACCTTGTTCGTGCCTTCCAGACCATTTACGAGGAGTCAAGCTAAGGAGCTTCATGATGTCCATTTGATGGTGATGAAGAGCTATGATTGTGTGATGATGGAAGAAGCGGGCAGCATGATAGAGGTGACAAGAGAGGCGTTGATTAGCATTGGAGAAGGAGGGACACTTGGAACTAGTTGAGGCCGAGCAGAATTACTCTGTGAGATACTCAACAGGCAGAGCTACTCAACGAGCAGCTTTATGCTTAGGGTGTTCGAGCAGCTTCTCATCGAGCTCTTATTTGATACTTTACATAGACAATCATAGTTATTGGGCCCTACGTGGTCGCTTGACATTTAGCCAAATTATTGGCATTTCTTTAGTTAATCTTTTCCTAGTTGATTTAGGTGTTAGGGGCTGAACCTATATAATTCCCTAACCTAGCGTTATTTTTAGACAGTTCCGAGACATTACATAAAACACAGCCTTTGAGCTTTTCCTACAAAAACTTAGAAGATCGTTCCTTCTTGAGTGAAATCAGATTTGAACGTTTTTCTCTTTGATCGAATTGTTGTCAAGTCACAGGTTCGTCTTGAGGATAGTTCGTATAGTTTAGGTGCTCTTTGAATCCTAACAAAGGGGTGAGTAGACTAGTTCCTACTAAATTCTTTGTTGAATTTTCGATTAGTGTCTTGCTTTTATCTTTATTCTTGCTTCCATAATTTAGATTGCATCAAAGATAGAGGGGAAGATGGGTTGTTTGATAATCCTGTTCCGTCCCTTGATGATATAATTGATTTTGGTGGATGTGAGAGTCGTAGTAAGGATGATAGTGATCTTGAGTCCTTAGTGAGTGAGTCGGATAGGGATAAGCAAAGTGTCTCTTTAAGTGTTGATGAAGCTGGTTTTGATACTTCACCTTTGCTTGGTAATGAATTTGAGATGCTTGTTTTTACTAATCCTTTGTTTGAGGGAATCTTTAATAGAGGTGGTGACTTGTACCAAAGTAGAGTAAAGAATGAGTTAGAACCTTCATAGTTAGAAAGTTTGACTCTATAGATAATCTCTTGTTTGAATTTCTAAGTGAGATGAGTGGTCTTATTGTAGACTGTGATGTTACATCTTCGAGTAGTGCTAATCTTGATTATGTGGGCTGTGATGATGAAGAAGCCATTATTGAGGCCTTTCTTGGGAGTTTGTATGATGGGGAGTATTATCTTAGAGGCGAGAGTGATAGTGGGGAGGTATCCTTTGGTGTGAGTAAGAATGAAGCTAAGAATGGGAGTGGAGTAGTTGATGTTAGTAATAGGTTGAACTATTTTACCTACTCTATTCCATTTTCTTATCACACATTTGGTATTAAGCATGCCAAAACCATGAAACTAAATTGTAAGGGCAATATATTGGGGGTTTGGTGTGATAGTCATGAACTTAAGGGTAATAGGATCTTTGACTATCTGATTTTGTATGCTTCATGTCCTATTAATCTCTTAGTTTGTTGTTTTGAGTGTGTTTCTTTGATGAGCCAAGATCGTGTTGTCCATTTTGAGGACTTGGACTTCATGAGAGTCATAGAAGCTTGGCTATATCATAAGAGTGTACTTTTCGCACATCATGCTTTGATATTGATTGAGCTAATCAGTCTTTGTAGAAGGATATCGTGGTTGTGTCTTCCATTGCTTGCAGTGTTCGATGGTGTGATTTTGAGAATGAAATCCTTTCAAGAAGGGGAAGATGATGCAGTCCAAAATGAGGCACATGTTTGTGAGCTTTGGAAGAGTGAGCAGCGTGTTGCAAGGGTCAACGAGCACCTTGGCAAGCCAAGGAAAGAGGGGGCGATGGTTGGAGTGCCTGGCCGAGAGTTGGGAAGCTCAACTAGCGAGTGGGCTAGCAAACTTGTGCACTTAGCTGCCTTGTGCGTTTAGGGGCAGAATGGACATGCTCTCAACGAGCACCTCAACGACCACTTTCTTCTTGCATTGCATAGGTAGACCTTTTAGAAACGATGTCACTTTAATGTCCATGCGTGATCTTTGACATATAGCCTATTTAGGGCTGTTTTTAGGCGAAATAGGCATGTGTGGGCTGACCTATAAAAGCCTAAGGGGTCGTTCGGTTCCACGTATTAACATTTAATACCCGCACAAAACTCAGCGTTAATTTAGCGCAGCATTCGGTTGGTTTTTGTGAAATTTTAATACCTGCATAAAATTAGTGCAACGTTTGGTTGCGTTTTTGTATATTCTGCATTATTAATACCGGCATTATTAATGCGGGAATCTATGTATTATTTTGTGCGGGGTAGAAGGTGGTATTAATAATGTGGGTATTAATAATGCAGGTATTAAAATTTAAAATGATAAAATTAACCCTCATAATAATAAGGATATTTTAAAATTTTTATTTAAGGAGTAAATAAATATTTTAAATAATAATATTTTTTGTTAATTTGTAATATATCAGTGATTCAACAAATAATCCCTACGCTATAATATATGCGTGGCTAATACCCACATTATTAAACCCCACATAACTAATACCCGCATTACCAATACCCACATTATTAATACACATATTATTAATACCCACATTACTAATACCCGCATTAATAATTAATACCCGCGTAAAACACAAGCCAAACCGAACGACCCCTAAGTGTATAATTTATTTTCACCAGTTCAGATTTTATAGAAAACAGAAAAACAAGTGTTAGCTTTGTACAAGCTCCATAGCTTCTTTTATCTCTTAACCTTTAAACCAGAGGAATCATCACTAGAATGTATTCCAACATATGGTTCTTTCTTCTAATTTCTATTCTTCCTCGTCTACTTTCTTGATTAATTGATTGTTTCCATCATTATATTTCATTCATAATTCCACTTACATCAGGTTTGACTAGTTGAGGTTGACTCAGATGGTCAAGCTTCGCTTCTAGTCTTCTAGTTTCTGTTCAAGTTCAATGGACGACATGGGGGAAGGTCAGGCTTGTACTCAGATGCTCTGGGATCCCTTGCTTTGATCAAGCAGACGGGCTTTGGCTGTTTCAGCGGCCGTATGCTTTGAAGGAATGCTCGGGCCGACATATCTTAAGCTGCAAAAAGAAAAGAAGAACTCCGGACTGTTTACGGCTTGTAGCTACAATCCAGATGAAGGATCCTCAGCCATGTTAATCCTGAGGAGCTCTTTATTTTTAGTCTTCCCTTTCTTTTTCTTTTTCTATAATTGTTATAAACAAGTGTTGTATTTTGGAAGAACTAAATGTACATTATGAATCTACGGGCTGTTTGTTATTAATGAAATGAATGTTCACTAATATTTCATATGTTGTGATATTACGCATTTCGTAATGTCTGACCAAGCAGTATATTTGTTCACCTAGATATTAGATGGCTTTTGGTCGTCCTGACTATTCTTGTTGTTTAAGAACGTGCATCAGTGTGCCTGCCTTAAGCAATTACGTCTGTTGTGCATCGATAGACGGTGACTAGGTTGCATTCGTAGCAGATGGCTGTTTGCGCTCACAATGGACGACTTTAGCCAATGTGGTAACGGTCCTTTTGTGTTCCAGAACGTCTTCGCTTAGTTACTCGAGTATTTAAGACTTTCATGCACTACGCGAACAGGCGTCCCCATCGTGTAGGTTCAATTGTTGATTTAACGAGATCAATGCTCGATTAATGCCTGGTGGCTAACCTAGACATGGTCTAGCTATAAGCGAGTAGTGTACTCTACTTTTTGTAGCAAAAAGCGGGTGTACTATTTCAACTTAGGTCTGGTCGGGGCTATGAATAGTTGGATCGTAGATGAATCTAAATAAATGAGTTAAACTGACTAAGTAGGATAATAGTTTTATTGATAAAGATGGCACGGAGTCTGAGATGCTGTGGATGAAAGCCCGTAACATGTCTGATAAATACCGTAATTAAAAGAAAATAACATAAGCAAAGTAAATGCTTTCTCAAGTAAAAGTACTTCATGTTTGATCCTTGAAAGATTCGGGGGCCTTCGGGTGGGCTTCCCTGTTTAAGGGTGTCATGCCTTGAAAGTCATCCTCCGGGTCGTTAACGACCCTGTGGTACAACCCCTTGCCAACTAAGCAATAGTGAACTGTCTATTTCCACAAGTAGATGCTTTCTGACTTGTCTTTAGGAAGATCTCCTTTGCTCAGATAGTTGACCCGCGCATCACGCTGCACTGCGAAAGATCTTATATCTGGAACTTCAACGTTCATCAAGCTTACGGTGGTTAGCTCAACTATTGTCTGCCAATCATACGAATCCTCGGATGCTTCGGCGTCTCTTGAGATCTCTTCTTGGTGTATGAACACCCTCGCATGAAAAATTTTCAGGATTGTCCTGATTTTCTTCTTTCGATCTGGCTCCCAGATGTCCTCGGCTATGAAAATTTCCTTCAGTTGATTAACCATCAGCTAAGATTTATTGTATAGGTTGATCTCCCTAGCCCCCAGTGTGTAGGGTAAGTCAAGAGTTTGAATTATGGCTTCACACTCTGCTTCATTATCACCAGTTTTTGTGGCCTGATGGTAGACAATTCCAGACGGTGCTCTGATCCACAGATCAACCTCCCCCCCGTTGGGACTCATTCCCGTGTGAATCTCCCAACGGCCATACTCGATCACTTCTTCATTCATGAGTGACTCTTTAGCCTCCCATTCCAGTTCTTCTGCAAAATATGATGTAAAACCTTCCAACGCCTGCGACTTGACATCTATATAGGGTTGATATATGACGTCGTACTCTCCCAACTCTTCCGCCCACCTTGCCATATCTTTCAACATACCGGTTTTAGACAAAATGGCTTGTACCAGTGTCGAAGAGACTAAACTGGACGAGTGTTCCTGAAAGTATGAGTGCAACTCTCGTATGGCCATTACCATGGTTGCTATGAACTGGAGCGGCAAGGGCAAGAACTTGTCTATGCACTTCGGCATCCTACTGGAATATTTCACGGGAAACTCCTGCCTTTACTTTTCTCGTACAAGGACTACATTCCATGTTATCTCAAATATTGAAATGTATAACAGTAGGTGCTCACCTGTCTCTGGTTTGGTTATCACTAGAATCTGTAGGAATTGAACGTTCGTCTGAGCCATTGTTAAATAACTTTGTATCAGCCACAGGGGTCTTCCTTTCTTTCGCAGCATCAGAAAGATGACCTACCAACTCAGTCGCGTTGGGGGCTAGTTGATCCATTGCTGCCAGTCGATCCTACAGTTTGCTGAGTTCCTCTCTAACTTCTCGCTATACGGCCTCAATAGCTTCCAACTCGGCAGATGTAACTCCGTCTAAAGTAAGGCGACATTCCTCAAGGAGAGTTCGCTCACCTTGTAGGTCGGCGACCCCATGTAGGGTCGGGTACTTGAAGACCTGATGAAGTGTTGAGGGTACTCCCCTGACGTCGTGTATCCATGGCCATCCCAGGATTACATCATGCGGGAGATTGCAATTCATGACCTGGAAAGTAATTGTGCTCGTCACACCCGGTATGTGAACTGGTAGAGCTAGTTCTCCAGTGGATTCTTCTCGGAATCCGTTGAAACCCATTATATTTCGAGTACTCGAGGATATTTGCGGACAATGGCTGAATTTGTGCAACACCTCCCCCCAGATAATATTAACACTACTACCTGGATCAATAAGAGCCCGTAGGATATGTATGGCGGATACGTCCACAGGTAAAATAAGGTCACCTTGTTGGTCTGCTTTCTCCTCCAGGTCGAATTGGATGGACCCGAATGTTATCCTGGTCATTGTAGTCCCTCGGGTCATGTCCATCAGTTCGTCCACGGCGGGGCCCTTCTTCCAGCAGCTCTTTGAGATGTCCTTCCTTTAGTAAGTGCTCAATCTCGATCATCAAGGCTTTGCAATCAACCATTGTATAGCCCCTGCTGTGATGAAAATCGCAATAGGGCATTGTGTTTCTTCCTATAGACCTTTTCACGTTAGGTGGCCATTGGACCCTGGGGCCTAGTTTACCAAAGTTATTGGCGACTAGGTCCACAACATTGACACAAAGACTAAAGCCCCTAAATTTCGGGGTACATTTCGCTTCTCCTGGGATCCAGATGCTCAAAAACTGTTCTGCTGCCCAGCGCCCGTTTAATTTTGAACCTTAAGCCTCACCCTTCTACCATCCCCCTTACCTTCTAGGGATGGGCTACCCAGTCACTTCTTTTGCTCGTCCTCGGGGTTATGAGAATGATCCGGTTCTAAACAAAGTTTCTCAGTATACCTCTGATATAACGCAATCTATGTAGACACTTGGTATTGAGTCAAACTCCACTGCAACTCTCGGGTAGCTAAAGATCCCTTTGAATTCAAACTTGTACCGAAGGCTACCACACTGATGTTATCAGGGACTATAGGGAGCTCCATGCATTCCTTCTGAAATCTATTGAGGTAATTTTCAGCAACTCGTTATCACGTTGTCGTATCTTGAAGAAGTCTTCCATGTGCTTCTCCCGCTTGCGGGCACCAGAATGCATTTTCTTGAATAGGTCTTACATCTGAGTGAATGATTTGATGGATCCCATTGCTAGCTCAGTGTACTAATCAAGGGCTCTTTTGGTCAGAGTTGAGCCAAATTTTTTCACCAGAGCAGACTGGATGTCTTCTTCAGTAATCTCGTTACCCTTCACAATCATATAATAAGCAGTGATGAGCTCGTCCGGATCGGTCGTTCCGTCATACTTCAAGTTATCTGGAAAAAAGAAGTGCTTTTGTATGCGAAGCGGTGCAGCACTTGCTTAGTAAGCATGTTTGTAGAACTTCTGCTCATCTATTATGGTAACTTGGGTGAAGCACCCGGCACGTTACCGATCCGGTCGTGGATGGCCTTCATCCTTCATGAGATCCTGAATGACAGGGGCTCCCTTGAGGTCTTGATTGTTGATGGCTGCGGAACCTCCAGGGGAAGCATCCAGGTGGAGCGTATGACTGGGAACTGATGTTGCCGAGTTGTTCGTGGCCGTCGGTCCTCGTAGGGATAATGGCCTCTAAAATGAACCAGCAAACATTGCTCCCGATCTTTAGGATATCCCTTCAACTATGATGTGTGAGTTCCGCTTGGATGTAGTTTTGAGGATGTCCAAGAGGAAGCCTCTGAACTGTAAATTACCTCCTTGCAGTTGATCGCCTTCACCATCGCTAGCAATAGGGATTGGTTCATGAGAAGAATCCTTTGGTTGCTCGATAGGATCCTTTTGTTGGATGTTGGGATCGTTGAGATCCTTCGCAGACTCATCTACTGTATCTGTGGTATTCTTTGGAACGCTGCCACCGTCATCTGACATGATTGCGCCTTTCCTTCGTAGGATACCTACAATTGCTCGGGTCCCATGGGGGCGCAAAACTGTTTATGCCTAAATTTGTACGTACAAGTTAAATAATTATTTATGAATGAGGTCACAACCAATACGGTAATTTACGATGGAAAAATTAAGTAAATACGATGAAAATAAAGACAATTAATTAAGCAAGAAATAACAGAGAAAGCAAAGTAGTTCTTATTCCTTGAGAGTATCCGACTTCGGTGGCAAATTGTATCTTGTGTACAATACAATATAAGGAGGGGTATTTATAGTAGTGATACCTAGTCCTAAATAAGGTAAAATACAAGTACTAATAGGGTCATGGGCCTACAACTCAAGGCGGTGGTATACTAAATCCTAACTAGGAGACTATAAACCTTAGACAGCGGGATGTGTGCCTGGAGCCCGGTGACCAAACTGCCTAAATGATCGTTGGCTCTAGGAGCTGGCGTATATCCTCAATGCCCGGTGACTTGTAGGATAAGTCTAGTCTCGCCAGCTGGACTCATATACCAGTAATAATAAATGGTATATTTTTTCCCACATAATAACCAAGAGGGATTTGAAGGGCAATAGTGAGAGGTACATGTCACGTCTTGTTGCTAAGACTTCACACAGAAAGAAGGCATCGATTATAAAGAGACTTTTACTTTGGTTTCATCAAAAGACTCTTTTAGGACTATAATGGCATAAGTTACACATTTTGATATTTGGCTACATTGATGAAACAATGTATATGGTAAAGAAATTCATCTATGGGTTTGAACAGTCGTCTTATTAATGGTACCACATATTTCTTCAAGTTATCGTCTCATTTGGTTTCGAGATTAGCCTTGTTGATGATTGTGTATACCATAAGTTCAGTTGGAGTAAGTATATTCTTTTTCTGATTTAATATATTGTTGATATCTTGCTAGCCATAAACAATATGGTCTTATTGGATGATACTTAGATATTTCTGATAAAGAATTTTTAGAAGGATCTTGGTGATGCGAGTATTTTCATTAGGGATTCAAAAACATTGAGATTGATCTCGAGGTATTCTTGGATTATTATAAAAGGCCTATGTTGAAAAGGTATTAAGGTGATTTGGCATGTAAGATTTCAAACCAGGTTGTACTCCTAGTGCTTAAGGAGATAAGTTTTGTCTAGACCAGTGCCCCAAGAATGATTTTAATACTAAGAAAAATTCAAAATATTTCTTATGCCTCGGCTATAAGAAGTCCAAATCCTCAAATTTGTATGCATTCAGATGTTGCGTGCATTACTGATATGTATGACATATATTTGAGTAATTTTAAAATCAATAAATTAGGAGTAGCCAAAGGCTCTTGTTGTAATTAGAGAAAACAAAATATTTCAAACTCACATACAGGAGGTCAGAAAAGTTAAAGATATTCAGGTATTCAGATACCGACTTCACAAGATGCCAAGATGTGATATCTGTATACTTGGTGGAAGAGTTATATCAGGAAGAGTGTTAAATAGAGGCTCATAGCTCATTTTACCATGACAGTTGAATTTATAGCACCTTACAAGGCATCAAGTTATGACAGTTGAGTTTTGTAATGTGAATTAAGAATAAAGTTGAATGACACTAAAGTTATTTTGTGACAATAAGTTAGCAATCTTATATTCCAATACCAATAGGAGTTCGGTAAATTCAAAGCACATTGACATAAAGTTCATGGTTGTTAAAGTTAGAGTTCAGAGTGGTTAGGTGTCTATGGAACATATAGGTACAAACTCCATATTGTGGATCCACATACTATGGGACTATCATCGCAGGTCTTTCACGATCACAGTGCTTATATGGGTGGAAAGTCATTTAAGGACATTCAGTTTCAACGGGAGTTTGTAACATTTCAATCTTCTTTGATATAGACACACTTTAGTTTTCAGCTTATGGTTTCAGGTTTACAGTATTAGTTAATGGATATTTTAAGGATATTGTAAGGACCCTAAATTTTATAAATATTATCTTTATTAGTATTTTCATAGTTTTGAAACATTTATTTTAATTGTTACTATGAAAGTTATCTATATAAATTATGAGTTGGAAGAAGGGTTAGAAATATAATTAAGAGAAATTGTTGGACAATTAAGACATTACTCTTATTAGTTGGTAAGTAAGTGAAAATAATTAAATAATAATAATAGAGAGCTGGTGTTAATTACTGAGACATATTAGGATTAGAAAAAACATATTCTAGGTTTACAGTAAAGAGGAATCGGGGAGAAGCAGTTCTCGGGTGTGGCGTTCCAATTCAATTGAGAGAACCAACTCTTTTTACTCTCGTATTTAATTCTTGCAATTTGTGGAACTACACTCAAGTACATCAGGTATTAAATATATTCCTTTTTAGTTTAGTGTTGAGTCACTACGGCAGATGTCAAACTTTTGCATGATAAGGAGAATTATGCATTGCAATGGTGGCTTAGCATTAATGAATGGGGTGATTATAATGATTAGATAATTATTGTTTGTGGGTAAGAGTTGTTTTAAAGTGTGAACCATGACATCTGCTTTGCGTAAGTGAGGGAGTTGAAGTTATTTTTCTCTTCTAAATCTATTGGAATATTTTATTCAAGTAATAAAGGCAATGGTTAGTGATGATTGGACAAATCATCATTTCAAAGATGAGGACAAAAGATTGTCTAAATGAAAAGTTGAGATTTCAAAAGCAGAAGTTAATACTACTGCTTGTAAAGGATTTAGTGAGACGGAGTACTATATATCACTTTGCTCCCATACTTATTTTCTATTACTATTTCCTTATACGTTGTGATTACTGTTGGGATCAGGATATCAGTGTCGTGGACATGTATTTATTTGTTTTAAGGTTAAGACTAACCATAATTTTAGACTCGGGAATTAGAGCTAGTATATTATATAAATTATGTATTTGAACTTTTACTTAGAGCAAGAATGTTTGGAGCAGCTTCGGCAGGGAAAGAAGATTATTGAGTAGTGTTTTGCTTCTTCAGATAGAGGTAGGTGCTTTTATCCCTTTCTTTCGTGGAATTTGTCCACGCGGGATATTGTACATACGTTCCTAGTATGTGCACTGCCCTAGGTGTAACTGTTTACACCTTTTCGTTGTGTTTAAATCTTTACTTGGAATATGTGTTGTTTTTCTGGATTGTGTTTACTTCTGGTTGTTGTTTAAAGTATTGCAAGTTATGTGCATGTTTGACATGGAAATTTATGATTACTTTGATATGTCGGAATTGGTCCAATTGATAATATTTTAGAGTTTGTCCATTTGATAGCCTCGGAGTTGGTCCACTATCAAATCTTTTCGGAGTTAGCCCACATATTCTGCTGTTTTATGAATTGAGTTTAATTGTTGGTACTTGAATGAGATTTATTGATGTTGAATGGTGTGATTGGATGAACTATTTAAATAGTGAATTAGAACATGTTTCTTTCTTTCCCTCCTCTATTTTGTTAATTTATTACTTAGACTAGTTTCCTGTCTTTCATAGGAACTAGTCTATCCACCTACTAAGTCCTTTTGACTTACGTTATTTTCTTTATTATTTTCTTATTATCTGTTCGGGTAAATACGGTTCTGAGCACCAACGAGCCCTGTGGCCTGAGTTGAAGATTTTCCTATTGATCAGCGGCGAGCCAACCATCCTCATTCCGTGGTGGCGCACCTTTCCATTATTTCATTCCTGTTATTTATTGTTTCAGATATTCGGGATATTTTATTCAGTATTTATCTTATAGATGTTCATGGCTTATGGTAGAGGACTAGACCTTTCATTTGTACTGTGGGATATTCTGCGTATTTCAGTAATAAAAAAATCACATTTTGAATTTTATTATATTATTTCTTTAATATTATTGAGGTTAATTGTCAATATAGCGAGTGGGTTCGCCCGATGGGGTTTGTTCCTGTGCCCTCACGACCATCAAGGATTTTGGGTCGTGACAATTGATATCAGAGCCCAGGTCTAGTGTCCTGATAACTCATGAACAGTGCCTAATAGAGTCTTGTTGATCGGTACGGAGACGTCTATACTTATCTACGAGGGGCTATATGGCATTTAGTGAATAAATTCCCTTCTTTCATTCTTTTATTTCGGGCGTATAGATTTCAAGTCAAGGGCTAACTTATTCCACTGTCAAATTCGCTAATGGCGATCACTCGTGCTTCTTCTTCACAACAAGGGGTGAATGTGCCAGACGCAGTAGCAGGAGTACAGGCACATGAGGTAGTACCACCGGTGCAGGCTGCCCTGAGAGGTGGTGGTAGAGGTTGTGGCAGAGGCTGAGGTAAAGGACATGGTAGGGGCGGTCTTGGAGCTCATACTCAGACAGCCGCCCAGCCTAGGGCTAGGGCCACTAATGTTGCAGAGGACGATGCTCAGGATGATGATCCAGTACCAGAGTATCCACCAGTTGATCCGCCAGTTGTATCGGACGCTCAGGGAGGTCCGATTCCTATTGATAGGGGATTTATAGCCACCCCGGTAAGCCACCCTGGTTCTTCAGGACACTTTTGGTGCAGATATTGGGATTTCTTAAGGCTCAGCACCCTCAGGGTGTACCAGTTGATCCAGCTACTTTCCAAGATTAGGCTAGGGTTGGTATCCAGACTCCGGTAATGTATACTCCAGAGACTCAGGCTGCTACAGGTCTTCATGATCAAGATTTTTATATAATTGTTGGGACGCCTCAGACCACAGGTTAGGGTATTGACACAGGTAGACTACACCAGTTTAAGAGGTTGAAACCGCCTACATTTTTTGGTATAGATGCTTCTACAGATCCACTTGACTTTATTGAGAGTTGTGAGGAGATGTTATCTATCTTGGGTTTTCTTCAGGAACATGGAGTGGAATATACGGCATTTCAGCTCAGAGGGCATGCTAAGGCTTGGTTGAAATCTTTTATAGCAGGCAGGGAAGCTGGGTTACCCAAGCTCACTTGGACAGAGTTCGTGCATAAGTTCTATGAGGTATTCTTGCCTATGACCTTGAAAGATAAGAAGCGCAGATAGTTCGAGAAGCTTCGCCAAGGAGACATGACAGTTACTCAGTACTATATTCGTTTCACGGAGTTATCTCGATTTGGGGCTATATTGATTCCCACCAAAGGCAGAACAGGTGAAGAGGTTCATTGAGAATCTTTCCCCTCCTTTGAAAGATCGTATGGCACGTGATGTGGGTACTGGGTTTTGAGCAGGCAGTCAAGACAGCCAAGAGGATTGAGGGATACTGCATTCAGGATAGAGAAGAGCGGGACAGTAAGAAGTCCCATGGTTCGATAATTATTCTGGAGCCTCATCTGGAGGCATAAGTTCCCACGGCAGATTCTTGGATAGACAGGTTTATTCAACATCACAGGGATCTCAGGTTGCATCTATGACTCATCAGGGGCAAATTCAGTATGCTCCTCATTTACAGTAGGGTCATTTCCAGATGCCTTATCAGGCCCAGCCATATCGTCCTGGTCTTAACTGTCATAATTGTAAGGAGATTGGACATTTTAAGAGGGATTATCCTAGACTTCATTATTCTATTAGTCACCCAGATCCTCAGTCGCAGGCATTGACCCGTACTCCTGGTACTTCCGCAGCTCCTTTGGCCTCTAGGGGTCCTCCACAGCCAGACAGAGGTCATGGTCGCGGAGGTGGCAGTTATCCTAGTGGTGGTCATTCTAGTGGTAGTTATTCAGCCTGTCGTTCTTCTTGTGGTGTCTAGCGGTGGTCACCCAGGCAGTGGTTATTCTGGTGGTGGTCGATCGGGTGGTGGATATTCATGTGGTTTTCACCCTCAGGCTCAAACTTGGGATCAGATTTATGCTCTCCCATCTAGGCAGGATGCGGTGGAATCAAATGCAGTGGTCACAAGTATGATTTCTATATATGATCGTGATGTTTATTCACTTGTTGATCTGGGTTCCACTTATTCCTATGTACCGCCATATTTTGCTGCGGGTTTCAATATTTATTAATATGCTTATTAATGATCCCTTTTGTGTTTCGACACCGGTTGGAGAGTCTATTATGGTAGATCGAGTATATCCAAGTTGTATAGTTTCTATTCAGGGTCAGCAAACCATTGTTGATTTATTAGTTCTTGACATGGTAGACTATGATGTAATCATGGGTATGGCATCTTATTACTCGACTCTTGATTGTCATGCCAAAACAGTCGGCTTTCTATTCTAGGTGCACTCTCGGTTGAGTGGCACGGTTCTTATCTTGCACCTTTGTGCAAGGTTATCTCTTTCATAAAGGCTAGATGGATGTTAGGAAAAGGGTGTTTAGCCTATCTAGCATTGATCCGGGACACTAGCATTGAGTCCCCGTCTATTGATTCTATTCCTATTAATTGTTGGTGAGTTTGCTAATGTGTTTCCAGAGGATTTACCGGGTGTTCCTCCTGATAGAGATAATGAATTTGGCATAGATGTTGTTCCGGGTACGCAGCCTATCTCTATTCCTCCTTATCGTATGGCTCCTGCCGAGCTGAGAGAATTAAAAGGAGCAGTTGCAGGATTTACTTAGTAAGGGATTTATCAGACCCAGTGTTTCACCTTGGGGAGCTTCAGTATTATTTGTGAAGAAGAAAAATGGCTCGATGCAAATGTGTATTGACTATAGGCAGCTGAACAAGGTGACGATAAAGAACAAGTATCCGTTACCTCGTACTGATGACTTGTTTGATCAGCTGCAGGGAGCTAAATTCTTTTCTAAGACTGACTTGAGATCTGGTTATCATCAATTAAAGATTCGTGAGAGTAATATCCTAAAGACGGCCTTCCGGACCCGTTATGGTCACTATGAGTTTCTGGTTATGTCATTTGGGCTTACAAATGCCCTGGCAGCTTTTATGGATTTGATGAACTGAGTGTTCAGGCCTTAGTTGGACTTATTTGTCATTGTCTTTATTGAGGATATCTTGATTTATTCCCGTAACCGAGCGGAGCATGAGGAGCACTTGAGAGCTGTTATGCAGACACTTCGGGATCATAAGCTATACGCTAAGTTCTCTAAATGTGAATTCTGGTTAGATTCTGTGGCATTCTTGGGTCACGTTGTGTCTAGTGAAGGCATTAAAGTTTATCCAAAGAAAATTGAGGCAGTTCAGAATTGGCCACGACCTACTTCTTCGATAGAGATACGTAGTTTCCTTGGCTTGGCAGGGTACTACCGGCGATTTGTTCAGGGGTTTTCTTCTATTGAAGCTCTGTTGACCCTTTGACTCAGAAAGCTGTGCAGTTTCGATGGTTAGAGGAGTGTGAGTCGAGCTTTCAGAAGCTCAAATCCTTATTGACTGCTGCTCCAGTATTGACTCTTCCTACTGGTTCAGGTGGGTTTGTAGTATATTGTGATGCCTCTCGCATCGGTTTGGGGTGTGTCTTAATGCAAAATGGCAGGGTGATTGCATATGCATCGAGGCAGCCGAAGGTGAGTGAGAAGAACTACCCTATCATGACTTAGAGTCGGCAACGGTTGTGTTTGCTTTGAAACTCTTGAAGCACTATCTTTATGGTGAGCCTTATGAGATTTTCACTGATCACAAGAGCTTACAACACCTATTTAATCAGAAGGATTTAAATGATAGGCAGCATAGATAGCTCGAGTTGATCAAGAATTATGATCTTACCATTCGTTATCACCCAGGAAAGGCCAATGTTGTAGCTGATGTATTGAGCCGGAAGTCTATGGGTAGTCTTGCATATTTAGATGCTGATATGAGGCCCTTGGCGATTGATTTGCAGTCTTTGACTAACCAGAGGGTTAGAGTATTCAGCCCAGCACCTGACAGGGTGTTTGCTTGTATGATGACCCAGTCCTCTCTTGCCAATCAGATCAAGGAGAGGCAGTATGAGGATTCTTATTTGCTAGAGTTGCGAGGTACGGCTATAAGTGGGGGAGCGTCAGAGTTTACAGTTGGTGATGATGGTGTCCTTTGTCTCAACGGCCATTTGTGTGTTCCTAATATTGATGAATTGAGGCAGTTGGTATTGGATGAGGCACACAGTTCGCGATATTCCATTCATCCCGGTACCACTAAGATGTATCATAACCTTCGTGAGTTATACTGGTGGAAGGGAATGAAGAAGTATGTTGTTGAGCACATGTCTCGATGCTCAAACTATCAGCAGGTCAAGTACGAGCATACAAGATCCGTAGGTTTATCCAAGGCATTACCTATTCCCGAGTGGAAGTGGGAGATGATCACTATGGACTTTGTTGTTGGTTTGCCTAGGACTTTGAGACAGCATGACTCGGTTTGGGTGGTGGTTGATAGACTTACCAAGTCTGCTCACTTTATTGCAGTGAAGACTACATATTCAGCAAAGAAGTTGGCTCAGATTTTTATTGAGCAGATTATCTGATTGCATGGCACTCAACTTTCTATTATTTCTGATAGAGGCTCTCAGTTCACAGGACAGTTTTGGCAGTCATTTTAGCGAGAGTTGGGGACTAAGGTTCAGCTTAGTACTGTATTTCACCCACACACGGATGGCCAGTCAGAGCGGACTACACATATATTAGAGGATATGTTAAGAGCTTGTGCGCTGGACTTTGGTGGTCATTGGGATGACCATTTACCCCTAGCAGAATTCACTTATAATAATAGCTACCAGTCTTCAATTCAGATGGCACCATTTGAGGCTTTGTACGGGCGTAAGTGTCGCTCTCTAGTGGGATGGTTTGAGTCTGGTGAGGTGATTGCTTTGGGTCCAAATTATGTGCAGAAGACTTTGGATAGGGTTCCAATTATTCAGGATCGCTTACAGACTGCTCAGAGTAGGCAGATATCATACGCAAACCGGAGGACTCGGGACTTGGTGTTCATGGAGGGTGATTTGGTTTACTTAAAGATATCTCCAATGCAAGGTGTGATGTGATTTGGAAAGAAAGGGAAGTTGATCCCTTGTTTCATTGGCCCGTTTAAGATTATTCAGCGTATTGGTAATGTTGCTTATAAGGTTGCCTTACCTGATTTGATGCCAGTCCATCCAGTCTTTCATGTTTCTATGCTTCGTAAGTGTGTTCGTGATCCTACTCACATTATCGAGGCAAATACAATTTAGTTAGGCAAAAACCTAGCTTATGAGGAGGTACCTGTTGCTATAGTGGAAAGGGATGTTTGCAAGTTGAGATCGAAAGAAATTCCCTTGGTAAAGGTGCAGTGGCGAAACCGTCCATATGATGAGGCTCTACTTGGGAGATTGAGGCGATTATGCAAGAGAAATATCCTCACTTATTCGAGACAATTGGTATGTGTCATGACACTTGCTAGTTGAAATTTGGTTATGTTTTTTTGTCTTTTGTCTATTGCCTCTTGCACGGTTTGTGGGTGACTCTTTAAGTGTTGAGAGTCGTTTGGTTATAGTGGACTCCAAGTATCGTTCGAAGACGAACGAGAGTTCAAGTGGGGGAGAATGTAAGGACCCTAAATTTTATAAATATTATCTTTATTAGTATTTTCTTAGTTTTGGTACATTTATTTTAATTGTTACTATAGAAAAGTTATCTACATATATTATGAGTTGGAAGAAGGGTTAGAAATATAATTAAAAGCAATTGTTGGACCAATAAGACATTACTCTTATTAGTTGGTAAGTAAGTGAAAATATTTAAATAATAATAATAGAGAGGTGAGGTTAATTACTGAGACATATTAGGATTAGATAAAACATATTTTAGGTTTAGAGTAAAGAGGAATCAGGGAGAAGCAGCGGGTGTGGCGTTACAATTCAATTGGGAGAACCAACTTTTTTGACTCTCGTATTTAATTCTTGCAATTTGTGGAACTACACTCAAGTATATCAGGTATTAATTATATTCCTTTTTAGTTTAGTGTTGAATCTCTACGGCAGATGTCAAACTTTAGCATGATAAGGAGAATCATGCATTGTAATGGTGGCTTAGCATTAATGAATGGGGTGATTATAATGATTAGATAATTATTGTTAGTGGATAAGAGTTGTTTTAAAGTGTGAACCATGACATCTGCTTTGCGTAAGTGAGGGAGTTGAAGTTATTTTTCTCTTCTAATTCTATTGAAATATTTTATTCAAGTAATAAAGGCAATGGTTAGTGATGAGTGGACAAATCGTCATTTCAAAGATGAGGACAAAAGATTGTTTAAATGCAAAGTTGAGATTTCAAAAGCAGAAGTTAATACTACTGCTTGTAAAGGATTTAGTGAGACGGAGTACTGTATATCACTTTGCTCCCATACTTATTTTCTATTACTATTTCCTTATACGTTTTGATTACTGTTAGGATAACGATATCAGTGTCGTGGACATGTATATATTTGTTTCAAGGTTAATACTAAACCATAATTTTAGGCTCAGGAATTATAGCTAGTATATTATATTAATTATGTATTTGATCTTTTACTTAGAGTAAGAACGTTTGGAGGAGATTCGGCAGGGAAAGAAGATTATTGAGTAGTGTTTTGCTTCTTCAGATAGAGATAGGTGGTTCTATCTCTTTCTTTGGTTGAATTTGTCCACGCGTAATATTGTACATACGTTCCTAGTATGTGCACTGCCCTAGGTGTAACCGTTTACACCTTTTCGTTGTTTTTAAAACTTTACTTGGAATATGTGTTGTTTTCTTGGATTGTGTTTACTCCTGGTTGTTGTTTAAAGTATTGCAAGTTATGTGCATGCTTGACATGGAAATTTATGATTTCTTTGATATGTCGGAGTTGGTCCAATTGATAATATTTTGGAGTTTGTCCATTTGATAGTTTTGGAGTTGGTCCACTATTTATTTTAGAATTGGTGCATTAGATAGCCTCGGAGTTGGTCCACTATCAAATCTTTTCGGAGTTAACCCACATATTCTGCTGGTTTATGAATTGAGTTTAATTGTTGGTACTTGAATGAGATTTATTGATGTTGAATGGTGTGATTGGATGAACTATTTAAATAGCGAATTATAACATGTTTCTTTTTCTCCCTCCTCTATTCTGTTAATTTATTACTTAAACTGGTTTCCTGTCTTTCATAGGAACTAGTCTATCCACCTACTAAGTCCTTTTGACTTACATTATTTTCTTTATTGTTTTCTTATTATCTGTTCTGGCAGATACGGTTCCGAGCACCAACGAGCCTCGTGGCCAGAGTTGAAGATTTTCTGATTGATCAGCGGTGAGCCAACCATCCTCATTCCGTGGTGGCGCACCTTTCCATTATTTCATTCCTGTCATTTATTGTTTCAGACATTCGGAATATTTTATTCAGTATTTATCTTATAGATGTTCATGGCTAATGGTAGAGGACTAGACCTTTCATTTTTACTGTGGGATATTCTGCGTATTTCAGTAATAATAATTACAGCTTGAATTTTATTATATTATTTCTTTAATATTATTGAGCTTAATTGTTAATATAGCGAGTGGGTTCGCCCGATGGGGTTTGTTCCTGTGCCCTCACGGCCATAAAGGATTTTGGGTCGTGACAGATATTTCTACATAAATAAAGTATTTAGTTAACTCCACTCTGACTTGTTTTCTGGTTGGACCAGTTTGAAATAGGTATGTCTAGATCACGTTGCAGGTAATTTTCATGCTACGCATCCATACTTGATATATGTCATTTGGTTATGTTGGTATACGTGATCAAGGAAGGTTTAATTACGATATAAATATAATGAAAGCCGCCTTGGTTCTTTTCTAGAATAATTGATGGACGAGATTTTTTAGAGGGACTTTCGTTTATTATAGCAAATATTTTGAGCTCTTAAGGTGACATACAATTATAAGGTTATGTGTATGTATGTATGTATATATATGTGTAGTCCAAGTGGGAGATTGTAAGAATATATAGACTTGCACATATATAAATGTATAAATAATTGTATGTCAATTGCCATCATTAAAAGGTTGGTCAAGAGTAAATGTGATCAACTAAAATTTAAGTTATGTGGACCTAATTAGACACCTCTAAAGTATGGGGCTTATGTCTAGATACCCAGATGTAATTCTAGTTTAATGATGGGCTAAACTAAAATTACAGAATCTATATTCTACAGTAAAAGAGGGTTATGGTTCCCAAATCATATAACAACAACAACAACAACAACAAAAACATACCCAATGTAGATCCACAAGTGGGGACTGGGGAGGGTGAGATTTACACAGACCTTACCCCCACCAACATAGAGAAGCTGTTTTCAATAGACTCTCGGCTCAAGGAAAAGTTCCCAAATCAGAAGTAGATTTTATTTTACTGATATCCCATCATCAGTGAAAGAGAGCACGACCACGTCCAGATTTTGTAGACCAAAACCACAAGATTCAAGAATCACATCGGTTGTTATGGGTTCAGGTATGCTTCCGCATTCAGTTTTTCCTTTCTTGATTATTTTATATAATAGGTCTTGTGGGAGATGTATAATCTACAATTTAGTTCTAACACTAAAGAGAAAAGGTAGAAAGATTGTGAAAGATGAAACTATTGAGGATGCATAAGGACCAGATGGAGAACGTGGTTCTTCTACCAATGCCTCTCATTATTTGATAATGCAGAAATCGAGTTTTCTGATTCTGACATAGAGAACTAATGGAAGGAACTATTGTATATTAGTATAGAAGAACCAGTGAATTTAGAGATCCCTCTGTAGTAAAAGAATGCTAGTAAGAGGAAGTTTGGAGAAGAGGTTAAAGAAGTTGGGTCTAAGGATGATGTTGTGGTCGTGAAGGACAATAGGAAGGAAAATTTTGAAAACTCTGTTGTTTTTTAGTCTTCAAAGAGAGGGAAGAATGGAAGGCTTGTCAGAGATGCAGTGAATATTTGCTTAAGTTGAAAAATGAGAATAGTCAGAAAGAGTCTGAACCTTTGAAAGAACTAAAGAAAGAAATTGAGAAGGTGGGTACATCAAAAACTGGGAGAAAGTCCTCTACTCGGTCTGCTAGGAAGCAGGACGATGAGAAACTTGTTCAGGCTAGTGTTAAGGAAAAAAGGTGAAGCCTGCCAAGAAACCCATAGTTTAAGAAAAAGAACATCTTGATGAACCAGATGACTCTGATGAATCTGACTCTGATTCAAGTTCAGAGGAGGATGAAAACAATTCAAAATAGGATATAGTTGCTTGGTTCAGTGTGAGAGCTGTCTAAGCTGGAACAATTACGATTGATTTGGAGGAAGTAGGAATTGCAAGCCTTGTGCAGAAACTAGAAGTACAGGAATGGAAAGACCTATTTGTTAATGAAGTTACGAGGATGCATGAGGATGAGGTTTGTAAATTAGATTCATTGCAAAGTGAAGAATGGAGTGTTGACTTCCAATGTGTGTGGGTGGAACTTGGAGTGATTTTAAGGGTCGGAGCTGATGGGTATCTCATGTATGTAAAGGGTGAGTGACTAAAGAGGGAAGATGGTGTGAAGCCCTTTGAATTCACAAGAAAATTTGCGCGAAACCCAAGAACCTAAGCAAAAACAAAAGTGGGAAAGAAAATAATAAAGTCATCACATCATCTACTTTTTGAGTTTCTCCATAGGAACCTAATTCATCGAGGGGAAAGAATGATTGAGGTGAGTTTGTTGGACCTGACCCATATGGACCTTCTGGACAGAGATTCTCTGAATAATCTGCTATAAAGCCCTAAATATTTTCTAAGACTTAAAGTCTGGTACTAAAGTGATCAAATGCAAATTTACTCATCAAGCGAGTAAAGAAAATCAAACCATTGGCTGAAAAAATACACTGAGAGGTAATAAATATAACAAGACAAATATTTGGAAATGTATTAAGGTGTTCAAGTGCGATGTAAAGGTATATCGAGACAAAAGGGCAAAAGTAAGAGGAAAAAGAAAGAAGATAAAAGAAAAATAAATACCAAAGCATTTTGGTTGACTTGTGCAGCGCGTGGATGCTGCCACTATGCAGCTTGAGTAAAACATAATGGCAAGAGTAATTAACAATAGCATTTGCATGATAGAGCCTAAAGTACATGCACAAAGTGTTATTATGAATATATAATAAAATGTCACCATTAAGTAAGGTTATATAGTAAATTTTTATTCCATGTGTTAGTTATACTTCTGAGGAGAAAATGTATAAAGTATAGAGATACTAGTTTTTAATTGTTTCCTGCGGGGGATTTGTAAAAATATGATACGGGAAGCTTTGGTTTGCCAAAATACCCTCACTAACAGATGTTTAGCAAAAATGCCCTCATTAGTTTAATGAAACTTTTTTCGGACTAAAATACCCCTACAAATCAGTAAAAAAAAATGCGACCCAGTCCCTCCCCTTCCTTTTCTCCATTCACGCTATCAAGAAAACTATAAAACTCAATTCCTTTTACAAATTTCTTTGTTCAAGAGAAGATTCAACGTAAGATTTCTTCAAGTTGCAAGGGTAAAGTTCTCTGCAACTATTGCCAAGAGTTTAAGTTCTGCTGCAAATACTGAAATATCTCTAAAGTATTGGCAATAGCCGATACTTTAAAATCTACTGCAATGGGAGGCTGTGTAGAGACTTCTTGCCTATTGCCAAGACTTTAAGCCCTGTTGCCATGGTCTCTACAACTACAGAAAAGTCTCTGCAACTATTGCCAATAGCCAACACTTTAAATTCCAGCGGAAGGGGGAACTTGTACAAATAGTCTCTGCAAGTATTGACAATTGCCAGAACTTTAAACTCTAGTGGAATGAGCAACTTGTACAAATAGCCTCGACAAGTATAAGAAATTGCCAAGACGTTTACCTATATTGCAATGCAAAACTTCCAGAGAAAGTCTCTACAACTCTTGGCAATAACCAAGACTTTAAGTTCTGGCAAGAGGGACCTTACACTAAAAATCTCTGAGAGTATTGGCAATTGCCAAGACTTCTACCTCTACTGCAGTGAACAAGTTGGAGACAAAGTCTCTGCAACTCTTGGCAATAGCCAAGACTTTAAGTTCTGGCAAGGGGGACCTTACACTAAAAGACTCTAAGAGTATTGGTAATTGCCAAGACTTCTACCTCTACTGCAGTGAACAAGTTGGAGACAAAGTCTCTGCAACTCTTGGCAATAGCCAAGACCCTAAGTTCTGGTAGAAGCGACAACTTACACAGAAACATTTCTGTAAGTATTGGCAATATCCAAGACTTTAAACTCTACTGCAATAAGCAACTTGCAGAGAAAGTCTATGCAACTCTTGGCCATGGTCAAGATTTTAAGCTATATGCAAAACATGAATATCTAATAGCCATATGCAATAAAAACCTTCAAATCACTGGAATCAAGCAAACACAAGAAAAAAAATCCCAAATTTCTAGCACACAAAAAAGAAAGAAGGAGGCCAGGAATGGGGAAAGATAGAAGGAAATCTTTCAGCGTGAATTAAACAAGTTAGGGGCCACACAAAGAAGAAAGAAGGAGGCCAGGAATGGGGAAAGAGAGAAGAAAATCTTCAGCGTGAATGAACACAAGTTGGGGAGCAAAATAGTCCTTTCATAAGAAGGGTATGATGTGGAGGGCATTTACTTAAAATATTTGTTAGTGGGGCAACTAGATAAGACCATGTCTTATTGATGGCACTAGGTGAAATTTTTTGGTTTCCTGCCACGTGATATGAATGAGTTGTATAGATAATTGAATAAGCCTACTATAAAAGCATAAAGTGGCCCACAATTGATAGAAATAAACTCATATGTGTTACACTCGCGTGGGAACCAATTAAAGGGTTTTACTGGTTCTTTCAAAGCAAAGAAAGCGTATGAGACTTTGTCTCTACAATTCACACGCAACAAATTTGGAAGCAACGAGTTTGTGGTTCTTGTATCACACAGTTTCAGTGAGGATTCAAGGATGATTTGGTGTTTTTGTTTCAGCAATCTCTTTACAAAGTAAAGAAAAATCATCAAGAAACCTTAAAGCTAGGGTTTGAGGAATCACTCCAAAAGGAAATTTCAACCCTTTAACTTGTGGTTTTATCAATAGTAAGATATATTTAAAGTACTAAACATTGAGAATCAGTAAAGTTGTTGGTGAAATTGAGTAGAACCATTAATGGTAAATATGAAGTTTGGCGGAGAAGCTGGTTTGGAAAAATTAACTTTGATGATAACTTAATTCTCTTAAAAAGTTCCACGGAACGTTTATAAAATAGAATGGATCTAAAATCATGCTTAAGCTGAAATCCACCTAAATTAAGAATTGTATTAATAGTGATCCAAGATTTAGTTTAATTTTGAAGTGTTGAACTGGTAAGCGAGTATTGACAATTTTAGTAATCATAAATGTAGATTGTGATCTATTGATCGCCCGAGGATGTCGAAAAGGCAAATGGAGCTATGAATTTAAGGTAAGTTGAGACAACCTTTCTAATTATGACTGAATAAATAGTTTAGTGTTAATATAGCTTTACATAAATTATTGATGTTTGACTCAGTTTTAGTAATATATGACTTGGTTGATTTTGGTCTTGCGTGTGTGAAACATGTGACTTGTTCCTATGATGTTATTGATAAAAAGAATTATTCAGACTAAGTTAGTATTGTGATCACATTACTTGTTGGGGAGAGAAGCCGACACTTCCCTATACGTGTTGCCAGATCTCACGTGCGCAGTGCCACAGTTTATTTTCTGGAGATTGTCCGACACTCTCACATATGTGACAGTAGTTGCATGTATGCATGGCCATTGCTTATTTGGGAGAGAGACCGCACAACCCCATGCGTGTTGGCAGATCTCACGGACGCATGGTCACAATGTGAAATCATCTTTCTTTTCATAAAGGTTATCTCTTTTTAAATAGCTCAGTTCAGTTTAGCATCATTTATTAGTTTGACGACTTAACTATCAGTTTAGTAATAATTCTAATACTGTATATGATTTACATGTTTATGGATTATATTGATTTCTTTCTTAATATGTAATTTCCTAGTAAGTCTTGTTTCGCCTTTTAGAAGAAAGTCTATGAGATTTACTGGATATCCTGGAGATACTTAGCCTGTGAGGGCCTGCTTACTTGTATGTGGCAGGTGCTGAGACTGTGAGTGACGAAGTTCAAGGCCAGTGTCAGAGTTGATCAGCGTTCAATTAGTGAGCCACGTTTTCACTCCAGCGGTAGCCAGTTGTCGAATAATGTTAGCTTTATTCTTTAGTTGGCCTCAGGGGATGCCTCATAGACATCTGTCTTTATTCATTCAGTCTATTCTTTTAGAGGCTCCTGACATAGCTAGTGGATTTTTATATATTCGTATTTAACAGTCTTGGCGACATTTTATCACAGACCTATTTATTTAGTAAGATTATTTTGCAATATTATAGTTATATATCCCATTTATCGTGGGAGTATACGACATGATATTTAGTCAGTTAATTCAGGGTTCACCCAATGATAGTACAAGTTGGGTGTCAATCACTTCCTTTCTAGTTTGGGGGCGTGATATTTGTCATGACTGATGATAAGGCACTTCAAGGGAATTACTAGACTAAACGCTAGCATGACTTGGCTTCTAGCTACTTCTTAACATAGACTATGAAATTTTTTTGAGTTCCTTCGGGGTAATGTGTTGAACTAAATCACAATGAAAAATTTAGGATGAATATACCGCTGCACCTCTATTTTTCCAATTCGTTAGGTCGAAGGTCGGGTTTCAACTATGGTAACTCATATGAGTTTGACTTGGAGCCACCACCTAATCGTTTATTAAAATAGACGTATTAAGTCACCTAATTTGTGCCTAATTTAGGTAAATAACTTCGGGTAGGTCTACATAGCATGAGATTCTAGGTAAGAAGTTCTAGTGTCTTGAGAAGAAGACGTTAGATATTTCCCAAGACCCACGAAAGGTGGTCTTCGGTCGGATTCAAAATTTGGGATTAAGGGCTAAGATATAAAGTAGGTATACAATTCTAGTCTTTTAGCGCAAAAAAGAAATTTATACAAAGTCCAGCCTATGATATAAAGTATAGGCAAGATTTAAAATTTTTTAAGACACGTTTAAACTTAGACATGTCTAATCCCTCAAGAAAGCTAAATTCTTAAAGCTATTTAAAATTAAGATTATTTCTGAAATTCGAAAGTTAAAGCTTCATCTAATCTAGCAAAAGTGACTAAAAGATTCATCACCCACGCAATGCTCTAAAACTGCCTAATCACAGTTTCTAGCCTAATTTTAGTTTTACTCAAAAGAGGCTAAAATATCAATAATGTCATAAATAAAGGATATTTCTGTAAAAATATCAACACTAGGCATATTCTAAAAATAAATTAATGCAAAAGTAAAACATTTATGTAATTGCAAAAATAGACCAAACAGGGGATGATTTACAGCCTCAAGTTAGAAAGAAAAAGTCTAGTTATGCAAAAAGAGAATGAGTTCCCCTTAAAGAATCAAAATCTTAAGTGTCTAGACATGAAGAGATTTAATGTCTTTAAGAGATGTTGATACTTTAGCGATACAACGACATTAATTATCACATATCATTGCTTTAGTGGCTATTTGTTGTGAGGTTGCGTTTTAAAATACTTGTTAGAAAATAAATATAAGAAAATATTTTATGTATGAAGATGTAAACATATATAATAAGACATTAAAATAAAAAAATTATCAATCATATAGTAGCAGTTTTGAATGTGAAATAATGTGATAATAGCTTTTATGTATACACTAATGAGATAGTATGACTGCAATTATAGATATGGTAATGTAAGACAATATTATTTTTCTTTCACCCGTTTCATGCTTGAGTGTAGGTTGTGCAGGAACTTGGCAACATTTATTTGTCATCATCAAAAATGAAAAAAATTTCGAAGTATGAATTTCAAGATGGACAAATAAAGAACCTGGTGAAGGACCAGTTTCAGATAAGAAGACTTTACTGTGCGAAAAGATGCTGAGTCACTTTCCTAGTCCTATTCGGAAAGGATCACGTAAGGGAATAGGCTGGCAATTCTAGACGAAATAAAAAAAGTAAATGTGTAATTATAAATTGAAATCCTTTTCCACTATGGACTAGAGGCTTGGGAAAGAGGCAACCACCACAAACAAATTAAATAAGGTAAAAGGAGATAAGTTCAAAAAGAGAAAACTTTAATAAAGGTGTTTTTCCTTCCAAAGTTTGGAAAGGTTCCCTAGTTGGAGTCTGTTTGTATTTTGTGCTAAAAAAATACATCTTTATTGGCTGCTGAATTCATTCACTTCGAGAGAGCAAAGAAAAGGCAAATCAAAGGTCTGTGTACATTGTACCCTCCCCAAATTCCACCTTGGTGGAATACCACTGAGTATGTTGTTGTTGTTGTGTAATAGAATCACATATGGTAAATGATTTTTTTGTATAGTTGATTTTTTCCAATCATGAAAAATAAAAAGTGCTTGAAAAAAAGTAATTTACATTTAGTTATATATTTGTATAGAATAATAATTTTCTAATTTTATATAATAAGGATGACGTTCTCCCTATCATGTTAATGCTACTTACAAATAGCAAGTAGCAATTTATTTTAAAACGAGATATTTGGTACTATCATTATGTACTATAAACTTTTATTTAACCGATTACAACAGTAATTATTTCAAGCTGCAATTACCAAACAAAAAAATTATTTCATACTGCACTAAAGCAATGTCGACATTCAACAATGGTCTATATTGATGCAAATTTAGACATCAAAAATTAAAACATTGCAAAATTCATATTTTTCCATGAAGGAAAGCTACATGCTCTTTTTTTTTTTTTTTTTTTGAAGTATTATAAACATCAGCAAACTACAATTAAAATACAAACAAAATTACATTAACAAGATAGGTGGTAAAAGCACAATAATGGGAGATCAATACACTTCTCCTATTAGGATGGAGAACAAAACACAAGAATGAAAAATCAAACTCTCCTCTTTGTATCTTCTTTGTTGGATGGGGACCAAAACACAAGAATTAGGAGATTGAGCATCTTTCAACCAAAAGATAATATGATGTTTTCCCTAGTCATCTGAGAGATTTGGTGAAGCAGTACATATAGGAAGCAAAAACACTTTGAAAGAGAAGTACTTTGGATAAGACTTTTTTAGGAGGTTCAACAGCTATGATGCTCTTGAAACAATCTCATGGCATGCATGATAAAGGTGGGTGCACGTCGTATTCCTATTGAGCATCTACTTCCAAATAAACATGGGTCTTCCATCAACTGTTCCTTGTTAGATATAGTCGTGATAATGTACAAGAAATAAGTATTTATGTAAAAAATATTTATGAGTGGTGATGCATAGGAGTCAAAAAAGATGAAGAAAAAAGCAAAAAGAATCTAATGAGAGTCACAAACTCGAGGAATAAAATTAGTACAAGTATCATAGAAAAAGTGTGGGCTACACAATCAAGTTTGAAAGGAAATTCATACCTTATAACTATGAATTACCACAATTGAAAGAATTAGTATCATTACTTGATGATATTTGATGAATTGGTACCACGAATTAGACCTAAACCGACTTGGAATTGACGGAATTAGCTTAAGAATGAAATTAGTCGACTAAGGACCCTTTTTATATACTGGAGCAGTGCCATCGTACGCAGGAAGGTGTGTTCGCGCACCATTCCATCACAGTCACGTGCCTGCTGGTGCGTTCGTGCTGGGCAGCTGCAATCCACAGTGCTATCGTGCAACGGATGGCGCGGTCGCGCAGGCTAAGTGTCCAGAAGGCCACTAGCATCAGCTGGTGCTGCATTTTGGGTCCGAACAGAATTTACGAGGCTCGAAAATCACCAAAATTTGCACACAAGTTATACAACACATATATGACCTACTCGCAAAGACAGATTTCGAATCAGATCCTCGAAACACAATATAAGGGTCAGGACGGGAGGATAAGTTCCAACACTCGGAACATTTGCAAAAACTATCCGAACAACTTTGAATTTTACTTTCGAAAGTTTGCACATGTCTCAAATGACCATACGAACCTAATGATGCTTTCGAATTTTGAAATGGAGCTCATTTATTCAAATCGAGCTCGAATATCTAAATTCAACTTTACCGACACTAGAAATGGAAAACATCTTCCAAGACCTACCAATGAGATCGGATTCAGCTCAACCTTCGTAGAGAAGTCCTAATGGACCTTACGAAGCTTTTATGATTGTTGGTTCGCCCATCAGAATCTTAACTCCATAAACGACTACCCAAGATCGTTTCACTCCAATATAGTGTCCCTAAACTGCATGTTAAAGGTCTATTAACCCATCTATAAATCAAGCTTAATGCCATTTAAAAAATAAGTTCCTACAATATATTAAGTGATACAATATAAATAATCATGCATATCTCTTAAGCATCTATTGGTATTGGTAATTAGGCGATATTAATTCTTAAAATCATCAATAATTAATTAACTTATAATTAAGAAAGAAAATGCTTTGACAGTACATATCCCATTAAAATAGGTTTGTAAGGCTAGAATTGTAGAATAAAAATAGTTAACGTTCATATCCCTTATTAAAGATACAATATATTTATTATTGTTTAACACTCTATTGAGCATTCATGGCATGTAATTTTTCCAAAGAAAAACATCACAAACCACCCAGAATTTACAAATAAAAAAAAACATTTCTAGTTTTGTTTTTTCTGTAACACGTACTGCAAAACAAGAACAAAGATGATATTTTGAGCAAGAAAAAGTAATATCGGTGCCTTGTACGATTTACCTCTTATATGTGGTTTGCTAGTTATTGCATAAGGGGCAAGGTTTACCCATAACACAACCAAAGGGTAGAGGCTGCGGGTTTTCTAGTTTTTTTTTTTTTAAAAGGAAGGCAATATCGGCGTTATATTATATAAAATAAAAAATTGAGGTTTATCGGAGAATTTTGACAACTAGTGTGGTGGAATCAACAATGAGCTTTTTCTTTCAAGTGAAGGAGAAACAAGAGAGAGGGGGAGATGGATTGGGGAGTGTGTTTGTGTCACGATCCTGTTTGGGCCGTGACCGGCACTTAGGAACTAAGTCCCTAAACAAGCTTTATCAATATTCTATAGAAAATCGAACAGAGTTTCCCCTGTTTTAGGTCTATCTAAAAATTTTCCAATCTACAACAGATACCAGATCCAGCCAAATACAATTAAAACCAATCAAACAAACACTACTTATGAATCAGCAACTTAAAATTCTCACATCTATCTCCACTTCACCATGAAAGGTTCTAATACGAACCCAAAATGTTCATAGCCAAAAACACATAAAGCTAACTTATTAAATGAATAATCAAACTAGATAACTAACTGAAAAATAAGACGACTGACTAAATGGAGCGAATCTAAGAGTTTCAAAGAATGACAATAATAAATAAATGAAGCTTCTTGCCCACGCAAACTAATGCGGGGCTCACCAGGATAGCCAACTCGTATGCTCTAAGACTAGAGGTCCTCAGCTACCGCACCTCTGGAAAAATAATATCGAGGAGTGAGTCGCAACTCAGTGAGTAATAATGCTTATCCACAACCGTTTTAAGTGGAGAAAGTAAAAAATATGCCAGTATATCTTATGCAGAAATATACCATATAAATAAATTGTCACTTTCAGAATGACAAATTGTAATCAATCTTTTCAAATACTTCTTGTAAACAGTAATCAATATCAATTCAGTAGTAAAATCAGTAGTCACTATATCATATCAAGTATATATGGTCAGGTCATTTCCAAGAATGAACCATATAATCGGGATAAATTCCTCCTTGAGGAAATCAGTAACGGAAAGCTAGTTCTACCTTCCCACTACCAAGGATTGTAACACTAATCTGGAGTATACAAGGTGCACCAGGTCTTACGTACCCGTCGTTAGCTACGGGGTTCGTCAAGTCTCATCCCAAAATATACATTTTTTTCTATACAAAGTAAATGCCATTTCAAGTAACACTGCAATATTCCAAATAACGGTAGAACTTGTCAAATAATAGTAAAAACATATCATGTAACGGTAAAATAATTCAAGTACATATCTCAGTACATATCTAGTAAAAGGACTTGTCCCATACAATTCAAATCATTCAGTAACAAATTTTATTTCAAAATCAAGTATAAACCATGCATATTATGGAAACACAAATTGTGGTAAGGTCATCACTCACAGTACAAATGCACGTAGCTTAAGCGTATCTTCCACGAGCAATCCAACACCTCGTCCAGTCAATCTATAATCACAATGTATCGATCTCGTGTTAATTTCATTGCTTAGAATAATTCACAACTAAACCAATAGCCAAGTCCTTATTGTGCTAATGTGATAAAAATATTTCCTGAGTTCCCCTTTTTGCTTATATCACAGCTAGATACCAACAATTAAGAAGAAAAACTTATAATTGTCTAGGTGTTAGTGTAAAGAAAGGAATATTATCCAAAATTCCTTATCTCTTTCGGTCTTCTCCCCACAAGGTAATCAAATCTATACATCTTTTCTTGTTCCAATGTATTCACTGTAATATACTCATCAATTTTTTTTTGAGCAATATATAAATTCTCTTAATTCCTTAACCCTTGCTTCCTAGCTCTAAATATACATTTTTTCCAACGTTTTGTAATTTAAATTGGAACCCATTAAATCTAACATATGGTACTAATTTAAAGAGAGACATATTATATAATATTACCTCTTTTGAAGTTCAAGAAAGAAGCCTATAGTAGTCTTGCAATAAGTGGTGTATCAGGAAGAGAACTTTATCTCAATGCTTTAACTTAAAGGGTTATCCCTAATTTTCTCTGTTGAAAATCTTGTTGGTTGCCTGTTGTTTTATGAAGCTTAACATAAGCTTCTTAATGTTACCCTTTCATTTGGACTTTGGAGTCTGCCAGAGTCCTTTTTTGCTTTGGCTACATTTTTTTAAAAAAAATAATTTATCAAATGACTAGTTTGCCTATTATTTTAAATAGGGTATTACATTTTCTCTCCCTTAAGAAATTCGGTCTCCGAATTTAATCCAAGAGCTTACTTGTAAGGTGAAATAAGTGAGGGTACTTGGTTCGCATATCATCTTTCACTTCCCAAGTAGCTTTTTCTTGCAGTATGATTTTTCCACAAAACTTTCACGAACACTATTTCTTTTCTCCGTAACTTCCTTATTTGACTTTCTATTATGACTATTGGTTCCTCATCATAAAATAATATCTCATTAAGCTGTATAGTCGGTGCCTCAAACACATGAGAAGCGTCTGGTACATATTTTCGTAGCATAGATACGTGAAACACATGATGAATAAAAGACAACTTAGGACGAAGTTCCAGCTGGTAAGGTACACTGCTTGCTTGAACAAGTATCTTATAAGGTCCTATAGACCTCAGACCAACTAATACAAGGACCGACATAGTCTATTATATGAAGCACCTTATGATGCCATCTGAATCGGTTTAATAAGGCCATTTTAAGCGAACTCTGCAAAATGTGTAGATAATTGTCTCTGCTACTGCCAAAATTAAGGACACAAGACCTCAACATATTCTCTAGTACTTGTATGCTTCGCTTAGACTGTTGTTCATATGTATTTAGCTCCAGTCGTGTACTCATTTTCTCTTTGGAATGTCTTACAAAAGTCATAAATGACTTATTGTGGCCATGTGACACTAGAACTTTATGACATCGAACAATCTTATCCATGTAAGTGTACGCATACCAGGCGCCATATGTATATACTAGAGAGTTTATGGTAATCTTGTCAAAGTACATTGAAATCCTCTCCCACTTTCATTGTAGGATCTCAAGTTGCTATTATAGCCCTGCAGGTTGTTGATGTCCATCTTTGACTTGATTGCAACTTTTTTTTTTCATCACCATTGATACAACTGTCTAAGGTCATAATATATCCTTGCAGACCCAAGATGAACGAAGTATCTAAAGCCATGTGCTTCTTTAAGCATAGTTTGTCTCCAAACATCAAGTATACTAATTTGATCACTAAGATGTAGTTCTCCATAATTTCTAAAAGAAAATCTCAAGTCTTATCGGTAGCATTCTCACCTCTAGGTTTGGATAACTTTAAACAAGTGTTGTGTTTTCTAAAAGCCTTCTGCTAAGGACTATTTCAGGTAAATACATGCCAATGATGAACTTATTTTGGTTTTTGCCTGAATAGTACAACTTTATGCATTAATAGTCCTTAGCAGCTCCACCATCTTCATTGTCAAGGGCTCTATTTTTTTTTTAATTCTTTTTGGTTCGAAAATGTATTAGAGGCTTTTGTGATCAAGGTAAATCTTACATGTCTCACCCTAAGAATAATCACCAAATTATAATTTCTAAGATAACCATGACCATTTCTTGGTATACTTAGGTTAGTTCTAGTCAAGCTTCTTAAATTTCCTCGACTCATAAATTTTGACATTTCCATTCTTCAAGTTCTAAGTCTTACTTAGAAGGCATCACTATAAACTAAAAACCCATTGGTTCCTGATTGAAGCACAAACATCAGAGTTGTAGTCAAACGTTAATTAAGCTTCTGAGAAATCCTTTGTCGTTGAGCTATTGAATCTTCACATTGTTTTGTGCCAACTTGGTCAAATGGCTGTTATCTTTGAGAAATAACATACGAATCGCTTGTGATAACCTACAACAGCTAGGAACTATGTGTCTCGACTCTGATGGCGGGCTTCGACCATTTACGTCATCTTTATTTTCCTTTTTTTTTTGTTCAACCCCTAATCCTTCCTTTATCAGAACTTGCCAGAGAAAGGAATCATGTCTAACAAAAGCTTACTCTTCAAGAACATATCGCATAGCTATACCCCAAAAGTATAGTTTCTATATGACTATCATATATGTTACTCTTGTTCATCATAAGTCTTGGAACATATAAATATATTATAAATGAGTATACTCACAAACTTATCTAGACATGACTTCTACACCCTGTTCAACAACAAACAACAGCAACAACAACATACCCAGTGTATCCCACAAGTAGAGTCTGGGGAGGATGAGATGTACAGAGACCTTACCCCCACCAAGGTGGAGAAGCTGCTTCCGATATACCCTCGGCTAGGAAAGGAAACATATTAGAAAATATTGAAAAATCAAGCCACTGTTATCATGCTAAATTAAATGTAAACCTAATGCATATCCAACAAACAGATAAGAATAGTAGATATAAAGTCGGACAGCAAAAAGGCAAACCAGCTACATAAACCTAATACTACATTTAATACAGAAAAATATGCTCGACTATCACCTAACCTTTTACCCTAATCTTCGACCTCCACAACTCGTTATCAAGAGTAATGTCCTCGGTGATCTGGACCTGGGCCATGTCCTGTCTAATCACCTCAGCCCAGTTCTTTTTCGGTCTACCTCTACCTCTCTGTAGACCCAACATGGCTAATCTCTCACACCTCCTCACCGGGGCATCTACACTTCTCCTTCTCACGTGGCCGAACCATCGCAGCCTTATTTCTCGCATCTTCTCGGCCACGGGGGCTACACTAAACTTGTCACAAATGACTTCATTCTTAATTCTATCCATCTTAGTGTGCCCACACATCCATCTAAGCATTCTCATTTCCGCAACGCACATCTTCCAAGTGTGAGAATTTTTGACTAGCCAACACTCTGCTCCATATAGCATAGCTGGTCTGAGGACCACTCTATAGAATTTGCCTTTAAGCTTAAGTGGCACTCTCTTGTCACATAAAACACCTGAAACGAGCCTCCACTTTATCCAACCTACTCCTATACGGTGTGTGACATCATCATTAATCTCACCATTGCCTTGGAGGATTGAGCCCAGATATTTGAAGCTTTCTTTCTTAGGAATGACTTGAGAATCGAGCCTCATTTCTGCATCTGACTTATCAGGAGTATCACTAAACTTGCATTCCACTTCTACACCCTGTTCACGTCTAACATTACAGCAAACTCAGGGTGATTGTACCCAATCCGAGAGGTTATATTTTACATATGTTCGTTCCTTCCTCATAGCTAATGGTATATTGACCTCAAATAATATGTGAAAAGACCTTAGTTCCATAGAGTTGGCCGAATAAATTATTAATACTGGATAATAATACTTATTGTAACCGTCGCCTTATTCCACATTTGTGGTCAACGTGTAATCTCATCGACTAGTTCTTCCTCCATTTTTCTTACAAATTAAAATTGGTGCTACCCAAGGTAAGGTATCCGTCTAACAAACCTTATTAAGAACTCCTTGCAATTGCTATGTTAGTTTCTTAGTTCTACTGATATTATATATGACTATTGAATCAATATGGACAATGTGCTAAGTAATTGTTCAATGCCCAAGGCAATATCTTTTTCATAAAGTAACTGTTGAAGAATGAGTTTTGAAGATGATAAAGGACCTGGTGCTAAGTGGACTAAGAAAAGGTTCACAGTTGAGTTGAGAAGACTGAGCTGTTCAACGTGATAATTGAGTCGGAGTTGAAGAAGGAGACAAAGTACAGCTGGAGTCAAAGTTCCAATCCCACCGGGAAAAGAAGAAGCTTGTGACGGTGTTGATATAGACGCGGTTCCTAAGCAGAAAAGGATTGGAAACTAAGGCAAATTAACTTAGGTTTTAAATAAGGCAATATGGGTAAACCTTGTTTAAAACGGATTCCAAAGTAGAAAAGGAGTTCTAAACTTAGTTGGATTCAGCTAAGTCAAACTCCTATATATACAAGTTAAGTTGGCCAGAATTGATTTACGCACTCAAGACATCTCAACAGAGCAAATCAAGAACAAACAGATCGTGAGAAGCATTGTGTGCAAGAATAAAGGCTGAGCAGCAGAACCTTACGAAGGAGCAGTTTCATAGTTAAGTCTGTTGTTTTAGTTTTTGTTGTAGGCTATCGAGTTGTAATCTATCTGCTTGTTAAGAAGCATATAGTAGAGGTTGCTCTTTGGTGAAGTAGAGTCAACCTGACAAGCTAATGTGTGGCTTGGAAGGTTCTAGGTACTAGGGAGGTCTAGTTCCTTGATTGCATTACGTTGTAGTCTAAAACTTGCTCAGTTTTCCTTTAGTGGAAGGTTGAAATCCCAAGAGTTTGGGTCGTGGTTTTTAATCCCTTGAGCAAGGATTTTTTCACGTAAAAATCTCTGTGTTATTTACATTTCCGCATTAAGTTTAAGTTGCAGAGATAGGTAAAACTTGCAAGGAATCTGGTTCTTTATGAGTTAGGTGATAAAAGTTAAAGGCAAGTTTTAAGAATTTAAAAATTAGGTAAGGACACTATCCACCCCCCCTCCCCCCCTCTAGTGTCTTACATAGGTGCACCAAGTGCAACAAGTGGTATCAGCGCAGGTACTCTTGTATAGAGATTAACATCTTGAGAAGGATCTGAACAATGAGTGCACCACCGTTCATGCCCGAAGGACACTCTATCAACAAACCTCTACAGTTCATTGGTCAACACTACAAATTCTGGAAGTTCAGGATGGAAACTTTCTACATGCAAAGAATTATCAGTTATGGAAAATTACAAGGAATGGTCCTATAATTCCCACAAAGATTGATGCATCAGGGAACAAAGTTCAAAAGCATGTAGAAGAATATAAGAAAAATGATTTCAAACGACTTCAGATGAATGCAGAAGCTATGAAGATTCTTCACTGTGGGCTAGGATTTAATGTCTATGCACGTATTCCAACATGCTCAACTTCAAAGGAAATCTGGGATGTGCTAGATAGTGTCTACAAAAAAGAAATAGAAAAGTCAGAAGAAATTCAATCAAAGTCACTCCTGATGAGAATAACACAGTAAAAAATCTCGACTACTCAGGATGCTTCAAGTGCCGCAAGAAGGACCATGTTATTAAAAATTGTCCAACATGGGAATCTTCTTAAAGCGAAAGTGATGAAGAAGAAGAATATCTGGAAGATGACTCTCCATTGGCTCTGATGGCTGATGATGAACCTTCCACTGACGATCCACCTGAGGTAAGTCTTGATGAACTGAAAACTAGACTTTATACTTGCTCCCCTAGGGAATTAAATTTTCTTGCTCTGACTTTAATTGAAGGCATTGAAAATTTGAGGACTGAGAAGGAACTAGTACTTTCTGAGAACGACCAACTAATTTCAGCTGTGTCTGACTTTTCAATGAAATACAAAACCTTGGAAAAAGCTAAAACAGATCTTAAAAAGGAATTAACTGCAAGTGAAGCTCAAGTTTTGGAACAAAAACAGGAAGTCTCAGCCCTTGAATTTGAAAGTCGTCGGTTAAAGGAATAGGTGCTTAGCGAGCAAAACAAAGTTTCTGCAATCGAACTTGAAAATCAAAAACTGAAAGAAGTATCTGGTAAGCAAGGAGTTAGTGAGGCTCAAATCAACCTTGAAGCTGAGCTTAAAATGAAAAACCAGGTTCTACATCAAGAAACTGAGAAGAACGGGGTTCTTCAGGAAAATGTTGAAAAAGCTAACTCTGAGCTCACTAAATGGAACAAGTCTTCTGAAGCTTTGAATTGGTTACATGAAAATCATAATAGAGGTAAAACTGGTCTAGGACATAGGAAACCTTTACCTGCTTGGAACCCTAATAGTAAATATGTAGGACTTCCTTGCAACAAACTTTGCTTCTTGTGTGGTAAGACTGCTAATATTAAGAATGAATGCAGTATTGCTAAAATAGCGGTGAAAAAGAATAAAAAGTCAGTTTTACCTTATTGGGCTAGAAAAGATTTGATTCATCCATTCTATAACAAAAAGGGACCCAAGCTAGTCTGGGTTCCTGTTACTAACCCTTGAGTTTCTTTTGCAGGATGGAGTGAGATGGAACAACCTAAGCTAGATTCTTGATAGTGGGTGTTCTAGGCACATGACAGGAGATGAAGAAACTTTCTCTCACTCGCAGCATTTTAAGGGGGTAGTATGGCTTATAGAGGAGGCAAGAGCGGTGAAATTGTTGGTATTGGAAAAGTTGGGAGATCCCTCAATCATGCTATTGACAATGTACTCTGTGTGGATGGATTGAGGCACAATCTTCTAAGTATCTCTCAACTATGTGATAGAGGAAATCTAGTGAATTTCACATCTGTAGGTTACACTGTAAAGAACCTGCAGACTGGTGAAGTGATAATGGAAGGGAAACGAGCGAATAATGGGTATAAGGCTACATTAGGTTCTCTTCCTGAGAATAATTTGACTTGTCTGAATGTGATGGAGAATGATAGTCAGTTGTGGCACAAGAGATTAGGACACGCAAGCTTAACTCAGTTGGATAAGTTGGTGTCAAAGGACCTGGTTCGTCGAATGGCAAGCAAGAGGTTCAATGAGATCAAGGTTTGTGATGCGTGTATGAGGAGGAAACATGTAAGATCTTCATTCAAGTCAAAGAAAGAGGTTAGTACGTCTAAACCACTTGATCTAATAGTGAGGAGCAGAGGAGGTAAGAGGTTCGTAATGGTAATAGTTGATGACTACTCCAGATACACATGGATCCTATTCCTCAGATCTAAGGATGAAGCATATGATATGTTCGAGGACTGGGTCAGAGTTAATCAAAAGAAACTGGGGCTTCAACTGGTAAGTATCAGGCCAGACCATGGAACGGAGTTTGAGAATGCTAAAGTTCGCAGAATATTGCAATAAACATGGTGTGGATCACAACTTCTCTGCACCAAGGACCCCTCAGGAGAGTAGTGTAGTTGAAAGAAAGGACAGGTCCTTAGAGGACATGGCTAGAACTATGTTGTTGTCAAGTGGTCTTTCAAAGAATTTTTGGGCTGAAGCAGTCAACACCACTTGCTACTTACTGAATCGCTGTTCTATCCGACCTTTGTTAGACAAAACTCCCTATGAGCTGATTAGAGGCAGGAAACCTAATATTGCATATCCAAGAGCTTTTGGGTGCAAGTGTTTCGTGTATAACAATGGGAAAGAACCTTTAGGAAAGTTTGATGCTAGAAGTGATGAAGCCATCTTTTTGGGATATTCTTCACAAAGTAAAGTTTATAAAGTTTTCAACAAGAGGACCATGACTGTAAAAGAAAGTGTGCACGTGGTAATTGATGAATCCGAAGCTGTTGCAAACAGACAAGAAGATGATGATCAGGAGATTGGTCTTGCGAGAGATGAACCTGCTGAAGACCCTGAGAACCTGAATGAGGATAAAAATAATCATGGGCATAAGGATCAGACTCAGGGGAAACTAGAAGCAAATCAAACAGGGGGGACTGAAGAGCAAGATGAAGATAACTTAGATGGCTCAAATCCTCCTGGAAACACTACTCAGCAGATTCAACCTAAACCTTGGAGATATCAAAGTTCTCATCTACTGGAGAACCTCGTATTTGATTTGAATACTGGAATTGTTACTAGAAGAGCTTTAAAGAATTTTTTTGCATTCTTTGCATTTCTGTTCTCAATAGAACCTAAGAATATACGAGAAGCACTTGAGGATCCAGATTGGGTGATTGCTATGCAAGAGGAACTTCATCAGTTTGAACGAAGTAAGGTATGGCATCTGGTCCCTCGACCAGCGGACAGGTCCATCATTGATACTAAATGGGTCATTAGAAATAAGCTGGATGAATATGGCATAGTAACAAGGAACAAGGCAAGATTGGTGGTTCAAGGGTACGGTCAAAAAGAAGGAATCGATTATGATGAAATCTTTGCACCTGTTGCTAGAATGGAAGCCATTAGAATGCTAATTGCCTTTGCAATTTACATAGAGTTTAAGTTGTACCAGATGGACGTGAAGAGTGCATTCCTTAATGGTTATCTGAATGAAGAGGTGTATGTGGTTCAACCACCTGGTTTTGAAAGTACAGAGTTTCCTGATCATGTCTACACACTTGACAAGGCACTGTCTATATTGAAACAGGCTCCTAGGGCTTGGTACGAAAGGTTGTCTGGGTTCTTATTAAAGAATGGTTTTACAAGAGGTAAAATAGACAATACTTTGTTCTTAAGGAAGAAAGCCAAGGACCTGCTAATTGTTCAAGTATATGTACACGGTATTATTTTTTGAGCTACTAATGAGAACCTTTGCAAGGAGTTTGCCGACCTGATGAGAAGTGAATTTGAGATGAGTATGATGGGTAAGCTGAATTTCTTCTTAGGCTTACAAATAAAAAATAACTCAAGAAGGCACAATGATCAATTAGAAGAAGTACATCAAAGAGCTTTTAAGAAAGTATGATATGAAGTCTGCTAAGGATATGAACACACCCATTGCTCCTGGAATGAAGATAGATCTGGATGAAACTGGTACTACAATTGATGAAATCAAGTACAGAGGGATGATTGGTTCTTTGGTGTATTTAACTACAAGTCATCCAGACATTGTTTATAGTGTGGGTTGTGTGCAAGGTTCCAGTCAAAACCAAAGGAGTCACACTTAACTGCAGTCAAAAGAATCTTGAGATATTTAAAAAGAACTCAAGATCTTGGTTTATGGTACCCAAAAGGGAAGTTTTGATCTAATTGGTTATGCTGATGCTGACTATGCTGGTCACTTAGTTGATACGAAAAGTACATCTGGGATGGCACACCTCCTAGGTCCTTGTTTAGTTTCATGGGCTACGAAGAAGCAAAATTCAGTGGCATTATCCACAACTGAGGCTGAATATGTAGCAGCTGCTTTGTGTTGTTCATAACTTTTATGGATCAAGCAGCAGTTGGAGGACTTTGGAATCAAGTGTGGATCAGTTCCAATCTTTTGTGACAATACCAGTGCAGTCAATATAGCCAAGAACTCGGTCTAGCACAAGAGAACAAAGCATATTGATATTAGGCATCACTTTTTAAGGGACAATGTTGAAAAAGGCCTGATTACCATGAATTTTTGTAGGACTGAGGATCAAATTGCTGATATCTTTACCAAGGCATTGAACAGGGTACAATTTGAAAAGAACAGGCTTGAGTTAGGGATGACCAAGATACACTGAACGAGCCAGCACCTGGTTCTCCCAATGATTGGCTAGAGAAGTTTCCTTGTTTTACCTAGCTTAGCTTTGTTTAGTTGATTCTACAGATGAAACTTAATTGTTTTGCTTGCTGACCTGTTTGTAACCTATTTTCATGACTTATGAAACGACCTCGGTCAGTCGTTACGGAAGTTAGGACTCCGATTGGCGTGCCGATAATTTTAAAATATTCGTAAGGTCCATTAGGACCTGTCTGTAAAATTTGAGCTAAATCAGACCTCGTTTGGTAGGCATCGGAAGAAGGTTTCAGTTTTTATTGTCAATAAATATTAAAAAGAGATTTTTGAGCTCGGTTTGGGCGAATGAGCTCCGATTCAAAATCCGAAGAGCCGTTAGGTTCGTATGATTATTTGTGACTTTTATAATTTTTCGAAAGTGAATTTCGATGTTGTTCGGCTAGTTCCGCAAAAAATGCCGAAAGTTAAATAATTTGACCTTTTTCCTTTAAATTCGCATCTTGAGTTTCGGCAGTCGGATTTGAGATCCGTCTTTGCGAGTATGTTACATATATTTTGTATAACTTACTTGAAAAATTTGGGATCATTTCGACTTCTCAAGGGTTCCATTTTAATTTTAATCGTCGTAGCGAATTTATTTATTTAAAAAAAACAACAATAATTAAATTGGAAAAAGTCGGTGGCTTAGGGGATTTAATCCCTAGCAGAATGTATACGATATACAATAGCAACATTACAACAAAACGCTCAGTGAGGAAAAATTAGAAAAGAGAGAGGGGAAAAAGGGAAAAAGGAGTGGAAAAATAGTGGAATTTCTACCCCAAATCTTCAGGTAATGATGTTAACTCATTATCTTAGCTTATTACGTGTGTTTGAATATATTTTTACGGTAACATCGCCCTAATTACGTAAATTGATAGTTTAACGGGTCAATTAGACCCCGATGATGGAAATGATTATATATTCATACTCAGTGAGTTATGGGCAACATATAAATATAATTTATTTAGGGTTTGGTTATGGAACTTTGAACCCTGTATATAGGCCTGGCCTGCGTATTGCGTATGCGAATAGGGTATCAGGTTCCTAACTGGATTGCCCTAAAACATAAGGAATGAAGCCTTTAGCTTTATTTGATAAAAATTTTCTGCTTATTGAATAGAAAGAGATCGTTTGGCAACTAATACAAAGGAAAAAGCAGTGGTTGAGTAACAGGACTAGCTTCGGAATACGGTAAGTGTTTATATCCATTTCTTTGGAGGCACTTGGCCTCGTGGATTTCCTACCACGTGTTCTTTACGTGTGTAGCTGCCGATAGGCGTACTCATTACGCCTTAGCTTTGGATTTACATTCTATATTATATATTATGTTCTGTTGTTGGTATTGCATTGAGGATCTGAGCATTGTACTCTGGTTGTGAGTTGACATATACTTCCCGGCAGTCGATGAGAGTCCCGCGCCGGTGAAGGGTTATCATTGCATCATATTGAGGGTAGGAGGATTCCGCCCTCGGAGCAGGAGGATTTCGCTCCATCGCATCATATTGAGGGTAGGAGGATTCCTCCCTCGGAGCAGGAGGATTCCGCTCCATTGTATCATATTGAGGGTAGGAGGATTCCGCCCTCGGAGCAGGAGGATTCCGCTCCATTCATTTGGCACATGTGACCCATTTCATTTCATTTCATTTCATCTCATTTCATATCATTTCATTTCATCTCATTCCATTTCATTTCATACTGTTGTGTAGATTTTCTGTACATGACTATTGTTCTGCTTATATGTGCATTGCTTATTTGTTGATTGTTGTCTGGTTCCGTTTCCCTGACTAGCGTATCTATTTTTCGAGGTTGCTAGTTTGTTCGCACTTATTGAGTCCTCATGACTCACCCCCTATTTGTCCTTGTGTTTCCTTTTCGTTCGGCAGATTCTGCACCAGGACCCAGCCAGTCGCGTCGTGATTGAGGAGTAGTACGTTCTCAGCTGTCTACGGTGAGCCATCCTGTTCATTGCGGCCACCAACTTCAAATATTACAGTTTTTCTTACTTTTGCTCCGTTCGGGAGATGTGTATATCTTTTGGCCTTCTTAGATGTCTGATCTGGAAACCTTTAAAATTGTGTATTCTGGGTAGGTAGTTGTATTATTTCGACAGCTTGTATGTTTGTCTATCCTTGAGAGTTATCTTATGTTGTTAAGTTTGGTTCATTTTTATTTCAAGGTAATTTTTCACAATTTATATCGATTCAGTCAATAGGGTTAACCCGACAGGTTTAGGGGAGGGGGTCGGGTGCCCGCGCGGCCTAACCGAGAATTCGGGTCGTGTCAGTTGGTATCAGAGCGAGGTTTAGAGTCTTTCCAGATCATGACAGTGTCTAATAGAGTCTCGCTGATCGGGCGGAGACGTCCGTACCTATCTACGAGAGGCTATGATGGCATTTAGGCAGTTTCCCTTCTTTTTTTTCCCTGTCGTACGTGAGTCTTCTTATCTGAAGTTAAATATTTTTAATTTTCCGCAGTATGGTGAGAACGCGCGCGAATGTTCGGCGAGAGGCGGAGGAGCCAGCGGTCGCCCCTATGCCTGCTGCTCCGCGAGGTGGCGGTGTTGGCCGCGGTGGAGGTCGTGGTCGAGGCAGAGGTAGAGTTGCCCAGGCCGCGAGGATGGTGGATCGTGTTGATCCTGCTTCAGAGATTCCGGTAATGCCAGCTTTTGCCGGGCAGGGGGAGCAGGGCTTATTCGTTCCCCCCGCACTTCATGACGCTTTTATGAGATTCTTAGCGACGCAGATGCCCCAAGGACCTCATATTCCTCAGGCTGCCGTGGATGCTCCTATTCCTCAGGCTGCTGTGGATGCTCCTATTTCTCAGGCTGCTGTAGATGCTCCTATCCCTCAAGCAGCTCCTCAGGCTGCGGTAGATATTGGTTCTCAGGTTCAGGAAGCCCCCATTCCAGCTCCACAGGTAGCCCCAGCAGTTCATGTTCCAGATGGTCATGTTCCAGAGGTAGCGGGTGTTATACCTCCGGTTGTTCAGGCTAGTCAGCCAGTCCAGGTAGCAGGTTAGGTTGATGATCCGGCAAGGTTGCATTATTTTACCCGACTTAATCCTTCGAAGTTCTCTGGTCAGAAATCAGATAAGCTTAAGCCTCGTGAGTTTCTTGATCAATGTCAGCGTATCTTAGAGGCCCTTGGATATCTTGAGCAGTATGGAGCTGATTATACTGCCTTCCAGCTTGAGGGTCCAACTTTAGCTTGGTGGACCGCACTCCAATCAGCTAGGCAGGGCTTACCTAAGCTGACCTGGAGTGAGTTCTCTCATCGATTCATGGAGAAGTTTTTCCCTCGCAGTCAGCAAGATGAGAAGAGGAGACAGTTTGAAAGGATTGGACAGGGCAACCTGTCAGTCACGGAGTACGAGCTTTTATTTTCAGAGATGTCCAGCTATGCTCCAGATCTTGTGCAGGAGCCCTCTGAGAGGGTCAGACATTTTATTGATGGACTTTCTCCTCATTTGCAGTCTCAGATGGCTCGTGAGATTGAAGCTGGTACTCTATTTGATGTCGCTGTCGATATTGCTAGGAGATATGAGGCCTATCATAGATTGGAGATGGAGGAGTTAGAGCGAGAGAGTAAGAGATCTCATGGTCCAGGGCATTCTAGTACCTCGTATGGAGGTAGGAGTTATCAGCAGCAGAGTAGGCCTCCTGTCAGACCAGCTCAGTTTCCAGCGCGTGGTTCTCAGAACGCGCCTACTTTTTCTCAGGGTCAGTTTGGGTTTCGCTCGCGAGATCAGTCTCAGTTTGATCAGCGTATATTTTCTCTAGGGTGCTTTATCTGTCAGGATCTAGGGCATCATAAGAAGGATTGCCCTTATCTCCTTCAGCAGGGTAGTAGCCGCCCTTTCCCTCGCCTTCCAGCGCCTATGCAGCAGCAGCCTCAGGGTGCCCCTCTAGGGTCTCAGCCAGCTAGAGGTGCACCGCCACCCAGTAGAGGTCGTGGACGTGGTCCTAGTGGTCCCACTAGAGGTGGTCGTCAGGGTAGCGGCTCAGCTCAGCCGCAGAGACAGCTATATGCACTGCCGGCCAGGCAGGATGCCGAGGCATCCCCAGCTGTTGTTACAGGTATTTTATCTGTTTGTGGTCGAGATGCATATTCTTTGGTGGATCCAGGATCTACATATTCATATGTATCTCCTTATTTTGCTTCGGGTTTCCATGTTGATTATATGTGTCTTCGTGATCCATTCTGTGTTTCTACTCCTATTGGAGACATTATCATCGTGGATCGAGTTTATCCAGCTTGTACCATATCTTTTGGGGGTCGTGAGACACTGGTAGATCTTCTAATCCTAGACATGGTTGATTTTGATGTTATTATTGGCATGGATTGGCTGGCGTCGTGTCATGCCACATTAGATTGTCATGCCAAGTCTCTTCAGTTGTCTCTTCCTTGTTCAGCACCGGTAGTGTGGCAGGGTTCTTATTTGCCACCCAGGGGACATGTTATTTCTTTCCTGAAGGCAAAACGGATGATGGATAAAGGGTGTTTAGCGTATCTTGCCATGGTTCGAGATACCACTGTGGAGATTCCATCTCTTGATTCTATTCCTGTCGTTAGGGAGTTCCCTGATGTGTTTCCAGATGATTTTCCAGGACTTCCTCCTGATCGAGAGATCGAGTTTGGCATTGATACAGTGCCAGGGACTCAGCCAATTTCTATCCCTCCTTATCGTATGGCCCCATCAGAGTTGAAGGAGTTGAAGGAGCAGTTGCAAGATTTGCTTGATAAGGGGTTCATCAGGCCAAGTATTTCTCCGTGGGGTGCTCCTGTTCTATTCGTGAAAAAGAAAGATGGGACTATGCGAATGTGTATTGATTATCATCAGCTAAATAAGGTCACCATCAAGAATAAGTTTCCCTTGCCTCGCATTGATGATTTGTTTGATCAGTTGCAGGGTGCCAAGTTCTTTTCGAAGATCGATCTGCGATCTGGTTATCATCAGCTAAAGATTCGTGAGTCAGATATCTCGAAGTCTGCTTTTAGGACTCGTTACGGCCATTATGAGTTCCTAGTTATGTCTTTTGGGCTGACTAATGCCCCTGCAGCCTTTATGGATCTCATGAACCGGGTGTTTAAGCCATTCCTTGATTCCTTTGTCATTATCTTCATTGATGATATTCTTATTTATTCTCGTAGCCACGAGGAGCATGATTATCATCTGAGGGTGGTTCTTCAGACCCTCCGTGATCGTAAGTTGTATGCTAAGTTCTCGAAATGTGAGTTTTGGCTTGATTCTGTAGCATTTTTGGGTCACGTGGTATCTAGTGAAGGTATCAAGGTTGATCCGAAGAAGATTGAAGCAGTGCAGAAATGGCCTCGTCCTACCACTCCGACGGAGATTCGTAGCTTCCTTGGGTTGGCAGGTTATTATCGGAGGTTTGTGGAAAAGTTCTCTACTATTGCAGCTCCCCTGACTCGCCTGACGCAGAAGGCAGTTCAGTTTCGATGGTCGGATGAGTGTGAGGCAAGCTTCCAGAAGCTTAAAGCCTTATTGACTTCAGCTCTAGTGCTTTCCCTTCCTTCGGGTACCGGTGGATTCGTAATTTATTGTGATGCATCTCGTGTGGGCCTTGGTTGTGTTCTTATGCAGCACGGGAAGGTAATTGCTTATGCTTCCAGACAGTTAAAGCTGAATGAGAAGAATTATCCGACTCACGATTTAGAATTGGCAGCTGTGGTCTTTGCTTTGAAGATATGGAGGCATTACCTTTATGGCGAGCCTTGTGAGGTGTATACGGATCATAAGAGTCTGCAGTATCTTCTCTCTCAGAAAGATCTTAACGGCCGACAGCGGAGATGGCTTGAATTGATTAAAGATTATGATCTCACTTCCATTATCATCCTAGGAAGGCGAACGTGGTAGCAGATGCTTTGAGCAGGAAGTCCATGGGCAGCATGGCTTTTCTTTATGCTGACATGAAACCATTGGCCCGAGAATTGCAGTCCCTTGGCGACTCTGGCATGAGATTTCTTCTCCCAGACTCCAGTCGAGTCTTAGCGTGTATTGCAGCTCAGTCTTCCTTAGTCAGTCAGATTAAGGGAAGACAGTTCGAGGATCCTCATCTGCAGGAGTTGCGTGGTCGTGTCCTAAGTGGAGGAGTTCCCTCCTTCGAGCTTGATTCAGATGGAATTCTTCGGTTTAATGGTCGACTCGTTGGGGATTTGAGGCAGTCAGTGCTCGGTGAAGCTCATAGCTCGCGTTATTCCATTCATCATGGTATTACAAAAATGTATCAGGACCCCCGAGAGCTATACTGGTGGAAGGGGATGAAGAAAGATGTATTTGATTATGTATCTCGTTGCTTGAACTGTCAGCAGGTTAAGTTCGAGCACCGGAGAACAGCAGGGCTAGCTCAGGCATTGCCCATTCCCGAGTGGAAGTGGGAGCACATCACGATGGATTTTATAGTTGGTCTGCCAAAGACCCTGCGGCGCCACAATTCGGTCTGGGTTATTGTCGACAGACTGACTAAATCAGCTCACTTTATCCCTGTAAAGACTACTGATTCAGCTCAGAGACTGGCTCGGATTTTCATTGAGCAGGTGGTTAGATTGCATGGTACTCCTGTATCCATTATCTCAGATCGTGGTTCCCAGTTTACTTCTCAGTTTTGGCAGTCTTTTCAGAGAGAGTTGGGGACCCAGGTGCAGCTTAGCACAGCATTCCATCCTTAGACTGACGGTCAGTCCGAGCGGGTTATTCAAATTCTGGAGGACATGTTGAGAGCTTGTGCACTTGACTTCGGGGGTTACTAGGATGATCATTTGGCGTTAGCAGAGTTCTCTTATAATAATAGCTACCAGTCTTCTATTCAGATGGCTTCATTTGAGGCCTTATATGGTCGTCGATGTCGTTCTCCTATTGGCTGGTTTGAGTCTCGAGATGTCGAGGTGATGAGTTCAGATATGGTTCGTCAGACTCTTGATGTTGTTCGTGTTATTCAGGATCGTTTACGGACCGCCCAGAGTAGGCAGATTTCATATTCGAACCGGAGGAGCCGAGAGTTAGAGTTCGAGGTCGGGGACATGGTATTTCTGAAAGTGTCACCGATGCGAGGTGTAAAGAGATTTGGTAGGAAAGGAAAGCTTAGTCCCAGGTTCATTGGCCCTTTCTGTATCGAGAAGCGTATTGGTAAGGTAGCTTATCGGCTCGACCTGCCAGCTTCTATGCCAGTTCACCCAGTTTTCCATGTATCGATGCTCCGGAAGTGTATCCGAGATCCTTCCGAAGTAATCGAATTAGATCCTGCTCAGCTAGATGTGAACCTGGCTTACGAGGAGTTCCCAGTTGCTATAGTTGCGCGTGATGTCCGGAAGCTTCGTTCGAAGCAGATTTCGATGGTTCGAGTGCGATGGAATAATCATCCACATAAGGAGGACACTTGGGAACTTGAGTCCAGTATGCGTGGGAGGTATCCTTACCTCTTCGACGATTCAGGTTCGAACTTGATCTTTAAAGCCTAAAAGTTTTTATCATTGTATATGATTTTGGTTTCGTAGTAAATGTCATTGAAAATTGGTATAACCATTCTCATTAGAGGTGTGAAATCTATTTTAGACTCTTGCTCGTTCGAGGACGAACAAGAGTTTAAGTGGAGGAGAATGAAACGACCTCGGTAAGTCGTTTCGGAAGTTAGGACTCCGATTGGCGTGTCGATAATTTTAAAATATTCGTAAGGTCTATTAGGACCTGTCTGTAAAATTTGAGCTAAATCAGACCTCGTTTGGTAGGCATCGGAAGAAGGTTTCAGTTTTTATTGTCAATAAATATTAAAAAGAGATGTTTGAGCTCGGTTTGGGCGAATGAGCTCCGATTCAAAATCTGAAGTGTTGTTAGGTTCGTATGATTATTTGTGACTTTTATAATTTTTCGAAAGTGAATTTCGATGTTGTTCGGCTAGTTCCGCAAAAAATGCCGAAAGTTAAATAATTTGACCTTTTTCCTTTAAATTCGCATCTTGAGTTTCGGAAGTCGGATTTGAGATCCGTCTTTGCGAGTATGTTACATATATTTTGTATAACTTACTTGAAAAATTTGGGATCATTTCGACTTCTCTAGGGTTCCATTTTAATTTTAATCGTCGTAGCGAATTTATTTATTTAAAAAAAAACAACGATAATTAAAAATTGGAAAAAGTCGGTGGCTTAGGGGATTTAATCCCTAGCAGAATGTATACGATATACAATAGCAACATTACAACAAAACGCTCAGTGAGGAAAAATTAGAAAAGAGAGAGGGGAAAAAGGGAAAAAGGAGTGGAAAAATAGTGGAATTTCTACCCCAAATCTTCAGGTAATGATGTTAACTCATTATCTTAGCTTATTACGTGTGTTTGAATATATTTTTACGGTAACATCGCCCTAATTACGTAAATTGATAGTTTAACGGGTCAATTAGACCCCGATGATGGAAATGATTATATATTCATACTCAGTGAGTTATGGGCAACATATAAATATAATTTATTTAGGGTTTGGTTATGGAACTTTGAACCCTGTATATAGGCCTGGCCTGCGTATTGCGTATGCGAATAGGGTATCAGGTTCCTAACTGGATTGCCCTAAAACATAAGGAATGAAGCCTTTAGCTTTATTTGATAAAAATTTTCTGCTTATTGAATAGAAAGAGATCGTTTGGCAACTAATACAAAGGAAAAAGCAGTGGTTGAGTAACAGGACTAGCTTCGGAATACGGTAAGTGTTTATATCCATTTCTTTGGAGGCACTTGGCCTCGTGGATTTCCTACCACGTGTTCCTTACGTGTGTAGCTGCCGATAGGCGTACTCATTACGCCTTAGCTTTGGATTTACATTCTATATTATATATTATGTTCTGTTGTTGGTATTGCATTGAGGATCTGAGCATTGTACTCTGGTTGTGAGTTGACATATACTTCCCGGCAGTCGATGAGAGTCCCGCGCCGGTGAAGGGTTATCATTGCATCATATTGAGGGTAGGAGGATTCCGCCCTCGGAGTAGGAGGATTTCGCTCCATCGCATTATATTGAGGGTAGGAGGATTCCGCCCTCGGAGCAGGAGGATTCCGCTCCATTGTATCATATTGAGGGTAGGAGGATTCCGCCCTCGGAGCAGGAGGATTCCGCTCCATTCATTTGGCACATGTGACCCATTTCATTTCATTTCATTTCATTTCATATCATTTCATCTCATTCCATTTCATTTCATACTATTGTGTAGATTTTCTGTACATGACTATTGTTCTGCTTATATGTGCATTGCTTATTTGTTGATTGTTGTCTGGTTCCGTTTCCCTGACTAGCGTATCTATTTTTCGAGGTTGCTAGTTTGTTCGCACTTATTGAGTCCTCATGACTCACCCCTTATTTGTCCTTGTGTTTCCTTTTCGTTCGGCAGATTCTGCACCAGGACCCAGCCAGTCGCGCCGTGATTGAGGAGTAGTACGTTCTCAGCTGTCTACGGTGAGCCATCCTGTTCATTGCGGCCACCAACTTCAAATATTACAGTTTTTCTTACTTTTGCTCCGTTCGAGAGATGTGTATATCTTTTGGCCTTCTTAGATGTCTGATCTGAAAACTTTTAAAATTGTGTATTCTGGGTAGTTAGTTGTATTATTTAGACAGCTTGTATGTTTGTCTATCCTGAGAGTTATCTTATGTTGTTAAGTTTGGTTCATTTTTATTTCAAGGTAATTTTTCACAAATTATATCGATTCAGTAAATAGGGTTCGCCCGACAGGTTTAGGGGAGGGGGTCGGGTGCCCGCACGGCCTAACCGAGAATTCGGGTCGTGTCAACTTAGATGCTGGAATTTCTTTTTTTAAATGATATCATTGAAGAACCTAGTGCATGGACATTCAGGTACACATTCTATTTTACTTACCGAATATAGTACTTGTCTTATGTGGCCAATCTGTTATCAATTACCCTTACTTGGCGTCGGATTAGTGGTAGGTGTTTAGAATTCAAATTCGTTGAACCCGCTGGCGTCAGCTCCTACACGTAATAATGTTGTAACAGCTTTTTCACATTCCATCACCTGTTCCCCTTCCCAATACAGACTATAACCTTCTCTATTCTATTAAGCATTAGAGATACATTGTTTCTATCGGTGTAAAAGACGAAAATTCTCTCTAAACAATTTCTCTCATTCTCTCTCTAAGAAAAAACTCAACACTCTGTAACAATGTTGACTGGTTCTAAAATCGACTCACTTCCCTCCTCACCTAAACCTAAAACTTCTAAACTAAATCAAAAGGCTAAGAAACTGGCTGCAAGTTGCTCAATAGCGGTGGCGAAAAAGTTCACAAAATTGAGGCAGAAGAAGTTGGAGGAAGCAACTAGCAAGGGGAAAGTGTTTTAGTGACTGGTACAGAAGAAGGGGTGGAAACTGTTCAAGAAAGTATTCAAGAAACCGAAAAGGTAAACCCTAGTTCTCCTACTGGTATTGTTGTTGTAGAAACTAGTTTACCTTCTGAGCCTGTAGATTTAGGAAAGCAAGTAGTGGATGAAGTTAGCGTAAAGGAGAGGGAGGTAGGAGAAAATCTTGAAAAAGAAAAGTCTGTTAATACAGGAGTTGGTCCAGTTGAGAAAGACGCTGAAAAAACTGTCGAGGAACCAGTTCCAACGACAATTCCTGTGGTTGAAAAGCCCGGTAGTGATAAAGGAGAAGAAAAATCGGCTGAACCTATCAAGGAACCTGAGAAAGAACCTGGTTCATTCTCTGGTTCTGTGGCAGGTGATGATGCAGATCTGAGGGAAATCGATGATTATGTGGAAGAAAATGTAGAGGGTGTAGGCTTTACTGAACCTTTGGATGTTGTGCTTCTTGAGGCTAATCCAACTCCTCAAGCTAGTGAAGGTTCCTCCAATAAAACTAATATTCTGGTGGTGAAGGAATAGAGGAGGTTAGGTAAAAGGCTTGTGATTAAGGAATAGGGAAAACTGTGAAGAAACGAAGGCTGGTAAAGGGAGGAGAATGTGTGGGCAGTTCTAAAATTGGAAGTTCTGGTGATGCTGAAGGTATGGGGGAAAGTAGTAGAAAGGACAGTGAGTCATGCTAGGAGATCTGCTACTCGAGGTTCTATTAGAGAGCTGCAGGAGAAGATTGTGGAGGAACCTGAGGTTCATAGGAGAGGTTCCAAGATAAAGTTGATAGCTGGAGATGACAAGGAAGACAAGAAGAGGAGAGCGGCTTACTTTAGAGGTCTGCCATTGGTAAAAGGTAAAATTCTCACCGACCTACAACTGGAGGGGATGACACAACTTGGTGCTAAGCTAAATGCTCAGGGTTGGTTGAACCTGTTTCGTGATCGAACTAGACAGCTGAGAGAGCAGGAGGTTCGAGTGTTTTACTCTAATTGCACAGTAAGTGAAGGGATTGCGACAACCATAGTGAAAGGGCTGGTGATCCAGTTTGATTGTGTAGAGCTTGGTGAGATTTTTGGTGTTCCTTCTCAGGGCTACAAAGAGTACATGAGAAACTCGTGGCCGGCTAGAGGAGATAGTGTGTCTACTCTGGAGGTGACCCAAAATTTTATAGGGAGACCTGGGCTAGCAAGGGCAACGCAAGTAAAGAAGAAGGCAATGCAACCCTTCTACCAGTTGCTATTTGAATTTGTGCTGAAGAACCTGTTGTAGAGGTCGGAGAGGCGCAATGAGGCCAATATCTTAGATCTGACCTATATGGACCTGCTGGATCGCGAGGTTCGTATTAATCTGCCTGAAGTGATGATCAAGCACTTTGGTAGGGTAGCTGATATGGGGTTAGGAAAACATGCCTTAGTCTATGGGTTTTTACTGAGTAAGGTATTTGATTTCTTTGGGGTGCCTGTTGGAAAGTGGACTGAGCCGGATCATAATGATTTGTTTGGGAGGAACATTCTAAAGTCCTATGATTATGTGTTGGATGGTGAACCTGCTGATGAATCAGAGCATATGGAGGAGGAAGCTGAGGAAAGAAGAAACGCTAGAATGGACAGAAGGATTGAGGGGTTCAGGAGGCAGCTTGAGAGGCAAAATGATAAGTTGGCCTGGATGAATGCAGAAAAAATAATAGGCTGGATGCTGAGCTGGAGCGTGAACGTGAAGGAAACTCGCTTCGACTTGCCTTGTTGCTTGCTCACTTTAACATCCCTGATATTCCCCAATTCTGAACCAGTTCCTTTCCCAAGTCCCCTCATTGGTTCTTTCTATGGCCTGGTTTAAAGACAATTATTATATTTTGGTTTGTAATATTTGGATGATGTTCTGGATGTATTAAGCCGGTTTGGTACTTATGTTGATATAAATATCCTGCTTTGCTAGTATTTATTATCTGAAACAGGTTCCTGACGTATAAATGTTGGCTAGTTGCCTATGGCATTAGAGTCAACTAGACTTGATCTAAGTTGACCAGGTTCATACAACTGTGGAACTTTTCGATGATGCCAAAAGGGGGAAGTTTGATGTTGTTTAGTTCATTGTATGTTTTGTGACCTATTTTTTTCCTAAATGTATTACCCTGGTTCTTGGTTAGTGTTTGAAATTTTACAGGTTCTTATGCTTACTTATCCTCGGTGAGACAACATTGTTTGTCATCATCAAAAAGGGGAAATTTGTTGAAGAATGAGTTTTGAAGATGACAAAGGACCTGGTGCTAAGTGGACTACGAAAAATTTCACAGTTAAGTTGAGAAGACTGAGCTGTTCAACAGGATAATCGAGTTAGAGTTGAAGAAGGAGTAAAAGAACAGGTGGAGTCAAAGTTCCAATCCCACCGGGAAAAGAAGAAGCTTGGTATGGTGCTGATATAGACGCGGTTCCTAAGCAGAAAAGAATTGGAAACTAAGGCAAATTAACTTAGGTTTTAAATAAGGCAATATGAGTGAACCTTGTTTAAAACGGATTCCAAAGTAGAAAAGGAGTTCTAAACTTAGTTGGATGCGGCTAAGTCAAACTCCTATATATACAAGTTAACTTGGCCAGAATTGATTTATGCACTCAAGACATCTCAACAGAGCAAATCAAGAACAAAACAGATTGTGAGAAGCATTGTGTGCAAAAACAAAGGCTGAGCAGCAGAACTTTACGAAGGAGCAGTTTCATAGTTAAGTTTATTGTTTTAGTTTTTGTTTATCGAGTTGTAATCTATCAGCTTGTTAAGAAGCATATAGTAGAGGTTACTCTTTGGTGAAGTAGAGTCAACCTGACAAGCTAACGTGTGGCTTGGAAGGTTCTAGGTACTAGGGAGGTCTAGTTCCTTGATTGCATTACGTTGTAGTCTAAAACTTGCTCAGTTTTCCTTTAGTGGAAGGTTGAAATCCCAAGAGTTTGGGTCGTGGTTTTTGATCCCTTGAGCAAGGATTTTTGCACGTAAAAATCTCTGTGTTATTTACGTTTCCACATTAAGTTTAAGTTTCAGAGATAGGTGAAACATGCAAGGAACCTGGTTCTTTGTGAGTTTGGCGATAAAAGTTAAAGGAAAGTTTTAGAAATTTAAAAATCGGGTAAAGACACTATTCATTCCCCTCTAGTGTCTTACATAGGTGCACCAAGTGCAACAGTAACCAAGGCAGATCCTCTGAATATACATATGAAAAAGTTTATGACAACATACATCTTATCTGACTCGGGCACTACCACCCTTGCATCTAGTACATATGCTTGACATTTCTCTTCTTCTTTTTTTCTCTGCGCATACATATGACTGAAATCCTTTACGACATATTTAGTAATCATTTTTTTTCCCTCCCATAAATGATATCAAGTTGATTGGCTTAGATCCTTGCTTGGTCTATAGGGAAGATCCTAACTCCTATTGAATACTAAATGAACTATGTTGGAATGACCGTTATCGTGGCATGACACGATGTTAACAATACGTGTTTATGAACATGTAAAATAAATCGTGTCTAACTCGAATGGATCGACCAGAGTAACAAGTTATACCCAACATGACCTTCTCTTCCTGGGGGGCTTTCTTTCCAATTTATTTGAGAACACGTCATAGGTTTTCTTGCGAAACTAGTACTTTGTCTAACCTCAGTGTCTAAATAGATGTATTTCTAGCCATGGCCAAATATCTTTTATATGCTTACACAAAAGAAGTCGATTCTAACTAGGCAATCCCTCTAGTTCTGAGTACTAGGTAAGAAAGACGTATGAATTTAATTAACCATTTTTTTTCCTAAGAATACATCAAATTAGTCACCCAAAATAAATAAAGTTTCAATTTATAACTTTTTTTTATACCCTTAACTTCATCATCTTCAAGTTTTACTTGGAATAATTAATAAGATTCTCAACTCTATGGTTACTTACAACATTCACTCTAGCCAGGTATCCCTCCCCAGTAGCTATCGCGAACACATTTATCAAAAGAGGTGTTAGTAGCATCTCAAATAATAGGGCATCATATTCATACTTCTGCAACTTATTAACTTTTATTAATATTTTCTCGTTTCGTTCTGGGCACTAAATGTCCTTTTCATATTAAGAACTATTGTGATTCAATGTTCTAACCACACCCAATACACCTTTTGTTTGGTGTGTATGCTTAAGTGGCAATACACATACACCATTGATCGTCTATTTTGGTCACCACTTGTGGGATCATTCCCAAATACTATATAGTGATATGAAACTAGTACAGCTCTTAAACTAACTTGATAGACGAACCTTTTTTTTCCTTTCATAGCACGTGCTTTATAACAATCTTCTCTATTCTGTTTGAAATAATTTTCACAAGTCTCGTATATGGCATTATATACATCTTATAACTCATTCGTGAGCATGTATAATTAGTCCTTCCAGTCGATTCTTGTACGAATCAGTCTTGACCCGCTCTTCATTCTTAACTCGCATATTCGTGTAGGTAGAATGTCTAACGTAGGTTTATCACAATCTCACTCCATGCTGACGTACTATCAGCTTGTGACTTGCAAAAATGGTATATCTACTGGCTCTAGACCGCATAGTAACGTACAAGGAATTTCAAAAGAATAAGAAAGACATATCCTATCCGGTCTTTGTCAAGTCCCGGTCATGCACATGGTGCACAATATATACACGACTAAGCCTTTACGAAAACCGGTGCTCCACAAGACCTTAACCTAAACCTAGAGCTCTGATATCAACTTTGTCTCGACCCAGTTTGGGCCGTGACCGGCGCTTAGGAACTAAGTCCCTAAACAAGCCTTATCAATATTGTACAGAAAATCGGATAGAGTTTCCCTTGTTTTAGGCCTATCCAAAAATTTCCCTGTTTACAACAGATACCAGATACAACGAAATATAATTAAAACCAATCAAACTAATACTACTTACGCATTAGCAACTTAAAATTTTCACGTCTTATCTCCACTGCACCATGAAAGAATCTAATGCGAACCCAAAATATTCATAGCCAAAAACTCATAAAGCTAACTTATTAAATAAATAATCTAACTAGATAACTAACTGAAAAATAAGACGACTGACTAAATGGAGCGACTCTAAGAGTTTCAAAGAATGACAATAATAAATAAATGAAGATTCTTGCCCACGCGAAATAATGCGGGGCTCACCAGGATTGCCAACTTGTATGCTATAAGACTAGAGGTCCTCAGCTACCGCACCTGCTGTCTCTGGAAAAATAATAGCGAGGAGTGAGTCGCAACTCAGTGAGCAATAACGATTATCCACAACCGTTTTAAGTGGGAAAAGTAAAAAACATGCCAGTATATCTTATGCAGAAATATACCATATAAATAAATTATGACTTTGATAATGACAAACAGTAATCACTCTTTTCAAGTACTTCTTGTAAATAGTAATCTATTCAGTAGTAAAATATGTAGTCGCTATATCATATCAAGTACATATGGTTGGGTGATTTCCAAGAACGAACCATATAATCGGTATAAATTCCTCCTTGAGGAAATCAGTAACGGTAAGCTAGTTCTACCTTCCCACTACCAAGGATTGTAACGGTAATCTGGAGTATACAAGGTGCACCAGGTCTAACATACCCATCGTTAGCTACGGGGTTCGTCAAGTCTCATCCCAAAATATACATTTTTTCTATACAAAGTAAATGCCATTTCAAGTAATAGTGCAATATTCCAAATAGCAGTAAAACTTGTCAAATAAGAGTAAAAACATATCATGTAACGGTAAAATAATTCAAGTACATATCTCGGTACATATCTAGTAAAAGGACTTGTCCTATGCAATTCAAATCATTCAGTAACACTTTATTTCAAAATCAAGTATAAACCATGCATGTTATGGAAGCACAAATTATGGTAAGGTCATCACTCACAGTACAAATGTACGTAGCTTAAGCGTATCTTCCACGATCAATCCAACACCTCGTCCAGTCAATCTATAATCACATTGTATCGATCTCGTGTTAATTTCATTGCTTAGAATAATTCACAACTAATGTAGAATTAATAGCCAAGTCCTTATTTGTGCTAATGTGATATAAATATTTCCTGAGTTTCCCCTTCTGCTTATATCACAGCTAGATACCAACAATTCAGAAGAAAAACTTATAATTGTCTAGGTGTTAGAGTGAAGAAAGAAATATTATCCAAAATTCCTTATCCCTTTCGGTCTTCTCCCCACAAGATAATCAAATCTATACATCTTTTTTTATTCCAATGTATCCACTGTAATATACTCATCAAATTTTTTTTGAGCAATATATAAATTCTCTTAATTCCTTAATCCTTGCTTCCTAGCTCTAAATACACATTTTTTCCAAAGTTTTGTAATTTAAATTGGAACCCATTAAATCTAACATATGGTACTAATTTAAAGAGAAAAAGATTATATAATATTACCTCTTTTGAAGTTCAAGAAAGAAGCCTACAGTAGTCTTGCAATAAGTGGTGTACCAGGAAGAGAACTACTTTATTTCAATGCTTTGACTTGGGTTATCCCTAATCTTCTATGTTTGAAAATCTTGTTGGTTGCCTGTTGTTTTATGAAGCTTAACATAAGCTTCTTAAAAAAAAAAATTTATCAGATGGCTAGTTTACGCTTTATTTTAAACAGGGTATTACAGTTTGGTTTTAAATGAGATATATTTATGGGGTAGCGAGTGGTTTAGGTAACTTTTGAGTTTTAATTTTAACTTAAAAGTAATCACCCCGTCATGCGAAAATAATAGTAAAAGCTGGAAAAGAAAAAAGAAAATCCTTTTTCTTTATTTGAGACTAGAGAGCCCTTTTTTGTGCCATCTTGTCAACGAAGTGGGGGGCAAGTTAAAAATTCACACCCGTATAAGATTAGTAGCAATGGCAAGAAATGGAAGGACACTGTGCTGAAACTTAAAAGGACACTGGGACTTGGCAAATTGGTTGTTAGCAAAATGGGGGGGTGTAGCTTATTATCGTGTGCAGTCAGTAGTAGTGTCATGAGTCCAACAATGAAAATGAAGGCTTTTTGTTTCTTCAATTTATCACATCATCGGCGCAGAATCCAACTACATAGTGCTCCACAACAGCTTTCATGTTGTAATAGTGATGATATGAATGCCCTCTTTCAGGTGCTTCTTCTTTTCCTTTTAGATAAAATCACAATTGGTCACTTGGACTTGGGGCTAACTTTACCCAAATGCTAGCTCGAACAAGTCCTAGAAGGGACAAATTACCCCATCTCACAACCGTAACACTATTAAATTCCTACAGTATTAAATGGGAAAGCTGTTCTATCACATTGCCACTTGGGTTTGAGGGATTTAAGTGTACTAGAATGAAGTGGTCTCAAATGGTTCCAATAGAACTGAATGGATACTTATAACAAACCGACCCAAACTAGTTTAGAATTGAGGGATTAATTGATTGGTTGATTGCGTAAAGTTGTGAAAGTTTCGACCTATTTTTTCCTTTATATTTTTTAATGATTGGCAGTAGTGTTAGTAATTTTTCAACTTGTAAGGCTCTTTATCATTACTAGGATAATTAGCACTCACTTGTGGGTTAAGATGGTTGTTGAGGTAGATGTGTTTGCCATGAAGATGCTCGAAAGGAAAAAAGATGCTAACAGCTGCTAGAATTTGAAGTTTAAAGGGAAGTTGAGGGAGACTTCATTCATTTAACTAGTGTAGATATAGATGCAAGTTAGTTTATGTAAAAGTTGCTCTTTTATAATAATAGTTTGGTATCCATATAGGTGTATCAACTATTTAGGATTACTGTTTTGTGTTATTGGTGTACTTAAAAAGGTCCAGTGTTTGAGAGGAGTTCTCTTAGCTTGATTAGAGAGTGTGTGTTAGAATCGGGATGAGGGTGAGATTTAGCAAATTCCATATTTTAAGAACCCTTAATTTGTCCTATAATTATTGAGAATTGGAATGAAACAGGCCGGAATGGAGTAGAATGATTCACATACCCGACTCCTATCAGTTTGGGATAAAGATGTACAGTAGTAAAATTGTATTGTTGTTACAAGGCTATTTCGTGGTAGATGAAGATGCAGTGACACTACCATTCCGAAATGCAGTGGAGTACTTGAGATGTTTCTGTTTTCCTATGAAGTTTGTAAGAGTGGTTTTCTGGAAAAACCTATCCTCATGAGAAAATGAACTTCTCAAATACCAAACATGCAAAAGCAAATGTGAAAGTTAATAGAGATAATGAAAAAAAAAAATATGGGATAGCGAGTGCTAAAAATGAGAATATGGCTTTCGTGTCGATATTTTAGGTTTGGAGGGCTATGTGCATGATAGTGGCAAATTGGTTTTACAGTTCTTGTTCTTCCCAGACAAATGGTAGGATAGCTGGGGTTGCAGGGTCATACTATGATTAAGATCTCTTACGGCAGTTAGATTTCCAATTTTTTTTTTTTTTTTTTTATGCAATGGAATTTCGTGTTTCACAAGGACTTTTATTAATCTCTTTGCCTCTTCATTTTTTTTTATTTTATTTTTTGAGAATGGTAACATTGATATATATATACATAAAAAGGCACAAAGGCTGTGCTGAGCCATCTTTACAATATACAGTGATAAGCAAAAATCTAGCTTACTGTGAGCTCTATTTCCCTCTTCTTCTTTTTTCAGATTCTTCCCTCTGACTTACGGGACAAACTTTCCTGTGACTCCAGCCAAGATCAACTACTAGAGGTATCTATTCTATATATGGGAACATCTCCATCATAATAATCAATGGCACATTTATATAATAGTGACCACTCTCAGGACATCTTTGACAAAGGAAAGGAATACGTGTTTTTTCACCAGATATCACTTAAGTAGCAAATTATGTGATTGATTTGCCTTAAAATCTTACTGTTAGCAGATGAACTGTTCTGAATTTGCTAGCATTATAGTTTTACCAACATTAACTGTGCCTACAAAAGATGGTATCATTTACTTTGCTTAATTCTTTGTGAATTGACTAGATATATCTGCTTACCACACACATGTTTCAGAAAATATGCTTTTTAACAAATGAAGGGGTAAGTTTAGTATTATGACTTCATTTATCTGTAATGTGTATTGCATGATCATTGTTATCCTGGGTTTATAGGTGGTATTGGATTTGGGCTGTTTGCCACAAGCACACTACATAGATGATTCCGGGAGGCGCTACCTTCGAAACACTGAGGTAAACACTAATATTGGGTTTACTCTACCTATGAAAATATCGAAGCAGTTATTGTTATAATGATTTCTGACGCACTTATTGCTTAGACACACTGGAAGCTTGTTGTGCTTTACGAGGTAGTGAAAAAAGAAAAAGAAAAAAATGGTGATCTTGAATCTGAAATGGTTATTTGGTGAATGTTTAGAGTGACTCTAAAATGTCTTTTGCTGAAGAAAATACACAGGAACAACTAAACACTGGAAGATTTTCAGAAGAGCTTAGTTAAATCTTATTTATTTGCTCTGGAATGTCGTTTCTGAAGGAATACTGAAGTTACAGATGGACACGTGGAGATTTTTGGAAAACCTTGGTAACATCTGTTGCTTCTGTTAAGCAGGTCTCTATGGAAGAAATACAATGTGTCCTCAAGGAAATTGGACAATTTGGAGGAGACAATAGAGCTGGTATTGAGGGAACCTTGCATCGCATTTCCGCGATTAGGAATAGGAAGGGTGAAGTCATTGGTTTGACTTGTCGAGTAGGCAGGGCAAGGGGACAGATTGACATGGTGCGGGATTTGCTTGATTTCGGTCAGAGCATCTTGTTTGTTGGACGGTAATGAGCATTTCTTATTTAAATATAAATGTAAAATCATATCTGACCAGTTGAGTGCATGATGCAACAAAACTGTTAATTACCTGAGAAGGAACTTATGGTCCTGAAATACCATGTGGAGATTTCTAAGTTATAATCGTTATCATCAGAATTGTTATAGCCAAGTTGTTGCCATGGACACTATCATTGTCCTTATAGTCTTTGTCTTTTGCATAAAAGATCCTTCGTTTGTATTGGATGTCAATCCCTACAGTTACTTTTTTACCCTATTTAATTGTGTGATCACCTCGTCTCAAAGCTTAAACTGTTGTACAGGGGGAAAATGTTTTCCCCATTTTCCTATGTTTGGTTGGCTTATGTGTTTGGAAAATATTTCCTAAGATTACTCATTTTCCTCCAAATGAAAGAAAATGTTTTCCCTAAAAATTGAAGGGAAAACATTTTCCTTGGACACACAAACCCTAATCCCCACCCACCTCACCCTCCCTAAGTTCTTCACTCCCCCACCTCCCCCTAGGCCCCTACCATTTCCAGAATCTCCAGTCAACATTGGCGCCGGAATCTTCTCTCCGTTTACACTCCCAGCCCTTTTAACGCTAGCGTTGTCAGCGTATCCTCGCTGTTTTAATACCGGCGTCGGCGTCATCAGCGTATCCTAGCCATTTTAATACCGGCGTCGATCTGGCTGCCGCCTGCTCTTCGACCTAGACGTTAATACATTTTCCGATATGGTGGGCCCCTGCTCTTCGATCGCTGTCGCGGGATTGGAGTGAGGTTTTGGGGGTGGGGAGGAGGTAGGGGTAGTTAGGGGGTTGGGTGGGGTTCATGGAAGGTGGGGTAGGTGAAAGTGGGGTGTAGGGCAGGATAACAGAAATGAGTTATTTTTTTTCCTGTTTAGGTACCAAACACATGAAAACAAGTAAAATATCACTTATTTTCCAAGAAAATGTTTTCCATGGAAAATATTTTCCTTTATACCAAACACACCCATAGTCTCTGTCTTTTGCATAAAAGATCCTTCGTTTGTATTAGATGTCAATCCCTACAGTTACTTTTTTTACCCTATTTAATTGTGTGATCACCTCGTCTCAAAGCTTAAACTGTTGTATAGGACACACATTTGTTAACTTAGTAATGTTTTAAACAAGTCCACTCACGTGTGGGTCGATTCATTCTCATGGACCAAACAAGTATTTAAATAATGGGTGGTGGCAGTGAGACTTGAACCCAAGGCCTTGCTTGAGATTTTGTTGAGTTGTGTGGCCTTGTCATCTGGGAGTTGTTTTGTTTGAATTATAAGCCACACTGATCATGGTATATAAATTGGTATTGTTTTATACAGCGTTTTGTATGAAATATAAAGTTTCTCCATGTAACTTTATCCTATTTTTGGTTACCAGTACTGAAATCTGCATAACTTATGCAGAGTTTTATTCCTGAAATAGTGAAATCCAACATTGGATTCTAATAAGGATGCAACTTATATTAGAATCTATTTATTTTATATGTGATAGAAGGTGAAATAAATAATGTGTATTAGCGATACGTGGATAAGAGCATCTAAAGACAAAAATGCCCTTACAATAGGTAATCTCTACAAAAACAATTCCTGTATCATTTATCATCGTATTACAATCCATGCACTATTTATACTCTGTAGTCTGTATAACAATTCTTTATCATTTATTCTCCACATTACAAGCGTCATATTATTACCTATCAATCCTTTAATTACAATCCCTGTGTAACTATACTATCAACAAACCCCTAAGAGTTTATACTGCTAGATGGACATACTTTTATTTACTAATCCTATCTTAACAACATCTGTGCAGAACTACAATAAATAAAGACCCGTGCCCCTTATCTATGTTTTTATTTGAGGTGGTAACACATTTTAACATGGTACTGGAATGGGTGGAGGTTCTGGTTCAACTTTCACCACCACCCTTATCAAAAAAGAATTTCCATGTGAGAGCAGAGGTGTTTTGCAGATCTTAAGTAAACAAGTAATGTGTCAATTTCTCTATTTAGACTTTTACATGAGGTGGTCACATTTCAAAAATATTTAAAAAACTCCACTTTTAATAGCCACAACTTTCAAGGTTAACAAGATGAGTCTTGTATCGAAAGGATTTAGCTAGTGCATGCTATGTTATTTTTAGAAAATTCAGCAGCTATTGGTTTTTAGAGGCCTGTATTTTGTCATTGAATGTGAAATAGCTCAGGCACTTAGTGAATCCAAGCAACACACCTGCTAACCTATGTAATTCGAGATAATAAGTTAGCTTGTATTGTTGCGTAACTTGCTCTAATCTAAGAAGTACTTGTATTTAGAACTATATCATCTGTGATGCCTACCGTGTTTCTCTTTTTCTTCAGCCCAATATCAACCATGATGCCATTAAAGTATTTCCCCCATCATGCTGGATAACTGATGCCTAATATGAGCTCAAGCCATTGAACTTGCGCATAGCTTAGTCTTTTCTTATGTGTCCTATTAAGATGATAAACATCAAGCTTTATAAAAAATGAATAGACCTTTCTATCCTGTTAACTTATTCTGTCCCTTTCTGATTAGGCTGTCTTGAATTTAACAGACCTGGTGTTGGTAAAACTACAATTATGCGAGAGATTTCTCGGGTCTTGTCAGATGAGCTTCATAAAAGAGTGGTTCGTTAACGAACCATTGCAATTGGCTTTATGGTTTCTGTCTCCTGCTTTTGTTTCTTAAATTCTATTTATTTATTTGTTTAGTGTACTTGCTAATGAAAGATTTTTACAGCTTAGAGATCATTATGTTAGGTTATTGTTGACACAAGCAATGAGATAGGAGGTGATGGGGATATTCCACATCCAGCAATAGGAGGGGCAAGAAGATTGCAGGTTCCAGACCCATCGATGCAGCACCAGGTTATGATTGAGGCTGTGGAGAACCACATGCCTGAGGTGATTATTGTAGATGAGATTGGCACTGAAGCTGAAGTTCATGCTTGTCGTACTATTGCTGAAAGAGGAGTTATGCTTATTGGTACAGCTCATGGCGAGCAGCTAGAGAATATAATTAACAATCCTACTCTATGTGATCTGGTAGGTGCCCACTCCTTATGATTTCCTTAATGAGGAAAACTCTTTTCTTTTTTACTATCATACACAACTATCAATATCAACATCATTTGAATATCCTTAAAGCCTCTCTCCATATCTGTTTTTTGGTGACTAATGTTAAGCAAATATATTACTTCTGCAACTCTTTGATTTAGAGACAGGACTAAGAAGTTTTTTAAGTCATTTAGATTCAGTGTTAGACTTTTCCATTTGCCTTGGAGCAACTGGTAAGTTATTTTCGTATGACCTATAGATCAAGGGTTCAAGCCATGGAAACAACCACTGATGCTTGCATCAGGATAGGCTGTATTTATCACACCCCTTTGGGTGCGACTAGGCCTGGGCATCGAGCGAGTCGAGCCCGAGCCGGACCAAGCTTTATACATAGCGAGCCGAGCTCAATCGAGCTTTGTTAGAGTTTGACCGAGCCCGAGCCGACTTTTTTTCTTGTGTCCACATACTTAATAATATAAAAAGTAATATTTAAATTTTCCTTTTGATCATATAATCATAGATAAGGATAAAAGTACTAGTTTATCAATTGTTAACTATTGCATTGAAATATTAAATAACACGTAGACTTCTAAATTTATTTTGGTAATTAAGCCTAATGAATGGAAGTTATCTTTTAAAGATAAAGTTACACGATTAATCAAGCTAATCGTGTCGAGCCGAGCGTTGATCGAGCCGAACTTGATCGAGCTTTAACCGAGTCGAGCTGAGCTGAGCTGAGCTAAATTTTAAATGAGACCGTGCCGAGCCGAGCCGAGCTAAAAGGCAACCGAGCCGAGCCAGCTCCGAGCCAGCTCAGCTCTATGCCCAGGCCTAGGTGCGGCCCTTCCACGGACCCTGCTCACCAGGCTGCCCTTTTCATTAGACTTTTCCATTTAAATTGATATTTCCGGGTGTGTAGTTTTTCTTTTTATTTGACAAATAAAGTTAGAGTATTCCAGTAGATAAGGCCCCTGAGGGCTGCCAATCCCGCATATTATGTAGAGATAAACATGAACTCCAAGGTGCTATGCAACGGACATTTTAGCCACAGTTAAAAAAGTTTGATATCATTCGAGAATACCAACTCTTGCTGGAATACTGACACCTCTGGAAATCTGGAATGTTGTACTTGAAAGGGCTGAGAAGAGCTGGCTAAATGGAGCCCAATATATCTCTTTTGGAGGTAGGGTGATGTTGATCAATTTAGTCCTGGATCCTTTGCCAGCCTATGCCATATCTCTTTTCATTACCAGCAAAAGTGGAAAAGAAATTGGTCTCACTCAGAAGAGACTTCCTGTAGCATGGTAATAAGGAAAGAAAGTGTTTCCACCTAGTGAATTAGAGAAGTTGTATCACTAGCAAAGGAAGGAGCCTTGGGGCACTAGAAATTTAAGAGTTCACAACAGAAGCCTTCTAATGAAATGGCTGTGGAGATTCAACAATGATGAACAATCATTAAGGAAAGAAGTGGTCACTCATAAATATGGAAAGCAGGAGTACTGGTGCACAAGACCAGTATCAGCCACCTATGGGGTTAGTGATTGGAAATCTATTAGATATCATTGGGTGGATTTCGACAAAAATGTGAAAATTAAGGTGGGATATGGGAGGTAAACTTCTTTCTGGACATGACATTTGGCTGGGACATGGTCCTTTAAAGGACCATTCCCCTGATCTCTACTCTCTAACCTCATCACCAGGAAGCACTATAGACCAGTTATGGACACCACAGAATGAGAGCTTCCTTTAGAATATCATTAAATGATTGGGATGTAGAAAGAGTTGCTGGAACTATTTCTGAGTACAAATTATGCTTCAGATTCTTTACTTTGGAGGAGTGATAACAAAGGCGAGTTTAAAGTTAGGTCTGCTTATCAATATTTACTGTCTTCAGGACACCAACAGGGTGGCTGGCCATGGAAGATCATATGGAAAGCAAAAACACCTTATAAAGTTAACTGTTTCATCTGGTTGGTTGCTAAAATAGCTTGCCTCTCCCATGAAAATATTCAGAAAAGGGGATTTCACATGAGGTCTTGATGTTTTTTTGTGTCATGAGAATGTAGAGGACAATCAGCATTTGTTTCTTCACTGTAAAGTAACTATCCAGCTGTGGCAAATGTTCTTAAATTTAGTTGCTGGAACAGACCAGGAGCACCAAAGCTAAAAAGAAGCGGTGGAAAGCTATTCCAGGGTGCACATGGTGGACTATGGAAGAAGAGAAATAGGAGATGTTTTGTAGAAGGATAGCGCTATACAGAAAATTAAGATGAACCTTGTTTTGTGTTTTCATTTCTGGTGCAAAGATTGTGTTCTAGGAAAACCTAGAGCTCTCTTAGATCTCGTAGAATCACTGTAATAGAACAAGTTTTTTGGTCACCTTTTGCAAAATGTAAATATGGTTTCCAGAATTTCCCTTGAAGCTGAAGAATATGTTGTTACCTTTCTCAAAAAAATTGGATTCAAACTTTAGGAAAAAGTTTATCAGGTAACTAGTATGCGACTTAGCTCTTTGTTTCTTCTGCTTAAAGGTTTACTAGCAGAAGGAGGAGACTTGAGATTTGGCTCTCAATATTTGCCTTAGTATTTTGCCTAAATTCAGTTTTTCTTCACAGAAATACACTTCATCATATTGTAAAACACATACAGAAATACACTTGATTATATTGTAAAACACATGCTCCCTTTCTGATCTATTCAATTGTAAAATTTTACAGATTGGAGGAGCAGTAACTGTGACTCTGAGTGATCAGGAAGCACGAATCAGGAACTGCAGTAAAAGTGTTCTTGAAAGGAAAACTCCATCGCCCTTTCCCTTTTTGATTGAAATAAGGGAGAGACACTACTGGGTTGTACACCGGGTTAGTCATCCATTCGAGGCACTAGTGTAATACCAAAAACATCACATGCTAGATAACTATGTCTCTGTATTGACATGTTGGCTCATTTTTCGCTCCATCTTTTGTTTCTCTTGTTTTTTCTTCTTGCATACTAGCTTATTGTCAAAGAGCAAAAATGTTTCTTGCATTGCAAGGAATAAAGCATAACTTTATCCATTGTACCCTTTTCTGGTGACTTTTCGAGTTCTAATAGCTATTTTTCCCCCTGAAAATGAAATCTCTAATAGCTTTCTCTCTTTTTCGGAACAAAATGCAGACTGAAAGAAGTGTTGATGCTCTGTTTTTGGGTAAAAAACCGCTATTTGAGGTACTATATATATGTTTCGTTTTATTTATGAACTTCTATATAGCTGCTATTCAGTTGATAAATCTTCACCACAAAAAGAAAGTATTAGCTCCCTACATGCTTGATTCAGAACCTGAATATTGATTCTACAAGTTACGAGAAGTACTTTTAATCTTATTTTCACATACATATACCACAAGAAGTGACAGCAACGCCTTAATTCCTATCTATTTGGAGTCGGCTGTATGAATCTTCAGAATCCATTTGGTTTAATTTGACCTGTTTCATTCTAATATTCAATAATTTGGAATTCTCTACAAAAGACATTATCTATGTTTTCAACTGACATACAGATCTCCAGACAATTCTTAGCAAATATTGGACCTAATATAAGCATATAAACATGTCTTTGCCTATAAGGAACTTTGTTTTAACTGTATTCTCTTTTTGCTAGGTCTGCATAGATATCATAGGTCTATTGAGGCACTTCCTCCTATTTGATTACCTGAACATTGCTTCTATGGTCTAAGAAAAAGTATGTTAACCTTGTTTTGCACATGCACAAACAACAAAAAGTCAACAACAATGCCTCAACCCTTAGCTAGTTTGAGTGTTATACAAATCCTCATAATTTATTTTGCTCCATTTGGCCTGTTTTATTCAAATATTCAATAATTTGGGATTCTCTAACGCTAGAAGTTCTCTTCATTTTCAACATACATACAATTCTGTTCTTTAAACAAACAAAATGAATTCTAAGCACTAGCTGGACCTAATATAAGTGGTGTATAAACATGTCTAATTCTTGACTGCAACTGGTTGGTATTGCCTATATGAGGAGTTTTTCTTTTGTTTATTCTGTTCACAGTCTTCATAGACATGGTAGGTCTTGTAAGACACTTTCTCCCATCTGATACCTCGTCTTGAACATTACCTTCAAGTTATTCCATCCATTTCATTTTGTATAGTGGTGTTTGACTGGAATAGAGGTTAACAAGTAAAGAAAGGCTTCAGCTCATACCAAAAGTACCTATGAATTTGTGGTCTTGGACGTGCCGTGACTTTTTGATGGCTATTAGAGGTCATGAGATATTTTAAGTTAAAGAGATTCCAAATATTGAAAGAGTTAATTTGTTTTTGTTTTTATTTTTTTATTTTTTTGGTACAGACAAAAAGGAGAGTATCATAGACTTAATGTGCTTTCTAATAGACTTAAGAAGGTCCTGGACGAGACTGTCTAATTCGCAAAACGCTTTTGTGTAAGGAAATCAGATTCTAGATGCAGTTTTGGTGGCAAATGAAGTGATAGGTTCTAGAAGAAAGCAAGGAGTTCCAGGCATTCTGTGCAAATTGCATCTTGAAAAGGCTTTTGACCATGTGAATTGGTGGTGTACTGTCACGACCCAGTTCTGGAGCCGTGACCGGCGCTTAGGAACTAAGTCCCTAAACAAGCCTTATCAAAATTCTACAGAAAATCGGGCAGAGTTTCCCCTGTTTTAGGCCTATCAAAAAATTTACCTGCTTTTAAACAAACAGTAAACCCAGCAAAACAACCAATATTCTTACGCATTAACAATAAAAATACCACATTTATCTCCAAATACTACGAGAACGTCTAATAGGGTTGTGATAAGTTCATAAAGACCAAATACTCTCAAGACTAGCTTATAAATAAATAATCCAAGTGGTTATCCAACTGACTAAAAGAATGACTGACAAATGACTAAATGGAGCGACTCTAAGAGTTTCAAAGAAGGACAATAATGAATAAATAAAGCTTCTTGCCCACGCGAACTAATGCGGGGCTCACCAGGATTTGTCAACTCAAGAATGGAAATCCTCGGCTATGGCACCTGTAGTATCTGGAAGAAAAATATAGCGAGGAGTGAGTCGCAACTCAGTGAGTAATAACGCTTAACCACAACCGTTTTAAGTGGGGACAAGTCAGAAAACATGCCAGTTCCAGTATATCATATGTAGCAATATATCTAGTAAAGAAAATGTCACTTTCAGAAACAGTAAACAGTAATCAGTCTTTCAAGTATTTCTTGTAAATGAAGATCAACATCACTCAGTAGTAAATTCAATATTTCCTTATATTATATCAAGTATATATAGGTTAGGGAGATTTCCAAGAACAAACCATGTAATCAGTATAAATTCCTCCCTGAGGAAATCAGTAACGGTAAACTAGTTCTACCTTCCCACTAGCAAGGACTGTAACGGTAATCCGGAGTATACAAGGTGCACCAGGTCTAACGTACCCGTCGTTAGCTACGGGGTTTGTCAAGGTTCATCCGAAAAATATATTATATATATTTTTTATACCAAGTACAAGGCATTTCAAGTAACAATTCAATATTTCACACAGCGTTAAAACATGTTAAGTAGCGGTAAAAATCATATCATGTAACGGTAAAATAATTCAAGTAAATATCTCGGTATATATCTTGTAAAAGGACTTGTCCCATGCAATTTAAATCATTCAGTAATATATTTTACCTCAAAATCAAGTAGAAACCATGCAGGTTATGGAAATACAAATTGCAGTAAGGTCATCACTCACAGTACAGACGCGTGTAGCTTAAGCGTATCTTGCACGAGCAATCCAACACCTCGTCCGGTCAATCTATTATAAAATCATATCGATTTCGTGTTAATTTCTTTGTTCAAACTAACCGCAAAATCCCTAACAAATATAAAGTACCTAGGGTTTCATATTTGATTTTCAGTTAGACCAATATATTTTTCCTGCTATGATCAATAAATCTAACTGATGCTCAACCAATTCCATCTTGTATAATTTTTTTCCATTCAGTTTAATACTACTTATTTAACCAGTATGTGCACAAGCTTTGGGCCTAACAAAAGTCACTGCCCAGGTATTCCATAGGTACTTTAAATTCTTTTATGCCTAGCAAGATTACATAAATCAGAGAATAAGATTAAAAAGACAATGAAAAGTTTACCCTTATCAAGCCAAAAATGTCTCCCAGTTGGATGGTTCCCGCTAGACTTAACCCAAGTGCCTAACGAGCTCCTTTTTCTCCAATTTTTCTCTTGCAATTGTTGAAATTGTTATAAGTTTGGGAAAAGCCGCGTCACCCTTTCCCCTAATCCCCCTGGTACCAATTTTATTTGTAAATGGACTCTATAGAGTCTGTTTTGCTTAGCTTCGTTTCTTTCTTCTTTCCTTTTTTTTTATTTTTATTTTTTTAAATAACTTATGAAATGACTAGTTTGCCTTATTTTAAATAGGGTATTACATTCTCTCCCCCTTTAGAAATTCGGTCTCCGAATTTAAACTAAGAGCATACCTGTAGGGTGAAATAAATGAGGATACTTGGCTCGCATATCATCTTCCATTTCCCAAGTAGCTTCCCTTGCAGTATAGTTTTTCCACAAAACTTTCACGAACACAATTTCTTTTCTCCGTAACTTCCTTAATTGACTCTCAACTATGGCTATTGGTTCTTCCTCATAAGACAATTTCTCATTAAGCTGTATAGCCGGTGTCTCAAGCACATGAGAATCGTCCGGTACATACTTTCGTAGCATAGACACGTAAAACACAGGATGAATAAAAGATAACTCTGGAGGAAGAGCCAAACTGTAAGCAACGGCTCCAACTCGTTCAAGTATCTCATAGGGTCCTATGAATCTCGGGCTCAACTTCCCTCTTTTCCCAAATCGTGTCACGCCTTTCATCGGGGAAACTCGTAAGAACACACGATCACCAACTGCAAACTCCAAGTCCCTTTTTCTTTTATTTGCATAAGACTTTTGCCTGCTCTGAGCTGTGAGCAATCTCTGCCTAATCAACTGGACCTTATCAATAGCTTCTTGTATCAGGTCTGGTCCTAATACCTTAACTTCACCAGCTTCAAACCATCCAATTGGAGAACGACAACGCCTACCATATAAAGCCTCGTAAGGAGCCATCTCAATGCTTGCCTGAAAGCTGTTGTTATAAGCAAACTCAGCTAAAGGCAAGTAAGCATCCCAACTACCTCCAAAATCAATAATGCAAGCTCTCAACATGTCCTCCAATATCTGTATAGTACGTTCAGACTGACCGTCAGTCTGAGGATGGAATGCGGTGCTAAGGTCTACTCTAGTACCCAATTCTCTTTGAAAGGACCTCCAAAAATGAGAAGTAAATTGTGACCCTCTATCAGAGATAATGGATATTGGAACTCCATGAAGTCGGACAATTTCATTCATGTATAACTGTGCATACCTCGCACCACTGTAAGTAGTTTTAACCGGCAAAAAGTGTGCTGACTTTGTAAGCCGATCAACAATCACCCATACTGAATCATAACCTTTAAGTGTACGAGGTAGCCCAATCACAAAATCCATGGTAACTCTTTCCCACTTCCACTCCGGAATCTCAAGCCGTTGTAGCAGTCTTGCGGGTCGCTGGTGCTCAGCTTTAACCTGTTGACAAGTCAAACAACTAGTAACAAAGTTAGCAATATCTTTCTTCATACCTTCCCACCAATACAATTGCTTCAGGTCACGGTACATCTTAGTGGATCCAGGATGTATAGTGTATCTAGAGTGGTGAGCTTCCTCGAGAATAACACGTCTTAGCCCATCAATTTCTGGTACACATAACCGGTTACCTAGTCGGAGAATCCCATTATCATCAACAATCATATTCTTGCTTTTACCAGCTAGGACTTCATCTCGATATTTGCACAATCGTTCATCCTCGTACTGAGTGGCTTTAACACGTTCTACCAATGAAGACTTGGCTGGAACATAAGCCAATAATGCCCCTGATTTAGATAGACCGAACCTAATACCTGTACCTTCGACCCTGTGGATATCCTTGGCCAACTGCCTCTTTACGGGAGCTATATGTGCCAAACTATCCATTGACTTTCTGCTCAATGCATCAGCCACAACATTGGCCTTTCCCGGGTGATATAAAATAGTGCAATCATAGTCCTTGAGAAGTTCCATCCAACGACACTGTCGAATGTTCAGATCTCTCAGCTGAAAGATATATTTCAGACTCTTGTGATCTGTATAAATTTCACATGTTTCTCCATATAAGTAGTGCCTCCAAATTTTCAGAGCAAATACCACTGCAGCCATCTCCAGATCATGAGTGGGATAATTTTGTTCATTCTTCTTCAACTGTCGCGAAGCATAAGCTATCACACGACCATTTTGCATGAGAACACACCCTAATCCCACTCTCGAAGCATCACAAAATACCGTAAATCCTCCCGAACCGGATGGTAAGGCTAGAACTGGCGCGGTGGTCAAACATATCTCGAGCTTCTGAAAACTCTGCTCACATTCATCTGTCTACTGAAACTTTGCATTTTTCTGTGTTAGCTTGGTCAATGGTGCTGCTATTCTGGAAAAATCCTGCACAAAACGCCTATAGTAACCTGCTAATCCCAGAAAGCTTCGAATCTATGTAGGAGTGGTGGGTCTTGGCCATTTCTGCACTGCTTCTGTCTTTCTAGGATCTACCAGTATTCCATCCTTGGATACCACATGCCCAAGGAATGCTACGGAGTGTAGCCAAAATTCACACTTAGAGAACTTCGCATAAAGCTTATGTTCCCGCAATGTTTGCAGTACAACTCTCAGATGAGCCTCGTGTTCTTCTTGACTGCGAGAATACACCAAGATATCGTCAATAAATACAATGACAAATCTGTCTAGAAACGGCTTCAACGCCCTATTCATTAAATCCATAAATGCAGCTGGAGTATTAGTCAACCCGAAGGGCATCACAAGGAATTCATAATGCCCGTATCGAGTTCTGAAAGCTGTCTTAGGAATATGTTTGTCACTAACTCTGAGCTGATGATAACCCGATCGAAGATCAATCTTTGAGAAATGGGCAGCTCGCTGCAACTGATCAAACAGATCATCAATACGAGGTAAAGGGTATTTATTACGTACCGTTACCTTGTTCAGCTGTCTTAGTCAATGCACATTCTTAGGGACCCATCTTTCTTCTTCACAAATAGCACAGGTGCACCCCAGGGGGATACACTTGGTCTGATAAATCCCTTGTTCAATAACTCCTGTAATTGTTCCTTTAGCTCCCTCAACTCTGCTGGTGCCATACGATATGGAGGAATCGATATGGGCTGCGTGTCAGGTGCTACATCAATGCTGAAATCTATATCCCGCACGGGAGGTAGTCCCGGTAAATCCTCAAGAAATACATCAGTGAACTCTTGCACCATTGGAACCATTTCCAAGCTAGGAGTCACATCTCTTGTGTCTCTCACCATAGCTAAGAATGCCCAACAACCTTTCTTCACTAACTGCTGAGCTTTTACAAATGATATGACATTACACATCTCTGGAATTTGATCCCCTTTTAGAATAAAACTGGGTTCATTAGGCATCTCGAACTTAACTACCTTCGCATGACAATCGAGGGTAGCATAGCAAGAATATAACCAATCCATACACATCAACACGTCAAAATCAACCATATCCAGTACAATTAAATCAGCTAAGGTATCTCTACCCTCAACTCGAATCTGACAAGCACGATACACATATTCAACAAGTAAAGAATCTCCCACAGGATTAGCAACTAGAAAAGGATCATTCAATATTTCTGGTTGTCTATCAAACCTCAAAGCAAAGAATGAGGACACATAGGAGTGGGTAGATCCTGGATCAAACAATGCAGGTGCATCAAGTGAGCAAACAGAAAGAATACCTGTAACCACAGCATTTGAGGCCTGAGCATCTTGCCTAGTAAGTGCAAAAACTCTCGACTGGCCTCTACCAGCAGTCCCCTGTCCTCGATTACCTATGGCAAGATCTCCGGCACCTCTGCCCGAGCCCGAGCCCGAGCCCGAGCCCGAGCCCGAGCCCGAGCCCGAGCCCGAGCCCGTTGGCGAGCCCTTTCCTGTCTATCCATTCTGGCATTCAAGAGTTCAATGGACCTTTGCATAGCATTAAGTGCCTCAATAGTAGCATTCTCATATGACGGTGGAGGTGGATTATCCTCAATTTCTGGAGTAGGCTCTCTTGTAGCTCTTGTAGTAGCACCAGCCTGAGGTAGATGACGGCCCAGCAGTGGAGGAATTCGGAGCAGCTCGGGCCGCCTTTTTAGATCTTGTCTTACCCGCCATCTGAGTAATAGAATAACTAACGTTAGATTCATCTATTTAGCAGTAGTCATCTCACTCGTACGGAAGGAACAAGAAAGAAGGAAAGACACGAAACATCCTATCACGCCCTCGCAGAATAACGATTATGAGAATGGCCGGCAACATAACCATAATAAAGATTCTACTACTGACGTGTGCTCCATTAGTCACAGGAATAACCTAGGGCTCTGATACCAACTTTGTCACGACCCAGTTCTGGGGCCGTGACCGGCGCTTAGGAACTAAGTCCCTAAACAAGCGTTATCAAAATTCTACAGAAAATCGGGCAGAGTTTCCCCTGTTTTAGGCCTATCAAAAAATTTACCTGCTTTTAAACAAACAGTAAACCCAGCAAAACAACCAATATTCTTACGCATTAACAATAAAAATACTACATTTATCTCCAAATACTACGAGAACGTCTAATAGGGTTGTGATAAGTTCATAAAGACCAAATACTCTCAAGACTAGCTTATAAATAAATAATCCAAGTGGTTATCCAACTGACTAAAAGAATGACTGACAAATGACTAAATGGAGCGACTCTCAGAGTTTCAAAGAAGGACAATAATGAATAAGTAAAGCTTCTTGCCCACGCGAACTAATGCGGGGCTCACCAGGATTTTTCAACTCGTGGCTCTAAGAATGGAAATCTTCGGCTATGGCACCTGTAGTATCTGGAAGAAAAATATAGCGAGGAGTCGCAACTCAGTGAGTAATAACGCTTAACCACAACCGTTTTAAGTGGGGACAAGTCAGAAAACATGCCAGTTCCAATATATCATATGTAGCAATATATCTAGTAAAGAAAATGTCACTTTCAGAAACAGTAAACAGTAATCAGTCTTTCAAGTATTTCTTGTAAATGAAGATCAACATCACTCAGTAGTAAATTCAATATTTCCTTATATTATATCAAGTATATATAGGTTAGGGAGATTTCCAAAAACAAACCATGTAATCAGTATAAATTCCTCCATGAGGAAATCAGTAACGGTAAGCTAGTTCTACCTTTCCACTAGCAAGGACTGTAACGGTAATCCAGAGTATACAAGGTGCACCAGGTCTAACGTACCCGTCGTTAGCTACGGGGTCTGTCAAGGTTCATCCCAAAAATATATTATATATATTCCTTATACCAAGTACAAGGCATTTCAAGTAACAATTCAATATTTCACGCAGCGTTAAAACATGTTAAGTAGCGGTAAAAATCATATCCTGTAACGGTAAAATAATTCAAGTAAATATTTCGGTATCTATCTTGTAAAAGGACTTGTCCCATGCAATTTAAATCATTCAGTAATATATTTTACCTCAAAATCAAGTAGAAACCATGCAGGTTATGGAAATACAAATTGCAGTAAGGTCATCACTCACAGTACAGACGCGTGTAGCTTAAGCGTATCTTGCACGAGCAATCCAACACCTCGTCCGGTCAATCTATAATAAAATCATATTGATTTCGTGTTAATTTCTTTGTTCAAACTAACCGCAAAATCCCTTACAAATATAAAGTACCCAGGGTTTCATATTTGATTTTCAGTTAGACCAATATATTTTCCCTGCTATGATCAATAAATCTAACTGATGCTCAACCAATTCCATCTTGTATAATTTTTTTCTATTCAGTTTAATACTACTTATTTAACCAGTAAGTGCACAAGCTTAGGGCCTAACAAAAGTCACTGCCCAGGTATTCCATAGGTACTTTAAATTCTTTTATGCCTAGCAAGATTACATAAATCAGAGAATAAGATTAAAAAGACAATGAAAAATTTACCCTTATCAAGCCAAAAATGTCTCCCTGTTGGATGGTTCCCGCTAGACTTAACCCAAGTGCCTAACGAGCTCCTCTTTCTCCAATTTTTCTCTTGCAATTGTTGAAATTGTTATAAGTTTGGGAAAAGCTGCGTCACCCTTTCCCCTAATCCCCCTGGTACCAATTTTATATGTAAATGGACTCTATAGAGTCTCTGTTTTGCTGAGCTTCGTTTCTTTCTTCTTTCCTTTTTTTTTTTTTTAAATTTTTTTAAATAACTTATGAAATGACTAGTTTGCCTTATTTTAAATAGGGTATTACATTCTCTCCCCCTTTAGAAATTCGGTCTCCGAATTTAAACTAAGAGCATACATGTAGGGTGAAATAAATGAGGATACTTGGCTCGCATATCATCTTCCATTTCCTAAGTAGCTTCCCTTGCAGTATGGTTTTTCCACAAAACTTTCACGAACACAATTTCTTTTCTCCGTAACTTCCTTAATTGACTCTCAACTATGGCTATTGGTTCTTCCTCATAAGACAATTTCTCATTAAGCTGTATAGCCGGTGTCTCAAGCACATGAGAATCGTCCGATACATACTTTCGTAGCATAGACACGTGAAACACAGGATGAATAAAAGATAACTCTGGAGGAAGAGCCAAACGGTAAGCAACAGCTCCAACTCGTTCAAGTATCTCATAGGGTCCTATGAATCTCGGGCTCAACTTCCCTCTTTTCCCAAATCGTGTCACGCCTTTCATCGGGGAAACTCGTAAGAACACACGATCACCAACTGCAAACTCCAAGTCCCTTTTTCTTTTATTTGCATAAGACTTTTGCCTGCTCTGAGCTGTGAGCAATCTCTGCCTAATCAACTGGACCTTATCAATAGCTTCTTGTATCAGGTCTGGTCCTAATACCTTAACTTCACCAGCTTCAAACCATCCAATTGGAGAACGACAACGCCTACCATATAAAGCCTCGTAAGGAGCCATCTCAATGCTTGCCTGAAAGCTGTTGTTATAAGCAAACTCAGCTAAAGGCAAGTAAGCATCCCAACTACCTCCAAAATCAATAATGCAAGCTCTCAACATGTCCTCCAATATCTGTATAGTACGTTCAGACTGACCGTCAGTCTGAGGATGGAATGCGGTGCTAAGGTCTACTCTAGTACCCAATTCTCTTTGAAAGGACCTCCAAAAATGAGAAGTAAATTGTGACCCTCTATCAGAGATAATGGATATTGGAACTCCATGAAGTCGGACAATTTCATTCATGTATAACTGTGCATACCTCGCACCACTGTAAGTAGTTTTAACCGGCAAAAAGTGTGCTGACTTTGTAAGCCGATCAACAATCACCCATACTGAATCATAACCTTTAAGTGTACGAGGTAGCCCAATCACAAAATCCATGGTAACTCTTTCCCACTTCCACTCCGGAATCTCAAGCCGTTGTAGCAGTCTTGCGGGTCGCTGGTGCTCAGCTTTAACCTGTTGACAAGTCAAACAACTAGTAACAAAGTTAGCAATATCTTTCTTCATACCTTCCCACCAATACAATTGCTTCAGGTCACGGTACATCTTAGTGGATCCAGGATGTATAGTGTATCTAGAGTGGTGAGCTTCCTCGAGAATAACACGTCTTAGCCCATCAATTTCTGGTACACATAACCGGTTACCTAGTCGGAGAATCCCATTATCATCAACAATCATATTCTTGCTTTTACCAGCTAGGACTTCATCTCGATATTTGCACAATCGTTCATCCTCGTACTGAGTGGCTTTAACACGTTCTACCAATGAAGACTTGGCTGGAACATAAGCCAATAATGCCCCTGATTTAGATAGACCGAACCTAATACCTGTACCTTCGACTCTGTGGATATCCTTCGCCAACTGCCTCTTTACGGGAGCTATATGTGCCAAACTATCCATTGACTTTCTGCTCAATGCATCAGCCACAACATTGGCCTTTCCCGGGTGATATAAAATAGTGCAATCATAGTCCTTGAGAAGTTCCATCCAACGACGCTGTCGAATGTTCAGATCTCTCAGCTGAAAGATATATTTCAGGCTCTTGTGGTCTGTATAAATTTCACATGTTTCTCCATATAAGTAGTGCCTCCAAATTTTCAGAGCAAATACCACTGCAGCCATCTCCAGATCATGAGTGGGATAATTTTGTTCATTCTTCTTCAACTGTCGTGAAGCATAAGCTATCACACGACCATTTTGCATGAGAACACACCCTAATCCCACTCTCGAAGCATCACAAAATACCGTAAATCCTCCCGAACCGGATGGTAAGGCTAGAACTGGCGCGGTGGTCAAACATATCTCGAGCTTCTGAAAACTCTGCTCACATTCATCTGTCCACTGAAACTTTGCATTTTTCTGTGTTAGCTTGGTCAATGGTGCTGCTATTCTGGAAAAATCCTGCACAAAACGCCTATAGTAACCTGCTAATCCCAGAAAGCTGCGAATCTCTGTAGGAGTGGTGGGTCTGGGCCATTTCTGCACTGCTTCTGTCTTTCTAGGATCTACCAGTATTCCATCCTTGGATACCACATGCCCAAGGAATGCTACGGAGTGTAGCCAAAATTCACACTTAGAGAACTTCGCATAAAGCTTATGTTCCCGCAATGTTTGCAGTACAACTCTCAGATGAGCCTCGTGTTCTTCTTGACTACGAGAATACACCAAGATATCGTCAATAAATACAATGACAAATCTGTCTAGAAACGGCTTCAACACCCTATTCATTAAATCCATAAATGCAGCTGGAGCATTAGTCAACCCGAAAGGCATCACAAGGAATTCATAATGCCCGTATCGAGTTCTGAAAACTGTCTTAGGAATATCTTTGTCACTAACTCTGAGCTGATGATAACCAGATCGAAGATCAATCTTTGAGAAATGGACAGCTCCCTGCAACTGATCAAACAGATCATCAATACGAGGTAAAGGGTATTTATTACGTACCATTACCTTGTTCAGCTGTTTGTAGTCAATGCATATTCTTAGGGACCCATCTTTCTTCTTCACAAATAGCACAGGTGCACCCCAGGGGGATACACTTGGTCTGATAAATCCCTTGTTCAATAACTCCTGCAATTGTTCCTTTAGCTCCCTCAACTCCGCTGGTGCCATACGATATAGAGGAATCGATATGGGTTGCGTGTCAAGTGCTACATCAATGCTGAAATCTATATCCCGCACGGGAGGTAGTCCCGGTAAATCCTCAAGAAATACATCAGTGAACTCTTGCACCACTGGAACCATTTCCAATCTAGGAGTCACATCTCTTGTGTCTCTCACCATTTCTAAGAATGCCCAACAACCTTTCTTCACTAACTGCTGAGCTTTTACAAATGATATGACATTACACATCTCTGGAATTTGATCCCCTTTCAGAATAAAACTGGGTTCATTAGGCATCTCGAACTTAACTACCTTCGCATGACAATCGAGGGTAGCATGGCAAGAATATAACCAATCCATACACATCAATACGTCAAAATCAACCATATCCAGTACAATTAAATCAGCTAAGGTATCTCTACCCTCAACTCGAATCTGACAAGCACGATACACATATTCAACAAGTAAAGAATCTCCCACAGGATTAGCAACTAGAAAAGGATCATTCAATATTTCTGGTTGTCTATCAAACCTCAAAGCAAAGAATGAGGACACATAGGAGTGGGTAGATCCTGGATCAAACAATGCAGGTGCATCAAGTGAGCAAACAGAAAGAATACCTGTAACCACAGCATTTGAGGCCTGAGCATCTTGCCTAGTAAGTGCAAAAACTCTCGACTGGCCTCTACCAGCAGTCCCCTGTCCTCGATTACCCATGGCACGATCTCCGGCACCTCTGCCTCTGTTACCTCTACCAGCAGTACCTGTATTATTACGAGCAGTCTGCGTAGATGCCGCTGCCTGCACATAAGCCTGACTAAACTCTCTCTGAGGATGAGGGCAATCCTGTATGTGATGTCCCAACTTGCCACACCGGAAACACCCTCTAGTCAGAAGTCAGAACACGACACGGACCCCAATAAAATCTACCACAAGTCTGACAAGCTGAATCAGTAGCATATATCTGCCCAGAGTTATGATGTCCAGATAATGATGGTAGTCCTTTAGCATTATCTTTGTGAGGAGGTGCTAACAGCTGGCTGAGACAGATGGTCTGTCCCTGTCTGAAAACCCTGTCGGTGTACCTGGTTCCCGGCTCTACGGTCTGTGCTGACTCCCCAGTGAAAGATCCCCCAGTCTTAACCTTCTTATATGCATCTTTAGCTGCCTGTGATTCACGACCCATGTTTTCAATCTTTCTGGCAAGGTCGAGTGCATCAGAGTAATTCAGATTCTTCATCTGCGGAGCAACTGCATTGAATAAACGATCAACCAACCCATCAACAAACCTCTGAACCCGAGATGTTTCATTATGCACTAAGTTAGGTGCATATCTAGCCAGCTTAGTAAACTTAGTGTTAATATGTCGATACATCCATATCTGGAGTCTGAACAAATCTCTCAAACTGCCTAGCATATTCCTTCCTCAGACTTTCAGGGAGAAAGCGATCCATGAACAACTTAGTAAACTCGTCCCATGTCAATCGTGCTGCTTCTGCGGGCCTTTCTAAAAGTACAGTTTCATACCAAGTATTAGCTGTATCCTCCAACTTGTATGCTGCAAGTTCCACGGATCTCTACTAGAACATCCAAGAGCACGCAACGCCTTAAGTGTACCATCCAAGAAACTCTGAGGATCCTCTGTAGTGTCAGAACCCGTGAACCTTGGTGGTTTCAGTTTCAAGAACTCTGGTAAGGACACTTCTCTGTTACAAAAAATCTGAGCCTGGGCCACATTCAGTTGGCGAGCCCTTTTCTGTCTATCCATTCTGGCATTCAAGAGTTCAATGGACCTTTGCATAGCATTAAGTGCCTCAATAGTAGCATTCTCATATGACAGTGGAGGTGGATTATCCTCAATTTCTGGAGTAGGCTCTCTTGTAGCTGTTGTAGTAGCATCAGCCTCGTAGTAGTAGCTTGGCCTCGTCCCTGAGTATTACCTACTTTCCTAGCTTAGGTAGATGACGGCTCAGCAGTGGAGGAATTCGGAGCAGCTCGGGCCGCCTTTTTAGATCTTGTCTTACCCGCCATCTGAGTAATAGAATAACTAAGGTTAGATTCATCTATTTAGCAGTAGTCATCTCACACGTACGGAAGGAACAAGAAAGAAGGAAAGACACGAAACATCCTATCAGGCCCTCGCAGAATAACGATTATGAGAATGGCCGGCAACATAACCATAATAAAGATTCTACTACTGACGTGTGCTCCATTAGTCACAGGAATAACCTAGGGTTCTGATACCAACTTTGTCACGACCCAGTTCTGGGGCCGTGACCGGCGCTTAGGAACTAAGTCCCTAAACAAGCCTTATCAAAATTTTACAGAAAATCGGGCAGAGTTTCCCCTGTTTTAGGCCTATCAAAAAATTTACCTGCTTTTAAACAAACAGTAAACCCAGCAAAACAACCAATATTCTTACGCATTAACAATAAAAATACCACATTTATCTCCAAATACTACGAGAACGTCTAATAGGGTTGTGATAAGTTCATAAAGACCAAATACTCTCAAGACTAGCTTATAAATAAATAATCCAAGTGGTTATCCAACTGATTAAAAGAATGACTGACAAATGACTAAATGGAGCGACTCTAAGAGTTTCAAAGAAGGACAATAATGAATAAATAAAGCTTCTTGCCCACGCGAACTAATGCGGGGCTCACCAGGATTTGTCAACTCGCGGCTCTAAGAATGGAAATCCTCGGCGATGGCACCTGTAGTTAGGGGTGTTTATCGGTCGGTTCGGTTCGGTTTTGCACCTTATCTGTTTGGATTATCGGTTTTCGGTTTTTAAAAGTGCTAAACCAATAACCGAACCAATAAGCTATTGGTTATCGGTTATCGGGTTATCGGTTTTAGGTTCTTATCGGTTCGGTTTTCGGTTTAACCATTAATAAACTTAGGCCTAACAACTGTAAAAAAAAAGCCCTTCTTAAACGATTGTATCCAATACAAAATCGGCTTCTATAAACTAATTGAGGAGACAAGGAGTGAAATATTAAATCGGTGGTTGAAATGGATGGGGAGACTTGAAACTTGAAAGCCACACAGGTAAAAGAAGACAAGAGTTTGAGGTTTCCAAGTCCCAACTAATAGTAATTAAGTATACTACTTTTATGCACATAAGCGCAATATAGTAAATTTGAAAACCTTATTGGGTTATCGGTTTAACCAATAAGAAAATGTACAAAACCGGCAACCGAACCGATAACCCAATAAATTTTTTTTGCAAACCGATAAATAACCGATAACCCAATATTTATGAACCATTAACTTTTTATCGGTTCGGTTTATCGGTTTAAACCGAAAAATGAACAGCCCTACCTGTAGTATCTGGAAAAAAAATATAGCGAGGAGTGAGTCGCAACTCAGTGAGTAATAACGCTTAACCACAACCGTTTTAAGTGGGGACAAGTCAGAAAACATGCCAGTTCCAGTATATCATATGTAGCAATATATCTAGTAAAGAAAATGTCACTTTCAGAAACAGTAAACAGTAATCAAACTTTCAAGTATTTCTTGTAAATGAAGATCAACATCACTCAGTAGTAAATTCAATATTTCCTTATATTATATCAAGTATATATAGGTTAGGGAGATTTCCAAGAACAAACCATGTAATCAGTATAAATTCCTCCCTGAGAAAATCAGTAACGGTAAGCTAGTTCTACCTTCCCACTAGCAAGGACTGTAACGGTAATCCGGAGTATATAAGGTGCACCAGGTCTAACGTACCCGTCGTTAGCTACGGGGTCTGTCAAGGTTCATCCCAAAAATATATTATATATATTTCTTATACCAAGTACAAGGCATTTCAAGTAACAGTTCAATATTTCACACAGCGTTAAAACATGTTAAGTAGCGGTAAAAAAATGCACATTTCTCCACATCTTAGATAACCATATTGAGCTAGAAGGAAAGGCAGCTTCCTCCCTAGTCAAAAGCTTCTTGTAAAAAGATTTGACAGATAAGACGTCGTTGTTCTCCTACCTCAACCTCCATGTATCATGACAATCCTGCGATGAGTTTTGTTTATGGAATAAGTTAATCAAACATTGAAACTCCTCTACTTTTTGGTATACCTCTTGTTTACGGGCTTTCATGTCCCTTTAATGAGAGTGCCATAGAAGGTGGAACAAACTGAGTATATAATTTATTTACTCTAATTTCAACCATCGAGCTAAATAGCGTTGAAGAAGAATATTTTTTGCTTTTGAGGAAGGAAAATTCTTTAATCTAATTATTATTATTATTTTCATAAAGTCCTCTAATCTAGTGATTATGAAATTGAACTTCTTATGACTGAAAGACGTGCTGCAATTTGGATGACGTCAACCTGATTGTTGCTAAAATATTGTCTTTCTGAATGAATGAAACAATAATTCTAACTGAACTGGATTGTAACTAGGAAACTTTTCTTGTAAAACTTTCCAAAGGCCATTCCTTTAGCAAGCTCCCGTGTAGATAGCGTTGAGAACAGTGTCTTATGAAGCATATCTGGGGTTCATTGTTATGTTCTTCATATACACCAAAAATTATGTTAAGATGTTCTCTGAAGTGTATAAGAACGGAACAATCTGTTGCAGATCTAATTACTCTTATCAGTATAACTTCCTTGAGATGAGTAGGATACTGCCACCACTCTGAATAATTTCATTTTTATTCCATCTTTCTTTTTTTTTTTTTTTGGAAAGAAGACAACTTCTAACAAAAGAGTTTTTTGTTTTATTGGTGAGAGTTTTTAAGTTTTAACTATGTAAATGCTAACATGAAGTATGTAACATGATGTCATTACTTCAACTAGTGTTTTAACATTTGATAGCATCAACTTGTGAAAGAGCTTGCAGAGTAAGCACCAAAATTTTGGAGATTACTTTCTTTGGATTAGATATTACAATTAAATGCTTTCTTTTAGGTGCAGCTGAACGCCTAGTAGTTACCAATTTACATAAAATCTTTATTTCACAGGTTAGGAGGAGAACTCAGCAATTACAGGTTGTGATTGAGAGATGGAAAACTAAGGATTAAATCCTATTAACTTTCGGAACTGTTTACTGGTAAACATTTGATTGTGCGTATACCAACATTCCATTCTTTTGCATGCATGGAGAGGAGATAGAAGCGTCACTTTTCTCAAATGTTTTTGAGAAAAAAGACAGATCCTGCCATCATTCGTGTACCTTATCCAAATAAGGTACAGGTAGAAATTTCTGGCCACATTATCCACGATGAAGTTCCAAATAAAGGCGGCCCCTGCTAAATGGTATAAGTACAATGACAACAATTAGACCTCAATCCCAAGCGTGTCACGGTTGGCCATATGAATTTTTGTCCCTATCACTCCATTTATGTCCGTCTTGGTCCAGAATTGTAAGTAACTAGTTTTTCCAGCATTAGAAGTTCTCCACATTTTCTACTGACATATAAATCTCTTACAAGACTAAAAGACTCATAGTGAACATTGGATGCAAAGTAAACGTATTATCATGATTAAAGAGTACGCCTAATTTGGATTTTTTCCTACAAACTATGTCACTATGATTGCTTTATATGTAGCTTACCATGGTCCAAGTTGCCCCTTTTCCTAGCTACCCTTTAGTCTTTGTACAGAATACAATACTTGACTACTGTACTCTCGAGTTGGTTTACTTGCTAGAAACATGATTGAGTGTCTAACAGTATCTTTCAGCTTATAGGATCTGTCTCTAAATAGAATAGAGAGAGTAGTTGGATTTCTCGGTTCTCTTCAAGCTTTGCTGTTTTGTATAGGTCATATGGATAAGGATTCTGTCTCAGATATTTGGTTGTAGACCTTACAAAGTTTATCCTTTAAATCTTGAGGCGACTCTGAAACTAGTAACTTGAATATGCTTATGTGGACTTGTATCTTGAGTCCGAATAGATTGTATGTCAGTCTATCATAGAATTTTGTTAGAAATGAGCGTAGAAATTATTTTAGTGCAACTTCTTTGTGCAAAGTATCGTTTGCCTGAGTTTTGATTTCAAATTGTATGAAATGTGTGCCAAATTTCAATGGTTTACTATATATTTTCTCCTAACCAGAAAGATTAGTAAAATGTAGAAAACTTCCTAATATTAGAGAAACTAATTTTCTGAAAATATCGGATTAACACTAGTAAATGGAGATAGCATGGATCAGAAAGTTTCGCTCAGCAGCACTTGCGATCTCCATGGTTACATCTGGTAGAAGTGCTTAATTTTTGGCGCTTTATGGTGATCCATCAGGACCTACTCAAAATTGATTGAACTATGTTCCTGGCGATCTTCTAGGAAGTCCCGTAGCGATCTGCTCCCGTAGCGATCTGCTTGAAAGTACAATTTCTAGCGATGAGGCGAAATGTAAAATTAATTTTAAGAGAGGCCAACGTTAAACATTGGTAATGAAGTATTCTATTTTTGTAAATCACCCAACATGGACAGTGAAGACCAACAGGATACCCAAAAAGAGTAACAGCGGAATTGTAAGTCTCATAATATTGATAACACAAAATAACATCAACACGACAAACTAAGTCAATCTATGAGCCATCACGGCTTAATGCAAAACCAAAAAGAACCAAATGGAATTAAAATTAGTTCAGGTGCCTCTAAGAGTATCATAGCACATCATGAAAATCCTTAGGATGTAGCCTAGATAACTGAAAATTAAATGAAAGAAAACTAGGAATAATGCTAAGAAAGACATGCGAGTGGGGCTCAGTACTGGATCTGAAGGTGGTAATGAGAAATGCTCATATAGCGTCTTGGTTCCTGAGAAACATATTTCACCATTTCTACAAATACGATCCCTAAGTTAAGTCATTAATGGTAGTTGTTGTCAGATTTCCACTATTTAAAGTTATTAACGTATCTATGTATCTAAATTCGCAGAAATATCAAGAATCGTGAAGAACACAAAAATAATTAGGGTTGATAGTGTATATTTATGTTTTAAACATATTGGTAGAAGTGTAAATATATACATATAATTAGAGTAGAGTTGTAGGATATATGTGTAATTAGTAAAATAGAAATAAGGTTCTCCTTCATTTTATTTCATTCTTGGGCCCAACTTTACTTGGCCCCACTAAGTTTAGGGTTTGATTATTAACTTGTATAAATACCCCATGTTATCAATGAGAAAATGTGAGAATTTTACCCTAAAACTTGTCTTCTTTGTGTAGTTTTAGCATGGTATCAGAGTTTGTGGCCAATCCACTTTCTTGATTTTGTGAAAATTCTTCATTAAAATTAGTGAGTTGATTAGTAATGGCGGTAGCACCAGGAAGTATTGGTGCTGCCATTGAAGAAGTTATCATTAAGAAAATAATCTCTCCGTACGATATTACTTCCAACGATAACCTAATACCCGTCATCGCCCATGTGCAATTGATGGATGAGAATTATGATGAATGAGGGCGGTCAATTCGGACAGTCGAGAGTACGGAAGAAATTCGTTTTTGTGGATGGAACAATTAAGAAACTCGATGAGGGTTCACAAGTTTGGGAGGATGGGTGGAGCATAACTTTTCAGACCACCATCTCACATATAGAGGTGGCTCGAGATCTGTGAGAGAGTATTCGCGAACATTTTTCAGTTGGAAACGGACCGATAATTCAAGAATTGAAGGCAACCCTTGCCTGATGCAAGCAGAAGCGTATGCTATTGTGAATTATTACAAAAAGTCGACGTCTCTTTGGAAAGAACTTGAAAACCATGTGTAATTTCCAACTTGTTCGCACGGGAAGTGCATATGTAACCTCGGGATTGCTTTCAAAAGGAAGGACGAAGAAAAGGTGCATACCTTATGTGATTGGATGAGAATGTCTATGGAACTATTCCTTCAAACTTCTTGGCATAAGATTCATTGCCATCCTTGAAAAAGTTTTGTCAGAAATTGGTGCAAGATTCATGAGAGAAAGGAGTTGCTCGGGGATCCAAAGAGCGAGGGGAAGTTATGTTCTTTGCTGCTCAAGGTGCTTCCACCCCTCGGAGAAATTTTGAAAGTAAAGACAAATGCATGAAGTGTCCCTATTTTGATCGTTTTGAGCATCTTCCAGAACGTTGTTATGAAGTCATAGGTTATCCGGATTGGTGGATATGTTTTCCTAGAAACGAGAACAAATCGAGTGATCGTGGAAGAAGTATGAACGAGAATGCTATGGGTGGTTGTGGTCGTGGACAACCACAAAGGTAGAATGGGTTGTTTTCCGGAAGTTTACGTGGTGGTACTCATGCTAATGTGGCTCAAACGGAGCCCCAGTTGGGTATGGAATCTTCACAATCCAGTGTCCCCCGACTGAGCAATGAGCAATGACAAATTTGATTGGCCTACTAAACCAAGAGAAGTTGGCACAACTAATCAATTGAATGGTAAGATAGCTCATTTTTTATGGATAATTGACACGAGAGGCTCAAATCATATGATCGAAGAGTTGAATGTTTTTGGAGACCTGAGGGAAATTCTACGGTATCCGGTGGGTCTGCCCGACGAAAATAGTTCTATAGCCACTAGAGAAGAATTAATCATAACTCAATGAGCTTTTGACTGTCTGAGAAGTTCTTTGTGTGCCTGAAATGATATGCAATTTAATTTTGGTATCTCAATTAATTGATCAATTTGATTGTCATGTACAATTCACTAATAACTTGTGTGTTTTGCAGGATCGGACCACAAGGACGTTGATTGATTGCGAGTAACGAAAGGATGGACTCTACTACTTCCAGACTGTACTATGCATAAAGACCTTGAAATTGGATGTGTTGAACTTATGACATCAGAGGTTAGGACACCCTTCAGTTCAAGTAACAAAATCTCTTCCGATTCAAGAACTTAGTAATATTAGTACTAGTTTGAATGAGAAAGCTTGTGATGTATGCCATCGAGCAAAACAATGAGGAATGTATTTCCTTTATTTGATAATAAAGCTCCCAAAATTTTTGAGTTAGTACATTGTGATTTATGGAGTCCTTATAAAACTGAATCTTCATGTAGTGCATTGTAATTTTTAACAATTATAGATGATTGTTCTCGAGCTATGTGCATAATTATGTTAATTAATAAGAAATAAGTAAGTCAATCTTTGCAAAATTTCTTTGTTATGGTCGAACGACCGTTTAACAAACTAGGAAAGATTGTTAGAAGTGCTACTTTAACAGAGTTTACAAGTCTGAAAACTTACGTCCTTGAACAAGGAATGATCTTTCAAATATCTTGTGTCGGAATACAACAAAAAAATGGGAGAGTTGAAAAAGAAAAATTGACACGTGTAGCTAGGGCACTTAGGTTTCAATCTTATTTTTTGACCGAATTTTGGAGGAGTGTATCTTTACATCTTGTTACTTAATCAATCACACTCCTTCTTCAGTATTACACGGAAAGACACTTTATGATATTTTGTTTGGCATGACACCAAGTTACAATCATTTAAGAGTATTTAGATGCTTGTGTTATGCTCATACGCAAGGTGCATGAGAGATAAGTTTGCTAGCATGAGTCGTTAATGTGTATTTGTTAGGTATCCCTATGGGAAAAAAGGCATCAAAGTTGTATGACTTGGACCCTAAAGAGTTTATTGGTGTCGAGAGATGTCACTTTCTATGATGTGAAATTTCCCTTTACACCAATGATCGATGTAAATGAGTTCCCAAATCAAGATTCTATCAAAGAAGCATATGTGGGCGGAGAAGAAAAGAAATTGACATGGGGGGGGGGAGGGTGTGTTCGAGACTCCCTTGGCACAGACTGTACCTAAGGATAGGATGAGTGAAACTCAAGTGGAGGAAAAAATGGGTTGGGGAACTGACATATCTGAACAAGATGATTCGGCAGCAGAAATTCTTCCCGGAGAATTGGTTGAAGGAGTTTTGGAGGAAGAGTTAGGCCGAGGAAAGCGTGCTAAGAAGGAAAATTTTCTTTTGCATGATTTTGTTACAAATACGATCCCGAAACTTGTAACTAGATCTCAACTAATGTCCGGGAATTCGATCGGTCTCTCAAACCTCAGGTACGCCTTATCCTTTAACACACTATGTTAATTATGATCATTTTCTTTGTGGCGTGTAAGTTTTCTTGCAACCATAACGGTGGGACATGAGCCGACCTCCTATTCCGAAGTTGTGAAAGATGAATGATTGAGAAAATTCATACAATAGAAGTTGCAAGCATTGGAAGCTAACAGAACATGGGTGGTCGAACATCTACCTCTAGGAAAGAAATCATTCAGATGTCGTTAGGTATACACGATCAAATACAGTTCCAATGGTACAATGAAGCATAAATCGACTATACAGAGATTTTTGCACCTATTGCCAAGATGGTGACCGTTCGAGTATTTGTAGCAGTTGTGGCTAAAAATTGAGAATTGCATCAGATGCATGTTCATAATTCTTTTTCTTCATAGAGATCTTTGAGAATATTTTTTATATGAAATTGCCTCCAGCTTATCAGAATCAGGGTTCCGGGAATGTTTTCCGTCTCTGAGAGTCTTTGTATGGATTTAAACAGGTGCCACGATGTTGGTTTGCTAAGCTGTCAGTAGCATTGAAGAGCTATGATTTTAGAAAATCATATTCTGATTATTTCATCTTCACATTGCAGAAGGGAGCACTGCAACTAAATGTGATCATCTATATGGATGATCTTATTATCTTCGGTAATAATTCTCGAGCTATTCAAATTGTCAAGACGTATCTCTCCAACTATTTCCATATGAAGGGCTTGGGGAGTCTGAAGTATTTCTTGGGTGTTGAAGTTGCACGATGTTCTTAAGGGTGTACTGGTGAGATTTCGTCACGGACACATGGAGTATAGACACGGTGCCACGGAAGAGAGACAGAGGAAGTGATTATATGGCTGGGCGATTAGAGTTGTTAAACGGAGGTTTAGTGTACGGAAGGTTACCTAAGTAAATCTTTAGAGGCTCGTGTCCGTATGACACCATCAGAGGGCAAGGATTCATGAAGTGACCGAGTGGATTAGATCGGACTCTCCGTGAAGGCAACCACTCACGTCCCGCATTAAATTAGCTTCAAAACGTTCGCCCCCCACGATCAGACATGGGGGACGCGACCTCTTAAATGGGGGGGTTCGATTCATCTCCCAGCTATTATAAATACTTCTCCAGCCCCTTTGTAAAAGGCATCTACAAATATATGCCTGAACTCTGTCCAATTGTAACCTCATTATCAAAGCAATAATATTATCTTAGGTGTTCTAGTTCATTATTCATATTTTCCTATTTCTTTTTATTCTCATTAGTCGTTGTCTTGATATAGCTGGTTGTTTGTAACCTCTAAGTACAGATTATAACCTAAAGACTCAATTTAGGCCATAAAATTTGGCGCCCACCGTGGGGCTCAATCAATTAAGATTATTCCTAGGTAACAGTACCTCAATTAGTTTTTAAATCTTTGCTTGTGAATACGGTTGAAGGTAATTCACGTCCTGTTAGGACCTCTGCTAATGTTGATAACCCGGCAGATGGAGATACATCGCGCCTCGTTGGGTCTCAGGATGATGGAGTTAATCTAAGGGCTAGAAATGGAACTGCTGATGATGCTCAGTCCGTTCATTTTCAGCACGATCAACCCTTGCGGCTGGAAGGTTCAAGGGAGGATCCATTTCATGGAGAGCTAATGAATGGTGGAGAAGCAGAATTGTCGGGATCCGGTTCCTGGCAAATCTGCGAGCCAAGCTTCCAGTACGCACACGCTACCGATGAGTCAAATAAAGAGGCAATGCAAGTGGAGCTAGATTTTCTGGAAGGTCGAAGGGAGTTGGCGCTAGTACGGATGGCAGCCCAAAAAAAGCAAATCGAAAGTTATCTCAACAAGAAGTAAAAATATAGAAGTTTTAAGGTCGGAGATTATGTGCATAGAGTCGTGAAGAAATCGAATAAGGAACTCATCACTGGAATGTTGGTTGCTGATTAGGAAGATCCGTACAGAGTTGCGAAGGTAGTCGAAGTAGGAACTTACCAGTTGGAGATAATGGATAGGAAGTTTGTCCCATCAAATTGGAACATTTCTAATTTGAAGCAGTACTAATTTTAATTCAGAAGGTACGAAATCTTTATTAAATTTCTATTTTACTTATATGCATCCGCACAACACTTCGAGCCCCGAAATGCTCCGACGTCTGGGTCGAACGATTACTAAATCTTCATCGGCTTTGCTAGACCTATTTAGGAAGCGGAGGGAATAAAGTAGCAGTTCTCGGGTCCTCATACTTCGCACCCGACCACTAGGGGGATGGAAGAAATACCATAGAGTCCAACATGGTACAATGGTACCTGTCTGCGATATGCAGTCTTTCATACCAGGGACTATCGACAAATCGGGGGCCGCCCGAAGACATGAAGGTGGTCACGAAGACTCTTAAACCCGGGAACTTGCTTTATTTTTAAGATTTTTTTTGTAAATAGCTCAGCGGCAATCTTTTGGTTATGCCGCAGTCTCCGTTACGACTAGGCTTAATGTAATGCCAGGTGTGGCTTATTATCTTTTGATGAAATTGAAATTATCCCAAGTCTCATTTCCGACTTTCTTCTTACCTTAATGTCCAACTATCCAAAGTTATATTGCAGGGTTCAATTTATTTTTATCGCTCATGGAAGCATCGAGTAAATGCCATGGTACGAGGATGAGACGTCATTCCTACCCGTATTGATTTGAAAAGCGGGTCCGTTCAAAACTATTCCGAGCATAAATGTCGAACTGTTGAGAACTTGCAAAGTATAGTTCAATTATTTTTCTAAGTATTGTGCGTGCAATGAAATATAAACAGTCAAGTCGAAACCTAAAAGTTTCTACAGTAGGATCCTCAGATAGCTCATCCGCAAGCCTAGCAGCCACGTCCGCCACCTTCTCTCCCACTGAAGGAGGTCAATACTTAGCTTCATTGAATTTTTCTTTTCCTTTGGCCCCTACTGAATCTCTGGATTCGTCAACCTCAATTATGTTGTGGGGGTCAGAAGCTCTCGGGGCCTTGTCATGGCGCTCTTCCAACAATGCTAAATTTCAAACCGGAGACTCGCAAGCAGATTTGGTTGCTGCTTCGATTTCGGCCGCGTGTCGACCACGCACTATCCGTTCCACGGTCTGGTAGGTCGACTTCTTCCTCTTCGCCCCTGACTTGGCCGAAGGTCCAGCTGTTTTCACTGCACCAACAACGTCCAAGGCCGGGTCCAAGAAGTCAGGAAGAGTTCTTACAACATTTTTAGCAGTCGGGACCTCATCATATTTCTTCTCTTTCGACTTAACATGAATCACTGTTTAAAATAAGATTTAAATCATGAAGCATTCACGGTTGCATGTGTAAAGTCACGACAATGGACTCACTGTGTCTCTTTGTTTTCCCTTCTTGGATGCAGCAAACCTCCATGTTCTATCTTCTCGTCATGGAACTTGCATAAGATCGCGCTAACCCATCCGCTTTTTTCTGGATATGGTTGGACATTCACGACGACCGCTACAAAGCAAATATGAGGATATAAGGTAAACAACAAGTAAACTAAAGGTGCTGTAAAGAGAACAACTTACGATTTAAGTTCCGCTTCTCCAGAAACTTAGGAGAAAGTCAGATTTGATAAGTCGGGATAATAACGTAGCGGCTTGCCCGGCCGCAGTCTCTTGAGTCTTCACTATTCTTGACCAATGCAAACTTGTCACGGCTGGTCAATAGGACAGTTCCACCCTTGTATACCTTGGGTGAGTAAAGAGAAATGAAGTGCTGGAATATGAACGACATACCAGCCTCGTTGGCCATAGAAGCAAGGGTACCAATCACCCTCCATACGCTGAGCCAAGGAGACGTTGTACGTTCGACAAAATTGCTCCACCACTTCATGCAGCAGAATGCTAAATCCTATAGTAAATGGGTACGTATACACTATACACGAACAAAGAGCCTTCTGCATGGCCCGTGATCCTGCTATTTGGAGTCGGCAAAGCCACGGTAATTGTGTTGCCCCACTTGCAATCCTCACGAAAACGAGTCAAATTATTATATCCCACTAGGGTGGGAATTGTTTTTGCAGGGAAGTTGAATTTCTTTCTTCTTGATCTATAGTTTGTTCCCAAACATTTAAATCCTTCTTAATGCTAAATTCCACGAGAACAATGTTTGAGACAGATATATTGGCATTCTTATCTTCAAGTCCCTTATTCCCTCCATCGACGGCGGCGGGAGTTTTCTTCCCTCTAGACTTCTTTCTCCTCGATTGGGGAACTTTAGGAGCATCCTCAGTTTCCATGACCTCATTGGCAACCCTAAGTGGAGCCGAAACAGTATCGCCGCTGCCGGTCACTCAGTATCAACAACGCGTTGCTCGACTTGATGAAAAGAATTCTACGTGGAATTATTAGAAGCCATGATAAAACCTAGGGGAAGAGACGTTTTAAGTGATCGGAAATTTAAAGTGGTCAGGAATCCTATGAAATTTAATGCTGTCTGTATGACACCGTCCGAGTGCAAGGATTCATGAAGTGTCCGAGTAGATTAGATTGGACTCTCCCATAACCGCTCACGTCGCGCATTAAATGAGCTCCAGAACGTGCGCCCGCACGATCAGACGTGGGGGACGTGGCCTCTAAAATGCAGGGGGTCACTCCATCTCCCAGCTACTATAAATACTTCCCCTACCCCTTTGTAAAAGGCGTCCATAAATATATGCTCAAACTCTGTCCAACTGTAATCTCATTATCAAAGCAATAATATTATCTTGGTGTTCTTGTTCATTATTCATATTTGCGTATTTTTTTTATTCTCGTTAGCCGTTGTCTTGACATAATTGGTTGCTTGTAACCTCTAAGTACAAATTCAATTGTAACTTAAAGATTCAATTTAGGCCATACAAAGGGATCTTTCTTTGCCAAAGAAAATATTCCTTAGACATAATCTCAAGTTGGAGCATGAGTGTTGAACCCCAAAATTACCCGAAAAGGATAAATTCTGGAATATCGACAGGATGGACTAACTCTTTTGGAGTTTTTGGAGTCGCCACCCAATTTAAGGAAAACAGGGAACCAAATTAAAAAATGCGTGCAAAAATTCTGTTTTTATAAACAGACGGTCTTTCTTTCAGAGATTCTAAAGGTAAGAGGTTTTATTAATTTCGGAAGAAGGTTTTTAAGGCACTTCCAAAATTTCGTAAAATACGGTTAATCCGACAGGTTTCCAAATATTTACAAGTGTGCTTTTCTTTCAAAAGAATTATTAAAAAAATAGTAATAATAATAATAAGAATAATTAATCGAATAAAAGCTTATTTGCAAAAATATTCTTTTACTTGCACGCATTTGCTAAGACGACCCCAACTTGCAATAAATTAAATAACGACTTCACAATAAAAGGCAATGAACATAAAGTAAAGCAACACACCAAGCAATTAATATTATTGATAAATAAATATTTTACGCATTTTATTTACATAAATATTTTTAAGGAAAGAAAGACAAAGTTAAAGATAAAATCCGGGAAATTGATCAACTCGCGGGAGTCTTGAATTTTCTAAATTTCTAATGTCTTATTTTGAATGCTTGAGTCCGAATTCAATCCCCAAATGCCTTCAATGCAATGGACTATTTCCATTCGTGAGTTAGCCAAACTCGTCCACAAATTATTCGTGCCAAAATGTACCTCGCAAAACAAACAAGTGAAATTGGATTAGTACGATAGTCAAAGTGTAATAATTAGTAAAATAAAATAAGAATAATAAAGTAATAATAATAATAATATAATAATAATAGAATATATAATAATAATAATAATAATAATAATAATAATAATAATAATAATAATAAAAATAATAATAATAGTAAAGGGGGTTGTTTTTGCAAAATTTAGGCTCAGATTTGTATGGCGCGTCATGTAGAGGCTCGGGATGTTGGTACGGTTACAAACACGGAGCCGGTCGTGTTGCCATGCCAGGTACCAAACCCACCACTCTATCCGACTTACTTTGCATTAAATTCATACATTCATCATCGCCTTTTGCTTTAGGGACACAGAAACGGGACGGTTCAAGTGTAGTATCATGTTCAAATCGATCCCGAGGCCTCAATACGTGTATATGTATTTTTTCATTGGCCGGGTGTAGTATCGGTTCAATATCAGTCCATAGGTCTCAAATAAATTATTATTTTCCTTGGCCATGGGTGGGATAACATCCGTCAGTTCATTGTATTTTCACCAAATCCTCATGTAGGCCTAAAATTAAAGTATTCTCATTAGGCCATTTATAATCACAGCTACTGTCCGAATCAAAGTCCACATTGCCAAAGGATCTCAAGAGTGCATCTGCTAGCACAAATGCTTCAGGACTCGCTTCAGTAATCAAAAATGGAGCAGCATGACCAATTTCACAACAACACCATGAATCTCACTCCCAAAATTCCCAAATTTGTCTCCTCACATGCAGTATAAGCAGAAATCATAGAATTCCAAGAAACAGTATCCTCTCGTTCACTCATCCCATTGAACAACAATGTCGCTGCCCTGATATCATTTCACTTGGTGTACATACTCACTAATGAATTCACCACAAAAGTATTAAAAACAAGACCAAGTTTTATTGCAAGACCGTGTATTTCACTTCCACAGTGCAACCACTCAAGCTGACCCGTCGCCTTTAACATACTCGACAACGTATGAGCATCTAAACAAACACCCAAAACATGCATTTCCTCATACAACTCAAGTGCTTTAAAATATACACCATTTACAAGCACCAATCATAGCATTCCAAGTGAAAATAGTTCGTTCGGACATTGTAACAAACACGTTGTAAGCATCACTAACTGACCCACATTTTCCATACATAAAAACTAACCTGGTGTTCAAGAAAACTTAATTCTCACACAGTAAACCCAATTTAAGTACATGGGCATGGATTTGTTGGCCTTGTAGTAAGGCTTTTATCGGACGAACAAAGCTCGAAAAGCAAAGAATAAGCTTCGAATAAAGATTTAGATGATGGGTTTTGATGGGTAATGTGTAGATCTCATTTTGGTATTGTGGAAGATGAATGAATAGTGTTGTGTGAGAGTGAAAAAAAAAGGTGAAGGGAATTTTGTAGAAGATCTGATTTTTTGTGAAATGTGGGAGTGAAGATTGATTGAATGGGGCTAGGGTTTAAGGGTTATATATGGGTATAGGGCTTTGCAAAGATATGTTGGATTTTAAGGTTAAGAACGAAATTAGCTCTTTTAGGATAAATTGAATAAGTAGAATGGATTGCACGAGTAGGACAAAATAGAGGTTGCGTCTTTCATATTTGGCCTCTTTTCTTCAAAATTAATGGTTTCTCCTTATTATTATTATTTTATTTAATTTTCAGATTTAACCTCAATTATAAAAATGTTGCCATAATTTAATAATTTTGAAAAAAATTCGGGACAAAATTGGGTGTCAACAGCTGCCCCTCTTTACCCGGAAAAGGATGAAAGAGTTTTCAGGGTAAAAAAGTTGACGAGAAACCAATTTTGTCACGACAAAGCCAAGTACTTTGATTCCAAGGACCAAAGCGCGAGGCTTATAGACATGGCCGAACTCTGGTTTCCGAGTTGCCTACATATCTCGGGCTGAAAGAGAATCAGTCCATATGTAGTTCGACGCGATTTGAAAATCAAAGACGAGATAGTAGCGACTACTCAAGAGCGGGAAAAGAGGCTTGTAATTACCCAAGTTATGAAAATGTGGTCGACGACACACCCATAAAGAGGGGTTTACACGGACATAGCTTCCACTGTACCTCGATAACCGAGCCATCTTGTCTTCAATCTCAAACCTTAGACTCGGGGTTAACAAGATACTTACCTCTAGGGTGGATGACTTATGCTGGTGCAATTCTTCAGGTCTTCGTTGACGAGTCTAGCTCATATCAACGATTGCCCCGGTTCATTGCTAAGCAAAGCTCCATGTTCCAAATGCTGTTGCAGTGCTGCTAAAAATCCTGTAATAGTCTCAACAAGCGGTAAGCGTGCAACTGCTAATAAACTGTAATAATTGGAATAAGAAATAGATAAAGTGATAAAATTGTAAATGCGGGTTGCGGTATCATCGATAAGTTCTTTCTTCGATCAACTAACAAAGTACTCCACCCGGAGAACCTCTAAGCTGATCCTTATTCTGAAACAGTAAAGCAAGACAATAAGTAAAGCAAGAAAGAATTGTAAAATGCAAGGCTTTCATAAGATAAATTGACTAACGAGACATAATATCTCAAATCGACTTGGCTAATCTATATCCTACGCAGGTAACATAACGTTCATTTATAAGGCGAACGAGCCCACATTCAATTATAAGGCGAATGAGCCTAAAACATTCAATTATAAGGCGAACAAGCCTAAAACGTTCGATTATAAGGCGAACGAGCCTAAACGTTCGATTATAAGGTGAACGAGCCTAAACGTTGATAGAAGCCTGCCAAACAAAGTTGAAAATTGGATTAATTAAGGCAAGATAATGCAAAACAAATAAGCAAAACTGGGTCGTGTTGCTTGTATTAATAGTGCTGCAAAGCGTTGAATGCCTTCAGTTCTTATTGAATCTGATGTTCAATTTCTGGTGGTCAACCTGAAAGAGGAAGCAACGCGTTAATTTTTTGAGGCAGGTGCAAAGACATGATTCAAAGCAAGTGCAAAGCAAAGTAGCGCGGAATGTAGAGCAATGCAAGAGCCATTTGCGAATCAATCGGCGAGATAGTCCAACAAAGGGAATCCTCGTAGCCGATGGTCAACCTGAAAGAGTAAAGCAAGGCGTTAATTTCAAAGCAAGTGCGAAGACATAATTCAAAGCAAGCGCAAAGCAAAGTAGTGCAAAAAATGTAGTCAGTGCGATAGCCATTGATAAATCAATTGGCGAGATAATCCGGCAAGGATGGCCTTGTGCGGATTGTAACCTGAAACAAAGTGATGCCCTATTTGGCTTAGTTTTGAAAACACAAAACAAGCCTCGGCTTTGTCGCCTATTAGGAATGAAAATCATAGGGGTAGAAATGCCCCCTGTTCGGCAATAACTCATGACAAAGCATAATGATTTAAGTTATGAAAAAGGCAATGCGACGCAATCTTCAAGACAACTTTGGATGCGCATTCAATAAATTGTTCATCCATAATGCGAATGATCCTTTCATTGCAAGCTTTCATGTTCCTGCTCTAAAAGAAAAATTGTTAGTTTTGGGGAGGGAGGAGGAAGAGTTTGATTTGTGCAGACTTCATCCTGATCTTGCTGCTTCTGCTGCTCCCTCGTCTTCATTGGACTTGGATTTGCGAATTTCTTTCAGAAACTTGGCTCATGAACTCAAATAGCATAGATTTTCGAAAATAGAGGCAAGATAAAATATTTTAATGCGCATGCAAATGAAGTCAAAGATGCATTTTGAAAATTTTGCCTTGACTTAAACTTGTAATATATTTTAAAACAAACTGAACGTCCTTTGGCTTAGACTCTGCACCGTTTGCTTAACCAATTACAGAATTCTTGCCAACTCATCTTTAATAACCAACACCGCTTCTTGCAAAATTCTACCCCAGTTATTATCTTTCACATCTCCAACTCGCTTTGCAAAATTGCCCCAGTTGTCCTTCTTGGGGAAAAATAAAAATTTAAATGCTAAAGGGTAGAGCCCGATGGGGGAGCCTACGTATCCCTCCTTGGGAATCAGACCGTGAGTAGTTCTGCATCACTGCTTCAACGGCATATACCAACAAATAAAAGCTGCCCCAGTTGAAGTTCTAACAGATAGTGCGATATCCAAAGAGCGCAGGCAATAACTTTCAGTGCATCGTTTTCAAATTGTTCAGTTGTTTTGCCAGACATCACAAGCAAAGCTTTGGCAGGTTTATCAATTTTAATTTTGAAACAGAAACAAATGCAAGCGTAAATGGTATAGTAAGAATGCGATGCATTTTATTTCAACTTTCATAAATTCAAAATGAGTTAATTCAGATTAACATAAGCTTTAAAGTACAATGCAATTCAGGGCCTCAATCTGAATTAAAATTGAAAATAATGCTACTAAATTCAATTGCCAAGTTCTTTCAAACAATGCCGTTAGCTTCTGGTGTTGCATCATTCACGAGCTAGAGCGTCTACCATCAATCATATCTCGAAACCTTTGCATGGTGGATGGTCAGCCCCTTTACAAATCCAACATTTGTCGGAGAAATAAACAAAACAAAAGAAACCTCTCAAAGGGTAACTAAGATAGTTTGCATGTCATTCATAGGATTGCATACATACAAGCAACACCTAGTATTTAACGCATTTTGAGCAAATAAAGCAAGGCCAACAATTAACATGTGACAATCACAAGTAGTTAAGCGTAAATAAATATGCAAACGCGTCCTACCCTGTAAGGTGTCTCTTTGTGCTAGAGGTAAGCCTAATCGCGCAAACAATTGGTAACGAAAAATAGTTCATGCCAGTTCTGAGCAATTCAAACTTAGAGTAAGCGATAAATAATAACAATAATTGATAACAATTAGCTTTCCGCCCCGACACTGCAATTCCGTTATCCCAACTAACTTCCAAAAGTTGGTGTCAACTCGAAATTTTAACACAGCTCATGCTCTCCACAGCATCTGCACAAAATTCTAAACCCAAATGCCTAAAATCCGAATGCCTAAAACCCGAAACAACCCTCCATAGCTTTTGCAAACATCCGCACTCCTCCAAGCACAACTCCCAATTGTTTTACAACATCCAGGGAGAAATTTCCAACTGCCTCCACAATACCAGACTGCAAATCATGAAAGGCGCCAATTGGCCTTTCAAAATAAAACCTCACTGGTCCTCGGCTTTGGACAAGCCTCTCAGCTTCCTAGGTTTTGCAAGGCTCACAGACCTTGTTCATAGGGCTCCTCACTGGTCCTCAGCTTTAATCAAGCCTCTCAGTTTCTTAGGTAGCCAAGACCGCATTGGTCTTCAAGGAGGGACCCCACTGGTCATTCAAAGACACAGGGGCTTCGCTCTCCTAGTATGCGACAAGCATACTTCAATTTTATAAAGTTGCAGCTGGATAATCAACATAGGCTTGCACACATGCAAAGCCATTCACTAGAGGGACCCCACTGATCCTTTTAAAGACACCAGGGGCTTCGCCTCTTAGATCTCACTACACCAGGCCATCTCCAAAACACAAACCAGCCAAATCTGCCGAACTTTCCCCCCGAACTGCAATTTTGTCTATGATCTCAATTCTGCTAAATTCTTTCATTTTCTGACCTAAAAGACAACACAAGAGACAAAATTTCAAATCTGATTTTGCTCAAAACATGGTTAGGACTGACGATTCGTTATCACACAACACATAATATGCATTGTCGTTGGGTTTTCAAGAACCAGTTGACATAAGGGCGGTTTCCTAACTATGGAGGCGGTACCAAGGACCGGGTCCAGACTAAGGTGTAAATGCATGCATGCTCCTTAAAGCTCCATCTAAGAGTGGGCTAACGATTGAGGGTAACAGGTGAGTGGCAGGCGGCTTCGTGGTCGAATAACTCACACAACAATCCGCCGGTACAACAACTCGTCAAAGGGTTCTTTAGTGGAAGAAAGTGCGGGTACGCATGAGCATACCTCACGGATATTTAGGGTGAAAATGCAAGAGGTTCCCAGGAGTGGGGAAAGTATGAACGGAATGCCAGTTTACATGTGCACAAATAAGAGTGTAGTGACATGTTTCTCGTGGCACACAAACAAACAGATATAATAAAGCAAAATAAATTAAGCATGCTAGTTGCAAATAATTGAAAATCTTTATGGTCAAAACCTTTATTGCTCCCCAGCGGAGTCGCCATGCTGTTGAACCCCAAAAATTACCCCGAAAAGGATAAATTCCGGAATATCGACAGGATGGACTAACTCTTTTGGAGTTTTTGGAGTCGCCACCCAATTTAAGGAAAACAGGGAACCAAATTAACAAATGCGTGCAAAAACTCCATTTTTATAAAAAGACGGTCTTTCTTTCAGAGATTCTAAAGGTAAGAGGTTTTATTAATTTCAGAAGAAGATTTTTAAGGCACTTCTTAAATTCCGTAAAATACGGTTAATCCGACAGGTTTCCAAATATTCACAAGTGTGCTTTTCTTTCAAAAGAATTATTAAAAAATAGTAATAATAATAATAATAATAATAAGAATAATTAATCGAATAAAAGCTTATTTGCAAAAATATTCTTTTACTTGCACGCATTTGAGAAGACGGCCTCAATTTGCAATAAATTAAATAACGACTTCACAATAAAAGGCAATGAAAAGTAAAGCAACACACCAAGCAATCAATATTATTGATAAATAAATATTTTACGCATTTTATTTACATAAATATTTCTAAGGAAAGAAAGACAAAGTTAAAGATAAAACCCGGGAAATTGATCAACTCGCGGGAGTCTTGAATTTTCTAAATTTCTAATGTCTTATTTTGAAAGCTTGAGTCCGAATTCAATCCCCAAATGCCCTCAATGCAATGGACTATTTCCATTCGTGAGTTAGCCAGACTCGTCCACAAATTATTCATGCCAAAATGTACCTCGCAAAACAAACAAATAAAATTGATTTAGTACGATAGTCAAAGTGTAATAATTAGTAAAATAAAATAACAATAATAAAGTAATAAAGTAATAAAGTAATAATAATAATAATAATATAATAATAATAATAATAATAACAGAATATATAATAATAATAATAATAATAGTAATAATAAAAATAACAATAATAGTAAAGGGGGTTGTTTTTGCAAAATTTAGGCTCAGATTTGTATGGCGCGTCATGTAGAGGCTCGGGATGTTGGTACGGTTGCAAACACGGAGCCGGTCAAGTTGCCATGCCAGGTACCAAACCCACCACTCTATCCGACTTACTTTGCATTAAATTCATACATTCATCATCGCCTTTTGCTACACGGAAACGGGACGGTTCAAGTGTAGTATCATTTTCAAATCGATCCCGAGGCCTCAATACGTGTATATGTATTTTTCATTGGCTGGGTGTAGTATCGGTTCAATATCAGTCTATAGGTCTCAAATGAATTATTATTTTCCTTGGCCATGGGTGGGATAACATCCGTCAATTCATTGTATTTTCACCAAATCCTCATGTAGGCCTCAAATTAAAGTATTCTCATTAGGCCATTTATAATCACAACCACTGTCCGAATCAAAGTCCACATTGCCAAAGGATCTCAAGAGTGCATCTGTTAGCACAAATGCTTCAGGACTCGCTTCAGTAATAAAAAATGGAGCAGCATGACCAATTTCACAACAACACCATGAATCTCACTCCCAAAATTCCCAAATTTGTCTCCTCACATGCAGTATAAGCAGAAATCATAGAATTCCAAGAAACGGTATCCTCTCGTTCACTCATCCCATTGAACAACAATGTCGCTGCCCTGATATCATTTCACTTGGTGTACATACTCACTAATGAATTCACCACAAAAGTATTAAAAACAAGACCAAGTTTTATTGCAAGACCGTGTATTTCACTTCCACAGTGCAACCACTCAAGCTGACCCGTCACCTTTAATATACTCGACAACATATGAGCATCTAAACAAACACCCAAAACACGCATTTCCTCATACAACTCAAGTGCTTTAAAATATACACCATTTACAACACAAGCACCAATCATAGCATTCCAAGTGAAAATAGTTCGTTCAGATATTCTAACAAACACGTTGTAAGCATCACTAACTGACCCACATTTTCCATACATAAAAACTAACCTGGTGTTCAAGAAAACTGAATTCTCACACAGTAAACCCAATTTAAGTACATGGGCATGGATTTGTTGGCCTTGTAGTAAGGCTTTTTTCGGACGAACAAAGCTCGAAAAGCAAAGAATAAGCTTCGGATAAAGATTCAGATGATGGGTTTGATGGGTAATGTGTAGATCTCATTTTGGTATTGTGGAAGATGAATGAATAGTGTTGTGTGAGAGTGAAAAAAAAGGGTGAGGGGAATTTTGTAGAAGATCTGATTTTTTGTGAAATGTGGGAGTGAAGATTGAATGAATGGGGCTAGGGTTTAAGGGTTATATATGGGTATAGGGCTTTGCAAAGATAGGTTGGATTTTAAGGTTAAGAACGAAATTAGCTCTTTTAGGATAAATTGAATAAGTAGAATGGATTGCACGAGTAGGACAAAATAGAGGTTGCGTCTTTCATATTTGGCCTCTTTTCTTCAAAATTAATGGTTTCTCCTTATTATTATTATTTTATTTAATTTTCAGATTTAACCTCAATTATAAAAATGTTGCCATAATTTAATAATTTTGAAAAAAATTCAGGACAAAATTGGGTGTCAACAATAAGTATTTTAAAAAGCAAATAAAAAGAAAAAATATAATGGAACAATTTTCTTTATCACTCAGCAAAAATAAAATACACACATTACCACTTCAGACCTGGTGTTTTCTTGTACATTTCCTGTGGCTTTTAGTGTGATGGACATGATCGCCATCTTAGTTCATGGTGGTGTCTTATTTCGTTTTCTTCTGTTTGAATTCTATTTGGGGCTGCGACACTTTGATTGTATCAGAATATATCCAATAGTAGCTCCATGACTAGAGAATGTTGGTATTTGTTCTTTTACTATATTTATATTGCTGTTAGTTTATTTCTAACTTTTATTTCGCTTGTCAGATTATTTTTGTTAGGGTTTTTTACATATCTATACAAATTTTCACCCTTAATTACAAAAACATAGCAATATTTTATAAATTACAGTACATGAGAATATTTTCTATAACACATTTCACAACAATAAAAATAAAAAATGAGAATAAAAGAACTCATTTCTCACATTCTCTCTCTAGGTTTTGCATTCTCTCTCTTAAAATCTCCTCTGTAAATACTCTTTCCCTTTTATCATTCTTCATATGCTTTTGTTTTTGTTTTCTACAGATCTGAGTTGTATTGTCTTCCACCGACACTCATCTTCTTCATTTCTCCAGGAATCAGTCAATCGAAAATGCGCTAAATGTCATTATTTCAGGCTTAACTATCGCAACAGCTTTAACATTAAAAAACTCCACCAGTACACCACCGCTCCGCTGGTTTGCCGTTGCTACAGTGTTATCGCCAGACACGCAGCTGCTGCTCAGAAAATGCCGAGACAACGGCAGCTGAGATGGTGGCGCAGAGGAGAAGAACGAGGCAAGGAAAATGGCCTATATCTGAATTTCTACAACTCGATTCCCGATACAACTAACAGTGTCGTCGTCAACAACACAAGTAACCCGCAACAGAGTTATTAACAGAACCAGTACTTTTACAACAAGGACTAATCGAAACATGACTGGAAGTTTGGGATTTAGAAGAAGATGATTTAGAAGTTGAATTATTCATTGAAATTTGCCAATTATTTTCTATTTTTAAACTTCTTTTAGAAACTGTACTGCCATTTTTGTAAATTGTAGACATTTTCGCATTACTTATAAAATTTCAGAATTCACTTTCTCATTCTTGTTCTTGTTCTGATGAGGAAATTTAAGTGTGTTGAAAATTGACGAGTTTCAAAAGGCCGTGAGAGTCATGGGGACTGTATGGGGCGGGGGTTAGGTGATTGAAACACTATGATACCATCTGAAACGGAGTTGATATAATCTGAAACGGAGTTGTAACAGTCTGAAACGGTGTTGAAACAGTCTGATACAGTCTTAAACGACATTGAAATACTATTATACAGTGTGAAACTGATGCAGCCCGAACACATGCTGATCAAGTGTTCGATCCACCGAGGCCAATGACACGAAGCCAAGCCAAACTTCTGCACGATGTTCATATTTACTTGGCTTGGACGAAGGAAAACAACTACCCCGAAGCTGAATATTCGAGCTCAAAAATCGAAGGCTTCATCTACAATCTTGAGCTCGAAGAGGGGAGTGACCGAACCTTAACCGAGCACTCAACATCGGCGCCGAAGTAAGTTCAATTAACCGAAGGAAGGACGATCGATGTCAAGAAAGAGCTGAGCAGAACAACTAAGCACCGAAGTAAAGAAGCTCGAGCTCAAGTGTTCGAGGTCATATGTTCGGTTGAAGGAGTGACCGAACACACATTAAAACAGCCCTGCGTGGCTTACTCCTATTGGTCGCCTGTGACCCTTTACTATTTTGTCCTTAGCTTAGTCTATAAATACTCGATTACATTTCATTTGTAGGAGTTATTGTTGAATGATCAAACATAGCAAGTGCTATTGTGAGTCTCCGATGGAGCCAAACCCCGACCTGGGATTATAAAGAGCTTGTGTCATTCGGTATCTTTGATTGAACATTTTCTTCTTGGTCATTCAATTTGCAAGAAGCTTGTTCTTCTTAAGGATTTTTGCATAGCATAGGTGCGTCTTAACCTTCATTCGATTGAGCTTTGAGACAGGTTCCTCACTGTTCTTTTAATCGAAGCAAGATTTGTCTTGCTTCTATCTTTTATTTCTTGTTTTTTCTTCCACGTTTTCGTGTTTAGCTTTCCCCTCGGGTTTGCTTGCACCATCTTGGTATCAGAGCAAGGTTTGAGCTTATTTTTACAACCTCAAATCCTGTTCGTTTATTCGTGCTTGTGTCTCCAGTTTCAGCTTCTTCCTTGTTGTGAATTGTTGTTGCTATGGTGTTTACACAAAAAAAAAGGTAGAAAAGAAAACTTCAAAAATTTGGGTTGATTTGTTGGTTGTTTGAATCAAACAACCATTGATTTGTGTTCACCAATGTCCAAGGATTGATTTGAGCACCCGACGTACAACGTTTGTGACTAGGGTTTCTCGACAAATTTTGGACTGTTATGAGCTTAGTGGTGACTTATTTCGAACCCCAATGTGTTATTGGTTGTCTCCGATGAAGACTGGTGGTTCTTGATTGAATTGGGTGTGTTTTGCTTAAATTTTCAAAGTTCTATGATTTGAAAATCGTGTCCGTACGCCTGAAAATTGTTACTGTTGTGACAGTGTACGAACACGAAAGAGCTAAGTCTTAGCTCAAAGAACTTTGGACTGATTTCCTCCGTTGTTGTTGTTACCGGAGTTGAAAGAGCAACCCAAACTCTGTTGAAAATTTGGGTCAGTGAACGAGGTTAACGTTGTTCGTACACCAGAGCAAAATCTTCACTGTTCCATTGAAGAAGAAAGGGGTAAAGTGTAAAGATCAAAACCCCAGGTGAAAAGTTGTCGGCTAGAAAACGGAATTTGATAATGTAAAACCCTATGCGTACCAAGGAGGGACCACTCTTGTACGGACAAGAGTTGGTGTGTTCGAAAAAAATTCCGAAGAGCAATCAAAGGGTAGATTCCCCTAGGTTTTCACTTTTCTTGTGATTCGATAAATCAGGTTAGTGGATCTCTTGAGTTATTCTTCCTACTCGAGGTCGTACAAACTCATTCGAGCTTATAGGAACTCGTGCGTGGGGTGACCGAAGTCCAACTTTCGTAGAAAATTCTTTGACTTCCCAAAGCGCAAGAGTAAATAGCGTCCGTTCCATCGAGTCATATCAATTCACTCATCCCGAAGGAGACATTGTAACTTGTCAAATTCGAAGGAACTGAGAGAAGTTGATCAACCGAGGAAGCCTTTGGCTACAAGTTCTTGAGTGACCAAAACCGAACCATAAATTGAGTGGACCCGAGTGCCACCCATCAAAGGTGAGGGAGTGTGTGAGGTGATTTGTAACCTTAACAATTGTTTGGTCTTTGATTCGTGCAGGTACCATGGCTGGGAATGGAGGCGATGGCAAAGGCATTGAGGAGCCCGAAGTGTCGTTAGTCGATCTCATGGCTGCGATACAAGGCATCAGTGCCGAAGTAAGAGGAGTGAGTGCGCGAGTAGCTCAACTCGAGCAAGGAAGTGTGTCCGTGGCCTTACCTGGGTCCGGCGCTGGAACTAGAAACTCCACTCCGATGAAACCTGAGCTGTATGCTGAGCTTATTCGACAACATCAGTTGAAAAGCAAGGCAATTCGAAAGGAAGTTTTGGGCAATCTCCAAACACAACAAAACTTGGGCAATCCCCAAGCTGAGGACCAACACTTGGGCATTCCCCGAAGTGAAAGAGTACCACTTCCAATGGCCCGAAGACAAATTGAGGTCGTTGATGAAGAGGTGGATGAAGAAGAATTTCCTGATGCCGAACCTGAATATGAGCAGCCGTTCGCTCAACGAAGGCAAGCTCACCGAGGTCGTGGAAATATCCGAGGTCGAGGCACAAATATTGATCGACATATTGAGCATGACGCTGATGATCGCTATGATAAGTATCCCGAACAAGTTCGTGGTGTTCGAGACTCAAACTTGAGCAGTGTCAAGATCACTATTCCACCCTTTAAAGGAACTAGTGATCCAGATGAGTATCTTGAATGGAAGCTTAAAATGGAGCGAATTTTCGAAACCAATGAGATGACCGATGAGAGAAAAGCTGCCCATGCCATTGCTTCGTTCGAAGCGTATGCCTCTATATGGTAGGAAGCTGACAAAAGGCATAGGCGAAGGAATGCCTATCCCGAAGTCATTACTTGGGCACAGTTGAAGAGAGCGATGGATGCTAAATATTTGAGTGTTAAGTATAGACAAACTCAATTGCAAAAGATCTATGAGTTAAAGCAAGGGTCCAAATCAGTCCAAGAATATCATGATGAATTCGAAAGAGTTCGATTGAATCTTGATCTGGTAGAAGATGAAGAGAAAGCCACTATTCGGTTCAAAAATGGCTTGGCTCGGGATGTGTCATCTCAATTGAGGCCGCACGTGTACCACACGCTGGAAGATCTGTTCGAAGCTGCCACCGAAGCTGAGAAATTGGTGAAGGACGATAAGGCAAACCGGTATCCAGGAGTCACTACTTCTACTCCTTTAAACCGAGGTAAAGAATGGAAGAGTCCTAATCCGACAAGTGCTAACACTGTTCGAGATTCAAAGTAACCCTTCGAAAGGGGTGTGACCGTTAACCAACCAAGAGAAGTGGGAGGTAAAGTTCAACTCAACTCTCCTAGTGCTTCAAATATTCAGTGTCATAAATGCAAAGGAATTTGAGCTGCATGACTCTCGAAGAAGAAGACAACTAAAGAGAAAATCTTTTCCATGCCCGATGTCGAGTAAGGGGGAAGGTATGTTCGATGATCATTGACTCAGGTAGTTGTGCAAATGTGGTGAGCCAAACCTTGGTTTCACAAATGGGACTACCTACTTTGAAACATCCCCACCCTTACAAATTACAATGGTTGAGCGAGTATGGAGAATTGATGGTTGTCAAATAAGTGTGGATCAAGTTTAGAATTGGAGAATATCAAGATGAAATGATGTTCGATGTGGTGCCGATGCAAGCTTGTCATTTGCTATTGGGACGACCTTGGCAGTATGATCGGAAGGTCATTCACAATGGAAGATCCAACACTTACACTACAAAGCTCGAAGGGAAGAGTTTTATACTCAAACCCTTGTCTCTAAAATAAGTCACCGAGGACTATAAAAGGATGAAAGAATTGAAAGAAGTGGCCAAAGCTAAGCTTCCGATGGGAACAAAATTGGGGGCTGAAGATACAAACTCACCGCCCGAAGTAAAAGGTATTTGTGCAATCATGCAACCGGGTGAGTATCTACGAGGCAACGACAACGGTCATATGATGATTTGCCTCGTGCACAAGGGTATCTTTCTAAACTCTAATGTTGATTTTTCTAACGATAACCCTTTGCCTAGTGCTGTACAAAGTGTTTTGCAGGACTTCGGAGACATGTTTTCTGAAGAAATGTCGGGTGGATTACCTCCCTTGAGAGGAATCGAGTACCAAATTGACTTCGTACCGGGGTCCCAAATCCCCAACAAACCCGCATATGGTGTAATCCCGAAAACACCAAAGAACTCCAAAGGCAGGTTGATGAGTTGCTGAACAAGGGCCTCATTCGAGAGAGCTTGAGTCCTTGCGCCGTTCCTGTTATACTTGTCCCAAAGAAAGATGGAACATGGCGAATGTGCGTTGATTGCGGAGCAGTCAACAAAATAACGGTAAAGTATCGTCATCCTATCCCTCGATTAGATGACATGCTAGACGAGTTAAGTGGTTCTTCGTGCTTTATGAAGATAGACCTCAAGTTCGGTTACCACCAAATCCGAATGAAACCCGGAGACGAGTGGAAAACCGCATTCAAGACCAAGTTCGGTCTCTATGAATGGTTGGTGATGCCTTTTGGCTTATCCAATGCACCGAGCACATTCATGCAACTGATGAACCATGTGCTCAAACCGTTCATCAATAAGTTTGTTGTCGTTTACTTCGATGATATACTTGTTTATAGTATATATGTGGATGAACATGTCGAACACCTAAGGCTAGTGCTTGATAAGCTTAGAGAAGAGAAGTTATATGCTAACTTCAAGAAATGTTCCTTTTGTGTCGAACGTGTAGTCTTTCTAGGATTCGTTGTCAGTGCTAATGGTGTTGAAGTCGACGAGTCAAATGTCGAAGCCATCAAAGATTGGCCAATTCCAACCTCGGTATCACAATTTCATAGCTTCCATGGCTTAGCTAGTTTTTACCGAAGGTTTGTTCGTGACTTTAGCACCGTGGAAGCTCCTTTAACCGAGCTGGTTAAGAAAGACCATCCATTTATGTGGGGAGAGTCCCAAGAAAAGGCCTTCCAAGAGTTGAAACGGAGGCTTTGCTCTGCCCCGTTGTTGCAACTCCCTGACTTCGGCAAAGCATTCAAACTCGAGTGTGATGCGTCCGGAGTTGGGATCGGAGGAGTGCTGATGCAAGAATCGAAGCCGATCGCTTACTTTAGCGAAAAGCTTAAGGGTGTAACCTTGAATTACTCTCCGTATGACAAGGAGTTGTACGCCCTCGTTCGAGACTCGCCCATTGGCAGCATTATTTGTGGCCTCGAGAGTTTGTGATTAAAAGTGATCATGAATCTTTGAAACACCTCCGAGGTCAGGACAAATTGAACCGAAGGCATGCCAAGTGGGTTGAATTCATTGAGAGTTTTTCCTATGTAATTCATTACAAAAAGGGAAAAGACAATATTCTATTCGATGCGCTATCAAAGAAATTTGCCTTAGCGACCACTCTCGCCTCTAGGCTCATGGGATTCGAAAGCATCAAGTCGATGTACGAAGACGATCCCAAGCTGAAATGCGTTCGTGACGCGATCTTGAGTGGCCGAAGGGTTGAGAAATATCAATGGCACGATGGCTACCTCTTCAAGAGTCGGAGGGTTTGTGTGCCAGTGTCATCATGGAAAGAGCTCTTAGTTCGAGAAGCTCACTCCAGAGGTCTGATGGGACACTTTGGTGTCGAAAAAACTCTTGGTATCTTAACCGAGCAGTTCCATTGGCCCAAAATACGACGAGATGTGGAAAAGCTTTGTAACGCTTGTCTCGTTTGCAAGAAGGCTAAATCGAAGTCCAACCCTCATGGTTTTTATACCCCGTTTCCTATGCCTGATCGACCTTGGATTGATATATCCATGGACTTTGTGTTGGGGTTACCAAGGTCGGGGGGTGGACATGATAGCATCTTTGTCGTAGTCGACCGTTTTTCAAAAATGGCTCACTTTATTCCTTGCAAAAAGTGTGATGATGCACATGTAGCTACCTTGTTTGTTTCTAATGTGTTGAAATTGCATGGTGTGCCTCGTACTATTGTGAGTGATCGAGACTCAAAATTCTTGAGTCATTTTTGGAAATGTTTGTGGGGTGCCCTCGGCACCAAATTACTATTCTCGGTGTCTCACCATCCTCAGACTGATGGACAGACCGAGGTAGTTAACCGAACCTTGGGATCTTTGCTTCGAGCAATGACCAAAGGCAAGGTCGGAAATTGGGCTGATCGTTTGCCCATGATGGAGTTTGCATACAATCGAACGGTGCATCGAATGATCAATATGACCCCGTTCGAATGTGTGTATGGTTTTAATCCTTTGATTCCACTTGATTTAACCCCATTTCCTCGAGATTTTTTTTTATTGATTTTGAAGGTACTCGGCGAGCCACTGCCTTGATCGAGTTGCATGCAAAGGTGATGAAGAACCTCGAGGAAGCTTATGCAAAGGTTGCATCAAAGAAAAACAAGGGGCGTAAAAAGTTGGAATTAAAGAAGGGGGATTGGGTTTGGGTTCACTTCCGAAAGGAACGTTTCCCGAACCAAAGGAAAGGAAAGTTGGCTCCTCGAGGGGATGGTCCATTTCAAGTGTTGACCAAGATCAACAACAATGCTTACGTGATCGAACTCCCTGGTGAGTATAACGTGTCCAACACCTTTAATGTTGTTGACTTAGTTCCTTGTGTTGTAGGTCAAACTTCAGAGGACGAGGAGGGCTCAATTTCGAGGACGAAATCTCCTCAAGAAGGGGAGGATGATGCAGCCCGAACACGTGCTGATCAAGTGTTCGATCCACCGAGGCCAATGACACGAAGCCAAGCTAAACTTCTGCACGATGTTCATATTCACTTGGCTTGGCCGAAGGAAAGCAACTACCCCGAAGCTGAATATTCGAGCTCAAGAACCGAAGGCTTCATCTACAATCTTGAGCTCGAAGAGGGGAGTGACCGAACCTTAACCGAGCACTCAACATCGGCGCCGAAGTAAGTTCAATTAACAGAAGGAAGGGCGATCGATGTCAAGAAAGAGCTGAGCAGAACAACTAAGCACCGAAGTAAAAAAGCTCGAGCTCAAGTGTTCGAGGTCACGTGTTCGGTTGAAGGAGTGACCGAACACTCACTAAAACAGCCCTGCGTGGCTTACTCCTATTGGTCGCCTGTGACCCTTTACTATTTTGTCCTTAGCTTATTCTATAAATACTCGATTACAATTCATTTGTAGGAGTTATTGTTGAATGATCAAACATAGCAAGTGCTACTGTGAGTCTCCGATGGAGTCAAACCCCGACCTGGGATTATAAAGAACTTGTGTCATTCGGTGTCTTCGATTGAACATTTTTTTCTTGGTCATTCAGTTTGCAAGAAACTTGTTCTTCTTGAGGATTGTTGCATAGAATAGGTGCGTCTTGACCTTCATTCGATTGAGCTTTGAGACAGGTTCCTCACTGTTCTTTTGAATCGTAGCAAGATTTGTCTTGCTTCTATCTTTTATTTCTTGTTGTTTCTTCCGCGTTTTCGTGTTTAGCTTTCCCCTCGGGTTTCTTGCACCAGAAACAGAGTTGAAACAGTCTGAAACGGTATTGAAACACTATGATACAGTCTGAAATGGAGTTTGATACAGTTTAAAACGATGTTGAAACAGTCTGAAACGACGTTGAAACAATCTGAAACAACTGTTGAAACAGTCTGATATGGTCTAAAACGGCGTTGAAACAGCATGATACGGTCTGAAACAGTGCTGAAATAATTTGAATCAGTGCTGAAACAATTGAAACGGTGCAGAAACAGTTAGATACGGTGCTGCAGAAACAGTTGAAACGGTGCAGAAACAGTTAGATACGGTGCTGCAGAAACAGTTGAAACAGTGCAGAAACAATTAGATACGGTGCTGTAGAAAAAGTTGAAACGGTGCAGAAACAGTTAGATATGGTACAGAAATAGTTGATACGGTACAGAAATAGTGAGATTTATCGAGATACATTGAAGATGGATGAGGAAAAGTGAAATTGGGGAAAATGAGAGGAGTAAAAGTGAAATTGGAGGGAAATGATGGGAGAAAAAGTGAAAAAGAGGGAAATGGGAGGAGCAAAAGTGATAGTGGGGGAAATAGAAGAAAGAATATTAGGGTTTGGCATGTTATGGGAAAATATTGCTATGTTTTTGCTATGTTTGTAATTATCTTGTGTTTTCCTCTATATAGGGTAATTTTACTAAAATATTGCTATGTTTGGTAATTAAGCTCTAAAACTTGTACTTTTATGTAAAAAATCCTTTTTGTTATCTAATTTGTGTTTTTCATTAAAATAAGCTAAAAATGAGAATGGTCAACTGAAAGATTTGCCTTAGGCTAGTAGCTGATCAGGTGCCTTGGCTCCGAGTAAAGGGTCTCGTGGTTTGCCCGGCATCATCCTCCCCTTCTTGAGAAGATTTCGTCCTCGAAATTGAAGCATTATTATCCACGACCTCTTCATCACCTACATCCATAGGAACCAAGTCACAAACATTGAAAGTATTAGACACTTGATACTCACTTGGTAAGTCGACCACATAAGCGTTGTTGTTTATCTTTGAGAGCACTTGGAAAGGGCCATCTCCACGGGGTGCTAACTTCCCTTTTCTAAGGTTTGGAAACCTTTCTTTCCGGAAGTGCACCCACACATAGTCACCCTTCTTGAGTTCCACCTTCTTGCGTCCCTTGTTTTTCTTGGATGCTACCTTTGCATAAGCTTCCTCCAAGTTCTTCTTCGCCTTAGCATGTAGCTCCATCAAAGCCTTGGCTCTAGATTTACCTTCAAAATTAACAACCATTTCCCTTGGCAAAGGGGTTAGATCAAGGGGAATCAAGGGGTTAAAACCATACACACACTCGAATGGAGTCATACCAATCATCCGATGCACGGTTCGATTGTAGGCAAACTCCATAAGAGGTAGCTTATCTATCCAAGTCCCACCCTTACCTCGGGTCATGGCTCTAAGAAGAGCACCCAAGGTTCGGTTCACCACTTCGGTTTGCCCATCGGTTTGGGGGTGGTGGGACGTAGAAAACAAGAGTTTGGTGCCAAGGGCACCCCATAAATTCCTCCAAAAATGACTTAGGAACTTAGTGTCCCTATCACTCACTATGGTTTGAGGCACACCATGCAATTTCAAGACATTATCAATAAACAAGGTAGCAACATGTTGTGCATCATCACATTTACGACATGGAATGAAATGAGCCATTTTGGAGAACCTATCCACAACAACATAAATGCTATCATGGCCCCCCAGTCCTTGGTAATCCCATCACAAAATCCATCGAGATATCCAACCATGGACTAGTAGGTACGGGGAGTGGGGTATACAAACCATGGGGGTTCGACTTGGACTTAGCAACCTTGCATTCAAGACAAGAGTTGCAAAGTATCTCAACATGGGTCCCCATTTTCGGCAAATGGAATTATTCCCGAAGGATGGCCAAGGTCTTGTCCCTACCAAAGTGACCCATGAGTCCTCCACAATGTGCCTCGTTAAGTGTATAATGATGAGTAGTTTAAAAAATACTAAATTTCAAACATGAAGATCAATTTGAATTATAAACCCCAACCATTCAATGTGAATAGGCGCCTCTTTAAATCATCACATATGCAGGCTAATGGAACGACTATATGATGATTCGTATCGCCATGAAGATGTTCTGACTTCCGCGGGAAGGATTAGGAACCCCTGGTCAAAATTAAAACACGTGTACTAACCCCAACCATTCAATGTGAATAGGCGCCTGTTTAAATCATCACATATGCAGCCGAAAAGGCACCAAGCCTTGTTTCTATAAATGTTAAATGTCTGCACAACAACAACAAAAACAACAAGGCGAAACAAAAACAATGCCTCGCAGAGTAAGGCACCCAAAAGCACCAGAACATGATAGTGGAGTTCCAAGTACTAGTAGGTTCACTGAAATCGATCATGTCCATGAAGATATCGCAGATCTGATCTCAGATGTTGATCAGTTTGCAGTATATATAGGAAATGTGGAGGATCAAGTGACGCGATTAAGAACTAGGTTCGATGAATACCGTGAGGATATGAATCTTATTAAGCGTATGCTTCGTGGTATTCAAGCTGCACTCGAGATTGACCCCCAAAACTACCCTTCACCACCACGGCCTCCAGCGGAACACATGTGAAATGAAGAACTAACCTCCTTGCAAGTCTAGTCATTTAAGAAGATTTTATAATTGTCTTGAATGTCGTGTTTTGAAGTGTTGTCCTTTAATTTTCAGTACAATGTAGCATGTTCTGAATATTTATGAATGTTGTTTTGCATTACACTGAACATCCCGTTTGCAGTATTAGAACATCTGTATGATGATCAATTTAAATTATATACTACAAAAATAATATGAATTTGGAACGCCATCGATAAATGCTCGAAACATCAACTAAAACGTTCAAATTTATAGATCTTAGTAGTACTCGATGAACAACAATTGGTATCAAATAAACCTAGCTACAATGAAATCAAAAAAAAAAAAAAACTGCCCAAGACAATAAGAAATACATCTTCTACCGTCACAACTTAGCCTCTAACTTACTGATCTTCAATAAATTTGTAGTATTACACGCCCCTAATTTGTCAACTTCCTTCAGCAAATTGGCCTTTTCTTCACAAACTTCATCAAGTGAAATTTTCAACTTGTTTAAAACCAATGTAGTAGGCTGGGGATACTCCTCGTCACACCATTCCCAAAATCCACAATTGCTAATACCCTTGCGGGGACACTTGCAAAATTTTCGTCCAGCATTCGACTGTGTGCCCGCCGTGAATTGTATTGCAGGTAAGCCACACCAACATCGACGATTTTGAGAGGAGCTGTGAGAACAAGTTGATCCTTGAGACATAGTTGAGTTAAGAAGAAGACGAGGTAGAGGGGGTAGGGATAACTTATATTTCAATAATGGGGTAAAAAGACCTAATTAATTGAATGGTTGGGGTTATTCCACGTGTTATAAGATAATAATAGAACGGTTGGATTAATGTAAGTTGTGTGGAGCAGATCGCTCCACGTATTTAAAATGGGTTGCTCAACTTTTCTTAGCATTAGAAAACCATGATTGATGCAAAAACATCTAATTTACGTCACGAACATGGGTTAGTATGTTCAATTCAAATAGGTGCCTATTTTAATATGTAGTGTTCCAACCTTTAATATGATTGTAATAAGAAACTATATAACATGAAAAGATTAATAAGTCTTTATATTTAAGGTTAAATCATCATTATATAGATTATCCATTAGTTAGAACAACATCTAATGAAATACTCAATAACTTAGTAAGTGTTTCATTTGATATAACTAAGTAATCGCACTCAATAGATATAAATGAGTATACTCTAGTTGAACTTTTATGAGTAAACACTTCCAATAGACATACTATTGATGTAGTCACCTTAAATACACAGAATATTGAGTATTACAATCAATACTTGTATGATTTGAAGTCTTAGTTGTTGCAGATAAACGAAGAATCTCTGTAATTGAGCTACCCATAGATTGTAAGATCAACAAATAGATTACTAATGTGTCTATCTAGTGATATAACGTCCAATATATGCTACACTTGTTATAATACGCTTCTTAATGTTTAAAATTGTTAATTGATCTAGAATCAAACCCTACACTCCTTATCTAAACAACTTAGTGTTTACATTTTAGTATAATTAACGACATATATTCTGGTTTACTTACACATAGCATGTTTTGTAATCTTAATAAACTACTAAATCATTGTTTATGCATTTTAAATGATCCTTATATTAGTATTTATCAACTAATCCTCAACGGTGCAAAAACAACATCAGTATGAAGATCCAGAACAGACGTACAACGTTCGAGAACGTTCCCTACAAGGTTCAGAACAGGAGATTGAATGTTCTCTAAGTGTTAAAATTTTTTGCGGTTTGGGGTTAGGGTTAGGGTTAGGTTTTGGGGTTCAGGATTAGGGTTAGGGTTCAAACATCATTTATTATGTTCTGAACGTGAAAAAAGTACCTTTTATTTTTGAGCAACCGCGTTTCATTTTAAACGAACTACCTAATTGATTATTATGTTTGGCACGTCCAGAAGAACATTCTAATATTTCAAAAAAGAAATGTACCCCCGCCCTGGGCTATATTTTATACAAAAAAGGGACGCGCGTGGAATTCGGAACCAAAAAAAAAAGGTGGGGCCTTAATGGCAATTATGACAATTAAAAATGCGGCTGATCAGTCTTATCAATTCCATCATTTCAAAAATCGAACACCCGCCCCTTTCTTCTCTTACACACTTCTCAAGTCTTCTTCTCGAGTCTTCTATTTCGTCGCCGGCCATCTACATAATGTTCTCCGGTAACATCTAAAGGTAAATTTTGTACTATATTGATGTTTTCAAGTGAATCGGGGATTATCTTTTTGCTAGTTGGCTATTTCGATAAAGCTAGGGTTTTTACGCCTTTTTACTGTACTAGAAGAAAGTTCTTGTGAAAATCTTTGTTTTTGTTGATTTTTTCGTCAAATAGTGCTGTGTTGTTGTACAAATAGTGAGGCTTTTGCTTGTTTGTGTTAATAACGATTTTAAGGCCAAACTCCTTCTGCTATGTCAAACATCTTAATACAGTGCTCTGAACTTTTGTTAGGATGTTTCAACTTGAGGATGCATTTTAGATGGGTGTTGTTAAAGTATATGCTAGCATGTTTACGTTAATAACGATGTCAAACATCTTCATACGATGCTTGGAACGTGTGTTAGAATGTTTCAAGTTGCTGATGAAGTTTAGGCGTTCACTTATGTAGTGGAAGTATTATCAACTTAACACATAATCTAACAACTTTCATTCATACTTAAGGAAACAAAATACATATAGAAAAGTACTTGACATAATGCAAAAGTACTAGTACTATATATAATGCTTAAATAAAAGTTCTAGTTGTCATCATCATTTGGGAGAATTTGGAGGAGTCACAAACTGCTCCGGATTCATCCCTTGTTGGATAAGGAGTCCCAGAAGCATTCTTTCAATACGCTCCAAGCGTTGAACTAAAACTTGCCTTATGCTCCATACATCAGCAGATAAGCGGTCCACAGCATGGTTGATTGCAGTAATGTCAGTTTGAATACCGGCAATATCCCAGGCGATGTTTCCATAATATTCGTTATGGTCAGGTTCGGCTGGGGCATAGTGGCCATTAGCGACAACTTCGTTTTGGTTATTTTCCATTTGTGTTTGTTGTCTATGAAGAAATTTTGATAATTCAAGTAGGAGGATAATTGTGTATATGGAGGAACAAGGAAATGTATGTATTTATAAATGAATTTAACATAAAAAAACACCAAAAGGCGTGATGTGAACATTGAAAAGACGTTCACTACTCTCTAGGTGATGTATCTGGATTAATTAATGGCTTTTTTCGTATGCCCGCTTAGAGGGATGCTTTCACACCTTTTAATTGCACAAGGCAACCCTTTGCTTGAATCAACATGACTATTGCATTACACTGAACATCCCGTTTGCAGTATTAGAACATCTGTATGATGATAAGTTTGAATTATATACTACAAAAATAATAGGAATTTGGAACGCCATTGATAAATGCTCGAAACATTAAGTTACACGTTAAAATATAAAAATATATAAAATTATGAAGATTAAAAATCAAAAAGCAACACTTTGAGTTTGGGAGGATTGTCCACTATCTACTCGTTTCGGGAAAGTAGTTCTTTTGTGGCCTGACCTTTTGCAGATGCTACATTTATTTCTCCTACTTGAAAATACTTCACCAACTGATGGTATCCGCTTTTTCCTTCGTCTGCCCTTACCCACGTCGATGAAAGGAGGCAATATTCGTCTCTCAAGCAGCTCAGGAGGAACATTCCAAAATTCTTCCGGTGGAACAGCATTGATCGGTTCTGCATAGGCAAGCATATATGACTCTAACTTGTAATATGCAGAAGTGAAGTCATAGACGCACGCTCCATAGTCTTCCGGACGTAGCATTCTGATAGCTGCCATAGCATGTTTACAGGGTATTAAGTCAATTTGATACTCTCTGCACATACAAGTTCTGTTGAGTAAATCGACTTCCGCTCCCAGGCCTGGACTGATGATGGTGAAACCATACGTACCTTTTTGACTAATTGCGAGCTTACCCCCTTCCTCCAGGTTGAATCTTATTTTTCCTTCAATTGAAGGGACACATATGGTTGAAACCTAGAGGAACTCCGTAGCTCTCACATAGAATTTTTCGCCAAATGTACGATTGATGTGATTTAATAGGGCAACAATAGGATATTCTCTTTCATCCCTCAGCATTGCATTTGTGGACTCAGTAATGTTCGAGGTCATCACTGCAAATCTGAAATTGTAGCAAACAAACAAAGACCTTAACGCTAAATACGTCTAATCCAAGTGCGAACATTAAGCATGCGATCAGAACATCAATAATTACGTCATACACATCATTGGTACTATTTTGAACATCAATTGGAATGTTCTCGGCTTAATCGCCATGTAAACATAGAACATTCCAACACAACGTTCAGAACATTTGGTAAGAATGTTCATAGTCATGTATCTCTGCCCAGGGAAAAAGCATCTGCTCCATTTATGGAACCCCACGTCATCTTGAAGATATCTTGCAACCCTTGGATCGTTGTCTTCGATTTGCTTAAAGTGCGTTCTGAAATCCTCCACACGATATGCATCTGCTGCCAAGTAATAGGACCCCATGTGGTCTCCAAATTGAAACTTTGTACGGATATTTTCAGCAAGGTGCCTCGTGCAAACACCATAGTGAGCTTGGGGAAACCACTTGGCAACTGATTTTGCTATGCTTTTATGCATGTCTGAAATGACGCTCAACTCATAATTGTACTGGGCTATGTCAACCAATTGTTCGAAAAAAAATCATAAGAAGCATCACATTCTTTGTCCACAATGCAGAATGCAACAGGGAATATGTGCTTCTCTGCATCCTAGGCAACGACAGACAACAACACACCGCCGTACTTGCCTGACAAATGAGTCCCATCAATAGCAAGGACTTTCCTCATATACAGAAAACCCCTAATCCAAGATCCGTAAGATATAAAAAAATACTTAAACCTCCCACAACTATCAAGCTTCAAAGCTGTCTTGCTTCCAATATTTTGAGACCTTACCATATAACTGTATGCCTCTAAAATTTCATAACTGTGTTCATGTGTCCCTCTTGCTATTGCCTTTGCAATCTCACATCCCTTCAAACTTTTCCAATAACTAATGTTGCATCCCAATTCTCTGTTAAATGCAACTCTGATGTCTTTTGGTGTTATTCCTTTCCCCTCAATGTACCTATCTTTCATGTATTCACCAACAACATCAGCTGTGGCATGTGTATGGTGGCTTTGCAGGTGCTGCACACCGCACGTGTGCTCGCCATTGTAGATTGTAATATAAAATGTATCACTACTATGATACCTCAATGCTCGAAGCCACCACTTGCAATTTGCATCAACACATCTGGCGTAAAACAACTTTTTTGTATTCTTCACAGCTTTGAAAGAAAAAGGCTTCCTCACTGCAACAAGCCTCAACTTCACCATTAATTCTCTCTTGTTCTTGAAAGTCATACCCTTTACAAAACCTGTGCCGTCTTTTCCAAAAAAAATCGTTGCGGCTGCTCTGTGATGGTGCTATTTCTGAAGGATTACCAACTACTTCTCCACCTTCTTCACCTTCTTCGTCTGCCTCTCCACCTTGTTTTAATTCATCTTCATCCATCTCAACATGCATATCTTGTTCATTTGAACTTAAAATTCCTTCAGGCCTTGGAATCACACTAACCCTTAGTGTTGGCCTAGCCCCAGCTGGGTCTACATCAGCCATATAAAGCTGAACATCATCATCAGTCCTAATTTTAGATGGAGCAGTCGTTTGCTTTGCAGCAACACTCAGCATATATGAAATGCAAAGATCCCTAGGATCATCACTTACCCACCAACTGCGTATGATTTTGTTGACAAGTTCATCATATGTAACATTCCTACTCACAAGGATAGGTCTTGTCTCTTTCACCTTAGGAATCCAAGCATAGCATTTCGAACGCTCAACCCATTCACCGAGAAAATCAACTCCTAGTAGTATGTTGTCCCCCATTACTTTAACGATATCTGCAAGGTAGGATAAACATTCATCAAATGTGGTCCAGGTAGCAAAGGATACTGGAACATAAAAAAACAGATCCGAACATGCCCAAGGATGTTTAAGATTACAAGCATACCGATGTGAAACATCGATACATCAGTTCCGACCATCTACAAAAATATTCCAACATTATGAATAGCATTTACTGAACATGTTGTAAGATTATTCGGGCAACCAAAATTATGTTCCGTAATTCTGACTAGCACAATAGCAACATCAAAAGGATTATCATGAGCATCTAATACAATGTTCCATAATTGTGACTACGTTGTACGAGTATTTGTTGAACAATCTTTATAATGTTGTGATCGTCACGGTAAGATGTTTCAAAACAGCAACATACTGTTTAAAAGGGTTTTTACAAAAATTAGAATAGTAGAGATTAGCAAGACGGAGATTTACACTTACAGGAGATATGGGACTTGTCAAGCTTTGCAGTTTGAAGTAATGCCCAACGTTATTCAAACAATTTCAACGACAAGCTTTCCAATTTCAAGTAATGGCCAACAGGTAAACATTATTCAAAGCATTTCAACGTCAAGCAAACCAATTAAAAATAATGCCAACCAGAAATTGTTATTCAAAGAATTGCAGCGTATTTAGATCTGACAATATTTTCCGTTTGGGAGAGTTGGAATGCAAGAATAATAGCGAAAACGAATGGAGATTGAAGAAAGCAAATGCGCAGCAGCTATGGTGTTTTCAGGTCGTGAGGGAGAAGAGAAGAGAAGAGAGGAGAGAGAGAGAGAAAGGAGGGAATAAACGGAGGGAAAAATATTTCCCTAATTTGGCAAATTTTATTTTTTATATACGTAAGGACCAAAGTGTAAGAAATGAAACTTTGGGGTGAAGGGGAGTGGAGGAAAGTTATGTTTAAGAGCATTAATTAGATGTGTCCCTTCTACTACATTAATTAAGACTTTTACCTATTTTCACTCTTGAGTGTCCCTTTTGACCAAATGTCCCTGGCTTATTGGCATTGGAATTGCATTGGGGTCAAGCTCGGGCTCAAGTTTTCAAGATCTTTAGAAACTTTAGAAATTTCAAGGCTCGTTTCGCAAGTTTGCTTTCCGGGTTCTATCTTTTAACTCTTATCCTCATTTTCCCTTTAGAATAATTTATTAACTGTTGTAGAATAATTATGTACTTATATTTATGAATAAATATTTCATTGATTGAGTGAGTTGTCTACTTTATGTTCAATACTTTTATTTTGAAGTCTTTATTTAATTTATTGAAAATCAGGCCATTTAAGCAAATGCGCGCAAAATTTCGAAACCATGTTAATAAATAAAGACTATAAGAAAAGACTTTACAAAAGCTTGAAATCTAAGTTCCATCTTATGGTGAGATACTCAAATTTTAAAATTAAAATTAATCAAGTGCCATTTATGCGCTATCACATACGAGTTGGCAAAGTAATTAGGACGATCAAATCGTTCATTTTCAAAAGAAAATGCGCTTTATTTATTTATTTATTTATTTATTTCAAAGGCACCTAGCATTCTATTAATTTTCCTAAAAATATTCTACTAACTAATACTAAAAAACTACTCCTAAACATAAAAATACCCGGTTCAAAGGTCTACCCGTGGAAAAGAATCGAGGCTATAAGAAAAACCACGGGGCGGATGACTGTACCACTAACTAAAACTAAAAATAAAATCTTTTTGGAATTTTTCATTAGTTTTCTAATTTTTTTTCTTCATTTTTTATATATTAAAGCAAGAAATAAATAAAAATAAAGTCAAGTGACAAAAATAAAAATTGCTAAAATTAAATCCCTATGGGTACAAGAGGTATAGGAACTTCCCTGAAGGCCAAGAGGCCTAATCCTCCGCATCCTCATCAGAATCCTCCCGCTCAGTATGCCCGGGAGTGTCAACATCAGCAACTACCTGAGGATTAGTGGTAGGGACAACTGCCTGAGCTCTCGAAGAACCTCCAGGCCTATGCGGTGGAGTGCGCGCTTCCTCCTCCTCCTCTTCTTCTTCCTTTTCTTCTTCCTCTTCTTCACTACTCTCATCATCATCACTGCCCTTGTCTTTAGCCACGATCTTAGAATCGGTGTTCTCATCCTCCTCAGGGGGTATCACGACCTTCTGAGTCATGCCCAACAACCACTTTGACGTATCCAACAAAGGACCAGCCCGATCAAGTGCCTGCATATCCATCCCTGTGGCCTTTACTAAATACTCTATCATCAAATACTTACACGCCAACAGGTTGGCGTCCGTCTCACGCCACTCATCCGCGGTAAATTTGGCATGGGTACTAGCAATTACACCCTTAACTGCGGCAATGTCAATCTTCTTCTCTATATCAAGGACAATGCGATCACCAATCTCATCAATAGGCACCCCCGCCTTCTCTAGATACTGGGTGAGAATGTTACAGAAAAACAACCGGTGACATGTCTTTTTAAGGTGTCTCTTCCTCATCATTTTTAACATGTAATACCCAATGTTCACCGGTTTCCCAAACATAAAGATGTAGATCATGCACGCTCGCATTTTGGTCACACTAGAAAAATGGCTAGATGGTAAAATGCGAGCATTGATAAACTTCATCCAGACACGAGCCTTCTTATGGAATAGCGAGAACAACATACACTTGTGCCTTCAAGTATCCTCTGCGCGTATCCACACATGTGAAGAATCCGTGCCATAGAGTGTGTCTCGTATAGCCTTATAGTCAGGCCTTTTGATGAAGTCGTGAAGCTCCTAAATATCATGATCTTCCACCCCTAAAAAATTGCACAAGGCGGTGGCATCTAGCCTCACTTTACATCCCCGAATTTGGACCGTATCATCATCCCGCCAAGTTTACTTCGGATCCCAATTGACATAGAATTCCGACACAAGATCAAGATTCGCGTGCCCCGGACTTGCAAATACCGCATCCCACTTCATCCTAAGAACTGCGTCTCTTACGGCTCGACATTTTTGGATCAATTTCCTTTCATCTATAGCTTGTTCCGGGATATAGCCCGAGAGTTTCACATTTTTGTACCAAGTTTGGCTTTCCCCTTTCTTTACGCAAGGTAGACCAAACTTTGTCTTTCCCCCGGGCCTTGGAATAGGGGTTGCCTCTTTCGGAACCCTTGGCTTTGCTTTACTCGGTGCTTTAGCCTTTGCTTTTCCCTTTTTCGCTTTACTAGACAAGGCTACCCCAAATTTTGGCCTGTGGGCGGCCGGTGCATTAGAAGAAGAAGAAGAAGAAGAAGAAGAAGAGGCCTTTTGTATTGTTTTCACCATAGTACCTACACCACAAATTTGGATATTAGAATTCCAAGTAAATAAGCGACAATCACCTCGGGGTATAACAACAACCCCACACTTGTTTCGAACTACTACAACGACTCACATGATAGTGAAAACAACTAACTTAACATGAATGAATCAAAGAGAGTAGTTGAGGCAATAGGCAAAGTATACATTGAAGCCTCGGTGCATATGTCGCACAACCTTGCCCTTTAGCGTAAGTAGCTCATGATCAAGTCGAAACTAGCACCAAAAGTAAGCAATTCAATTATTCGGACCTCACTTTATTCAATTTATGCTTTTATTGGAACTATGCTACTCAAGAATTCGCAAAGTTACAAGCTTTTCTTCATTGCGGCATTATGTCGAACACCTTGTGTTCATCGTTTTTAAGCTTTTGTTTCACAATTATTTAGAGGGAATCAACCCTCCCAAATTTTGTGGGATATCACTTTAACAACTACCAAACATTACCCATCAAGGGTTCACTATTTCACAAAGACCCGCCAAGGGTTCAAGTAATTCACTAGCACTACTACAAAAATATACTACGGGCAGGGGGGCTGTGCTTCGTGAGAGAGAGATAAGAGAAGAGAGAGACGAGAGAAGCTTACCAGATTTGTGGAGAGAAAAAAGATGATCACTGAAATTTTCTTCTTAAAGGGAGCACGGGCAGATTGTGAGTTTTGCTTCAGCTTTCATTGTTTTGTTTTAGTGTTTAAACCAAGTGGGAGAGGGAAAGGGAAGGGTATTTTAGTGTTTTAGGATGCGAATTAACGGGTCGAAGGTGGGTTGACCCGTTAATTTATTTACTTACCTGCGATGCTGTGAAAAGGCGGGGCAAGCTTATGGCGTTGCCAATTTTCGACCTCACTGTTTGAGTTGCGCTACAACTGAGCGAGGCAGGCTTATGGCGTGTATGAAAAACTTATTGCTTCATGCTGTGAGGGGTGCGACGCACGCTTATGGCATTGCCAATAACAGTGCTCACTGATTGACGACTCGCTATCGAGCTGCGATGCAGGCATATGGCATTCAAAGTTTTTGCTCCCACTGTTTGTCAAACGCTATGCTTAAGCGATGTAGGGAAAGGGCGTTTCAAATCAATGGTAGCTGCAAAGCTATGGATACGCGACACCGGGTTACGGCGTGTAAGATTTTTGTGCTCACTACCTAATTCCATGTTGGGTGATATGCGATGCACACTTATGGCTCTTCAAAATTCTGAGATCACTGTTTTAGTTGCGCTACAGGGAGCACGAGGCAAGCTTAGAGCATACACAAGACCCACTGTGCATTGCTAAGCCGTAGAGGGAGCGATGCCTTGACCGTGGCGTTCAAAATTTTGAACTTATGATCCACTCAAGCTTCCAAACATCCCGAGCCCTGCAAAAACAACGATAAACTACGTAATACTCAAGAAATAAAATGACGAAAACAATAAAAATTAAGTTGCCTCCCAACAAGCGCTTGATTTAACGTCGCGACACGACTCTTTTTGTATATTTTTATTCTTTTTCTTTTTTTTTCTTTCTTTTATTTTTGCGTTTACATACAAAGCTCGGGTTGCCTCCCGAGAAGCGTCTTAGTTAACATCATGGCACGACGGTTACAATTTACGGTTCGCGCAATGAAACGGAGGTACGATGATCCACCAAACCTCCCCAATATCGCTTAACTCTTTGCCCGTTCACTAAAAATGACTTCTTGGAATCCGGGGCTCTTAATTCAACCGCTCCATGTGTCGTAACACGAACTACCTTAAAGGCGCCCGACCATCTAGATTTCAGCTTTCCCGGAAATAATTTCAATCTAGAATTGAACAGAAATACCAACTGGCCCGGCTCAAATTGACGAGGCTCAATGTGCTTGTCATGCCATCTCTTCGTCCGCTCCTTATACAATTTTGCATTCTAATACGCGTGGAAGCGGAACTCGTCTAGCTCATGCAACTGAAGCAACCTCTTTTCACCCGCCACTTCCATATCCGAATTTAGCTTTTTAATTGCCCAATACGCCTTATGTTCTAACTCGATAGGCAAGTGACAGGCCTTACCGTAGACCAACCTATACGGAGAGGTTCCAATAGGAGTTTTAAAAGCCGTTCTATAAGCACAAAGAGCGTCATCGAGCGTCATAGACCAATCCTTCCTTGAAGTATTCATAGTTTTCTCAAGAATCTGCTTTATCTCCCTATTTGACACCTCCACTTGGCCACAAGTTTGAGGATGATAAGCAGTAGCTACCTTGTGACACACACCATACTTGGCCAAAAGTTTATTGAACAAGCAATTGCAAAAATGCGTACCTTCATCACTGATGATGGCCCGTGGTGTCCCAAAGCGAGTAAAAATATTTTTCATCAAGAACTTGACTACCACACTCGCATCATTGGTTGGAAGTTCAACAGCTTCCACCCATTTTGACACATAGTCGACTGCTACAAGTATGTATTTGTTGCCATTAGAAGCTGGAAACGGACCCATGAAATCAATTCCCCAACAATCGAACAACTGAATCTCCAGGATGTTATTCAAGGGCATCTCGTGACGCCTTGAAATATTACCGGTTCTTTGGCAACGATCACACTGTTTAACAAAGGCATGAGCATCCTTGAATAGAGTAGGCCAAAAGAACCCCGACTGAAGCACCTTCGCAGTTGTCCTATCACCACTATGATGACCACCATAAGGAGATGAATGACAACTCTGCAACAATGACTCGACTTCCTCACTTGGGATACATCTCCTCGCCAATTGGTCTGGACCAATTTTATACAAATACGGCTCATCCCAAATATAAAATCTACTCTCATGGAGAAGTTTCCTTCTATTTTCAGCTGTAGCATCAGGCGGATAAACATTACTCACCCACAAGTTCACTATATCAGCATACCAGGGCACCTCGGTTACCTGCAGAGCAAAAAGTTGCTCGTCTAGAAAGACTTGATTTATCTCAGGCCCCTCATCTACATGTTTTCTATCTTCCAGCCTCGACAAGTGATCGGCCACTTGATTCTCGATCCCTTTTCGATCTCGGATTTCCACATCAAACTCTTGAAGTAGAAGAACCCACCGAATCAGTCGCGGCTTGGAATCTATCTTCTCAAATAAATACCGGATTGCGGCATGATCAGTGTAGACAATAACTCGAGTGTCAACCAAGTAAGGTCGAAACTTATCAAAAGCATAAACAACAGCTAGCAGCTCCTTCTCGGTGGTAGTGTAATTGGATTGGGCAGCATCAAAAGTCTTGCTTGCATAATATATAGAGTGAAAAAATTCTACCTTTTCTTTGCCCGAGAACAGCCCCGATAGCAGTATCACTCACGTCACACATCAACTCAAACGGTAGAGACCAATCACGAGCAATAATAATTATTACAGTTGCCAACCTCTTATTCAGTTCTTCAAATGCCTTCAGACAGGCATCATCGAATTCAAACTTTGCATCCTTCTCTAACAATTTGCACGTGGGGTTAGCTATCTTCGAAAAGTCCTTAATGAATCTCTTATAGAACCCAACATGTCCCAAGAAACTACGCACACCTTTGAAAGAGATAGGTGGTGGTAATTTTTCAACTGCTTCAACCTTTGCTCTATCAACCTCGATCCCTTACTTTGACACCTTATGGCCAAGTACAATGCCTTCTCGAACCATGAAGTGACATTTTTCCCAATTGAGTACCAAGTTGGCTTCTTCACAGCGGCTCAGCACAGCATCTAAGTTCTTCAAGCAGCCATCAAACGAATCTCCAAAAACCGAGAAATCGTCCATGAATACCTCAACAAATTTTTCCACCATATCGGTGAAAATAGCCATCATGCATCTCTGAAAGGTTCCCGGCGCATTACAAAGTCCAAAAGGAATCCTTCTAAATGCATAAGTTCCATAAGGACATGTAAACGTCGTCTTCTCCTGATCTTCTGGTGCTATCACAATCTGGTTGTAGCCCGAGTATCTATCCACAAAACAGTAATATTCATGCCCAGATAGCCTATCTAACATCTGATCAATGAAGGGGAGTGGAAAGTGATCTTTTCTGGTGGCCTTGTTCAATTTTCTATAATCGATGCAAATTCGCCACCCCGTGACTGTTCTTGTAGGAATTAATTCATTCTGCTTGTTCGTCACAACTGTCATACCTCCCTTCTTTGGAACACATTGGACTGGACTCACCCAATTGCTGTCAAAGATGGGAAAAATAATACCAGCATCAAGCCACTTGATAATCTCCTTCTTCACAACCTCCTTCATGACTGGATTTAGCCTTCTTTGCTGCTCGACCCCTGGCTTATGGCCCTCCTCCAAGAGGATCTTGCGCATACAAAAAGAATGACAAAACTATCGAATATCCGAAATGGTCCATCCAATTGCCCTCTTGCACTCTCGCAACACACTTAAGACCTTCTCAACCTGCACATCACACAACAAAGAACTGGAGCTTTCTCGATAGGCGGTTTAGCAGGAGCTAGTGTCAGCGGTCTATCAAGCTCCTCAAACTTCTTCCACCCTGAGATGAATTGACACTCCATGTTGAGAATTTCCAAGTATTCCTCAATCTTCTCATCATTCAGCATATCATCTTCATGCATTAGTGCTATTTCAAGACGATCATCCTTAGAAGCCAAAAGTGATTTTTCAGAGGCAGTCAACTCCCTATCTAGCACTTTTACCATAGATAACTCTTCATATTCTGCTGGAAGTTGAGTAGCCCAAAACACATTAAAGAAAACTTCTTCGCCATTTACCCTCATGATCATCTTCCCTGCTCTAACTCTAATCACAGCATCGGCAGTAGCCGAAAATCCTCTTCGCAAAATGAGTGGGACTTCTTGATCAGCCTCACAATCCAAAATGATGAAATCAACAGGGAGGATGAATTAGCCTACTTGCACTAGAACATCCTCAATAACCCCCTCGGGGCATGTCAAAGATCTGTCCGCTAACTGTAAGGTAACTGTGGTTGGTCTTGGTTCACCCAGGCCTCGCTTTCAAAACACCGATGATGGCATTAAATTTACGCTAGCACCGAAGTCACATAAAGCTCGTCCAACCTCATGCTTCCCAATTTTTATAGGAATAGTGAAGCTTCCAGGATCTTTCAATTTCTGAGGAAGTTTACTTCGGACTCTGGAACTGCACTCTTCAGTAAGTGCCACCATCTCGAACTCAGTCAGTCTTCTTTTGTTTGCAACAATATCCTTGATGTACTTAGCGTATTTATGAACATCATGCAAAAGTTCCACCAAAGGAATATTCATTTGTATCTGACTCAAGATCTCCAAAAATTTCTTGCAAGCTGCATCTACTTTCTACTTTTGAAGCCTTTGAGGGAAAGGTGGTGGTGGTCTGACATTGTCAAGCTCGGGCTGCTTCTCTACCACTTTATCAGCTTCTTTTTCAGTATTCGGCTCCAGTTCACCAGGCTTCCTCGGCTTTGGAGGCACTTCTTCTAGAGCTCGCCCATTTCTCAGAGTAACTGCTTGCACAAATTCTTTAGGATTCTTCTCTGGGTCACTTGGCAAGGCACCATGTGGTCTAGTGTTTTGTGCTCCAGCTAGCTGCCCCATTTGGTGTTCCAGATCTTTTTGAGCATTGGCAAGATCTTTTATGGCCCGTGCTTGAGCTGCATTGTCTGCTATAATTTTCTGCTGACCTGCCAACATCTGCTTTATCAAATCTTCAACTGAACTGATAATCGATTGTGTGTCAAAATGGGTGGAGGTTGTTACGCTTCCAACCAATGATGCGAGTGTGGTGTCCAAGTTCTTGAAGAAAAATATTTTTACTCATTTTAGGACACTACGAGCTATTATCAGTGATGAAGGTACAGACTTTTGCAAATCGCTTGTTTAATAAAATTTTGGCTAAATATGGGGTGCGTCACAAGGTAGCGACATCTTATCATCCCCAAATGAGTGCCCAAGTGGATGTATTGAATACAGAGATAAAGAAGATTCTTAAAAAACTGGTAGTGCTTCAAGGAATGATTGGTCGATGAAACTTGATGACGCTCTTTGCACCTATAGAACGACATTTTGAACGCCTATTGGATCCTCTCTATGTAGGCTTGTTTACGGTAAAGCGTGTCACTTGCTTGTCGACTTGGAACACAAGGCGTACTGGGCAACTTAAAAGCTCAATTTGGATATGGACTTAGCGGGCGAGAAGACGATGCTTAAATTGCATGCGCTAGATGAGTTCTAGTTCAATGCGTATGGGGATGCAAAATTTTATAAGGAACAGACGAAAGGATGGCATGATAAGCATATTGAGCTTTGTCAATTTGAGCCAGACCAATTGCTGTTGTTGCTCAAATCTAGATTGAAGCTCTTTCTGGTGAAGTTAAAATTTAGATGGTCGGCTCCCTTTGAAGTGGTTTATGTTATTGTGCATGGAGCAGTTGAGTTGACAGCCTCGAACTCCAAGAAGACATTCTTTGTGAACGGGCGAAAAGAAGCACTATAGGGGATGTTTGGTGTATCGTCATACCTCTGTCACAATGTGAGAGCCTGAATTGTAATCGTCGTGCCACGACGTTAACTAAGGTGCTTCTCGGGAGGCAATCCATTAAATCAAGCGCTGCTTGGGAGGAAACCCAATTTTTATTGTTTCCGTAGTTTTAATTTATATATTATTACATAGTTTTCCTAGTTATTTTTGTATAGCTCGGGAAGTTAGGAAGGCAAATCACGTGTTTGAAAAAATAGCAGTACCACTGAAGCGAGGGATCGTGGAATGGCAGATTTTAAGGATATAGAAAAATGTGGTTTGTAACATATTAGAGGAGGATGTGAACATGGCGTATTTTTAGCATAGCTCGGACAGTTCAATAGTTCAAAAAGCTGCGTAGCAGTAGGAAAAAGCGTCGCTGCTAGGACAGCCTGATCGAAGCCACAACTCTGGATTTGCTAGAGGCGATCTCTTAGGCATCGCACCCTGAATAGTTTCTGATGTCACGACACTTAGATTTTGTTTCAAGTATAAATTTTCCAAGAAACAAGGCAGAGCGGCACACTCTGTATCGCTTTGTTTAAGCAGAATGTTCCAAAATAGCTGAAGCAATGTGCGGGCGTCACTTGGTTCACCGCTTCCAGGTAAGTCTTAAAATTTTGCGGGTCGAACCGGTTTTGACCCGTTGACCCGCGAAATAAACACATAAAAAAACAATCCCTTTCCCTCTTCCCTTTGGTTAAAACACGAACAAAGCTGCAAAAAACTAAAGGCAAAACAAATAAACGTTCTTCAACCTGGAATCAAATCAATCCATCTCTTGCACTCTGAGCAACTGCTATGGTGCACTGGTAAAAAGTAAATATAAAGCCTCCTCCTCAGCTGCTTCTGCTCCCAAAAGGCCAAAAATAGGAGGAGCATGAACTAGTCATGTTGCCACTCTTCAGTTGTCCGTTTACAGGTTGATAAGCATAGTCTTTGATACCCACTTTTAGTGGATGCATCGTTGTAGGGAAAACATGCATCATGTGAAATCTAGATGACTTAATACCTTTGGTATTGGTTTGTTAATGTCTAGTAATTATTGATGCAAGCTAAGTGGGAGCTTAGCAGCCGAACATAGGAACTGTAGAAAACAAGACAGAAAATAAAGATAGAAGCTAGACAGTTCTAGGCTTCGACCCAAACGAACCCAAGGAACTAGTCCTGGGGCCACTCAGATCGATAATCAAAGAAACACCTAAACTATGAAACAATCCTTAAGAAGACAAACCATACTTCTTGCAATTGAATGATCAAAGAAGAAGTTGTTCAAACGGTATCCATCTATTAACACAAGTTCTTTAACAGTCCCACGACGGGTTTCACTGACGACGGAGTTACAAAGCACTCGGCTTACCATTCAAAAATATCAATAATCAACTGTGTGTCTAACTAATAAAATGCTAAGGGTTTTATATAGATAGTCCCAAAGGTAAACTAGCAAAATGGTCACAGTCGACCAATAAAACAAGGCCACACAGGACCGCAGTAAAAAATGTGCTCTGGTGCTCTGGCTTTCGATGCTCGGTTGCTCAGCCTCCGCACAATTGATTACTGATGATCTCCTGCCTCGGGCATATTGGTAGCCCTTCTGTCACTTTAGTGCATGGTGTCATGGTTTAGTGTTCAGGCAATTCCAGCCTCGGGTTCGAGCTGGAAAATGTAGCTTTCAAAACTTGAGCTCGGCCTCTCACTCACCGAACATGTGCTTTCTCCCGGCCACCCTAAGTGAATATGCACGTCGTGCATGATCTTAGCTTTGCTTTGTCTAACCGGTCTCGTTGGCTCGAACACTGGTTCTGGCTCGGTTGCTTGATCAGTACGGACACGGACTGCATCTATTATACTCATCCAAAGTGTCAAAATAGGATTAACCCCAAATGTTACATTTTCATATTATGTTCTTGTTGGAAGGATATCATTCTAAAATATACACTATTTTGCTCTAAATAAACGAAATTTTAATTGGGAAAAAATGAAATTTATTTTATTTCACAATTTCACTAATAAGGACGTAGATCATGAAGTACTCATCATGGTTAAAATATGGTAGACACCAGGACATGATTAGCCTAAGAATTTTATCTTTTTTTGGTAATATAGTTACATTCTCTTTAGCGATTTATTAATGATGTACTATTATGAAATAAAGTCAGGTATATTTATTGAGGCAGAGTTCTGAATAAATTTTAGCAAATATAATGAGGCATTTAGCACAATATCCTTCAAACCTTCGTTAGGATTATCTTGCATAAAGAATTCCCTAGATATTAAGACGAGACATTGAGTGATGGTGCTTGCTTACAATGACCTTTTATCAATTCACTAATTGGCTACCTTTTACTGTTACTCTCTACCCCATGAGAGCTGAAAGAGCGGAAATTTTTTGAGATTCACTTAAAATTTAGAAGAATGCATCAAGCTTATATGAGAGTTTAACTTTTTAGAATCTAAATATTTTCAAAAAGCCAATATTATTGAGAGACTCGAGGAACCAAAAATTCATTAAGAAAATATCACACATCATATTATATGATTCAATGGGGCCAGAAGCAAAGAAATGTGACACTATTTGGATTTCTGACTAGGCCATGCAGGCATCCGACATCCTCTCTCAAACTCGTCGAGCAAACCATGTTTAGTTGAATAAACAAATCATATATAAAATCAACATTAAAAATAAAAGTGAGACTCGAAAAGATGCGAACATATATATATATATATATAATATATATATATATATATATAATATATATATATATATATATATATATATATATATATACATATATATATAGAGAGAGAGAGAGAGAGAGAGGAAAAAAATCACTAATATCTACTCAATATAATAGGTTTAGGGCTATCCAGACCAGATATCTAATAATACAAACGAAATATATATTTCTCTTGAAGGAAGCAAAACACAACTAATATAATAGGACTAGATCTGGTAGCCACCTTGAACAAAGCTGGCTCATCCTGACTGCTGAAATCACATTCGCTCGTCAATCACGCAGTGAACACAATCCTCCACTGAAACCTGTCAAAACCAAATAAAAAGACGAGAAACAAACTGAGGGTGAGTCGAAAAAACTCTGTAAGTGGGGGGCTGGCTAGTTGATGCAGCCCAAAGTGCTGATCAACCGAGGAGACTTCAACCGAAGGCAGTGACTGATCAATCGAGGGGGCCAATCACTCGAAGCCAAGCCAAGCTGCTCCATGACATGCACATCCAGTTGGCTATGTCGGGAGGAAGCATGTGTTCAGAAGGAGAATTGCAAAATGTTGGAACCAAGGGCTTCATCTTCAAATTTGAGCCCGAGGACAAGGTTACCGAACAGCAGCTCTTGGCGCCGGGCAGCACAGAGCCGAACACAACAACAAGTGTTCGAAGCTAAGTCACGCGCCCGAGGACAAGTGTGTTCGAGCAGGCAATTGAGAACCGAAGCCAAGGCTCACCGAAGTCAAAGACTGCCGAACACATCTTTAAACTCAGCCCTACGTGGCTTATTTCTATTGGTCGCCTGTGACCCTTTTACTAGTTTACCCTTAGTATTTCCTATATAAACCTTGTTTCCTTTCATTGTAAGTAGCTAGTTTTTGAACATTGATGAATTAAGGAAAGTGCCGAGCACATTTCTTGTCTCCGTCGTGAGCAACCCCCTGTGAGGGCTTTTATGGACTTGTGGCTTTCGGTTAATCCGATTGAACATTCCTCTTTGATCATTCAGTTTGCAAGAGGCAATGTTCTCTTGAGGATTGTTGCATAGTTTAGGTGATTCTTGTGTTCCTTTTGATCGAGCTTTGAGGCAGGTTCCTCACTGTTCTTTCAAAAGAAGCAAGTTTTGTCTTGCTTCTATCTTTACCTTTTATTGTTTATCTTTCGCGTTTGTGCTAAGCAATTCCTTCGGGTTTGCATTGCACCATCTTGGTATCAGAGCACGGTTTGGGCTTGTTTCTACGACCCCAAATCCTGTTCAAGTATCTTTATTTTCGTGCGTTGTGTCTTTGTTTTCCGTTTCGTGTTCTTGATTTGGTTTTGTTACTGTTGCTGTTGTTAATTTTACAAAAAAAAAAAAAGTGTTAAAAAGAAAATTCAAAAAATTGTGTTGATTGTTGGTTGTTTGGGAAAAACAACCATTGATTCTTGTTCACCATCGAGTTCCGAATCCAACAAGTGCCCGACGTACCAATTTTGTGACTAGGGTTTCTTGGTGAATTTTTGGACTGTTTTGAACTTTAATGGTGACTGAAAAACTCGAACCCCATTGTGTTTGGAAGAAACCGATGAAGATTGGTGGTTCTTGAGTGATTTGGATTTGTTTGTTGCTTGAAAATCGAAGTTCTAAGTTTGAAAAACGTTGTCCGTACGCCGGAAAGTTGTTACGAATCTGTAACATTGTACGACACGGCGAGCTGGTTCTTAGCTCAGAGGACTTTGACTTCCTCCGATGTCGTTTAAGACAGGAGTCGAAAGAGCAACCCAGATCTGTTGAAATTCGTGGTCAGTGAACCAAAGTAGATTTGTCCGTACGCCGGAGCAAAGGTCACTGTTCCATTGAAGAAGAAGGGGTAAAGTGTAAACGTCAAAACCCCAGGTGAAAATTTGTCGGCTGAGAAAAAGGAAAGTGGATAAGGTAAAACCATATCCGTACCAAGGAGGGACCACTCTTGTACGGACAAGAGTTGGTGTGGCCGAGGAAGATTCCAAAGGGAATCAAAGGGTAGATTCTCCTAGGTTCTCACTTTCTTTCGTGTCAAATTCTAGTTAGTGGATCTTTTGAGTAATTGTCCTACTCGAGGTCGTACTAACTCTTTTGAGCTGATAGGAATTCGTGTGAAGGGGTGACCGAAGTCCAAACTTTTGTAGAAATTCTTTTGACTTCCCGAGCTCAGTTAAAAAGCGTCTGTTCCATCGAGTCGAACATCACTTCACTCTTCCCGAAGAGGCAGTGACTATTGTCGAACTTGAAGGATCTTAGAGGACCGATCAATCAAACGAGCCACTGTTAACAAGTCCTTGAGTGATCAAAAACCGAACCCATAAATTGAGTGGACCCGAGTGCCACCCATCAAAGGTGAGGGAGAGTGTGAGGTGATTTCTAACCCTAACATTTGTTTGATCTTTGACTTGTGCAGGTACCATGGCTGGAAATGATGGCAAAAGCATTGAGAAGCCCGAAGTGTCGTTAGCCGATCTCATGGCTGCGATACAAGGCGTCAGTGCCGAAATAAGAGGAGTGACTGCTCGAGTGACTCTCCTCAAGCAGGGAAGCGCGTCCGTGGCCATGAATGGGTCCGGCGTTGGAACAAGCCAATCCACTCCGATGAAACCTGCGCTGTATGCTGAGCTTGTACGACAACATCAGTTGACAAGTGAAGCAATTCGAAGAGAACTTAACTTGGGCAATCCCCAAGCTGCTTATCAAAACTTGGGCAATCCCCAAGCTGCTTATCAAAACTTGGGCATTCCCCGAGGAGAAAGAATACCACCTCTAAAGGCCCAAAGAGATCTTGGAGCCGTTGCCGAGGAGGTTGATGAAGAGGAATTTCCCGAGGACGAATATGAGCGTGAGCCGCCATTCGCTCAACGAAGGCAAGCTCACCGAGGTCGTGGAAATTTCCGAGGTCGAGGCCGAGGCGCAAATGTTGGAAGAAATATTGAGCGTGAGGCTAATGATCGAGATGATGAGTATCCCGAACAGGCTCGTGCTGTTCGAGACTCAAAATTGAACAGTGTCAAGATCACTATTCCTCCCTTTAAAGGAACTAGTGATCCCGATGAGTATCTTGAATGGAAGCTTAAAATGGAGCGCATCTTTGAAACCAATGAGATGACCGATGAGAGGAAAGCTGCCCATGCCATTGCTTCGTTCGAAGCTTATGCATCAACGTGGTGGGAATCTGACAAGAGACATATGCGAAGGAATGACTATCCCGAAGTCAATACTTGGCTGCAATTGAGAAGAGCAATGGATGCTAAGTATTTGAGTGCCAAGTACAGGCAGACTCAAATGCAAAAGCTCTATGAGTTAAAGCAAGGGTCCAAGTCTGTCCAAGAGTACCACGATAAGTTCGAAAAGGTTCGATTGAATCTTGATCTGGTCGAAGACGAGGAACAAGCCATTATCAGATTTAAAAATGGCTTGGCTAGGGATGTGTCATCTCACTTGAGACTCCACGTGTATCACACGTTGGAAGATCTGTTCGATGCTGCCACCGAAGCTGAAAAATTGGTGAAGGACGATAAGGCAAACCGGTATCGAGGAGTCACTACTTCTACTCCTTTGAACCGAGGTAAAGAATGGAAGAGTCCAAACCAAACAAGTGCTAACACTGTTCGAGATTCGAAGAAACCCTTCGAAAGAGGTGTGACCGTTAACCAGTCGAGAGAAGTGGGAGGTAAAGTTCAACTAAACTCTCCTAGTGCTTCAACTATTCAGTGTCACAAATGCAAAGGTTATGGTCACATGGCAAAAGAGTGTCCAACTCGCAAAGTTATACTTCTGCTCGAAGATGGAACCGTCCATGAGCAAGCGAGTGACACCGAGGAGGAATTTATCCAGGAGACTGACCGAGCTGAAGGTGATGATGATCATGAGGCTGCCGAAGCTGATCATCCGGAAATGTTTCTTGTGGTTCGAAGGAATTTGAGCTGCATGACTCTTGAAGAAGAGGACAACCAAAGAGAGAACCTCTTTCATGCCCGATGTCGAGTAAGGGGAAAGGTGTGTTCGATGATCATTGATTCCGGTAGTTGTGCCAATGTAGTGAGCCAAACTTTGGTTTCATAAATGGGATTACCTACGATGAAGCATCCCCACCCTTACAAATTACAATGGCTGAACGAGTGTGGAGAATTGAGAGTTGTCAAACAAGTGTGGATCAAGTTCAAAATCGGAGAGTATCAAGATGAAATGATATTCGATGTGGTTCCGATGCAAGCTTGTCATTTGCTATTGGGTCGACCATGGCAGTATGACCGAACAGCTGTTCACAATGGCAGATCCAACACTTACACTGTGAAGCTCGATGGGAAGAGTTTCATACTCAAACCCTTGTCTCCAAAACAAGTCACCGAGGACTATAAACGGATGAAAGAATTGAAAGAAGCGGCCAAAGCTAAGCTTCCGATGGGAGCAAAATTGGGGCCCGAAGAGACAAACTCACCGCCCGAAGTGAAAGGAATTTGTGCAATCATGCAACCCGGTGAGATCTTACGAGGCAACGACCACGGTCAGATGATGATTTGCCTCGTGCACAAGGGTATCTTTCTAAACTCTAATGATGGTTTTTCTAATGATAACCCTTTGCCTTTGTTTGTTCGCAAAGTTTTGCAGGACTTCGAGGACATGTTTCCCGAGGAAATGCCAGGTGGATTACCTCCGTTGAGAGGAATCGAGCACCAAATTGACTTCGTGCCAGGGTCTCAAATCCCTAACAAACCTGCATACCGGTGTAATCCCGAAGACACCAAAGAGCTCCAACGGCAGGTTGATGAGTTGTTGAACAAGGGCCTTGTTCGAGAGAGCTTGAGTCCTTGCGCCGTTCCTGTTATACTTGTCCCAAAGAAAGATGGAACATGGCGAATGTGTGTTGACTGTCGAGTAGTCAACAAAATCACGGTAAAGTATCGTCATCCTATCCCTCGATTAGATGACATGCTTGATGAATTGAGTGGTTCTTCATGTTTTACAAAGATTGACCTCAGGTCCGGTTACCACCAGATCCGAATGAAGCCCGGAGACGAGTGGAAAACCGCATTCAAGACCAAATTTGGTCTATATGAATGGTTGGTAATGCCTTTTGGCTTATCCAATGCACCAAGCATTTTCATGCGATTGATGAACCATGTGCTCAAACCGTTCATAAACAAGTTCGTTGTCATTTATTTCGATGACATACTTGTTTATAGTAGAACCATGGATGAACATGTCGAACACCTAAGGCAAGTGCTCGAAAAGCTTCGAGAAGAGAAGTTGTATGCAACCTTCAAGAAATGCGCCTTCGGTGTCGATCGTGTGGTCTTTCTTGGATTTGTTGTCAGTGCTAATGGTGTCAAAGTCGACGAATCAAAAGTCGAAGCCATCAAAGATTGGCCAACTCCAACCTCGGTAACACAAATTCGTAGCTTCCATGGCTTAGCTAGCTTTTACCGAAGGTTTGTTCGTGACTTTAGCACAGTCGCAGCTCCTTTAACCGAGCTGGTGAAGAAAGACCATCCATTTGTGTGGGGAGAGTCCCAAGAGAGGGCTTTCCAAGAGTTGAAACGGAGGCTTTGCTCTGCCCCGTTGTTACAACTCCCTGACTTCGGCAAAGCATTCAAAGTCGAGTGTGATGCATCTGGAGTTGGGATCGGAGGAGTGCTAATGCAAGAATCGAAGCCGATCGCTTACTTTAGCGAAAAGCTCAAGGGTGCAGCCTTGAATTACTCAACGTATGACAAGGAACTGTATGCCCTCGTTCGAGCACTCGCCCATTGGCAGCATTATTTGTGGCCTCGAGAGTTTGTGATCAAGAGTGATCATGAGTCTTTGAAACATCTCCGAGGTCAGGAGAAATTGAATCGAAGACATGCCAAGTGGGTTGAATTTATTGAGAGCTTTCCCTATGTAATTCATTACAAAAAGGGTAAAGACAATGTTGTGGCCGATGCGCTATCAAGGAAATTTGCCTTAGCGACCACTCTCGCCTCTAGGCTCATGGGATTCGAAAGCATCAAGTCGATGTACGAGGACGATCCCAAGGTGAAATGTGTTCGTGACGCAATCTTGAGTGGCCGAAGGGTTGAGAAATATCAATGGCATGATGGATACCTCTTCAAGAATGGGAGGGTTTGTGTGCCAGTGTCATCATGGAGAGAGCTCTTGGTTCGAGAAGCTCACTCTGGTGGACTGATGGGACACTTCGGTGTCGATAAAACTCTTGGTATCTTGACCGAGCAGTTCCATTGGCCCAAAATGCGACGAGATGTGGAAAAGCTTTGCAACGCTTGTCTCGTTTGCAAGAAAGAAAAATCGAAGTCCAACCCTCATGGTTTGTACACCCCGTTGCCTGTGCCTGATCGACCTTGGGTTGATATATCCATGGACTTTGTCTTAGGGTTACCGAGGTCGGGGGGAGGACATGATAGAATCTTCGTTGTGGTTGACCGTTTTTCAAAAATGGCTCACTTTATTCCTTGCAAAAAGTGTGATGATGCACAGCATGTAGCTACATTGTTTGTTACTAATGTGTTAAAATTGCATGGTGTACCTCGTACTATTGTGAGTGATCGAGACTCAAAGTTTTTGAGTCATTTTTGGAAGTGTTTGTGGGGTGCCCTCGGCACCAAGCTACTATTCTCGACGTCTCACCATCCTCAGACTGATGGACAGACCGAGGTAGTTAACCGAACCTTGGGATCGTTGGTTCGGGCAATGACCAAAGGGAAGGTTGGAAACTGGGCTAATCGTTTGCCCATGATGGAGTTTGCATACAATCGAACGGTGCATCGAATGATTAACATGACCCCGTTCGAGTGTGTGTATGGATTTAACCCTTTAATTCCACTTGATTTAACCCCATTGCCTCGAGATTCTGTTCTTGATTTTGAAGGTACTCGACGAGCCGCTGCCTTGCTCGAGTTGCATGCCAAGGCGAAAAAGAACCTCGAGGAAGCCTATACAAAGATTTCCTTGAAGAAAAACAAGGGGCGAAAAAGGCTGGAATTAAAGAAGGGAGATTGGGTTTGGGTTCACTTCCGAAAGGAACGCTTCCCGAACCAAAGGAAAGGAAAGTGGGCTCCTCGAGGGGATGGTCCATTTGAAGTGCTGAGCAAAATAAACAACAATGCTTATGTCATCGACCTCCCAGGTGAGTATAATGTGTCTAACACCTTCAATGTTGCTGATTTGACTCCTTGTGTTGTAGGCCAAATATCGGAGGCAGAGGATGAATCGATTTCGAGGACGAAATCCTCTCAAGAAGGGGAGGATGATGCAGCCCAAAGTACTGATCAACCGAGGAGACTTCAACCGAAGGCAGTGACTGATCAATCGAGGGGGCCAATCACTCGAAGCCAAGCCAAGCTGCTCCATGACATGCACATCCAGTTGGCTATGTCGGGAGGAAGCATGTGTTCGGAAGGAGAATTGCAAAATGTTGGAACCAAGGGCTTCATCTTCAAATTTGAGCCCGAGGACAAGGTTACCGAACAGCAGCTCTTGGCGCCGGGCAGCACAGAGCCGAACACAACAACAAGTGTTCGAAGCTAAGTCACGCGCCCGAGGACAAGTGTGTTCGAGCAGGCAATTGAGAACCGAAGCCAAGGCTCACCGAAGTCAAAGACTGCCGAACACATCTTTAAACTCAGCCCTACGTGGCTTATTTCTATTGGTCGCCTGTGACCCTTTTACTAGTTTACCCTTAGTATTTCCTATATAAACCTTGTTTCCTTTCATTGTAAGTAGCTAGTTTTTGAACATTGATGAATTAAGGAAAGTGCCGAGCACATTTCTTGTCTCCGTCGTGAGCAACCCCCTGTGAGGGCTTTTATGGACTTGTGGCTTTCGGTTAATCCGATTGAACATTCCTCTTTGATCATTCAGTTTGCAAGAGGCAATGTTCTCTTGAGGATTGTTGCATAGTTTAGGTGATTCTTGTGTCCCTTTTGATCGAGCTTTGAGACAGGTTCCTCACTGTTCTTTCAAAAGAAGCAAGTTTTGTCTTGCTTCTATCTTTACCTTTTATTGTTTATCTTCCGCGTTTGTGCTAAGCAACTCCTTCGGGTTTGCATTGCACCACTAGTCATCTCGAAGGAGCAGACGAGCTACCTAGAGAGAGGGGAGGAATTGATAACAATCATTACGCGATAATAAAGAATACATTGCCTTATTTAACTAACCAGCACACTTCTGAAGTCATGTAAATAAGAAACCTTTAACCACTTCTGAATAATAACAATACTCTACCATCAAGCTTAATCCCAAGCTCATAGATAAAACAATTACCCGTCTGGAAAGCCAACTATCAAGCCAGGGGAAAAAAGTGCAGGAAACTCAGCCAATCATTCATATCCAGTGTGCAACAACATTAAGTGAAAAACAATTTATCCTACGCACCAAGTACATCGATAATATAGAACCATTAGCCATATAATACATAACAATCCATGTCACGGAGGATTGCGAATCCAGATAACACATTAGGGCCATAAGTGCCCGAATACTTTTTTGGAACAGACTCCACCATGTTCTAGACAAACTCCATATTGCCTCAAGAATAATGCAAACTCCATATTTCATCTAGAGTAGTGCACCTATATCCATAGTGTATGCATAGTGGTGCAACTCTATCCATATGTGTCATTAGTAAGGAAAGCTACATTCATAGTGCTTGCAATCCCAGTTAAGCACAATACTACAACGCACAGGTATACAAAACAAATAGACTTCCCATTAATCAGTATCTTAATCGACATGATAACCAGTCAGCCTACAGAATATGTATATATATACATATATATATATAAACAGGTTGTATCTCATTAAATATCTATTATCACTTTCGAACCATTCATTTCTGGCGATACTCATTCGATATTACTAATCCATCATTAAAACCTTTGTTTTTCTCATAGTAGCTTATGATTCCTCAGTTGGTATTCATAACACCCATAACTTCATTATACTTAACTTAACCATAAATACAGCATATTCAATTATATATACCATGCAAACAACACACACCAAGCTCACAAGCTGGAGCACAATACTCATGACTGCATGATATATACCAAATAACACTTAACAACATAATATGTAACTAAATACAAAGCTTCGGCGTAGTAAGTACCCCCTATTGGCAGTTACGCACGTGTAGAATACGTGCGTAGGACATCCATAAAGGACAAAGTCCGTCAAGAAAGGATGAAACAACTTACCTTTTACTTTCAGGCCGAATACACTATTGAACTAACACATTTCCATCTCGTTTCCTCTTGGAACCACTTTCCTCTAAGCTAATGAAGAGAAAACTGCATACATAAGTGTTCACAAACTGAATATTTAGCTATTTGCCAGAGGTGGAAGAAACTTACAGAAATTCCCCTTGGCTGAGCTTATCTGAACACCCAATTTCGAGTTCGATTTATATGAATTTCCCAATATGTGAAGTCCAGGGTTTAAAACCTAACTTCCCTAAGCTAAACCAATATGGACTTATGATCTAAAATAATGAATTAACATAATAGAAGGAACTAGAATAATTCCCTGACGATATTAGACGAATTGGTATCAAGAAATCCCCTTGGAACCGATTAGAATTGAATAGAAATGGATAAGGAACAAAATGAACCGACTAAGGGTCTTTTATACCCTGTAACCAGCGCTCTCGTGCAAGCCTGGGCGCTGTCGCACAACCACGAAGCATTTTGGCACAAAGCAGCACATGGTCGCATAGAGTAGGTTCAACAATAGGCTCTATCGCGGAGGGCAGCGCGCGATCATGCAGAGAACTTGGCCAATAGTGCACCAGCAATTAGCTGATGCTCTATTTGGGTTGGAACAACACTCTACAAGGCTTGGAATGACCCCAAACTTTGCACACGAGTCATATAACACTTGTTTGACGTGATCGCAAACAGTGATCTCAAATCTGATACCCGTAACACAATATAGGGTTCCCATAGGAAGATATCGATTTCTTTGCTTTTGGAACTTTTGCGAAACTATTTGAATAATCTCGGATTTAACTTTTGAAAGTTTACTAAAGTCACAAATTACCATACAAACCTAACGGAGACTTCTGATTTTGAGTGGGAGCTCATTCACTAAAATAGAGATCGAAAATATCTTTTTGGCATTACCAACACCCAAAATGAAATTGACTTCCAAAACCTACCAAACAAGGTATGACTCAGTTCAAATTTTGTAAAGTTCTAATAGACCTTACAGAACTTTAAAGACTTTCGGTACTCCAATCAGAGTCCTAACTCTCGAAATGATTGACCGAGGTCATTTTATTCTCCTCTAAGAAGACTCTCGTTTGTTCTCCACTGAGCTTAAGTCTAAGGCAGGTTTCCCATAGATAGAGAGAACACTTTTATGACCATCATTAACTACGAGTAGACCTTTCAGAATTATAACACGCGCACTAGACTAAAAAATAAACCATATCCATATAATATCAAAACACCATTGCCTAGCTTATTCTGACTAAGTCGACGCTTCCTCGATCACGAGGGGAGAGTTTTTTATTTTTGGAACAATGATACACAGAACTTTTGATGGAGTAGAATGAATCTTCCTTAATCTAGTTGACGAATCACCTTGGTGATATACTTTTTGATATAGAACAGACCGATGATTCTAAGGTTTAACTTACGCTTCAACAATGCCTTAGAGATTTACAATTAGGATTAAGAGTTGGAGGGAAACTCCACCACTTAGTGAATAAACTCATACAGCTAATTTGGAAAAAAATCCACAAACTATCTTCCCTCAGTCCACTGGACCAAGGCAGACTCAGCTAAAAGTTTGACGCAATTCAGACTGGAGATACCAAACTACCCGCTCGAGTTGCCAAAGACCTGCAACTCTCGAGTTCACGATTCCCAAGGCTTCATCATAAGCACCACCGCTTGATAGATTCAAGTCACGAGTCGGATGACACTTCCTACAAGAAATATGCTTACCTGGCCATATTAACAGAATCCACGGCCCAACACGTGTATAATTACAAGCCACTACAAATTCACCTAAGCTTGTTGGTGCCAAAAGTGGTGCAAGCTAATCGGAGATAAGCTTAGCAATCGAACAAGAACAGCGAAAAATAATAAAACAAAGATAGAAGCAAGACAGATCTCAGCTTCGTTAGAATGAATTCGTGGAACTAGTCTCGGTCCAAACAACGAGAAACAATAGATACACCTAATGCTAGGCAATAATCCTCAAGAAAACTGGTTTCTTGCAAACTGAATGATCAAAGGAGAAGTTGTTCAGATGGGTACATCGATTGACCCAAGTTCTTATAAATCTCAAGTTGGGGTTCGCCTCTCATCGGAGTCTTAATAACAAACAACTATATCAAATATTCATCAACAACTAGATATGCAAAAACAAAATGCTAAGGGGTTTATATAGATATCCCCAAGGGTATCTAAAGTAATTATGGTCACGGGCGACAAATAAGACAAGGCCACGCGAGGCCGAAGTGATTCATGTGCTCGTCTCTCTTGACTTCGGTGCTCGGTTGCTCAGCTCAGAACATTAGCCATCGGACGTTCACTTGCCTCGAGCACAATTGTAGCCCTTCAGTCAATCACTGCTCGGCGTCATGGTTGAGTGTTCGGTCACTTCCTTTTCGGGCTCGAGCTTACAGATACAACCATCATGGTTGAATGTGCACATCGTGCAAGAGCTTGGCTTTGCTTCGTGTCAATGGCCTCGATGGGTATAATATCTGCTCAGCATGGATTCGGGCTGCATCATCCTCCCCTACTTGAGAAAATTTCGTCCTCAAAATCGAGCCCTCTTCAGTCTACGATGCATGGCCTACAACACAAGGAGTTAAGTAAGCAACATTAAAGGTGTTGGACACGTTATATTCACCAGGAAGGTCGATCACATAAGCATTGTTGTTGATCTTGCTCAGTACTTGAAACAGACCATCCCCTCGAGGAGCCAACTTCCCTTTCCTTTGGTTGGGGATTCTTTCCTTTCTGAAGTGAACCCAAAACCAATCTCCTTTCTTCAATTCCAACTTCTAATGCCCCTTGTTTTTCTTGGATGCCACCTTGGCATAAGCTTCCTCAAGATTTTTCTTTACCTTGGCATGTAGCTCGAGCAAAGCAGTAGCTCGGCGAGTACCTTCAAAATCAGTAACAGCATCTCGAGGCAATAAGGTTAAACCAAGTGAAATCAAAGGGTTATAACCATATACACATTTGAACGGAGTCATTCCAATTAGTCGATGCACAGTTCGATTGTATGCAAATTACATCACGCGAAAATGATTAGCCCAATTTCCGTTACCTTTGGTCATAGCTCGAAGCAGAGCTCCCAACGTTCAGTTGACTACCTCGGTCTGTCCATTAGTCTGAGGATGGTGAGACGTCAAGAATATTAATATGGTGTCAAGGGCACCTAATAGATATTTCCAAAAATGACTCAAGAATTTTGAGTCTCGATCGCTCACAATAGTTAAAGGCATACCATGCAATTTAAACACATTAGAAATAAACAAAGTAGCTATCCACCACTGACCTCGGCAACCCAATAACAAAATCAATAGATATATCAACCCATGTTCGATTAGGAACAGGCAACAAAGTATACAAACCATGAGGGATGAACCTTGATTTAGCTTTCTTTCAATCTATACAAGCATTGCAAAGCTTTTCCATATCTCTTCGCATTTTGGGCCAGTTAAACTACTTGGTTAAGATACCAAGAGTTTTATAGACACTAAAGTGTTCCATTAAGCCCCTGGAGTGAGCTTCTCGAACCAAAAGCTTTCTCCACGATGACACAGACACACAAACCCTCCCATTCTTGAAGAGGTAGCCATCGTGCCAATGATATTTCTCAACCCTTTGGCCACTCAAAATTGTGTCATGCATGCTATTCAGCTTGGGATCATCCTCATACATCAACTTGATGCTATTAAATCCCATGAGCCACAAGGAGAGAGTGGTTGCTAAGGCAAATTTCCTTGATAGCGGATCGGCCACAACATTGTCTTTTCCATATTTGTAATGAATTACATAGAGAAAGCTTTCAATGAATTACACCCACTTGGCATGTGTTCGGTTTAATTTCGCCTAGTCTTGGAGATTTTTCAAAGACTCATGATCAGTTTTAATCACAAACTCTCTTGGCTACGAATAATGCTGCCAATGGGAGAGTGCTCGAACGAGGGCATACAATTACTTGTCATACGTAGAGTAATTCAAGGTTGCACCCATAAGCTTTTCACTAAAGTAAGCAATCGGCTTCAATTCTTGCATAAGTACTCCTCTAATTCCAACTCCTGACGCATCACATTCCACCTCAAACGCGTTGCCGAAGTCAGGGAGTTGCAACAATGAGGCAGAACTTAGCCTCCGTTTCAACTCTTGGAAAGCCTTCTCTTGGGACTCTCCCTATATAAACGGATGGTCTTTCTTTACCAGCTCGGTTAAAGAAGCTGTCAAGGTGTCAAAGTCACGAACAAACCTTCGGTAAAAGATAGCTAACCCATGGAAGCTAAGAACTTGAGATACCGAGGTTAGAGTCCGCCAATGTTTGATAGCCTCGACTTTTTACTCATAGACTTTAACACCATTAGCAGTCACAACAAATCCTAGAAAGACTACACGCTCAACACAGAAGGCACACTTTTTGATGTTAGCATACAACTTCTCTTCTCTAAGTTTATCAAGCACTAGCCTTAAGTATGTCATCGAAGTAAACAACAAACTTATTTATGAACGGTTTAAGCACATGTTTCATCAATCGCATGATAGTGCTCGGTGCGTTAGAGAGGCCAAAAAGCATCACTAACCATTCTTAGAGACTGAATTTTGTCTTGAATGCGGTTTTCCACTCATCCTGGGGTTTCATTCAGATTTGGTGGTAACCAAAGTTGAGGTCTATCTTGAAAAAGCATGAAGAACCACTCAACTCATCTAGCATGACATCTAATTGAGGGATAGGATGACGATACTTTACCATGATTTTGTTGACTGCTCGGTAATCAACACACATCGCCATGTTCCATCATTCTTTGGGACAAGGATAAGAGGAAGAGCGCAAGGACTGAAGCTCTCTTGAATAAGTCCTTTGTTCAGCAATTCGTCCACCTGCCGCTTGAGCTCTTTGGTGTCTTTGGGATTACACTGGTATGCAGGTTTGTTGGGGATTTTAGACCTCGGTACGAAGTCAATTTGGTGTCTGATTCCTCTCAACGGAGGCAATCTACCTAGCATTTCTCCGAGAAATGTGTCTTCAAAGTCCTACAAAAAACACTTTTAACAGCACTAGGCAAAGGGTTATCGTTATTAAAATAATCACTAGAGTTTAGAAGGATACCCTTGTGCACGAGGAAAATCATCAAATGACTGTTGTCATTGCCTCGTAGATATTCACCTGGTTGCATGATTGCACAAATGCTGTTTACTTCGGGTGGTGAATTTCTATTTTCGGCCACAATTAGCGTATCTACACGAGAGTTTACTTTGGCCGCTTCTTTCAGCTCCTTCATTCTTTTATAGTCCTCGTTAACTTGCTTTGGAGACAATGGTTTGGAGGAGAATGAAACGACCTCGGTTAGTCATTTTGGAAGTTAGGACTCTAATTGGCATGCCGATAATTTTAAAATATTCATAAGATCCATTAAGACTTATCTGTAAAATTTGAGCCAAATCAGACTTCGTTTGGAACGTATTGGAAGAAGGTTTCAGTTTTTACTGTTGATAAATATTAAAAAGAGATTTTCGAGCTCAGTTTTGGTGAATGAACTTCGATTTGAAATCCAAAAGCGTCGTTAGGTTTGTATGATTATTTGTGACTTTTGTGAACTTTTGAATGTGAATTTCGAGATTGTTCGGCTAGTTTCTACTAAAATGCCGAAAGTTAAATAATTTGACTTTTTTCCGTTTAATTTGCATATTGAGTTTCGGCAGTCCGATTTGAGATCCTTCTTAGCAAGTATGTTACATATATTTTGTATAATTTGGTATGCAAAAGTTGAAATTATTTTGAGTATCATAGGGTACCGTTTTAATTTTCAATTAAGAAAAGAAAATATAAAAGTAAAAGGAAATAAAATAAAACAAAAAGGAAAAAGGAAAAGAAAAAAACAAAAGAGTGAGTTAATGGCGGTGGGCAGATGGATATAAATCCCTTAACTGAATTTCACAGCAGCATCAAAAAAATGAACAAGAACAGAAACGAGAACGCGAAATGCAGGCGAAAAAAATACCAGAAAATGAGAAAAGAGCCAGAGAAAGATAGAATTTTCACCCCAAAATATTCAGGTCATGATCTTAATCAATTATTTTAGTTTATTACGTGTGTTTAAATATAATTTGACGGTAAAAATTGGAATATTAGACATCATTTTAATAAGTTCAACTGATAATTAAAAGGGTCAATCGGACCCCGATAATAGAATTGATCTTATATTCGTACTCAGTGAGTTATGAGAAATATATAAATGTAATTTATTTAGGGTTTGGCTTTCTGACCTTAAACCCTGTACATAGGCCTGGCCTGCGTATGCGAATAGGGTATCAGGTTCCTAACCGGATTGCCCTAAGATGTGAGGAACGAAGCCTTTAGCCTAAATAGATATATTTTCTGGTTATTGAATAAGCAGTATCGTTTGGCAGGGAATTCAAAGGATAAAGTGGTTGTTCAGTAACAAGTTGAAATAAGGTAAGTGTTTATATCCATTGCTTTGGAGGCACTTGGTCCCGTGGATTTTCTACCACGTGTTCCTTACGTGTGTAGCTGTCGATAGGCGTACTCATTACGCCTTAGCTTTGAATTTACATTGTATATTATATGTTATGCCCTGTTGTTGGTATTGCATTGAGCATATGACTATTGCACTCTAGTTAGGAGCATTGCATATACTTCCCGGTTGGCGATAAGAGTCCCGCACCGGTGAAAGGTCATTATTACATATACTTCCCGGTAATCGATTAGAGTCCCGAGCCGGTGAAGGGTCATCATGGCATATACTTTCCGGTTGGCGATGAGAGTCCCGCACCGGTGAAAGATCATTATTGCATATACTTCCCGGTAATCGATGAGAGTCCCGAGCCGGTGAAGGGTCATCATTGCATATACTTCCCGGTAATCGATGAGAGTCCCGAGCTGGTGAAGGGTCATTATTGCATATACTTCCCGGTAATCGATGGGAGTCCCCTGCCGGTGAAGGGTCATCATTGTATATACTTCCCGGTAATCGATGGGAGTCCCGAGCCGGTGAAGGGTCATTATTTCATATATCTCCCGGTAGACAATGAGAGTCCCGCGCCGGAGATACGTATCAGGCATATGTGACTGCATCGCATCGTACTGCATTCATCCTATCTCATTGCACCGCATACTGACTATTGTGTGTATTGTGTTGTGTTATATGTATGCGGTAGGTACACTATATCGTGGACATATCTAAGTTTGGCTATATATTTCTCCCTCTTATTCTAGGTTTTGGGGATCGGGTTGCACGCCGCAACGGTATAAATATATGAATCGGGTTGCACACCGCAACGGTATAAATATATGAATCGGGTTGCACGTCGCAACATTATAAATATATGGATCGAGTTGCACGTCGCAATGGTATAAATATATGGATCATGTTGCACGTCGCAACGGTATGAATATATGGATCGGGTTGCACGCCGAAACAGGATGAATATATGGATCAGGTTGCACGCCGCAACAGGATGTATTGCTGATTGTTGATATGTTCGGGATACCTATATGTTCTGACTATCTTACGTTCCTAGTTGTTAATGAGTTTGTGATTCCATACGTATTTCTTGTTATTATCTTGCTCTATCTTTTCATAATTTAAATAAGAGGAATTTAGTTTATCTGTTTCTTTTCTCCCTGGCTAGCTATCCTATTCTTTGAGGTGGCTAGTCTGCACCACTTATTGAGTCCTTTTGACTCACCCTTGTTTGTTTTTTATTTTTGTCTATCTATTTCCTTTCGGAAGGTTCGCTCCAGGATTGAGTTCGCCACGTTGTGAAGGAGCGAAGACGACTTCAACTTTTAGGGTGAGCCAGCTTTTATTCTGGATGTCCACCAGTTTTGAGTTTATTATTTCAGTTGCATTTTGCTCCCTTCAGGAGGTATTTGCCTTCTTCTGTTCTCTTAGATGTCTAGTCTGGATATCCCTAAACCTAGTATGTTGGATAGTCAGCTGTAATTTCTTTTGTACAGCTTAGAGGCATCAATACATCTGTGCATTTTCTAACTCTTTTTCTTATTTATGAATTGAATTATAATTATTTTCCTAATTTAATTGGTAAGGGTTCACCCGCGGGTCTAGAGGGGATGTCGGGTGCCCGCACGGCCTAGCCGGATTTCGGGTCATGTCACACACCTATAAATGCCACACTTAGCCATTTCATTTTATTAACCTAGTTTGAACATAGAAATTGAGAGAAAGAACATAGAGAGGCTTGGCCTTCGTGTTTTGAGCGTGACGCTCATGTATTCCCTATGACTTGGGAACCGAAGGATTGCATCCTAGTATGAATCCGAGATTTTGTTCAAGATTCTCTTTTTCCCATTAAATTCAATCCACGTATGTTATTTTGACTCGTTTCTTTCTTCTCATTTCTTGTCTTCCCAATCCTTATTTCTTGTTATCCCCTTAAATTGCTTCCGCTCATATATATTATTGCTTCTGCGTATTTTCTGCTACATCAGTTGGTATCAGAGCACGGATAGATTTTGTTATTACAAATCCTCGATCGTGCCATTTTATCTTTGTGATTGATGTGTTAGTGTTCTTGTTGTTCTTGAAAAGAAGAAAAACAAAAAAATTGAAAAACATGAAAATTGCAAAAAAATTCATAGAATGGACTGGATTTGATTCCACAAGTGTTTAAAGTTATTGGGGATTGTTCTAAATTGTATCTCCATTGTTTTGGCACCCTCATATCATGTTTTGGTGTAGTGAATCGAAATTTGAAAATCCAAAATCCCAAAATTTGTAAAACCCTAGAAAGTTGGTCAATTCTTAATCCGAGCTTGTTATTGATTGGCTATTGTTAAATTTCATTGGGAATTGTTTGAGATAGTTGAAAACACCATTGGGTACCTTTAGATTGCAAAAACAACTTGAAAACATTGGAATTTGAGTGCAAAACGAGCCAAAAATGCGTTTTGCAAAGCTGCAGGAAGCAGCAGTAGGCAGACCACCAACTTTGGTGGCTGCTCTCTGGATATTGGGCAGGCGGACCACTCATTTACAGAAGCGGGCCGCCTCTTTTCTTGAGGGTCGCCCGGGTAGATTTTTGCCTAGGTTTTCTTTGTTCATTGCCTCTGGGTTTTTTGGTTGGTGTTTCTAGGGTAATTGGCCTACTCGATTGACACTAACTCTTTACCGTATTAGGACACTCGTGCGTAGAGGAGATTAAAATTTAAAGAAGAGTCGTAGAACTTTCTTTGGCCTCAAGTGCGCACTTTAAATAGTCGTTCGTCCATAGAGTCCCATTAATTCCACTCCGAACCAATACTTGGACATACTAGTTCTAATCATCGTGGTTTCTAAGAGACTAAGGCGTTACCCTTGAGTGTTCGTATATTGAGTGATACACGTGAGGGAGCGATTTTGTGAGGTTCTTTCTTTTGGTGTTTAAATATATCGGATGATGATTGTGGAGATTATGGCTCATGTGGGGATGTTGCGAGTTGCTATGGCTCGTATGGAGATGATGGACACTATGTTTCCTATGATGATGTTGATAGGGATTACTATGATGAATTGGGAAACCATCGCTCCTATGAAGATGAAGCAGTTCACTATGATGATCGTGAGGTTGATGAAGACTACGAGGCTTATGATGATGACTGTGTTGATTCTTAAGCTTCTAGTCAAGAATTCGAAGATGGTGATGCTTCAAGGTACAATGTTCCTACTTACTCTACTTGTGATGAATTTGAAAATGATGATAGTGGCATAGATTTAACTGATGATGAGGTTGATTATATGAGTTATTCATTTGCATCTTCTCTTGGTGTTTCTAATGGTGAACAAGGGAGTAGTATAGGTCCTTCCATTAGTATGGGAGGAGGTGGTGGTTACTCCATGGGAAAGAAGAAGCTTGCATCTTCTAGGTACGCTAAGCGACCTAATGCTTCTAATTTCCATGTGGAGGGTGGTATGAGAGATGGTGTTGCTCTTGCTACAAGGGGCTTTTATTATTCTATCAATGCCATGAAGGGTATGGGTAGTTGTAGTAGGAGTAGTGCTATGGCCAATGGAACCAAGGCGAGGGGTTCTTATGGGTTCCATGGCAAGGTTCCTTCCTCGACTTTCAATTACACTTCTAATGTTGGAAGAGCGACGGGAAATGAAAGTTACACTAGCAATGTTGCTAGTTGAGGAGGGATAAGGGAAACCCAAGTTGTTGGTGTTGACACTCGTGGGCATTCAAGTTCTCTGTTGGATGCATCTCTACAAAACTTGGGTAGACGTAGGTTCATTGTTGAGGCAAATGGTGTTGGAGGATACTTGCTCAAAATTGATGAGACCAATGCCAATTGTATTAGCACCTCTTCGGTTGATAGACTAAGGATACCATTCCGTGAGCAGAGGATCCATATAAGTATGATGGAGTGTGGGTTTCAAAGAAAGCTCGGGTACTTCTATCTCATAGGAATTACAAATGTTATGTGTTGTGTGATGTGTATCCCATGCAACATGTTGATATATGGCTAGGGGAGGCACGGTTGCATTACAGGAGGGTGCGATATAGTACTATGAAGGATGTGTATCTTGTGGGCATAGGGCAAAGGTTTATGACTTTCTACCTTATCGGGCAAGAGGCCAATTACCTACTAGTGCACCTTCTTTGGCTATGCAAAGGAGCAAAGAGCGAGAACGTCATTCCAAGGTTGAAATTGTGCAATCAAAGAATCCTACAATTACAAGAATTGGTGGGACTAGTGCAAGTGAAGGGTTGACAATTGTCAACAAGGTGAACCCAAAACCACAAGTTTTAAAGCCAAGTGTTTCACCAACAAAGAAGAAGGAGACATCAAGTGATGAGTCTCCATGTCCTAGATTTCGGGTTGATCTTAAAAGTCCACCTATTCCGGCTATGGGTATTCTTGGGCCTCATCTAAACTCGCCCGAATATGAGAGACAAAAGATTGAGAGGAGTAAGGGAGTGACCGGTAACAACTCTCGAGTGGAAAAAGGAGAGGTTGTGTTGAGTGATGTGAGTGGGTTGCCACAACCCAAATCTATACCCGACCTTGAAGAATAGAAGAGGGAAAAGAGAGAGGGAAAAAGAATCATTGAGAGTGAGGGCACCCCTTATTCTAGCATTAACCCTTTATCTTTTTCTTCTACTTGTTTTAGTTCTTGTGTAGGAATTCTTGGAGGAAAACCGATGGAGCCTCAATCATGTTTTGAAGTGGAAAGACAAGGTGAAGATGATTCCAAATGTGAGCTACAAGGTGGAGAAACTATTCATGACACTTCAAGTGCATTGAGTGAGCAAGATGGTCACTCAAAGGTATGTGTTAGTTCTTCTTACCTTGAGCATGTTACTTCCTTGTCTTTTGATACAGTCTGTGAAAACTCTATGCTAGTTGACGATTTGTATGAATAGGATGTGTTTGCAACTAGTGTAGAGCCGATTAGTCAACTTGTGAGAGAATGTGAATCACTAGTTGACAGGGTGATGCAGGGTAAACCTACGAAAGCGATAAAGAGATAAAAATGAGACGAGACTTACACTAAAGTTCGAGTAGCAACGAAGAACTTGTTCCGTTATACCCCAAACGATTGGAAAGAATCACCTACGCTAAGCAACTATCCTTAAGAGACACGAGGCTCTAGCAAATAGAATGATCGAAGACGGATTGAAGAGCAACTTGGATTCATCCAATTGATTCAAGCCAAAATGGTTACAATGTCAAGAGCTATGCTCATTTAATCTGTTTTGTGTTCAAGTAATGTAAAAAGGCAATAAATGAAGTGGGGGTGTATTTATAACACCCCAACACAATGTTTACAAGATTCTGGTCCGCTGCTACTCAAGTTCCCTTCGCGATCGCGCTAGAGTATATGCGACCGCGCAGGGCACTTAAAAGCTGAAGGTCGCGATCGCGCCCAAGGTAACGCTAAGGCGAAGAACAAAATAATACTCTTCGCGATCGCGAAGGTTTGCACGCGATCGCGAAGAGGAAATCCCCTCCGTCAGGCAGTAAGCTCAGCAGGTGTCCCCTGTTTTGCTCTGTTTTGCTCCCCTGCTTCCTGCACTGTTTCCTGCCCCATTTCCACATGGATTGAGCTCCAATGCATTGTCTTTAAGTCCTCTCCCGAGCTCATATCATCCACGCCTCTCCAAACCAAGTGTAGGTGAGCGTCATGGATAGCTTTGGCTTGGCTTCTCGTAAAGGGTCTCGAGCTAGTTTGCCCGGCATCATCATCCCCTTCTTGAGAAGATTTTTTCCTCGAAATTAAGGCGTCATCCTCCACGGCCTCACCTACATCACAAGGAGCCAAGTCACTAACATTGAAAGTATTTGAAACATTATACTCATCGGGTAGATCAATCATATAGGCATTGTTGTTGATCTTGGATATCACTTGGAACGGGCCATCTCCTCGGGGTGCCAACTTCCCTTTTCGAATCATTGGAAATCTTTCTTTCCGGAAGAGCACCCACACCCAATCTCCTTTCTTGAATTCCACCTTCTTCCTCCCCTTGTTCTTCTTGGTGGCTAGCTTTTCATAAGCTTCCTCCAAGTTCTTCATTGATTTGACATGGAGTTCCATCAAGGCCTTAGCTCGGCTTGTACCTTCAACATTAACAACCATTTCCCTTGGCAAAGGGGTAAGATCAAGCGGAATCAAAGGATTAAAACCATAAACGCACTCAAATGGAGTCATGTCAATCATTCTATGCAAGGTGCGGTTATATGCAAACTCCATGAGTGGTAACTTCTCCACCCAAGTCCCGGCCTTACCTCGGGTCATAGCTCTAAGAAGAGACCCCAAGGTTCGGTTCACCACCTCGGTTTGACCATCCGTTTGAGGGTGGTGGGACGTAGAGAACAACAATTTGGTGCCAAGGGCACCCCACAAGCATCTCCAAAAATGGCTTAGGAACTTAGTGTCCCTATCATTCACAATGGTTTGAGGTACGCCATGCAATTTTAACACATTATCAATGAACAAAGAAGCTACATGGTGTGCATCACTACTCTTTTTACAAGGAATGAAGTGAGCCATTTTGGAGAACCTATCCACGACAACATAAATGCTATCATGTCCCCTTCTAGACCGTGGCAATCCCATAACAAAATCCATCGAAATGTCCATCCACGGGCTAGTAGGAATAGGCAAAGGAGTATATAAGCCATGAGAATTCGACTTAGACTTGGCGTGCTTGCAATCTAAACAAGCATTGCATAGCCGCTCAACATGCAACCCCATCTTAGGCCAATGGAATTGCTCCATAAGAATAGCCAAAGTCTTATCCCTCCCAAAGTGACCCATCAAGCCCCCACAATGTGCTTCGCGCACTAGCAATTCTCGCCAAGAGGACACGGGGACACATACTCTCCCTTTCTTGAAAATATAGCCATCGACCCATTGGTACTTCTCCACCCGCTTCCCACTCACTAGAGCATCATGAATGCTCTTGAACTTTGGGTCATGTTCATATAAAGATTTTATACTCTCAAAACCCATAAGTCTAGAAGCAAGAGTGGTAGCAAGGGCGAACTTCCTAGAAAGCGCATCGGCTACAACATTGTCCTTACCCTTCTTGTAATGAATTACATAGGGAAAAGACTCAATGAACTCCACCCACTTGGCATGTCTTTTGTTCAACTTCTCTTGGCCTCTTAAATGCTTGAGTGACTCATGGTCACTCTTGATCACAAATTCCTGATGCCATAGATAGTGTTACCAATGGGCTAAAGCTCTCACGAGGGCATACAACTCCTTGTCATACGTGGAGTAATTCAAGGTTGCGCCCTTCAACTTCTCACTAAAGTAGGCAACGGGTCTCCCTTCTTGCATGAGAACATCCCCAATTCCCACCCACGAGGCATCACATTCAACCTCAAAAGCCTTCCCGAAGTCGGGCAATTGTAGCAAGGGGGCGGTACTCAACCTACTTTTCAATTCTTGGAAAGCTCTCTCTTGAGGCTCTCCCCACACGAAAGGTTTATCTTTCTTCACCAACTCGGTGAGTGGTGCGGCAATGGTGCTAAAGTCTCTAACAAAGCGCCTATAGAAACTAGCAAGGCCATGGAAACTCCTCACATGAGAAACGGTGGTAGGAGTAGGCCAATCTCTAATGGCTTCAACTTTGGACTCATCAACTTCCACACCATTGACACTAATAACAAAGCCCAAAAAGACAACCTTTTCAACACAAAAGGCACACTTCTTAAAGTTGGCATAGAGCTTTTTGGCTCGTAGCACTTCAAGCACTTGACTCAAGTGGCCCACATGGTCGTCTATTGACTTGCTATAAATCAATATGTCATCAAAGTAGACGACCACGAATTTGTTGATGAATGGCTTAAGCACGTGGTTCATTAGTCTCATGAAAGTGCTAGGTGCGTTGGAGAGGCCGAAGGGCATCACCAACCATTCATATAGACCAAACTTGGTCTTGAATGCGGTTTTCCATTCATCCTCGGGTTTCATCCGAATTTGATGGTAGCCGGACCTAAGGTCTATTTTAGAGAAGACACTAGAACCACTAAGCTCATCTAGCATGTCATCCAAACGAGGTATGGGATGTCGATACTTTACCGTGATCTTGTTGACCGCTCGACAATCCACACACATCCTCCAAGTGCCATCCTTCTTTGGAACGAGGATTACGGGCACGGCACAAGGATTCAAGCTTTCCCTCACCAAGCCTTTGGTAAGCAATTCATCAACTTGCTTTTGTAACTCCCTTGTGTCCTCGGGATTACTTCTATATGCCGGCTTGTTGGGGATTTGAGATCCCGGGATGAAGTCAATTTGATGTTCAATACCCCTCAAGGGAGGTAATCCATCCGGCATCTCCTCCGGGAACATGTCCTCAAAGACCTTCAAAACATTGTCAATGGCACTAGGCAAAGGGTTAGGGTTAGATAAATAATCACTTTCAGAATTTAAAACCATACCTTTGTGCACTAGGCATATGAGCATCTTGGTGCCATCATTACCTCTCAAATATTCTCCCGGTTGCATCATGGCACACATGCGACCTGTGGAAGATGGTGGAGTCTCGGCCAAAGGTTTGGCCACAACCGAGGACTTGGCCTTAGCCGCTTCCCTCAACTCTTTCATGCGCCGATAGTCTTCACTTACTTGTTTTGGGGTCAAAGGTGTAAGCACAAACCTCTTTCCCTCATGCCTAACCGTGTAAGTGTTGGCCCGGCCATCATGACCCACTTGTTTGTCGTATTGCCACGGCCTTCCAAACAAAAGGTGGCAAGCTTGCATTGGCACCACGTCAAACATGTGTTCATCTTGATAGTTCCCAATCTTGAATCTAATCAAGACTTGCTTCACTACCCTCAATTCCCCACACTCACTTAGCCATTGCAAACGGTAGGGGCTAGGGTGCTTAATGGTAGTCAATTTCAATTGTGAGACCAAGGATTGGCTCACCACATTTGCACAACTACCCGAGTCAATAGTCATGAAACAAACTTGCCCCTTCACTCTACACCGGGCATGGAACAAGTTCTCCCTTTGTTCATCCTCCCTCTCCTCACTTAACATGGTTCCCAAAATGCGACGCACCACAAGGAACATAAACAGATCATCCCCCTCCGTCGCTCTCTCCTCACCTTCAACTTCCACACTCTCCTCTTCAACTTCACCCTCGGACTCACTTTCACCCTCATAGACCAACCAATCATCCATCACAATCATTGTTTTCCAGGTAGGGCACTCTTTGGCAAAGTGTCCGTAACCCTTACATTTATGATATTAGAAAGAAGAAGAAGAAGGAGTATTTAAAGTAGTTTTAGAAATACCTCCAACCTCTTTGTGGTCGCTTCTCGGGGTGGCCTTTTCAAAAGGCTTCTTCACTTCTCGACTCCCACTTGCTCCACTAGCATATGGGCTTTTCCATTCTTTGGTGCGAGTCGATGGAGTGGTAGTGGTAGTACTCCTATAGTGAGGAGCCTTCTCTTCTTTGAGCCATTTCTCAAAGTCGTTGAAATATTCATCAACGGACTTGTAACCTTGCTTCAATTCATAGAGCTTTTTGAGTTGCTCTTGTCGATACTTGGGAGTCACATACTTGTTGTTCATAACCTCTTTCAACTCTTCCCAAGTGATGTTCATCCGCAACTCAAGTCTTCTCCTTGAACGCTTGATGGATTCCCACCAAGTAGAGGCATAGGACTCAAATGATGATATAGCATAAGTGGCCTTCTTCTCCTCGGTCATATCATTTGTGTCAAAGACCCGTTCCAATTGGACCTTCCATTCAAGAAATGCTTCCGGATCACTAGCCCCCTTGAAAGGAGGGATAGTGATCTTGACACTATTGAGATTAGTGTCACGACCCCCTCGGTTTGGTTCCGGTTGAACCCCATAGTTGTCATCAACATCATCATATTCCCTCCCCAAGTTTCTTCCCATGTAAGCTCTTGGAGGTCCTCGACCTCGCCCACGACCTCTATCTACACCTCGGCCTCCATTCATCGCTCTCCTATTTGGATAGGGAGCATCAAAGTAATCATCATCAAGTCCGAGCCCCTCCCCTTCTTGAGCTTCATCAACTTGCTCAAGAGGTGCAATGTTTCTCCGAGGCCTTAGGAATGGAACATCTCCTTGGGGATTGCCCAAGGGTTGGGGATTGCCCAACATTCTTTCTCTAGCAAGAGTCTCATCCCTCAACCGTTGTCGACGAACTAACTCCGCATATTGATCCGGTTTCATGATGGAATCATCACTAGTGCCTTCATTGGCATCCTTTTGGACACTCGGGGTCCTCTGCTTTTCCATGATTTCCATTTTAAGGTTTAAGGCCATCACATCGGCAATTAAACTAGCCAAGACGTCGGTTGGAACCTCAATGGTACACTTTGCTTTCTCCTCCGCCATGTACCTACAACAATCAAAAAACAAGAAAAGAGATTAGAGTAAAAGTCCTCACTCACTCCCTCACTTTTGTTTGTCGCTCGGGTTCACTCAAGTTGGGGGTTAGGTTCACACAAGATTGAGATCAATGGCCTCCTCGTAGTTGCGCAACCTCCTCAATGATCAAACCAAAATACAAGAACCAAATGCTCTTCGAGAAGAGTGGATTCAATGGGACTCGATAAACGCTAAGCTATTTGGTGCGCACTTGAACCAAACAATTAGCTACGAATCTTCTTTGATTTCTACACTCCTTCTAGGCACGAGTATCCTATTCGCACAATGGATTAGTACTAATTAGGTAGAAGTGTTACCCTCAAAGTACTAACCGGAAGTGACGCGATCAAATGTTCAAAGATCGAATCGTCACTAAACCGATTCGGAATTGGATGAATTTTGGTTTGTGATCTAGAAACTCACCATATTTGATGATGCTATGGGAGTTTTGGTGGTTGGAAACTGTTACGATACCTTTGCGAACGTTATGTCCCAGTTCTGGAAAATCTGGAAATTGCAACCCTTCGCGATCGCGTGCAGAGGGGCGCGATCGCGATGAATAAAAATACAGAAAGGTCGCGATAGCGTGAGAACTTGCGCGATCGCGCAGGTCTGTGCAGCAGAACCAGAAACTCGACAGAAAACTGCAGTTTTGGCATACAAACAACCCAAATTCAACTTGTTTTCAGTTTTCAAGCTTTCAAACGGTGTTCCCAACTGTAGTAAACAATCCCCACTGGTTCTACCAAACAAACAACTTGTTTCAATGATTTTTGACAAGTTCTTCAAAAATTTTCCAAAACCTTCAAGAATCAAATTTTTGGTTTTCACTACAATACTCCAAATGAAGTTATGGTGGTATCAAAACGACGGGAAAACTATAAGGAGTAAACCCCGAAACCAAGCAAACAAGAATTCATAACATCAATCGAGTTCTAGCAAATTTTGCAAAATATTCAACCTAGGGTTTAATTTTTCCAACTTTTGATTCTCAACTCCAAAACGTGTTTTGTTGGTTCCCAATTGTCGTGATTATGTAAACAAACAATCCCCGATAATCAACACCAACAAAATCGTAACAACAAGGGATTTCTATCAAATTTTTGGGTTTTCAAGTTTTTTTTTTTTTGAATTTGTTTCTTCTTTTTCAATATAACAAGAACAAGAACAAGAAAATAAACATGGAACAAAGATGACAAGCACGAAGAGTAGGACGAGGGTTCGTAAGAACGCAACCCTAGCCTTGCTCTGATACCAACTGATGCAGGGTAAACCTACGAAAGCGATAAACAGATAAAAACGAGACGAGACTTACACTAAAGTTCGAGTAGCAACGAAGAACTTGTTCCGTTACACCCCCAAACGATTGGAAAGAATCACCTACGCTAAGAAACTATCCTCAAGAGACACGAGGCTCTAGCAAATAGAATGATCGAAGACGGATTGAAGAGCAACTTGGATTCATCCAATTGATTCAAGCCAAAATGTTTACAATGTCAAGAGCTATGCTCATTTAATGTGTTTTGTGTTCAAGTAATGTAAAAAGGCAATAAATGAAGTGGGGGTGTATTTATAACACCCCAACACAATGTTTACAAGATTCTGGTCCGCTGCTACTCAAGTTCCCTTCGCGATCGCGCTAGAGTATATGCGATCGCGCAGGGCACTTAAAAGCTGAAGGTCGCGATCGCGCCCAAGGTAACGCGAAGGCGAAGAACAAAATAATACTCTTCACGATCGCGAAGGTCTGCACGCGATCGCGAAGAGGAAATCCCCTCCGTCAGGCAGTAAGCTCAGCAGGTGTCCCCTGTTTTGCTCTGTTTTGCTCCCCTGCTTCCTGCACTGTTTCATGCCCCGTTTCCATATGGATTTAGCTCCAATGCATTTTCTTTAAGTCCTCTCCCGAGCTCATATCATCCACGCCTCTCCAAACCAAGTGTAGGTGAGCGTCATGGATAGCTTTGGCTTGGCTTCTCGTAAAGGGTCTCGAGCTAGTTTGCCCGGCATCAGAGGGTTGAAAAGCCACATCATGATGTGATCCCATTTTTCATTGAACCTCTTTAGTGAGGATATTGTGGTTGACCTTGATTGTGAACGTTGTTATGACACACCACCCATATTTAATAAAGGAGACGATGAATTACATAAATATCCCATTCTTCCCTTTGATTTTTTACTTGATAGTGGTGGTCTGTTGGGTCATAGTAAGGATGGTTGGACCTTGAGGAGTCTCTAGTGTATGAGATGGATCAAATTGTTTTCGATGACTCCTCAAGTGTAGATGTTGTCTCTAGTTTGAGGACTTCACATTTGCTTGCTAATGAACTTGAGAAGTGTGCCTATACTTATACTTTGTATGAGGGAAACTTCAATGGAAATAGTGAATTGTATCAAACTAGAGTGGAGTATGAGTTTGAACCTCCATGGATTGGAATTCTTAACTCTATAGATAATCCATTGTTTGAGACCTCCCTTGGGAGTTTTTCTAGCGAGGAGGATTGTCTTGGAGGTAAATTTGGAGGTGAGGATGTACCTCTCAGTGTGTTTAAGAGTGCTTCTAAGAAGGATAGTGGAGTATTTGATGTTAGTTGTAGATTGAAGTATTTTGCTTACTCCATCCCATATGTAGATTACACCTTGAGTGTTGAGCATTCAAAAGCCAATGTGTCACCATGTGATAAAAATGCATTGAAGGCTTGGTATGTTGGTTATGAGCTTAGGGGTCGTGGGGAATTTGATTGCTACATTTTGCATGTTCCGTGCCCTAATGATCTCTTTAGTTGTTATGATTGTGAGTGCTTGTTCTTGTTGAGCAAAGAATTTATTGTTTCTTTTGGGAACATACGCTTTTTGATGGGTATTGATGCTTGGCTCTATAACAAGAGTGCATTTTCCACACCATTTGCACTTATTCTTGTTAAGCTAACCTACTTGCGAAGTAGGAAACTTTGGTTGTGCTTGTCTTTGATTGTATGTTTTGATGGTTATATTTTGAGGATGAAATCCTTTCAAGAAGGGGAGGATGACACGCGGTAAATTGAGCCAAAGCGCAAACCATCAAGAACCAAGCTTGAGAGCACAAAGAGGACAAGTCATGGGCTCCGGAAACGCCTTGAAGATCATGCATTGGAGCACCATGGAAGGAGGACCATCTAGGCCACTAGGAGGGGCTCAAGAGACACATTTTGAGGCGTTTCTAAAAGGCACTGGAGGAGGCGGACCGCCCATTGAACCAGGCGGACCGCCTAGTTGAGTGACAGCCTCAGGAAATGCCACCAGGAGGAGCGCCCAAAACCACGCACTTTGATGTCTGGTCTCTGAAGTTCCAAAGAGGCGGAGCGCCTAGTTGCTGTGATGTCCTTCCGAATTTTCCTCTATTTTGTTGTGTAATTCCAACTTTACCCCTAAGTTACTTCTATTGTTTTAACTAGACTTAGGGGATTTTAGTCATTTCACTTAGGAGTGAGGCATACTTATAAATGCCACACTTAGCCATTTCATTTCATTAACCTAGTTTGAACATAGAATTTGAGAGAAAGAACATAGAGAGGCTTGGCCTTTGTGTTTGGAGAGTGACGCTCATGTATCCCCTACGACTTGGGAACCCGAAGATTGCATCTTAATATGAATCCGGGATTTGGTTCAAGTTTCTCTTTCTCCCATTGAATTCAATCCACGTATGAGAGTTTGATTCGTTTCTTTCTTCTCATTTCTTGTCTTCTCAATCCTTATTTCTTGTTATCCCCTTTAATTTCTTCCGCTCGTATAGATTATTACTTCCGGATATTTTTCGCTACATTGTCTCCTCTGCATCACATCTGCTCCATTTCACCAAAAATTCCTAGTAAGCTTTTCTTGAGGCATGAATTACACTCAAGGATAGCTTCTGCTACTTTCTTCCCTGACCACTTGTTTTTGTGGATGCTTGGCATTGTGAGCTGGCTTCTAGAAGGATCATCCTTGTCTTCTTGGAAGGGCTTCAACAGGCTGACATGAAAGTCCAAATGGATCTTCCACCAAGTTGGCAGTTCAACACGATAGTCAACTTTTCCAACACATTTCACAATGGACAGCAGTCCAGTGTATTTCAGCAAAAGACACGGGTCATGAGCTCCCGCGAACAGTTGTCTCTTGGGGATCTTTACCATTACCTTGTCCCAAAAATTGTACTCCACAAAGTGCCGGTTTTGATCTACATACTTTTTCATCCTCCTTTGTACTTTTTCAAGATAGCTCTGCACTATCTCTAGGTTTCTCTTCCACTCTGTTGAGAAACTCGCAGCTTGGAGACTTTGATACATTTGGTGCATCAACAGTATGCTGGAGAAGAGGTTGTTGTCCCATGATAATTTCAAAAGCGCTCCTGCTGGTACTTGAGCACGTTTGGGCATTGAAGAACAACTGGGCAGAATCAAGTAGCTTCACCCAATTATTTTGCGAACTAGTTACAAAATGCCGCATGTATTCTTCGAGCATACAGTTGAACCCCTCTGTTTGGCCATCAGATTGTAGGTGAAAACTGGAACTTTGGCTTAGTTTGGACCTGAGGCACTTGAAGAGCACGGTCCAAAAGATACTGGTGAATCATGACTCTCGATTACTAACAATATTTCTAGGCAGACCCCAATACTTCACAACATATGCAAAGAAGAGCCGTGCCATCTCTTCAGCCGTTATATATTTTGGGGCTGCTATAAAAGTTGCGTATTTAGAGAATTGAACAACCACTACCAGAATAGTGGTTAGATCTCCAACCTTGGGCACTGCAATGACAAAATCTAGAGAGGCGCTTTCTCGAGGCCTCTTTGGGACAGGTAGCGGCTCTAAAAGTCCTGCTTGCATCAAGCGATCAGGTTTGTCTTTCTGACAGACCAAGCAGGTCCGCACATATTAATCTACATCATCAACCATCCGTGGCCAACAGTATGCACACTGTAATAGCGCCAAGGTTCTATCCATTCCAAGATGCCCGACCCAGTGGGTATCATGGAATTCCTTCAAAATGGTCCTCTGCAAATAACCTCCCTTAGGCACATAAATTGGATTCCCTTTTGTCTTCAGAAAACCATCATCCATATATGCCGCGTTTTTCCTTGCTTTACAAAGCTAATCAAGTCTTGAGCGGCAGGATCACGACCAAGAAGATCCTTGATCTGATCCTTAATACTTGTAGTTACCTTGCTTCCCCTAAGTGCGGCGAGCATACATATCGTGGCTAAGGCAGCCCTCCGACTTAGCCCATTAGCCCTTGGTTCAACTTTCCACTCTTGTATTCCAAGTGGTAATTAAACTCGGCAAGAAGCTCTTTCTATCTTGCTTGTCTCCCATTCAACTTTGTTTGCGACATGAAATAGCTAGCAGTAGCGTTGTCTGTCTTGAAAATGAAGGGTGTTCCCAGTAAATAAGGGCGCCGTAAGTGGTGCAAGCTAAACTCGAAGCTAAGCTTAACACAAAGAAAAATGTGGAAACAACAATGAATTAAAGATAGAAGCAAGACCAATATTGCATTGATTCAAAAGAACATTGATGAACTAGTCTCAAGCTCGATCGAATGAGAGGTCAAGAATCGCCTATACTAAGCAACAATCCTCAAGAAGAACAAAGCTTCTTGCAAATTGAATGACCAAGAAGAAAATGTTCAAACGACTCACACCGAATGATACAAGTTCTTTAAAATCCCACAATGGGGTTCGTCTCCATCGGAGACTCAGAATAGCTACAACTATGTTTGATCATTCAACAACAACTAACTCCTTACAATGAAATGGAACAAGGTTTATATAGGATACACTAAGGGTAAACTAGTAAAATAGTCACAGGTGACCAATAAAAAAAAACCACACAGGGCTGAAATAATGAGTGTTTGGTAGCCTTGACTTCAATGCTCGGTTGCTTGCTTGAACATATTTAGTGAGTGTTCGGCAGCCTTGACTTGATGCTTGGTTGCTTGCTCGAACACATTTATCATCGGGCGCCCGCTTGACTTCGAACACAATTTATTGTGTTCGAGTATGTACTGCCCAGCGCCAAGGGTTGGTGTTTGGTCACTTTGTCCTCGGGCTCGAATTTGAGGATGTAGCATTCGGCTTCAACACTTTTCCCTTCTCCATCTGAAAACATGCTTCCTCCCGACCAAGCCAACTGAATGTACATATCATGTAGCAATTTAGCTTGGCTTCATGTCATTGGCCTCGGTGGATTGTTGAACACTTCGGGCTGCATCATCCTCTCCTTCTTAAGAAGATTTCATCCTCGAAATCGCTTCCGCATCTATCCCCGGCACTTTGCCTACAACACAAGGAGTTAAGTCAGCATTATTGAAAGTGTTGGACACATTATACTCACCTGGGAGGTCGATCACATAAGCATTGTTGTTAATCTTTATTAGCACTTGAAATGGACCATCCCCTCAGGGTGCCAACTTTCGTTTTCTTTGGTTCAGAAATCGCTCTCTTTGAAAGTGAACCCAAACCCAATCTCCCATCATCAACTCCAACTTCTTTCGCCCCTTGTTCTTTTTCAATGCCACTTTGGTATAAGCTTCCTCAAGATTCTTCTTTGCCTTGGCGTGCAACTCGAGCAAAGCTTTAGCTCGGTGAGTACCTTCAAAATCAATAATAACATCTCGAGGCAATGGGGTTAGATCAAGTGGAATTAAAGGATTAAAATCGTACGCACATTCGAACGGGGTCATATTTATCATTTGGTGCACCGTTCGATTGTATGCAAACTCCATCATAGGCAAATGATCAGCCCAGTTTCCAACCTTGCCTGCGGTCATAGCTCGAAGCAGAGCTCCTAAGGTTCGGTTAACTACCTTGGTATTTCCATCAGTCCGAAGATGGTGAGACGTCGAGAAAAGTAGTTTGGTACCGAGGGCACCCCACAAACATTTCCAAAAAATGACTCAGGAACTTCGAGTCTCGATCACTCACAATTGTACATGGCACACCATGCAATTTTAACACATGATCAATAAACAAGGAAGCAACATGTTGTGCACAATCGGATTTCTTGCAAGGAATAAAGTAAGCCATTTTTTAAATCGGTCCACGACAACAAAGATGCTATCATGTCCTCTCCCCGACCTCGGTAACCCCAACACAAAGTCCATTGATATATCAACCCAAGGCCGATCAGGCACAGTGAAACGACCCCGGTCAGTCGTTTCGGGAGATGGACTCCGATTTGTGTGTCAATAATTTTAAAATCTTTGTTTGGTCCAGTTAATGGTGTTAATCTATTACCTGACTAAGGAAAAGGAGCGGGGAAGAAGTAGAATTTTTAGCCCGAAACATCCAGATAATAGTGTTAGTCTATTATTTCAGTTTATTACGTGTGTTTGAATATATTTTAACAATAGAAATGGGGAAATTAGACACTGTTCTAACGAGTTAAATTGACAGTTTAATGGGTCAATTGGCCCCCGATGACTGAAATGATTAAATATTCGTACTCAGTAAGTTATGGGCAACAATATAAATATATGGATCGGGTTGCACGTCTGCACGCTGCAATGGTATAAATATATGGATCAGGTTGCACGCCGCAACAGTATAAATATACGGATGGGGTTGCACGTCGCGACAATATGAATATATAGGTCGGGTTGCACGCCGCAACAGGATGTATTTCCGATTGTCGACATGTTCGGGAAATCTATATGTTCTGTGTACCTTATGTCCCTGATTGTTTATGATTCCATACGTGTTTTCAGTTATTACCTAGCTCTGCCTTTTTATCGTTCAAATGAGATGGATTTGGTTTACCTATTTTTCTTCTACTTGGCTATCTATCCTATTCTTTGAGGTGGCTAGTCTGCCCCACTTATTGAGTCCTCTTGACTCACCCTTGTTTTTTGTTTGTTTTTGTCCATCTATTTCGTTTCGGTAGGTTCGCTCCAGGATTGAGTTCGCCACATTGTGAAGGAGCGAAGACGACTTCAGGTATCAGGGTGAGCCAGCTTTTATTCAGGATGGACACCAGTTTTATGTTTGTTATTTCAGTTGCATTTTGCTCCCTTCAGGAGGTATTTGACTTCTTTCATACTCTTAGATGTCTAGTCTGGATAGCCCTAAACCTAGTATGTTGGGTAGTCAGCTGTAATTTCTTTTGTACAGCTTAGAGGTATTAGTATGTTTGTGCTTTTTTTTAAGCCTTGTTCATAATTATGAATTGAATTATATTTATTTTCTTAATTTAATTGGTAAGGGTTCGCCCGACGGGTCTTGGGGGAGGATGTCGGGTGCCCGCACGCCCTAGCCGGATTCCGGGTTGTGTCAGTTGGTATCAGAGCCTAGTTTAGAGTCTATCCAGACTAAGACAGTGCCTAGTAGAGTCTCGATGATGGGTACGTAGACGTCCGTACTTATCTACGAGAGCCTATGATGGCATTTAGGATGTTTCTCTTCCTTCATTTCTGATCGTGCGTTTGTGTAGAAATCAAAATTATTTTCATTAATTCCTTCATGGTAATTGTAAACCCTCATGCGACGAATCAACAAACGGTATGAGTTCAAGATGAAGCAGACTAGCCTGGGGCTAGCGCTGACAAAGCCCCGAGAGTTTTGATCGTGTTGACGATCTAGTTACGAAGGTCACAGCTGTACGAGCTCGCGATGGGCAAGGGAGCAGGGCCTTGTAGTTCCCTTGGCTCTCTACGATGCTTTTAGGAGAATCTTGGCGATGCAGATACCGCAAGAACCTATTATTAGCTAGGCAGCTTATCAGGTGGCTGCAGATTGAGACGTTCGGTCTCAGGGAGTTCCTGTTCCAGTCCCTGATGCTGCTCAGTAAAGTATGTTCTAGAGGCAGCATGTGTTGTGCCTCTAGTTATTCTGGCTGGTTAGCTAGCCCGAGTAATGGCTCGGTCCGAGTATCTGAAAAGGCTGCATTATTTTACCCAATTGAACGATCTGATATTCTCAAGCCATGCATCAGATCATCCCTGGATAAGTTTTTTTAAAAAAATAAAATGATGCTAACGTGTCCTTCAAGCTCTTTATTATATCGAGAGGTATGGTGTTGATTATTCTTCTTTCCAGTTTCAGGGTCCAGCCTTGAATTGGTGGGCCGCTCTCTTATTAGCTAACTTGGTTCAGTTTTTCTTCTAGACTCGTGGAAAAGTTCCTTTCGAGTAGCGAGCGAGATGAAGAGTGTCGCCAGTTCGAGTGGATTAGACAGGGTAGCCTGTCGGTTAGCCTGTTGGTTTCAGAATATGAGATTTAATTTTGTAGAATGGCTAGATATGCATTAGAACTAGTCCATGAGCCTTTCGAGAGATTCAAATATTTATTGATGACCTTTCTTTTTCCTTGAGATCCCAGATGGCTCGAGAAATTGAGGTTGGGACTTCATTTAATGTTGGTGTTGATATTGCTCAGAGGTATTAGACATTCCATAAGTTAGAGCTGAAATAGTTGGAGTGGGAAAGCAAGAGATCCCATGGCCCTAGTGGGCAACCATGGTACCTCATTTGGAGGTAAGAGTTCTGATTACTTTGGGAGGTCACCTGCCAGGTTATCTCAGCTTGTAGAGCATAACTCTCAAAGTGCGCCAGTAGTTCATCAAGATAGACTTAGTTTTCTCTTTGTAGCTATCAATAATCTGTCCAGTTTCCATTTTCAGCGGAACAGTGTTATCATTGTCGTGAGTCCAGTTATCCTTTGAGGAGTTTTTCATTAGTCCGGGAAATAGGCAGTCGTCCTTTCTCTCGTCATCTGGAACCTGCACAGTCGAAGGGATTTCATTTAGATCTCAATCAGTCAGAGAAATGCCACCATCCAGTAGAGGTCGAAAGTGTGGTGGCAGTGGTTCTTCAGAAGGTGATTATCAGGGTAGTAGCTCAGCTCAGCTGTAGAGGCAGCTCATAGAACTGCCAGTCTGGCAGGATGCTGAGGTATCTGATGTAGTAGACCCATGTATTTCTTCTTCCATTGTATGTGAGTAAATTTTGATTCTTCCGATCGATCTGGACTTCGTTTATCTTACCATGGTTTCATTGGAAATTGTTTCTACTAAGAATCGGTTGCGGTAGAGGGGCAAGCTTCTGGTATGATTTATTCCCGGCATTTGTGAGACCCTATTAATTTTTCTAGTCTAAATATGATAGATTTGACAGTGAGTGCCGCTACTGCCTGCCTGGCATCTTGTCGTGCCACCTTCTATTATTATATCAAATTAGCTTACCTCTCTTTTCGAAATTCCATGTTGGTTCGAGGATGGGATTTTAGTTCATCACCATCAGAGAGTGTCATTCTTTCTTCCGGTGTAAAGTGGTTAGTAAGTAATATTCGATCTACGTGTCTCCTCTTGGTTCGAGATGCTAGTAAAGTCATGTTATCCCATGAGCTTATCTGGATTATAAAAGGATTTCTTGTAAATTGTCAGAGTTTCTTTCTTATAGGAAGGTTAAATTGACATAGATGTTGTTCCATAAAGCTTATTTAATGTCTATCTCTTCGATTGCGATTCTTTGGTTAGCATGACTCGGAATTAGTGTAGCTCTGGGAGCCAAACAAATAAAAATATAACCTTCCTAAAGTTCTAATTATTTCTATCCTCGGTCTATTACCAGTTCTTCCTCGTCCGAAAATAGTAAGCTTGGGCAGTTAGTAGCCGCTAGTGATGTTTCCTGTGTTGAGCCAGAGTATGCATTAAGGTAGCCGGGTAAACATATAGTTGTGTTTCAACGCTACTAAATGTAATGGAGAGTGTCGTCTGACCCGTGAATTGAGCTATCGAGCGGTGGTGCTTGTGGTAAAGGTTTGAGAGTAGTGAACTCGAGAGTTGTAGTTATTTGGCAACTTGAGAGGGTAATTTGGTAGCTCTGGTCTGAGCCGCATTCTGTTTTAGCTATGTTTTCCTTAAATCCAGTAGACACTGCGAGGATGCCTATTTGTATTCAACTTAGTTGTATGAGCTGATGCTCTAAGTGGAGGAGTCTTCCTCCAATATTGAATACAAATATTAAATCTCTAAGACGTTGCGGAAGCGTAAGCTAATTTTTACTCATCAATCTGTTCTATATCGAAAAGAATATCGACGAGGTGATTCGTCCACGGAATCATGCTAACCCATTAAAAGTTCTGTGTATCTTTGTATAGAAAATATAGAACTCTCCTCTAGTGATCAAGGAAGGATCAACGTAGTCAGAATAAGCTGGGCAATGGCGTTATGATATTATCTAGCTATGTTTTTATCCAAGAGTTTGATGTGCCTGTTATAATTCAGATTCTGTAATCATGAGATAATGCCCATGGCATAGTTTATGAAGGCTGTGCAAGTTCTCTTGTTATCTGCGTGAATCTCGCTTTAGACTTATGCTCGTTCGAGGACCAAATAGAGTCTAAGTGGAGGAGAATGAAACGACCTCAGTCAGTCGTTTCGGGAGATATGACTCTGATTTATGTGCCAATAATTTTAAAATCTTCGTTAGGTCCATTGGGACTTATATGTAAAATTTGAGCTAAATCAGACCTCGTTTAGTAGGCATCAGAAGAAGGTTTCAGTTTTTATTGTCGATAAATATTAAAAAGAGATTTTCGAGCTCGGTTTTGGCAAACAAGCTTAGATTCAAAATCCGAAAGCGCCATTAGGTTCGTATGATTATTTGTAACTATTGTGAACTTTCGAAAGTGAATTTCGATGTTGTTCGGCAAGTTTCCGCTAAAATGCCGAAAGTTAAAAAGATATGATCTTTTCCGTTTTAATTCGCATCTTGAGTTTCTGGAATCCGATTTGAGATCTGCCTTAGCGAGTATGTCACATAAATTTGGTATAACTTGTTTGCAAAAGTTGGAATTATTTTGAATATCGTAGGGTACCGTTTTAATTTTCTTTAAGAAAAGAAAATATTAAAGTAAAAGAAATAAAAGAAAAAAAGGAAAAGAGAATGAGAAAGGCGGTGGCCTTGGGATTAATAATCCCTTGGCTACTGTTCCATGAGATATGAATCAAAAAACAGAAACAAAAGCAAAGAATGAAGAAAACGTCAACAGTGAAAGAGAAACAGAGAAAATAAAGCCAAAAATGGACAAAAGAAAGAAAAAGGAGCGGGGAAAAAGTAGAATTGTTTACCCCGAAACATCAAGGTAATGGTGTTAATCTATTATTTCAGTTTATTACGTGTGTTTGAATATATTTTAACAATAGTAATGGGGATATTAGACATCGTTCTAACGAGTTAAATTGATAGTTTAAAGGGTTAATTGGCCCCTGATGATGGAAATGATTATATAATCATACTCAGTGAGTTATGGGCAACGATATAAATATATGGATCGGGTTGCACGTCTGCACTCCGCAACGGTATAAATATACGGATCGGGTTGTACGCCGCACAGTATAAATATACAGATCGGGTTGCACTTCGCGACAGTATGAATATATGGATCGGGTTGCATGCTGCAACAGGATGTATTGCTGATTGTCGACATGTTCGGGATATCTATATGTTCTTTCTACCTTATGTCCCAGGTTGTTTATGATTCCATACGTGTTTTCAGTTATTATCTGGCTCTGCCTGTTTATAGTTCAAATAAAATGGATTGGGTTTACCTGTTTTTCTTCTCCCTGGCTAGCTATCCTATTCTTTGAGGTGGCTAGTCTGCCCCACTTATTGAGTCCTCTTGACTCACCCATGTTTTTTGTTTGTTTATGTCTATCTATTTTGTTTCGGCAGGTTCGCTTAAGTATTGAGTTCGCCATATTGTAAAGGAGCGAAGACGACTTCAGCTGTCAGGGTGAGCCAGCTTTTATTCAGGATGGCCACCAGTTTTATGTTTATTATCTCAGTTGCATTTTGCTCCCTTCAGGAGGTATTTTTCTTCTTTCATACTCTTAGATGTCTAGTCTGGATAGCCCTAAACCTAGTATGTTGGGTAGTCAGCTGTAATTTCTTTTGTACAGCTTAGAGGTATTAGTATGTTTGTGCTTTTTTTTAAGCCTTGTTCATAATTATGAATTGAATTATATTTATTTTCCTAATTTAATTGGTAAGGGTTCGCCCGGCGGGTCTAGGGGAGGATGTCGGGTGCCCGCACGGCCTAGCCAGATTCCGGGTCATGTCACACAGGCAACGGGGTATACAAATGTCGCTCCAAATGCACACGCAAGTATATGCGGTCGAACAAGTAATAAAGTGATAAGAAAGTTTCGTTTCCACGAAGACTATTGATTAACTATTAACTAGACAAACTTTAATTCAAATATTGTTCAAGAGAGTTTAACCAGTTTTTAAGTGTGTTTAATTAGCTAATAAACTAAAAGTAATAGAAGTAAATGGAATGTAAGACAATTCATGAGTTTTAGATATCAGTGAGAGGAAATATTCCAGAATTATGGGACGATGACCAATCCAGTTGCACTCATCCGCTAATTGAATCAATTTTATTTATCTGAGGTGCTAATCACAGGGTTAATTATATTCACAGAGCTCTTTCGATACCATGTTCATCTATTCAAGCCAATCTAACGCCTATATGTCTATGGAATTAGAATTAACAAGAATGCATGTGCTTCTCCTGTTAACAGACTAAGCGTGACTGTTAGGTATATTTCTATCCTAACCGCGAAACCATTCCCCGATGCCTAGGTTCAGGAACACGCTCTATTTAATTCTATTGCAACCTACGGTTCCCACTTTCGAGTTCAACCTTAGGTTCATGGATAATACTTAACAACTGGCCAGGAAATTAAGTAATTCAGAGCAGAATTAAATAAACAACTCAATCTGATAAATTTAATAGAATTCAACCAACTTCAGAGTACAACTTCCACGGTTAACCCATAACCCTAGAATAATAGAGTCTAGCTACTCATAGACAAGTTAGCTTTCTCACAAAATAATCTAGAATTCATGAAACAATAAAGAGGAAACAAGAATTACAACTCTATTAATGAATCTTGGTTCTCTAGCCTCTACTATTGTTCTTGCCTCCAAAAATACGTAATAGAATAGGAATAAACGTTACAAGGGTTTAATAATAGGAAATTTGCACATGGCCCACGTTTTTAGCTAGTCCTGCCAGCTCTGTGACTAGTTTACGACGCATACACCGGAGCATGCCAAGCATCCGTGGCTGTATGTGCTCCTTTTTTCAATTTCTTCGATATTTGCACTCTTCCCAGTCCATACAGCCTACCATGCCAAGCATCCATGGTTGTACCCATTGCTTCTTCCTTGTTCTTGTACAAATCAAGCTCCAATTTTCTTTCAATTCGCTCCTAAAACATTCAAACACCTCGAGTTAGCATTTTACTCTAAATCTCGCATTGTTGGGCACATTATAAACTAAAAATAACTCAAAAGTTATAGAGAATCGACGCCGAGACATATGATATACGCCCAACAGCAACACCTCACACTTAAACTTTGTTCGTCCCCGAACAAACAAACCCAATTCAAGAACTTCAAGGAAGTGCACCTATGAAATAGGTTGATACCAACAATTAGCCTCTAGACATACAAGCGCACAACTCCCCATATTTGCACACCACACATTTAGAAAACAAGGATTATCAAGCAGTCAAGTAGCAACAACCAAGCCTCAAGAAATGACTCTTCACACCAACTTACTCACGACATGTCCACTCGCTCAAGATTTGGGCCTAATAAAAGCTCCAACCTCTCATTATCCATGTGCCCTCACCAATCAAAGTCTAGTCCCAATCACACAAAAATACATCAACTGAATTATAAGGGACTTTCAAGATAGGAAGAATTCTCTCACACACAAAAAGAATCTCAAGTGCCACACAATGGTACCATTGGCTTGCCTGTAGTGTTGCACTCCATTAATGTAGGCTCGCTCCTTTTCGGGATTAACTAGGACTTTAAGGGTTGTAATGTAGGCCAATGGACGGGTAATGGTTAAATGACTATCTCCCTAAGCACTTTAATACATTACTTCCACTTTTTATAGCTCAACTCTTTGCAAAAAACAACTGAGCTACCATCTGAACATCAACTCAAACACTTCCCTCCCTTTAAGTATTTTTTATCAATGTGGACAACATTAGCAAAGATTGAGAATTTTTTCTCTTTTGCTTTTTATTTATTTTTTTTTCTTCACTTTTTTTTTTCTCAACATTTGTCAATTTTTCCTCAACCTTGCCAATGTACTTTTTCCTCAAAAATACATTCATAAACTAATTCTTATTGACTCCACTCAACAGCCATCAATTTCCACCAACTATAACTCCACTAACAACAATATTTTCAATTAAAGTGCTCTAAGGAGTACGGGTTCAAAAAGAAGGTAGTTAAGAACAAAGGGAATAGGATTGTAATGTGGGTGTCAACAAAAAAACTAATAGGCTCAAAAAGGGTGACAAGGGATAAATATGAACGAGTAGGCTAATCAAGGCTGCAAAAGAAAGGGTTTATCAAAGAAAGTCTGTATCATCTCCCGACTAGAGCAAATCTAGGATTTTTCTTTGAACACACGCGGGGCAAGTTCTAGACCAATAATGCAAGCACGAGAAGAAAGAAAAGCACCTCGCCACTCATGGCACATGAACTACTCAAGCAGGAACAATTCCAACACCTAACAAAAACAAGCGAGACAAGTCATGCTATTCGGTCAGCACTCAGAGTCAGAAACCTGAGCCGAAGAGGCACTAATAAGACTGAATATCAATCCAATATACAACTCATACAAAAAATCTTCAGGGAAGTTCAACTTGCATGTAAAGGACTAAATATGTCAGTATCAAACAATTCACAGAGAAGGCACAGGTCCCTACCACTTAGCTACTCCTATTTTCTAATTTATTTTGTATTTTAAATATCTATTTTTTTTCATTTTTATCTAAAAACACCCGGTTCAAAATAAAAGGAATCCTCGGGAAAAAACCGTGGCTTGAAGAAACCCCAAGGATTATGCCACTAATCTAAAAAAAAATTAAATGCAGTAAAAATATACAAGTACAAATCATGATACCCCAACCCACACTTAAAATAGTGCATGGTCCCCACTGCACAAGTACAAAAATAATAACAAGAGTGGGTATCAAGAAAGCTCCCTCAAACCGCAGAGTTTGGAGGTACTTCAGACCGGTCTGAACCCGCGGTCTGTGCAGTGGAGGGATCCAACAAGGTAGTGCAAACTGCATCCATCGCATCAATCAGCGACCCCTCCATAGTAGTGGCAGTAGCCGGAGCTGGCTTGGCTGTAGTGCCATCAGTAGCACTCAAATCAACAACCTCATGACTGGACCCTACATCAGTCTGGACGCCAATGGAACGCGTCACTCTGAATAGAATAACGGAAAGGATCTCTGCCAGTGTGCTCTGCATCAGGGGTGTCTCGAGCTGCCTGCTCCTGTCTCAACTGGGTCAGCTCTGCCTGCTGCTCCTGTCTCAACTGGGTCAGCTCTGCCTGCTGCGCCTCCCTCAGCTTAGCTAGCTCGGCTTCAAAGCCCACAAGTCGCTCTGATGTAGTTCTCTTATCTGTTTTGGCCGCGACCGGGTCATGCACTGAAGTGATGTCAAGAGTAGGTCTGGCCACATCCAGTATAGCGCAGTTTTGATTTTAAGCCAACTCTGTAGGTGCAGAAATAGGAGATTTCTCTAGCTTTGCTTTGAGTCTGGCTTCCTTCCTTAGCCTGTTAAAAAGTCTTTCAGGTTCCGGGTCAAAAGTGTAGAGTTTATCACCACTCTTGCTGCTTCGTATTCAAGCTACAACCTGAAACACCCAAAGACAACTAAAACAAAAATTAATCTTGAACAAATAACAAATAAAAGCTAATCTAGAAATTAATTAAATCTTAGTCCCCGGCAACGGCGCCAAAAACTTGTCGCGCCAAACGCACACGCAAGTATACGCGGTCGAACAAGTAATAAAGTGATAAGAAAGTATCGTTCCCACGAAGACTATTGATTAACTATTAACTAGACAAATTTTAATTCAAATATTATTCAAGAGAGTTTAACCAGTTTTTAAGTGTGTTTAATTAACTAATTAACTAAAAGTAATAGAAGTAAATGGAATGTAAGACAATTCAAGAGTTTTAGATATCAGTGAGAGGAAATATTCCAGGATTATAGGACGATCACCAATCCAGTTGCACTCATCCGCTAATTGAATCAACTTTATTTATCTGAGTTGCTAATCACAAGGTTAATTATATTCACAGAGCTCTTTTGATACCCTGTTCGTCTATTCAAGCTAACCTAACGCGTATATGTCTATGGAATTAGAATTAACAAGAATGCATGTACTCCTCCTGTAAACGGACTAAGCGTGACTGTTAGGTATATTTCTATCCTAACCGCGAAACAATTCCCCGATGTCCAGGTTCAGGAACACGCTCTATTTAATTCTTTTGCAACCTACGAGTCCCACTTTCGAGTTGAACCTTAGGTTCATGGATGATACTTAACAACTGGCTAGGAAATTAAGTAATTCAGAGCAGAATTAAATAAACAACTCAATCTGATAAATTTAATAGAATTCAACCAACTTCAGAGTACAACTTCCACGGTTAACCCATAACCCTAGAATAATAGAGTTTAGCTATTCATAGACAAGTTAGCTTTCTCACAAAATAATCTAGAATTCATGAAACAATAAAGAGGAAACAAGTATTACAACTCTATTGATGAATCTTGGTTCTCTAGCCTCTACTATTGTTCTTGCCTCCAAAAATACGTAATAGAATAGGAATAAACGTTACAAGGGTTTAATAATAGGAAATTTGCACATGGCCCACGTTTTTAGATAGTCCTGCCAGCTCTGGGACTAGTTTACGGCGCATACACCGGAGCATGCCAACTCCTGTCGCATAGCATGCCAAGCATCCAAGGCTGTACCCGTTGCTTCTTCCTTGTTCTTGTACAATTCAAGCTCCAATTTCCTTCAGTTCGCTCCTAAAACAGTCAAACACCTCAAGTTAGCATTTTACTCTAAATCTCGCATTGTTGGGCACATAATACACTAAAAATAACTCAAAAGCTATAGAGAATCGACGCCGAAACATACGATATACGCCCAATATCAAAAAACCATGAGGGTTGGACTTTGATTTAGCTTTCTTGCATACGAGACAAGCGTTGCAAAGCTTTTCCACATCTCGCCGCATTTTCTGCCAATAGAACTGCTTGGTTAAGATACCAAGATTTTGTCGACACCGAAGTGTCCCATCAAGCCTCCAGAGTGAGCTTCTCAAACCAAAAGCTCTCTCCATAACGACACAGGTACACAAATCCTCCCATTCTTGAAAAGGTAGCCATCGTGCCACTGATATTTCTCAACCCTTCGGCCACTCAACATTGCGTCACGAATGCACTTTAGCTTGGGATCATCCTCATATATAGACTTGATGCTTTTGAATCCCATGAGCCTCGAGGCGAGAGTGGTCGCTAAGGAATATTTCCTTGATAGCGCATCGACCACAACATTGTCTTTTCCCCTTTTGTAGTGAATTACATAAGGAAAACTTTCAGTGAATTCAACCTATTTGACATGTCCTCGGTTCAATTTCTCCTGACCTTGGAGATGCTTCAAAGATTCATGATCACTTTTAATCACAAACTCTCGAGGCCAGAAATAAAGCTGCCAACGGGCGATTAGTCGAACGAGGGAATACAACTCCTTGTCATACGTCGAGTATTTCAAGGTAGCACCCTTAAGCTTTTTGCTGAAGTAAGCGATCGGCTTCTATTCTTGCATAAGCACTCCTCCAATCCCAACTCCGGATGCATCACATTTGACTTCGAATGCTTTGCCGAAATCTGGGAGTTGCAGTAGCGGGGCAGATCAAAGCCTCTGTTTCAACTCTTGGAAAGCCCTCTCTTGGGACTCGCCCCACACAAATGGATGGTCTTCTTTACCGGCTCGGTCAAAGGAGCTGCTACGGCGCTAAAGTCACAAACCTTCAGTAAAAGCTGGCTAGCCCATTGAAGCTACGAACTTGAGAAATCGAGGTTGGAGTTGGCCAATCTTTGATGGCTTCGACTTTTGACTCATCGACTTCAACACCATTAGCACTCACAACGAATCCTAGAAAGACTACACGCTCGACGCAAAAGGCACATTTCCTGAAGTTAGCATATAACTTCTCTTCTCTAAGCTCATCAAGCACTAGCCTTAGGTTTTCCACATGTTCATCCACAAATTTACTATAAATAAGGATGTCATCGAAGTAAATGACAACAAACTTATTTATGAACGGTTTGAGCACATGGTTCATCAGTCGCATGAATGTGCTCGGTGTGTTAAAGAAGCCAAAAGGCATCACAAACCATTCATAGAGACCGAATTTGGTCTTGAATGCAGTTTTCCACTCGCCTCCGGGTTTCATTCGGATTTGGTGGTAACCGGACCTGAGGTCTATCTTTGAAAAGCATGAAGAACCACTTAACTCATCTAGCATGTCATCTAATCAAGGGATAGGATGACGATACTTTACCGTGATTTTGTTGAGTGCTCGGCAATTAACACACATTCGCTATGTTCCATCTTTCTTAGGGACAAGGATAACATGAACAGCACAAGGACTCAATTTCTCTCGAACAAGGCCCTTGTTTAGCAATTCATCAACCTGCCTTTGGAGCTCTTTGGTGTCTTCAGGATTACACCGGTATGCATATTTGTTGGGGATTTGAGACCCCGGTACGAAGTCAATTTGGAGCTCGATTCCTCTCAATGGAGGTAATCCACCTGGCATTTCTTCGGGAAACATGTCTCCGCAGTCCTGCAAAACACTTTGTACAGCACTGGCAAAGGGTTTTCGTTAGAAAAATCATCATTAGAGTTTAGAAAGATACCCTTGTGCACGAGGCAAATGATCATCTGATCGTTGTCGTTGCCTCGTAGATACTAACCTGGTTGCATGATTGCACAGATGTTTGTTACCTCGGGCGGTAAGTTGTTGGCTTTGGCCATAAATTTTGTTCCCATCGGAAGCTTAGCTTTGGGCGCTTCTTTCAATTCTTTCATTCTTTTATAGTCCTCGCTGACTTGCTTCGGAGATAAGGGTTTGAGTATGAAACTCTCCCATTCCAGCTTAGCAGTGTAAGTGTTGGATCTTCCATTGTGGACAACCGACCGATCATACTGCCATGGTCGACCCAATAGCATATGACAAGCTTGTATCGGTACCACATCGAACATCATCTCATCTTGATATTCTCCAATTTTGAACTTGATCCATACTTGTTTGACAACCTTCAATTCTTCACACTCATTCAAGGTAGGTAGTTCCAATTGTAAAACCAAGGTTTGGCTTGCCACATTCGCACAACTACTCGAATCAATGATCATCGAACAAACTTTCCCCCTCACTCGACATCGGGCATGGAAAAGGTTTTCTCTTTGGTTGTCCTCTTCTTCAAGAGTCATGCAGCTCAAATTCCTTCGAACTACAAGAAACATTTCCGGATGATCAGCTTTGGCAGCTTCACGACCATCATCATCTTCAGCTCGGTCAATCTCCTCGAAATTTTCCTCCTCGGTGTCACGTGCTTGCTCACAAACATCCCCATTGTCGAGCATAAGCATAACTTTGCGAGTTGGATACTTTTTTGCCATGTGACCATAACCTTTGCATTTATGACACTGAATGCTTGAAGCACTGAGAGAATTGAGTTGAACTTTACCTCCCACTTCTCTTGGCTGGTTAACGGTCACACCCCTCTCGAAGGGTTTCTTCAGTTCTCGAATAGTGTTAGCATTTGTTGGATTCGGACTCTTCCATTCTTTACCTCGGTTCAAAGAAGTAGAAGTAGTAACTCCTCGGTACCGGTTTGCTTCATCGTCCTTAACCCATTTCTCAGCTTCGATGGCAGCATGAAACACATCTTCCAAAGTTTGATACACATGCAGCCTCAATTGAGATGACACATCTCGAGCCAAGCCATTTTTGAATCGAATGATGGCTTGCTTGTCATCTTCTTCTATATCAAGAGCCAATTGAATTCTTTCGAACTCCTCATGATATTCTTCAACTGATTTGGGTCCTTGTTTCAACTCGAAGAGCTTTCGAAGTTGTTCCTACCGATACTTGGCATTCATATACTTAGCATCCATTGCTCTTTTCAACTTCCCCCATGTGGTGACCTCGGGAAAAGCATTCCTTCGTCTCAACCTTTTTTCAGCCTCCCACCATGTTGATGCATATTCCTCGAACGAAGCAATTGTATGGGCAGCTTTTCTGTCTTCAGTCATCTCATTTGTTTCAAAGATTCGTTCCAGTTTAAGCTTCCATTCAAGATATTGGTGTGGATCACTAGTTCCTGTGAAGGGTGGAATAGTGAACTTGACACTGTTCAAGTTTGAATCTCGAGCACCTCAAATCTATTCGGGGTACTCATCATAATATTCCTCAGCCTCATGCTCAATATTTCGATCAACATTTGTGCCTCGGCCTCAACCTCGAAAATGTCCACGACCTCGTTGAGCCTGCCTTTATTGAACGAATTGTGGCTCATGCTCATGTTCTTCTTCGGGAAATGCTCCTTCATCGACCCCTTCATCAACGACCACAACTTGTCTTCGGGCCATTGGAAGTGGTACTCTTTCACCTCGGGGATTGCCCAAGTGTTGATAGTCAGCTTTGGGATTGCCCAAGCTTTCCTATTGCGCTTGGGGATTGCCCAAGTGTTGTGTAGCTTGGGGATTGCCCTTAGCTTCTTTTTTAACAGCCTCGCTCTTCAACTGATATTGCCGAACGAGCTCAGCAAACAGCTCCAGTTTCATAAGAGTGGAGTTGCTAGTTCCAGCGTCGGACCCAGGCAAGGCCACACACACAATCTCTTGCTCGAGGTTAGCTACTCGAGCACTCACTCCTCTTACTTCGGCGCTGATGCCTTCCAACACAGCCATGAGATCGGCTAACGATACCTCGGGCGCCTCAGTACCCTTTCCTTCGCCTCCATTCCCAGCCATGGCACCTGCACAAATCAAAGACCAAGTAAAATGTTAAGGTTAGAAATCACCTCACACACTCCCTCACCTTTGTTAGGTGGCACTCAGGTCCACTCAATTTATGGGTTCGGTTTTTTGGTCACTCAAAATTTTTTAGCCAATGGCTTCCTCGGGTGATAAACTTCTCTCAATTCCTTCGAATTTGAAAAGTTACACTGTCTCCTTCGGGAAGAGTGAATTGATACGACTAGATGGAACGGACACTATTTACTCTGTGCTTGGGAAGTCAAAGATTTTTCTACGAAATTTGGACTTCAGTCACCCCTCACATGTGTTCCTAAAAGCTCAAATTCGATAGTACGACCTCGAGTAGAAGTGATTACTCTAGAGTTCCACTATCGTGAATTTTCGAATACAAGAAAAATGAAAACCTAGGAGAATATACCCTTCGATTCCTCTTCGGAATCCCTTCGAACACACCAACTCTTGTTCTACAAAAGTGGTCCCTCCTTGGTACGGATAGGGTTTTACCTTATCCAATTTCATTTTCTGGCCAACAAATTTTTCACCTGGGGTTTTGATCTTTACACTTTACCCCTTTCTTCTTCAATGGAACAGCGACTCGTTACTCTGGTGTTGGTCAATTTAACTTCGTTTACTGACCATGAATTTGAAAACTAATTCTGCGTCGTTTTTCACTCCGGTGACTTTAACAACAGAGGAAATCAACTTCAGAAGTTCGAGCTAAGAAAATTTTTTAGTTTATCCGTACACTGTTACATTGTAACAAATTTCCGGCGTACGGACGGTGGCTCAAACAGTGGAACTTCGATTTTTAGCTAAAAACACAACCCGGCTCAAAAGAAAACCACCAGTGTTCGATATCAACCACCAAAACACAACTGGAGTTTGTAACAACCACCACCACGTCCACCAGTCCAAAACATGTCGAGAAACCCTAGTCGTCGATGGTGTATGGTAGGTTCTCAAAACAATCCTCGGACAGTGGTGAACACAAATCAATGATTCTTTGACTCAAATAACCAACAATCAAACAAAAAATTTTGAATTTTTCTTTTCTACTTTTTTTTTTTTGTAAGACAACACCACATAAACAACAATCAACGATAAGGAAGAAAGCTGAAACTGAAAGACACAAGCACGAGATAAACGACCAGGATTTGAGATTGTAGAAACAAGCTCAAACCTTGCTCTGATACCAAGATGGTGCAAGCTAAACCCGAAGCTAAGCTTAACACGAAGGAAAACGCGGAAACAACTTTGAATTAAAGATAGAAGCAAGACAAATCTTGCTTCGATTCAAAAGAACATTGAGGAACTAGTCTCAAGCTCGATCGAATCAGAGGTCAAGAATCACTTATACTAAGCAACAATCCTCAAGAAGAAAAAAGCTTATTGCAAATTGAATGACCAAGAAGAAAAAAAAATTCAAACGACTCACACCGAATGATACAAGTTCTTTAAAATGTCACAACAGGGTTCGGCTCCATCGGAGACTCACAGTAGCTACAGCTATGTTTGATCATTCAATAACAACTAACTCCTTACAATAAAATGGAACAAGGTTTATATAGAAAACACTAAGGGTAAACTAGTAAAATGGTCACAGGTGACCAATAAAAGCAAGCCACACAGGGCTGAACTACTGAGTGTTCGGCAGCCTTGACTTCAATGCTCGGTTGCTTGATCGAACACATTTAGTGAGTGTTCGGCAGCCTTGACTTCGAGGCTCGGTTGCGTGCTCGAACACATTTATCATCGGGCGCCCACTTGACTTCGAACAGAATTTTTTGTGTTCGGTTCTGTGCTGCCCAGCGCCAAGAGTTGGTGTTCGGTCACTTTGTCCTCGGGCTCGAATTTGAGGATGTAGCCATCGGCTTCAACACTTTGCCCCTCTTCCTCCGAATACATGCTTCCTCCTGACCAAGCCAACTGAATGTAAATATCATGTAGCAATTTGGCTTGCCTTCGTGTCATTGGCCTCGGTGGATTGTTGAGCACTTAATCAGCACTTCGGGCTGCATCAGTAAGTGCAAGCAATTGACAACAACCAATAATTTCTTCTTGTGGGCCGCATAGTGCTACTCTGCGCCCTTCAGCTTCTAGCTCTCATAAGTAGCCGGGTGCCCTTCCTGCATTAAAACTCCACCATGTGCGAAGTCTGAGGCATAAGTCTGTACTTCAACTGGTTTGGCCATATCAGGAAGATCCAAAACCAGGCTACTAGACATAGCCATTTTAAAAGCAGCCAAGGCCTTCTCACGCCTAGGGCACCATTCACATGGCATGGCCTTCTTCAAAAGTTTCATTAGGGGTACAACAGTAAGCATATAGTCCTTCACGAACCGTCGATAAAAATTGCATAGGCCCAAGAAAGATCTTAGTGCATGAATATCTTTTGGTGGTGGCCAATCAGCAATGGCCTGAATTTTACCGATATCAATCTTGAATCATCCCGCTGACTACATGCCCAAGAAAGTTGATCTTCTTTTGGACTAAAGTGCATTTCGATGGCTTGGCTTATAACTCGTGCTCCTTTAGCCTTGTCAAGACCTTATTCAAATGCGTCATATGATCCTCCATGCTCCTACTCTAGACGATAATGTCATCTAGATAGACGACCACAAATTAATCTATAAACTCCCGGAAGACTTGATTCATCAAAGTACAAAACATTGATGGACCATTAGTTAAGCCTAAAGGCATAACCAGAAAATCAAATGATCCACATCTTGTGACACAAGTAGTTTTATGCTCATCACATTCAGCGATATGCACTTGCCAATAGCCTGATCTCAAGTCTATCATAGTGAATACCGTGGAAGCACCCATCCTGTCGAAAAAGTCCGCCATCAGAGGAATAGGGTGCTTGTTCTTCACAGTAATTTTGTTACTCCATACAGATCCTTAAGGAGTCATCGTGCTTGTTTTGAAATGGCACAGGCAACCCATAAGGGGACTTGGAGGGCATAATAGTTCCTTCATCCAGCATTTCCGTCAATTGTCTTCGAAGCTCGGTGAGTTCGGGTTGTTATATTCGATTCGGTGCCCATGCAGGAGGCCATGCGCCTGGAACCAAGTTAATTAGATGATCCACAGCTAGTTTGGGCAGCAGTCGCTGTTGACACCTAATTTTGTCTCTTCTTTTTCTATAATTGGTTATATTTAATCTAATTGTGCAATATTGAGTGTTATAGCTAAATTCGTATTATAAGGCATGCATTCATTTGTGTTATTCCTTATTTATACATTATATACTTAAGTGTGCTTACATTACATAATTTAGGCTATTTGTCAAAATTGTGGCTATATGTGCAATTTAATGCATTTAGTAAACATGTGTGGCTATTTGTATTTAATTAATTTAATGTGACCCCAATTACTTTATATATATGCACTTTTATTTATTTTTTATTTATTTATATATTTCTTATTTTTTGCACCTTTCGCTAAATATCGGTTCAATTAAAAATTCATCCTGTCCAAATTTTATTTTGCATCTACCATTTAGTTCATTTGAAATTTAAATTCTTGCAAATTTAAACCATCATATAAATTCATATACATATTCAAAAAAATTTATATTTCCTTCCTCTTGAGTTATGATTCACATCAAATTGAATTTAGACAAATGCATCCACCAAATACATTCCTCATAGTTTATAATTATGTCGTATATTTATTTTTCTTTTACTTATTTTTTGAGTAAAATATCACAAATCAAATTTTCATTTCTTGCACATTCCCCAACATTCAAAACTCATCAGAACTACACTCCAACTCTCTGTCTTGATACATTCTAATGTCGTTGTACAGAAATCCTCCAAATCTTCTTCAATCTCTCATTATCTCCTTCAATCCCTCACTATCACCCTAATTACTCCGATTATGCACCTCTCCACCTAACAGCTCTTTTCCAATCCCTTGTCTTAATAAAGACACCATCTACACACCATTGACACTACCGAAGAAGATTAGAAACAAATCCAAAAAACACACACTCCCAATACCAGTAAAGAGGTAAAGAGAAGACCCCTTCTTCATCTTCTTGACCTTTGTTAAAGAACTACACATCATCACCACATACCCATCGAGAACCAGTATACCCATCAACAACACACAGGAATGAATACACACACACCCAAATAATTCACAACAAGGGAGGGAGGCGAGCGGTGGAATTGAGTAAGAACACAGGAAAACGAGAGGGAGAGACAGTACAAAATAGGGGAGGATCGGGACTGGGATTTAGGGAAAACAATGTTAGTGGTTTAAAATGCTACTACCACCAGTCGCGAACAAGAGTAACTACCACCGGCAGTAGTAGAGATGCCACCAATGATAACAGTAGTGGTGAGACTTGTGCTCAGTGCTTGTTCTTAGCCGGAAACTTCATTTGTTTCTCTATCATACTTCTCTGATCTGTTGTCGAAATTGAAAGGGGAATGGCGAAGTGGTAGCGGCGCCGCCGATCGACAGTCGCTCCTCCGCCCAGGAGACCACTGTTGCATTCCTATATTGGCTCGACCACACTTGAGAACTGGGTGACCTATTACCTGTTTATGCTGCAGATTTTTTGTTCGACCCGTTTCTGTTAACAAACTTATTTGACCCGCTTTAAGTGTGTGAGATGTTCATTGCGGTTTCTTGGATTTGGTTATCACGTTGTTGTTGCTTTTTGCCCTTTAAAGGCCTTGAGTGTTTACTATGCTACTGATTTGGGTTATATTGCAATATGACAGTATGAGAGATATCAACTCTTTGATAGCATCCTTTGAAATTTGGCACACTTTCTGATTTTGAACAATACTACAGTAGTTAATGCCTATGAAAAACTGCACATTTTAAGGCTACACTAAGAGCTGATTTAGAATATATACTACACGATCAATGACGTTTGGAGGCCAAAATAGTTCTATTCTATTGTCCTATATGTGTCCCATAAAAAACAAAACAATAGACGATGATGATGTTGACATTCAATTTTATCTCGAATTTAAGAAAATATGAGTAGTGAGGATAAAGTATAATAAAATTTTATTTCTATTAAACCATCATTTACTTTTAAATAATAATTAATTATTCAATTATTTATTTATTTATTACTTATTATTTATTATTTATTTATTTACTTATTTATTACTCATCTATTTATTTGCTTATTATTTATTACTTTATTTATTTATCCTACATTTTTCTTAAAATCTCTAAGTTATTTATTTTATCTTAATTAGTAAAAACCGCCGGACTAACTACCTTTTGGTGGATTTTTGAAAGTGCTCTAATAATAAAAGACCTTCTTTTGAAAATAGAAGAACCACTTACCTTGAATTTTTGAAAATATTTTACTTTAAATAAGTAAAAAATGCACTCACTAATTAACATTGGTTCATAATTTTCCTAAATTAGGTGGTGACTCCAAAGAAACCCTTTGGAGTCTCCATATTGTTGAACATCATATGCTCGAAAGTTATCCTTAAACAAGGTAATTTTTTGGGGTTCAATAATCGACATGTATGAGGTTTATTGAAAACAACTTGGCATAGAGTGTGGAATTGGTACTTGGCATGGCAACCGGCAGGCCACCGTGTTTGCAGCCATACCGATGTCCCTTGTATCTATCCAATAACCCATACAAATCTGAGCCTAAACCTTCAAAGAAGTTATTTTTCCCTTTATTGTTTTGTCATTACTATTATTTTTATTACTATTAGTTATCTTATTATTATTATTATTATTATTATTATTATTATTATTATTATTATTATTATTATTACTACTACTTTACTTTACTTACTTTTTTTTCGTTTATTATTTACTTTACTAATTGTCGTACTATTCATTTTTATATTTTTTGAGAGGTACATTTGGTTGAAATTCACAAAAAAAGAATGAAACTAGAGGAGACGAGGTTTTCATTTATATTTAAATTACACTTATATGTATCTAAACTGTGTATAGTAGAAATAGTTTTTAGTTAAAATCTCAATTATTTAGTCCGGCCAGGAACAACGCTTAGTGGAACCTGAGAGGTGCCTAACACCTTCCTGTTGGGTTAATTTGAACCGTTACTCAGAATTCTCGGTTCGTAGATCAAGTTTCGATGTTAACACTAGAACCGGTCAGAAATAAAGTAGGTGCCTTAATACGTCTAGTTAAAAAATATGTTAGGTGGCGACTCCAAGTCTTACCCGTGAGTTCTAATAAGTCGAATCATGTTTCGAACTCTACTCGGTTCGGGAAAAAAAAGGTGTCGATAGAATGGCGACTCCGCTGGGGATTACAAGGTTCTAATCATAACGGACTTTGAATTGGGATTCTTTACTTGCTTTCTTTTCTATTTTCATTTTCTCCTGAAACTAACTTTTCTTCCTTTCCTTTCTGCAGGATTAATGTTCATCTTTAGATTTTAAAATTTTTGTACTTCTTTATTTAAATTTCTTGATTAACTATATACATTTTGTTTATTTCGCTCGCATTTTTTCCACTCTTGGAATATTTACAATTTCACACACCAAGAGTGGTTACGCGTACCTTGCGGTCGTTCCGCTCTCAAAGGACCATTTAGGGAAAGTTTGCAAAATTTAGCCAGCTAGCGGGGCTGTTGGCGGTTTGCATGCTTTCAACTTCCAAGTTGTCCGCTTGGGAGGAATCCTGTCTAGAAAAAAACAATTCTACAATAGGGAAATGCATCATATCATTTGCTTCAATGATTTTTCAAATCTTCCACAAGTTTGTTAAATCCTCTATTTGGCGATTTCACTTGATGACTCTATTTGCATTTTTAATATTAACTTGCATAATACCAAGACTAACTTGTTTCTTTTTTTCCCTTTTTGTTCCTTCTCTTTAAAAATTTATTTAAATTGTTCCAACTTGTGCATTTTTTTTTAACTTGTGCATTTCGCTCATACTGCCCCCCACTCCTGACAATTTCAAATTGTGCGTTGAAAATATGGTGGTCATGACCGCCTCCTCCTCATAAAAAGCCTCTTTAGGAGGAATGACTTGAAATTTAGTTTTTTCGTGACGTTCCCGCTCCCAGGTCGTGCGCTTGGGAGGATAGTAAAACCTGGTCTAGTTAATCAAACTCTTAGTGGCGATGGTAGGACTATGCAATATGACATATCATTAGCCGATTTGCTCTCAAGTCCAATAGGCCAACATGTTCAAACAATCCGAACGGGGTTATGACCCCTAAAGAGCATTGAATATGATTTAATTTACATTTACTTGAGGGATCAAACATGCAAATGTGGACCGTTTATTTTCAAGCGATTGAAATTATTCTGTATTTAATGTTATTCAATGGCAAAAAAGGTAATCTAAGAGGCATCAAAAGCCAAAATTGAAGCAGAAACTATAGTTTATTTCCAAACGGTCGGATTCATTCTGTACTCAATGTCATTCAAAGGCATAAAAGATAACTGAAGTTGTATTAAAAGCCCAAATTGAAGAAGAAACGACTGCTTGATAGATGGGATGACACATAATTCATATATGTCCTTTAGACATTATATAAAGACTTGACATCCCTGGTATGTAAAATGTCCATTTGCAAACCTTTGTCTAAAGTTTTCGAAGAGTTCTTAATCTTAAACGACATACTTTACATATTCTAGGCTGCATTGTTCTCAAAAAGCTCGTGCCTTATGCTAATCATTTGCTTACACGCATAATTTTAGGCATTCCACTCCTTATTTTTTCCATCCTTCACCTCTTCCAAAGATCATGGCCACTAGAACATGCGACATGGTTGCTAAAATCCCTTAGTTACTCAAAGACTGGTGGGGGAACCTTAACATAGTTCAACGAAATCAAGTCCCACCTTAGAATTGATATGGAAAGGTCTAGTTTGCTTGTGAAATGAAAGCAGCCAACAAGCCTTTTTATATTGTAAAAAAGAAAGAAGTTGCTTACTGTGCACTTTCGCACCAGAAACAGCTGGTTCTGGTTTTTGGGCCCAAATGGGAGCCTACAAAGCTCAGAATGATCCCAAATTTTTCAAACAAGTCATACAAAACTTGTGCATGCTCCCAAAAATGGAACTCAAATCGGATCTCAAGAACTCAAGATACGACTCCCACGGAAAGAGGTCAATTTTTTAACTTTTAAAAGTTTAGTTAAACTGATCAAACGACCTCGAAAGTCACTTTCGAAAGTTTCGACATGTCAAAAATGACCATACAAACCTAACACAACTTTTGGATTTCGAATCGGAGCTCATTTACTCAATTCTAGTTTGAAATTCTCTTTTTAGCTTTATAGACAACTGACACAAAAACCTTCTAAAAAATCATACCAAACAAGGTTCGAATCAGCTCAAATTTTGCAGACAGGACCTAATGGACCTTACGGAACTTTTTAGACTATCGGCACATCGATCAAAGTCCTAACTCCCAAAATAAATACCTAAGACCGTTTCATTATCATCCACTTAGACTCTCGTTCGTCCTCGAACGAGCTAGAGTGTAGAGTAGATTTTACATCACTAATGAGAATTCCTACAACAACATTCGAAAACCATTCAACAGACAAAGTTTAACCAGGATAGGCCTAGAAACACAAACACTGATAAGAACTTTTAAGTTATAGAAATCAGATTCATACATGAGTCATCAAAGAGATGAGGATATCTCTCGTGCGTGCTATACTCAAGCTCCCAACCGTCCTCATGGCCTCTACCATGGACTCTACAACGGCCAAAACCTCCAACTCGCGGAATAGCACGCAAAGGGGCTGCCGCTAGCTCCTCCGCCACTCGCTGAGCAGTCGTGTGCGTTCTCACCATTTACAGCGAAAGAATAAAAAAAGATATTTATCTTCAAATATGAATACTCACACACGATGTGGAAAGAAAGAAAATGAACTTCCTAAATGCCACCATAGCTTCTGGTAGTTAGGTACGGACGTCTCCACCTGATCAGCGAGACTCTATTAGACACTTTCATGATCTGGAAAGACTCTAAAGCGGGATCTAATACTAACTGATACGACCCAGATTTTAGACTAGGCCGTGCGGGCACCGGACTAACTCCCCTAGACCTTTCAGGGGAACTCTATCGACTAACTCCATTCAAATGATATAAATTTTACTTGGAAACACAATGAACTTTTCTTAGAAAGAAATAGGATAGCCCAATAAAATATAATATATACATATATGCATAAATACAAGCTGTCTAAAGAAATACAGCAAACTACCCACATATATAGGTTTAGAGATTTTCAGATCAGACACCTAAGAAGGCCAACAAATACATACATTCCTCAAAGGGAACAAAATGAGATACAACTATGATAACTATAGCTGGTGGCCTCAACAAACAAGCTGGCTCACTACAGACAGTTGAGAATGTCCCGACTCCTCAATCTCGCTGCTAGCTAGGTCCTGATGTGGAATCTATCTAACAAAAAGACAATACAAGAGCAAATATAGAGTAAGTTATAAGGACTTAGTAAGTGAGGAACAACTAGCGACCTTTAGAGCTAGGTCCGCTAGCCAGGGAAAAGTATAATCACAACACCTAATCAACTAAGTCAATCACAAATAAATATTGCAACAAATCCATACAGTTCACAAAATAATCATAAGGATATGAAATGAATGTATCATGTTGCAATGGGGTCACATGTGCCCGAATTCTATCTGCAGTGCGGGACTCTCATAGACTACCAAGAGATATATGCAATAATAACCCTTCACCGACGTGGGATCCTCATCGACTACTTAGAAGTATATGCACTAAAAACCTTCACTGGCACGAGACTCTCATCAACTGCCGGTAAGTATATATCAAGCTCATAGCTGGAGTACAAAGCTCATATGCTCAATGCAATACCTACAATAGGGCATAACATATAATATACAATGTAAATCCAAAGTTAAGGCGTAATAAGTACGCCTATCGATAGCTACAAGCGTAAGAAACACGTGGTAGAATATCCACAAGGTCAAAGGCCATCAAAATGATGGATAATATCGATTACCTTAAGTCCTAGGTCAGAATTACTACCGAACAACTTCCTTTCCTGCCTGACGTCCCTCAAAAAATTATTTTCCTGATGATTTAAGAATAATTGGCACTTAACTTTCACCTTAGAACTGATATGGAAAGGTTAGGTTTTCTTGTGACATGAAATCTGCCATGAAGCCTTTTTATACTGTAAAAGAAAGAAGCTCCTTACTGTGCACTTTCGCACCAGCAACAGTTGGTGTTGGTTATAGGCCCAAACAGTACCCTAAAAAGCTCGGAATGATCGCAAATTTTGCACACAAGTCATAGAAGACATGCTCATAAAAATGGAACTCAAATCAGATCTCAAGAACTCAAGATACGACTCCCATGGAAAGAGGTCAATTGCTTATCTTTTAGAATTTTAGCGAAACTGACCGAATGACTTCAAATTCACTTCTGAAAGTTGCTACATGTCAAAAATTACCATAAAAACCTAATGCAACTTTCAGATTTCAAATTTGAGTTATATTACTCAAATCGAGCTCGAAAACCTTTTTTAAAATTTACTGATAACTGAAACAAAACCCTTCTCAAATACCAAACGATGTCCGAATCAGCTCAACTTTCACAGATAGGTCCTAATGGATCCTACGAAACTTTTAAGAACGTTGACACGTTGATCAGAGTACTAACTCCCAAAAGGACTACCTAATATCGTTTCATTATAACGTAGAGAACTTTGACAACAGTGTACTAACATCAGCTAATGATGCATTTCTTGTCCGAATGAGACACTACACGACTCGGAATTACCCAAAACTTTGAAGACAAGGCTCATAACACTTGTGTGACATGCTCGCAAAGACGGATCTCGAATCGGATCCCTAAAACCCAAGACAATTTCATAACTTTCGGAACTTTTGCGAAACAATCCAAACCATCTCGGATTTTACTTCCGAAAGTTCACACAGGTCAAAAATAACCATACAATTGGACTCTTCTATCTCAAATAGGAGCTCATTCACACAAATCGAGCTCGGGAATCTCTTTTTGACATTACCGACAAACTGAAATGATATTATCTTCCAAAACCTTCCAAATGAGGTCTTACAGAACTTATAAGACCGTCGATATGCGAATAAGGGTCCTATGTCTTGAAATGACTGACCAAGGTTGTTTCAAATGACTCATCGGTGCAGCACAACACGAACAAAACTCTGGTTACGATTAATCCCAAATTTTACCTATTTGTGACTATTGATTAGTCAGATTTGACGGTTTGGGCCTTTTATATTTTAGAATATGAGCCATCGATCTCGACTACCTATGCTGATGTGAACGAAAATTGCAAACCTTTTTCGAGAATTGGAGGCATCTACATCTTCACACAAAAGGGAAGGCATCACAATTATACAAGTGGGGAAGCTTCAAGTTTTCTCATGAAGGGAAGGTACCTACCGTTTTAAAAAAGAGGAAATATCCACAAGCTGAAACATCTACCCATTCAGACAATTCCTTTTGAAGTCCTGCAAAGTTCAGCACTAGCATTTATTTTTAATTGATTGGAAGAGCAGACACTGGAATTTACTTTAATTTTAATAGCTCAAAAGAGCATGTAATAGTATTGATATTCTGTAGCACGAAAGGACAAGCATCTACATTTATTTCAGCAGTTTGGAAGAGATGATAGCGCAGTTTATTTTTTCAACAGTTCGGAAAAGTAGGCATCGGAATTTATTTTCACCGGTTCAGATGAGCAAACACAACCACTTTTATTCAGTAGCTCAAAAGCACAAATACTGGTATTTATTTTCAGCAGCTCGAAAAGCAGGTGCATGTATTATTCTCAGCAAAAAATAAGAGTAGGCATCTCGAGGAAGAGAATATTTATCTTGAATGGGTCCGGTAAGAAAATTTGGTACAACGAATACATTTCAAGAATAGATACGGGACTTAGTATAAAGAGAATTCACTTGCTCTTACTAAGACGTTCACGTGCCACACACAACGTACCATAGGCTTGCCCATAGTATAGGACTACACTTATGTAGGCTCACTATAATTCGGGATTAATTAGGACTTTAAAGGTTGTAATGTAAGCTAAAAGATGGGTAGGATAAATATCGATAAAGTAGTGACTACCTCCTTAAGTACTTTAATACATCACATTCAATTTTTTTTCCGCAATTCTTCTCAAAACCAACCAAACAACCGCCCAAACAATACACTTAAATTTTCCTCTCAACTTTTAGTATGTATTTCAACTTTTTGCACAACACTAGTAAAGATTGAATTTTTTTTTCTTTTGTTTTCTATTATCTTTTTTGTCACTTTTATTTTTGATCCTTTTTTTTTTTCCTTTTTCTTTCACTTCAATTTTTTGCTCAACCTTGCCAATGTCTTTTTTTTTTCACCGTCTTTTTTTTTTCATTGGTTCAACTCAAAAGCTACCCAATTTCTCCAACCACAACTCCATAATCTCAAATATTTTCAATTAAAGTGCTCTAAGGAGTACGGGTTAAAAAAGAAGAGAATTATGAACAAAGGGATAAGGCTTGTAATGTGGGTGCCAACAAAATGGTCAATAAGCTTAAAAGGGCTTACTAGGGATAAATATATAAGGGTAGGCTAATTAACACTAAAAAGGCTATCAAAGAAACGCCTGTATCATCTCTCGACTAGAGAAAACCTTGGATTTCGCCTTGAACATACATAGGGCAAGTTCTAGACATCAATATGCAAGCACGGAACACAACTAAATATCTCACATCACACGTGACACATAGTTTACTCAAGACGATTCAATTCCAACTCTCGGTTTAAGCAAATAAGGTGCAAGTTTTAAAATTAAGCAATAAAGCACAATGATTCACAAAAGAGTCAAGTAGTTGAACTTAAGCGTCTCAAGAAGGTCATTCCAATTTTTTTCTAGGCATCCATCAATATTTTAAGACCAATAGGGATTCACAAATAGCACATGTATAAGTCTAAATCCACTGATATCAAACAAATCAAAGGCACCTATATTCTATCGTTATTCATAAACTATTCTACTAACTAATACTACATTACTTCTAAACAAAAATTACCCGGTTCAAAGGTCTACCCATGAAAAAAACCGAGGCTATAAGATAAACCACGGGGCGGATGACATGTACCACTAACTAAAACTAAAAAGAAAGTCTTTTTGGAATTTTTTTTATTGGTTTTCTAGTTTTCTTTTTTCATTTTTTTTAAATATTCAATCAAAAAACAAAAAAAAAATAATAAAGTCAAGTGATAAAAATAAAAATATGCATTAAAAAATTCCTAATGGTACAGTAATCCATAACCTCAAAAAATTGAGAATTCCCTCACCCCACACTTAAACAAAGAAATATCCTCAGTACGATAAAAATGAAGTACAAGAGGTAAAGGAAGTTCCCTGAAGGCCAAATTGACATGGCCCTAGGTGCTAGCATCCTCCAAGCTTCTATATAGCATGGGGTAATATAAATTCCCCAACAGGTCATCAATATTAGGAAGGGGTGAAGACACCCTACACTTAAACTCGACATTACATGAACCTACAATCCAAAGAATCACCTAAAGTAATATACAACCATACAAAAAAATAAAAAAATAATAAAGCAAGAAAATTGAGTTGCCTCCCAATAAGCGCTTGATTTAATGTCATGTCACAATGAAGGCAATTTCACAACTTTTACCTCCACTTTGAACTAATGAATTGTCTCCCCAACTTTGCCTCAAGATTACGGCTATGGTATTGGGTTTGTGCTAAAACTACCAAAGAACCAATTAATCAATATCGCATTTTACACTTTTTGGCTCTTAAGTGAGGAATATCATTTTGTCTCTCTGCCATGACAAATTTCAGAATGTAAGCACGTTGTTCCTCATTCGTACACATCTTAACTGGCTCGGATGGCTTGATTCTCATGTCACCATCCAAACATAATGTAGAAAAGTGATTAGAATGGGGTCCTATGCGTTCCAGTCCAAGATTGCATTACTTTTGACACCCTCGCTCAAACAAACACTAGAGACCTCAAATATGTTATTTTCTATTTCTTCAGTTGACTCTAAAGTAATTTCCTCAGCTTCGGCATCATCAACTAATATTGGGTCGAACGGTAGAAATTTCACTTTTGCTCCTCAAATTGGTTCTTAAGTTCTTCTATCTCAAATCTACTATCCATGATAACTGATAATTGGGCATCAGACTGTTGTGCGGTCCAGCCCCATGTGAACTTATGCAAAAGGAAAAATGAGATTGCTGCTAGTCAGAGGCAGCCTTTTGAATTTGGCAACCGGCCAAATTTAATGCAAGGAAGAAAATCCTGACATTGCTTATGCAAGCAATGATATAGGCAAAGGAAATCTGCTACTATAAATAGAGGCATTCGTTCCTCAGTTGATGTATCCAATTTCACAGAGAGAGGAACACTGTGTAAGAGAGAATACACAGTGTAGGAAGATACTCTGTGAGGAAAAATAGAGAGTGTGAGCGTTTCTATAATGAGGTGGAAAAATCAAAAGAGGGTTATTTCTTTTGTGAGTGTGTAGTGGTATTTACTACACGGTGTAAAAGTCCTTGCTATAGTGGAATTATTAGCTCCTCTCGGGCCGGGGTTTTTCCCTTAGTTCAGAAGGGTTTTTCACGTAAAAATCTTTGTTTCCTTGTTATTATTTTCATTCTCGTAATTACCGCATTTTCAGTAGTCCGTTAATAATTTTGCTACTATACAGTGAATAATATTTCTTTGTGGGAATTAATTTTCCCAACAAGTGGTATCAGAGCACATGTATTATTCATTTACAGAAATACTGTTCACGGCAGGCGGTACTATACTCGGTGAACAAATATCAGGAGTAAAGTACGAGTTAGCAAAATTTAGTGGAGAGAAGCCTGGACCCATGAAGCTCGAGGTTTGGACGGAGATGGATGAAAAGGTGGTTAGTGCAATTAGGTTGCCCTTATCAGATGATGTGGTCAATAACATCACTGATGAAGACACTGCGTGTGGAATAAATTGTACCTGAAGAAGCAGTTATATGCCCTACAAATGGGTGAAGGTATGAATTTTTTGTCACATCTAAATGAGTTCAATAGACTAATCACACAGCTGGTCAATATCGGAGTACGGGTCGAGGAAGAAGATAAATCCATCTTGATTCTGAACTCGTTGCCATCCTCGTATAATTATTTGGCAACGATCATCCTGCATGGTAAAACTGTTATTGAGTTGAATGATGTCACATCGGCTATTCCATTCAACGAGAACATGAGAAAGAAGCATGACGGTCATGGACAAGCTCTCATCACAGAAGGTAAAGGCAGGGGTTCGAGCAACTATGGTAGATCCAGAGGTTGGGGAAAGTCCAGGAACCGGTCAACAACATCACGTGGGAATTGCTACAATTGCGATCAACCGGGTCACTTTAAAAGGAACTGTCCAAATCTTAAAAGGGGTAAAGACGGACACGGTATCCAAAATAATCAAGCTAACACAACCGCCATGATGCAATACGATGACACATATGCTCTTCTCATCATAAATGAGGATGAGAAATGTATGCACTTGGCAGGTCAAGAGTTAGAATGGGTGGCTGACACACCAACATCTTACCACGTCACACCGCTAAGAAATTTGTTTTGCAGATATATAGCGGGTTATTTCGGCGTAGTGAGGATGGGTAACAGGAGTTACTCAAAGGTTATGGGGATCAGTGATGTATGCATCAAGACAAATATGGGATGCACCTTGCTTTTAAAGGATGGGTACGAGAATCACTTTGCAAATCAAAAGTGGAGACTCACCAAGGTATCATTGGTGAATGCGGAAGGAGCTGCTCATGACATGCTGTACAGGACAAATGCAGAAATTGGTTGAGGTGGAGAAAGCACGATAGCTGATGTTACTGAGCAGGGGGAGCAACATGATGAGATTTTTGATCAGGTGGGGCAAGATGCTCTTAAGGTGATTCAAAGGGACAAGTTCGAGCTATGCAAAAAACTTGTCGGTATAAGCTCTATCTGAAAGTTGAACATACCTCTTTCAGGTGCATGGGACTGGAGGGGGAGATTGTTGTGGGGTCCAGCCCCATGTAAACTTATGCAAAAGGAAAAATGATTTTGCTGCTAGTCAGAGGCAGCCATTTGAATTTGGCAACCGGCCAAATTTAATGCAAGGAAGAAAATCCTAACAATGCTTATGCAAGGGATGATATAGGCACATGAAATCTACTACTATAAATAGAGGCATTCATTCCTCAGTTGATGTATCTAGTTTCATAGAGAGAGGAACAAAGTTAAGAGAGAATACACAGTGTAGGAAAATACTCTGTGAGGAAAAATAGAGAGTGTGAGTGTTTCTATAGTGAGGTGGAAAAATCAAAAGAGGTCTATTTCTTTTGTGAGTGTGTAGTGGTATTTACTACACACTGTAAAAGTCCTTGCTATAATAAAATTATTTTCTCCTCTCGGACCGTGGTTTTCCATTAGTTCCGAAAGATTTTCTACGTAAAAATCTTGGTGTCCTGTTATTATTTTCATTCTCGGTATTTACCGTATTTTCAGTAGTCCGTTAATATTTTTGCTAATATACCGTGAATAATATTTCTGTGCGGGGATTCATTTTCCCAACAAGTGGTATTAGAGCAAAGGTGTTGTTCATTTACAGAAATACTGTTTACGGCAGGCGGTACGATACTCGGTGAAAAAATGTCAGGAGTAAAGTACGACTTCGCAAAATTTAATGGAGAAAAGCATGGACCAAAGAAGATCCAGGTTTGGGCAGAGATGGATGAAAAGGCGGCTAGTGCAATTAGGTTGCACTTATCAGATAATGTGGTCAATAACATCACTGAAGAAGATACTGCTTGTGGAATATGGACAAGGTTGGAGAGTCTATATATGTCGAAGACGCTGACAAATAAATTGTACCTGGAGAAGCAATTGTATTCCCTACAAATGGGTGAATGTATGAATTTTTTGTCACATCTAAATGAGTTCAACGGACTAATCACGCAGCTGGTCAATATCGGAGTACGGATCGAGGAAGAAGATAAAGCCATCTTGCTTCTGAACTTGTTGCCATCCTCGTATAATAATTTGGCAACGACCATCCTGCACGGTAAAACTGTTATTGAGTTGAATGATGTCACATCGGCTATTCTACTCAACGAGAATATGAGAAAGAAACTTGATGGTCATAGACAGGCTCTCATCATAGAAGGTAAAGGCAGGGGTTCAAGCAACTATGGTAGTTCCAGAGGTTGGGGAAAGTCCAAGAACCGGTCCACAACATCAGGTGGAAATTGCTACATTTGCGAACAACCAGATCACTTTAAAAGGAACTGTCAAAATCATAAAAGGGGTAGAGGCGGACATAGTGGCAAAAATATTGAAGCTAACACGACCGCCATGATGCAATATGATGACACATATGCTGTTCTCACCATAAATGAGAATGAGGAATGTATGCACTTGGCTGGTCAAGGGTCAGAATGGGTGGTTGACACATCAACATCTTACCACGTCATGCCGGTAAGAAATTTATTTTACAGATATGTATAAGGTGATTTCGGCGTCGTGAGGATGGGTAACACGGTTACTCGAAGGTTATGGGGATCGGTGATTTATGAATCAAGACAAATATCAGATGCACCTTGCTTTTAAAGGATGTGCGGCATGTACCTGATTTGCAGAAGAACTTGATCTCGGGGATTACTCTGGACCGAGATGGCTACGAGAAACACTTTGCAAATCAAAGGTGGAGACTCACCAAGGGATCATTGGTTAATACATAAGGAGCTGCTCGTGACATGTTGTACCGGACAAAAGCAGAAATTGGTTGAGGTGGAGAAAGCACGATAGCTGATGTTGCGGAGCAGGGGGAGCAACATGATGAGATTTTTTATCAGGTGGGGGAAGATGCTCTTAAGGTGATTCAAAGGGACATGCTCGAGTTATGCAAAGAACTTTTCGGTATAAACTATATCTGAAAGTTGAACATACCTCTTCAGGCGCATGGGACTGGAGGGGGAGATTGTTGTGGGGTCCAGCCCCATGTAAACTTATGCAAAAGGAAAAATGAGATTGCTGCTAGTCAGAGGCAGCCTTTTGAATTTAGCAACCGGCCAAATTTAATGCTAGGAAGAAAATCCTAACATTGCTTATGCAAGCGATGATATAGGCAAAGGAAATTTTCTACTATAAATAGAGACATTCGTTCCTCAGTGGATGTATCCAGTTTCACATAGAGAGGAACACAGTGAAAGAGAAAATACACAGTGCAGGAAAATACTATGTGAAGAAAAATAGAGAGTGTGAGTGTTTCGATAGTGTGGTGGAAAAATCAAAAGAGGACTATTTCTTTTGTGAGTGTGTAGTAGTATTTACTACACAGTGTAAAAGTCCTTGCTATAGTAGAATTATTTGCTCCTCTCGGGCTGTGATTTTTCACTTAGTTCAGAAGGATTTTCCACATAAAAATCTTGGTGTCTTTATTATTATTTTCATTCTCGTTAATTACCGCATTTTCAGTAGTCCGTTAATATTTTTGCTACTATACCGTGAATAACATTTCTTTGTAAGGATTAATTTTTCCAACAATTGGTATTAGAGCACAGGTGTTGTTCATTTACAGAAATACTGTTTACAGCAGGCGGTATTATACTCGGTGAAAAAATATCAGGAGTAAAGTACGAGTTAGCCAAATTTAATGGAGAGAAGCCTGGACCCATGAAGCTCGAGGTTTGGGCAGAGATGGATGAAAAGGCGGCTAGTGCAATTAGGTTGCACTTATCAAATGTTGTGGTCAATAACATCACTGATAAAGACACTGCGTGTGGAATATGGACAAGGTTGGAGAGTCTATATATGTCGAAGACGCCGAAAAATAAGTTGTACCTGAAGAAGCAGTTATATGACCTACAAATGGGTAAAGGTATGAATTTTTTGTCACATGTAAATGAGTTCAATGGAATAATCACGCAGCTGGTCAATATCGGAGTATAGATCGAGGAAGAAGATAAAGCCATCTTGCTTTTGAACTCGTTGCCATGCTCGTATGATAATTTGGCAACGACCATCCTGCACGGTAAAACTGTTATTGAGTTGAATGATGTCACATCGGCTATTCTACTCAACGAGAACATGAGAAAGAAACGTGACGGTCATGGACAGGCTCTCATCACAGAAGGTAAAGGCAGGGGTTCGAGCAACTATAGTAGATCCGAAGGTTAGGGAAAGTTCAGGAACCGGTCCACAACATCAGGAGGAAATTGCTACAATTGCGATCAACCGGATCACTTTAAAAGGAACTGTCGAAATCATAAAAGGGGTAGAGATGAAAATAGTGGCCAAAATAATGAAGCTAAAACAACCGCCATTATGTAATACGATGACACACATGATCTTCACATCATAAATGAGGATAAGGAATGTATGCGCTTGGTAGGTCAAGAGTCAGAATAGGTGGTTGACACAACAACATCTTACCACATCACACCAGTAAGAAATTTATTTTGCAGATATGTAGAAGGTGATTTCGGCGTAGTGAGGATAGGTTACTCGAAGGTTATGGGGATCGGTGATGAATGCATCAAGACAAATATGGGATGTACCTTGCTTTTAAAGGATGTGCGACATGTACCTTATTTGCAGAAGAACTTGATCTCGGGATTGCTTTGGACTGAGATGGCTACGAGAATCACTTTGCAAATAAAAGGTGGAGACTCACCAAGGGATCATTGGTGAATACAGAAAGAGCTGCTCGTGACATGCTGTACAGGACAAATGCAGAAATTTGTTGAGGTGGAGAAAGGACGATAGCTGATGCTGCCGAGCAGGGGGAGCAACATGGTGAGATTTTTTATCAGGTGGGTCAAGATGCTCTTAAGGTGATTCAAAGGGACAAGTTCGAGTTATGCAAAGAACTTGTCGGTATAAACTGTATCTGAAAGTTGAACATACCTCTTTCAGGTGCATGGGACTGGAGGGGGAGATTGTTGTGGGGTCCTGCCCTATGTAAACTTGTGCAAAAGGAAAAATGAGATTGCTGCATGTCAGAGGCAGCCTTTTGAATTTGCCAGCCGGCCAAATTTAAAGCAAGGAAGAAAATCCTAACATTTATTATACAAGCGATGATATAGGCAATGGAAATTTGCTACTATAAATAGAGGCATTCGTTCCTCAGTTGATGTATCCAGTGTCACAATGTAAGAGAGAATTCACAATGTAGGAAAATACTCTGTGAGGAAAAATAGAGAGTGTGAGCATTTCTATAGTGTGGTGGAAAAATCAAAAGAGGGCTATTTCTTTTGTGAGTGTGTAGTGGTATTTACTACACAGTGTAAAAGTCCTTGCTATAGTAAAATTATTTGTTTATCTCAGGCGGTGATTTTTCCCTTAGTTCAGAAGGATTTTCCACGTAAAAATCTTGGTGTCCTTGTTATTATTTTCATTCTCATTAATTACGCATTTTCAGTAGTCCGTTAATATTTTTGCTACTATACCGTGAATAATATTTCTTTGTGGGGATTCATTTTCCCAACAAGTAGTATCAGAGCACAGGTGTTGTTCATTTACAGAAATACTATTTGCGGCAGGCGGTACTATACTCGGTGAAAAATTTTCAGCAGTAAAGTACGAGTTAGCAAAAATTTAATGGAGAGAAGCCTGGACCCATGAAGCTCGAAGTTTGGGTAGAGATTGATGAAAAGGCGGCTAGTGCAATTAGGTTGCACTTATCAGATGATGTGGTCAGTAACATCAGTGATGAAGACACTTCTTGTGGAATATTGACAAGGTTGGAGAGTCTATATATGTCGAAGACGCTGACAAATAAATTATACCTGGAGAAGCAGTTATATGCCTTACAAATGGGTGAAGGTATGAATTTTTTTCACATCTGAATGAGTTCAATGGACTAATCACGCAGCTGGTCAATATCGGAGTACGGATCGAGGAAGAAGATAAAGTCATCTCGCTTCTGAACTCGTTGCCTTCCTCGTATGATAATTTGGCAACGACCATCCTGCATGGTAAAACTATTATTGAGTTGAATGATGTCACATCGGATACTCTACTCAACGAGAACATGAGAAAGAAACGTGACGGTCATGGACAGGCTCTCATCACAGAAGGTAAAGGCAGGGGGTTCGAGCAACTATGGTAGATCCGGAGGTTAGGGAAAGTCCAGGAACCGGTCCACAACATCAGGTGGAAATTGCAACAATTGCGACCAACCGGATCACTTTAAAAGGAACTGTCCAAATCATAAAAGGGGTAGAGGCGGACATAGTGGCCAAAATAATGAAGCTAACACAACCACCATGATGCAATACGATTACACATATGCTCTTCTCATCATAAATGAGGATGAGGAATGTATGCCCTTGGCAGGTCAAGAGTCAGAATGGGTGGTTGACACAGCAACATCTTACCACATCACACCGGTAAGAAATTTATTTTGCAGATATGTAGAAGGTGATTTCGGCGTAGTAAGGATGGGTTACACGAGTTACTCGAATGTTATGGTGATCGGTGATGTATTGATATTTCCCACGATACACCACTTTACTGTTTTAAGGACCAGTTCTTTAAAATGTGTTCCTTTACTATACGATATGCGGAATTAAAACGGTAAGTAATAGAACACCAGATATTAGCGTGGAAAACCCCTTGACTCGGGATCAAAAAACCACGACCTACTTCTCAAGTAGGATTTCAACTTCACTATGTAAAAAGTCCCACTTGGTTACAAGACTCACTCTTACTAATCTAGGACTAACTCTAATCCTTTAGTGATCTTTCTCACGATCAGTGAAGTTGTGTCAAGTTCACGACTTGAACTAGAAAGTTTACAACTCGATTATTGCTTACTACAGTTGAACTAAGACTTGAACTTTCACAAGATTCAATCTAAGGAACAGGTTCTAACTTAGTTCTACTGTAGCTAACTGATTACACAAATAAGCTAATGACTCTTTTAAGCTTTTGCTCGATGCTCTCTGTATTTGTGCACACTTCTATACCTGATATGCTCCACGTTTTATAGCTCCAGCAGCCAAGAAGTCTTGATCAATTAGAACTCCAAAGCTCCCTTGAGTTTGAGTCCTAATCGGATTCTACTCTTTAGAATCCGGATCTTCTATCCTTTATCCTTTGTTTATGCAATCTTTTCGTATCCGTTTAGACCTGCATAATTATCAAGATAAACATTAGTTTTAGGATAATTAATAATATCTCAACTTAAACGATTTTTCATGAATTATCTATTTAGCTGCAGTGATTCAAAGGAACAGGTCCTTTGAATCCGTTCCTCAGTCATCAGTCAAAACTCCAAGCTTATCCAAGCTAACATTTTCCTCCTTTTTGATGATGACAAATTCATAAGCCTAGCTTCATATCCTTAATGTCCTGAAGTACAACTTAAGCTCAAAAACAGTTAGTAGAGACTTTATAGACTTTATTCATTATTAAGGAACGGATTTTTAACTAGGTATAAGTTCACGCAAAATCAGACTTACTCAAGTGTTGCATAAAAAAATATAACTCAACTAGGTATAAGTTCATTGAAAAGGTTGCATAAAAAAATATAACTCAAGTGTTAGAATTAATCAGCACATGGCCACTGAGGCAACTCAAAATGCAAACATAAATCAGATTAAAGCAACTGCAAGACAATGATATTAGCCATCAAAGACAATTCATTTAATCAAAAGATGAAACCAGGGGATACAAGCAAGTACTATAGAATTATTCAAAGACTAAAGAAGGAAAAGACTAAGGCACTAGACTAGGCCAAATCCCACTGGACAAAAGGTGGCTAAAGGCTAAGGTGATCAGATGTGGAAGGACCAGGTCCCTGAGACTTGTTAAGCAACTCAAACATCTGCTTGAGCATTCCCTCATTGGTCTCTTTTGCCTTTGTGGCCTCTACCTTCCAGTAATTCTTCTCCTCTTCCAACCTTGCTATTTCAGCAGCCTGAATAGCAACCTGTTGCCTAAGTGCCCTCACTTTATTGTTCAATGGCTGCCTCCCAACACCAGCCTGTGGAGGATCAGCCTGAACTGGCAAATCACAACTGATCAATATGGCACAGCCAAATTTTTCCTTATTTGTAGCCTTCACTACCCCTTCCAAGGGAATCTTCAATTTTGCAAACACATCAGTTAAGATGAACCCAAACGGCAAGGAGTGCTTTCTCTTCCCAGATATCACCCTTTTTATCAGGTGGATCATAAAACTGGGCCAGTTCATCTCTTTTTCAGTGTCCAACAGTTCCATAAGGACCAGGTCCATGAAACTGGCAATTCCTCTTTTCTCCTGCCTTGGCATCACAACCTTGTTCACAAATTGGAACAGTACTTGGTGCTGTGGGTGCATCTCTCTTTTCTGCGCAGCCCTAGGTTTTTCTTCCCCCTCATTCTCAGCAAACTTCCTAGTGATCTCCAAATCAGTCGGCAAATTTGTCAAGTCAGGCCAAACCTTCTTGACATAACTGTCATACCCAGTAAAAGGAATACCCAACAGCTCACCAAGTTCCCTGGTATCAAACATTATCACATTTTCATTAACAGAGGTAGTAATCCTGTCATCTTTGATGGAGCAGTTCTTGTAGAACTCTTGCACCCTCCCCTTTGCACACCTGCCAGAAATCTGAAGGACCATGTCCCTCCAGGCCTGAGCATGCAGTTTTTGCAGCAACCATAGCATCCCTTCTTCTTGCACATCAGACAATACTCTACCTTTCAACACCTTCCTGATAAGCATGTCATCATGAACACAATGTACAGTCTCATCTCCCTCAGCTTCACTGTCACTTTCATCTCCAGCAAAAGACTCATCACTGTCACTAGCAGAACTTTCAGTTACAACAACTCTTTTAGAGGACCTGGTCCTCTTTGCAGACTTTTCTGCAGCTTTAACAGAACTTCTTGTTACTCGTCTTTGAGCCACTTTTCTTTTCTTTGACTGAGGCACAACCTCCTCAGCATCTGCCATCTCATCATTTTCACCAACATCATCAAATTCAATATCCTCCACTTCTTCCTCTTCAACAACCTGTTTTCCTTTCCCTTTTCTGCTTCTTTCTAAAGCAGCAGCTAATTGTTCATCAGCAGCTTTAGCAGCACTTCTTGTCCTCCTAACCCTAGAAGCAGGGGTTAAGGTAGAAGGAATAGGTCCTTTTGCCTTGGAGGAACTTTCAACTTTCTTCTTAATTCCGGGCTTATAACTATCACCTATTTTCTTCAACTTAGCAGCAATTTCAGCAGTCACTTGGTCATCAATGAGTCCCTTTCTAGCTAATTTTCTTTTCAGACTCCTAATGTTGATCAAATCCACCAAGGGCCTATCACTATCACTTATAGCTTCATCAACATCTATAACATCCTCCATGGGTGCTCTAAAAGCAGCCTCTGGAGACCCCGATGACCCATGCATGGGTGCTTCCAACCTCTTAACTGTTTCTACTTCCCCCTCAAGAACAGCCTCAGACCGCTCTCCCTTTTCTTCCTCATCTATCACAACATTCAGAGGATAGGTGAAATTTACCTGATATTGATACTGATACAGAACCATAGCTCGTGACAAATCCTCAACTTGCTCAGCAATTGATTCAGCCGTGGGAACTGGTCCTTCCCCCTGAATTTCAGGTTCTGGTATTTTTTGGAATTATTTCAGGAATTTCAGGGTTTAGGTCAGTGGTATCCATGGGTGAAGAAGGATTGAGATTTTGTGGTTGTTCAGTAGTGGGTGCAGTTGAAGAATTATCAGAAGAAAGACACATTCTTGCAATTCGAATTAAAAGATAATTGACTATTCTTTCTGAAATTTTGAGAAATTAGTTGATGAACAAGGTAAAAGAATAATGGGGGAGAAGGAGTGTATTTATAGAGTGAATTAGGTAATAGAAATTTAGTAGGAATCGATCACACTTACCTCAGCACAACATGCAACCGTTATGGACTCTTGGGAGTCTCCCGGAGAAATAGAGCCGTTGGGCTGCCAGGTTACCTTTTCAGAGTGGGAACTGTTCCTCCGATAAGACTCTTTTGTAATTTGGATATGGTTAGGAAACTTAGTGAGATTTATCCTAATAACAAGTTACCTATAGCCTTTGCACTTCTGAATTAACTGAATAATAACGAGTACATACCTGAGTTTAACACAAAAATTCAGTGTCCTTCCAATTTGCAACATTTTGTTCAATCTAAAATTCTAAGAGCATAAGGGTAACATCATTCAATTTTAGCAACTCTAAATAAGAAATATGGCATAAGAGTATACATTTAAGTATTAAGCTGGACTGAATCATTCATAATGACTTGAATAAAATTCATTTTAAGTGCAATTTTCTAGCCAATTATGAAGTAAAACATTGATGATTTTATGTGAATTTAATCATCCCTAATTCCAACCTATTTCTTTCAAAATCATCTCTACCTAGAGCTTTTGTAAAAATGTCAGCAATTTGCTTTTCAGTGGGACAAAATGCTATGGTGATCAAACCTTTTTCATAATTGTCTCTTAGGAAATGATGTCTTATGTCAATGTGTTTAGTCCTTTTGTGATGAACTGGATTCTTTATCATATTAATAGCACTAGTGTTATCACAATAGATAGGAACAGTTCCTACATCAACACCAAAATCCTGTAATTGCTGTTTGATCCATAACAACTGTGAACAACATGAAGCAGCTGCCACATATTCAGCCTCAGCAGTGGAAAGTGCCACTGAATTTTGTTTCTTGGTTCCCCAAGAAACCAAACACTCACCAAGAAAATGTGCCATACCTGAGGTACTTTTTCTATCAACTAGGAAACCTGCATAGTCAGCATCAGTATATCCAACAAGATTAAAACTACCACCTTTTGGATACCAAAGTCCCAAGGGACATGTTCCTTTCAGATACCTCAATATTCTTTTAACAACTTTCAAATGAGATTCCTTAGGATCTGATTGAAACCTAGCACACAAACCAACACTAAACACAATATCAGGTCTGCTAGCAGTTAGATAAAGCAGAGAACCTATCATACCCCTATACAATTTTTGATCAACTGATATTCCATGTTCATCGAGATCCAATTTTGTGGCAGTGGCAATAGGTGTGTCAATTTCCTTAGGATTATCCATATCAAATCTTTTAAGTAATTTCTTAACATACTTTTGTTGATGGATCATAGTTCCATTTGAGGTTTGCTTAATTTGTAAACCCAAAAAGAAATTGAGTTCACCCATCATGCTCATCTGAAACTCACTCCCCATCAAGTTTGCAAATTCCTTACTTAAATTTTCACAAGTAGCACTAAAAATTATATCAGCTACATAAATTTGAACAATTAAGAGATGCTTACATTTTTCTTTCAAAAACAGTGTACTATCAATTTTACCTCTCTTGTATCCATGCTGGAGTAGAAATTTTGATAGCCTTTCATACCATGCTCTTGGTGCCTGCTTGAGCCCATACAAGGCCTTGTCCAACTTTTACACATGTTCAGGGAACTGTTCACTTTCAAAACCTGGAGGCTGCTTGACATACACTTCTTCTTTCAAGTAACCATTCAGAAATGCACTCTTAACATCCATTTGATGTAGAGTAAATTCCATGTATGTAGCAAAGGCTTTAAAAAGTCTTATTGCTTCCAATCTTGCAACTGGAGCAAAAGTCTCATCATAGTCGATGCCCTCCTCTTGACTATATCCCTGAACGACTAGCCTGGCCTTATTTCTTGTTACCATGCCATCCTCATCAAGTTTGTTTCTGAAAACCCATTTTGTTCCAATTATGGACCTGTTCCTTGGCTTCGGTCCCAGATGCCAAACTTGACTCCTTTGGAATTGATTCAATTCCTCCTGCATAGCATTAATCCAATCTGCATCCTTCAGTACTTCTTTCAAATTTTTAGGTTCAACAAGAGATAAGAAAGCACTAAAGGCACACAAATTGTGATTCTTGACTGCTGATCTAGTTTGAACCCCAGCAGCCTTATCTGAGATTATTTGATACACAGGATGTGACCCTTGATACTGGTAAGGCTTGGGTGTCAATCCATAGTCAGAAGTCCTCTGCTGCGGAACAGTTCCTGATAGAGTAGCACTACCAGTTTGTGAGGTGGAACCAACATGTGTTCCCCCTGTTTCTGTGCCACTCTTTTCAGTTCTGCCCTGAGGAACAGTTCCTTGCAGTTCACTTCTCATATCCAGAATCTGCATTTGTGGATTAAGTTCAAACTCTTTCAGCATTCCAATTTCTTCATCCTCCTGTACCTGTTCTTGAGTGAGACTGTCAGTTTCATCAAATTTAACATGCATGCTTTCTTCAATTTTCATTGTTTTCTTGTTAAACATCCTATAAGATTTTTAAAGAATAACCAACAAATATTCCCTCATCACTTCTAGGATCAAATTTTCCTAAGGCATCTTTCCCATTGTTATGTATAAAACATTTACAATCAAAAGCCCTAAGATGAGAGATATTGGATTTTCTTCCCTTAAGCAATTCATATGGGGTCTTTTCTATCAATGGCCTTGTCATACATCTATTTATTAGGTAGCATGCAGTATTAATAGCCTCAGCCCAAAAGTTTTGTGGAAGATTTCCAGATATTAACATAGTCCTTGCCATTTCCTCTAGAGTCCTATTTTTCCTTTCCACTACACCATTTTGTTGTGGAGTTCTAGGTGAAGAAAAATTCTGATTAATGCCATTTTCATTACAGAAATTGAAAAACATATGATTTACAAATTCAGTTCCAGGATCTGACCTAATGGCAATTATATGATTATCTAGAGTTCTTTGAGCTTTCTTAGCAAAAATTGAAAATGCATTAAATGCTTCTTCTTTAGATGCAAGAAATATAGTCCATGTAAATCTGGAGTAATCATCCACCAATACCATAACATACTTCTTACCTCCACGACACATTGTTCTCATTGGACCACATAAATCCATATGGACCAGTTCCAAAGGTTTAGTGGTACTTACCTGTTTCTTCGGTTTGAAGGAGGATTTTACCTGCTTCCCCCTGGCACATGCTTCACATACTTTTTCATCATTAAACTTGATGTTAGGAAGACCTATCACCAAGTCTTTGGACACAAGTTTGTTCAATTGTGAAAGACTGGCATGTCCTAGTCTTTTGTGCCATAGGAGGGGATCATTTTGCACCATACTTAAGCAACTCATGCTCCCATGTCAGCAAGTCTACTTTGTAGATGTTTCCATGCCTATTTCCCTGCAAAAATAATCTCTCCAGAAGTTTGGTTAGTCACAGTGCATCCAGTAGATGAGAAATTAACATTATTACCTTTGTCACACAATTGAGTTACGCTCAATAAGCAATGCTTCAGCCCATCTACTAGAAACACATTATCTATACAGTGTGAATCAGACCTACCTACCTTTCCAATTCCAATGATTTCCCCTTTCTTACCGTTACCGAAGGAAACACTTCCTCCTTGGAAGGCTGAGAGTGAAAGGAACAGTTCCTTATGTCCTGTCATGTGCCTTGAGCAACCACTGTCCATATACCATTTGTGGTTTATCTCCTTCACTCTAGCCTGCAAAGAAAACTAGGGGTTAATTTTAAGAACCCAAACTAGTTTGGGTTGCTTTCCTTTAGAAAAAGGATGAATCAGACCTCTCCTAGCCCAGAATGGTAATGGTTTCTTTGTGTGAACAGTTTCCCTTTTTACAGAATGTTGAACAGGTTTACAGGACCTATTCTTCTGTTTCACAGAATTTTGAACAGGTTTATAGGACCTGTTCCTCTGGGCAGCCCTTTTTAAAGATTGACAATTTTCTTTCCGGTGACCAGTGTTCCCACAATGAGTGCATAGCCAATTTTCAAGAAGTGATAAGTACTTACTCTTTGGATCCCATTTGTATGAACTCTGTGCTTTCATGAATCCAATTCCTTTCCTGTTACTACTATGATTTTCCTGTAACCATTCTAGTGCTTTAGAAGACTTGTTCAATTCTACAATTTTTCTTAGTTCCATTTTTGTTTTAACCAAGTCTTCTTCTAAAGATCTTATCTTCTCATAGTTTTTACACAGTTCATCAACTGTGACTTTCAGTTTCTCTTCAGCAATGATCTGATGAGAATTAGCAATACCTTTACCTTTTTCAACTGTTTTAATATTTTCTAATTCCTGAGCAGTTGATTCAACTGTGAGGACCTATTCCTCAAGCATGCTAATCTTCCTTTCCAGAAAATTATTTTTAGTTACTTCCTCTTTGCATTCTGCTTCTAAACAATCAATTTTATCGTGCAGTTGATGATTGCCATCCCTTAGAGATGTAAATTCATTCAGCACAATATGGAATACTTTAACCAATTTTTCTCTAGACATGCTTTTTACATCTTCTTTAAGTTTAGAAACAAATACCTCAGCATCTTTTTCATTTTCTGAATCTCCAAGAGCCATTAGAGCAAGATCCTCATCCAGATCATCATCAGTTCTTAAGCTTTTGCTCGATGCTCTCTGTGTTTGTGCACACTTCTATGGCTGATATGCTCCACGTTTTATAGCTCCAGCAGCCAAGAAGTCTTGATCAATTAGAACTCCAAAGCTCCCTTGAGTTTGAGTCCTAATCGGATTCTACTCTTTAGAATCCGGATCTTCTATCCTTTATCCTTTGTTTATGCAATCTTTTCGTATCCGTTTAGACCTGCATAATTATCAAGATAAACGTTAGTTTTAGGATAATTAATAATATCTCAACTTAAACGATTTTGCATGAATTATCTATTTAGCTGCAGTGATTCAAAGGAACAGGTCCTTTGAATTCGTTCCTCAGTCATCAGTCAAAACTCCAAGCTTATCCAAGCTAACATGTATGCATCAAGACAAATATGGGATGCACCTTGCTTTTAAAGGCTGTACGGCATGTACCTGATTTGTAGATGATTTGATCTCGGGGATTGCTTTGGACCGAGATGGCTATGAGAATCACTTTGTAAATCAAAGGTGGAGACTCACCAAGGGATCATTGGTGAATGCATAAGGAGCTGCTCGTGACTTGTTGTACAGGACAAATATAGAAATATGTCACGGTGGAGAAAGCACGGTAGCTGATGTAGCCGAGCTAGGGAAGCAACATGATGAGATTTTTGATCAGGGGGAGCAAGATGCTCTTAAGGTGATTCAAAGGGACAAATTCGAGTTATGCAAAGAACTTGTCGGTATAAGCTCTATCTGAAAGCTGAGCATACCTCCTTCAGGTGAATGGGACTGGAGGGGGAGATTGTTTTGGGGTCCAGCCCTATGTGAACTTATGCAAAAGGAAAAATTAGATTGCTGCTAGTCAGAGGCAGCCTTTTGAATTTGGAAATCGGCCAAATTTTATGCAAGGAAGAAAATCCTAACATCTTTTATGCAAGCAATGATATAGGCAAAGGAATCTGCTGCTATAAATAGAGGCATTCATTCCTCAGTTGATGTATCCAGTTTCAAAGAGAGAGGAACACAGTGTAAGAGAGAATACATAGTGTAGGAAAATACCATGTGAGGAAAAATAGAGAGTGCGAGTGTTTCTATAGTGAGGTGGAAAAATCAAAAGAGGGTTATTTCTTTCGTGAGTGTGTAGTGGTATTTACTACACGGTGTAAAAGTCCTTGCTATAGTGGAATTATTTGCTCCTCGCGGAACGTGGTTTTTTCCTTAGTTCAGAATGTTTTCCACGTAAAAATCTTGAGTGTCCTTGTTATTATTTTCACTCTCGTTAATTACCAAATTTTTAGTAGTCCGTTAATATTGTTGCTACTATACCATGAATAATATTTCTGTGTGGGGATTAATTTTCCCAACACAGACAACTCAATCATGTCGCTAAAATTCGCCGCTAGGTCATGAATAGCTAAGCCAAATTGATCCATTTCTTGTTTGAGCAGAACCTTTTCTTTCATTAACTGTCTCGTCATATTTGTAAGTTCACTCCTGAAATTCTCATATGCTTCTAAAACGTTGGCTTGCTCTGCTAGCAAATTATTGCTCAAAACCTACACTGTACTGCTTCTCTAAAACTCACAAACATTGGTAGAATCTTCACAAAAATTACAGGGGGAATGAGTATGACACTTAGGACAACTATTCCATTGACTACCACACAATTTGCAAAATTTTCAATAAAAAATTATAGAAATTCACATAAGCAATCCCTTAGGGTTTAAAGACATGGACGATTTACCCACAAGAGATTTCCTCCACAAAGTATACAGAGATCATCAAAGTTTGAGAAACCATCGTTCGACAATTTTTTATTCAAAGATGCGATGTTAACAAGTAAAATAATAATAGACTAAATATACGTGGTCTATTAATAAACTCCCAAACGTACACGCAAGTATACGTGGTCGACAAGTAATAAAGTAGTGAATAGAGTATCGTTACCACGAGGATTATTATAATAATTGTACTCCAGTAAATAATTTTCTAAAAACTATCCAGGGATCTTGTTCAATAGTGATTGATTTTTACTAACTAAAGGAAATAATTAAATTATAAGCGAGTAATGAAGTCAAGTAATTGAGAGCAGTTTGTGAGTTGTTATCAATAAAAGAAAAACATTGTAGAGTTAGAGATGCAAACAATCCAGTTGATATTTCCAGTTGATTCTACTTCTTGATTTCCTATATTGCTAACTAACAGGTTAAATATATTCGTGAAAACCTGTCGATTCTTTACGACTCTATGCAAGCTACTCTAATGCCTATATGTCTATGGAATTAAATCACATTCATGCATTAAAGAACTCTGTATTCAACTAAGCAAAGTCGAATAGGTATGAATAAGTATATGTCCGTCCTACCTGCAAATCGACTCTCTGATGCCCAGATTCACAATCAAGCCCTATTCTTTCTTATGTGCGTTCACAAGTTCCCTTTGTCAAGTTCAACTTATAAACCGTACATAGTGTTCAATTATCGGGCTGTAATAACCAAACGATTAAGCTCAAGCAAGAATAAATAATCCGTAATGGTAAATCAATAGGTAAAAATCAACCGTTAAATATCAACTTTCATATATTTTTCCTAACTCTAGAACGAATAAACTATACAATTAAAGAGAAGAACAAGAGTAAGAGAGAAAGAACTAGTTTAGAAGACATCTAGGGCTCCTTTACTCTCCTCCAAGTCAAACTTTCCTAAAAAAGTAAGTTATAATATATTTATAGTGCTTATAAAGTGGTAGACTAAGTTAAACCGAAACCTAAACTAATTGAAAATAATTAAAATAAAAGTTGGGCGATGGCATAAGCGGCCCATCAAATGCCGCTTCATACTCAAATGTGCACACTCTTTAGGCAATGCTAATCCAAGGCGCCGCTTCCATTAATGCATGCAATTTTCCAATTGACATAAATGGCCACTTTGGCATATTTACGTTGATGACTAGCCATTTTCAATACTATTGAACTTCAACAACTAACCACTTAAATAGTGAATAGCCACAACTTTTTAATTTGCTCTTTAATTGCCCCCTTTTTGCGTTGTTTGCAAACAAATATTTCCTACAAGCATATAACACAATAAGTACGTGCAAACCATAATTTATACACAAAAGGAACGAATGAAATCACAAAAATATAAGGAAATATTAAAGAATAATAGGCGTTTGAGACCAAACATCAAGCAAACAGTAGAATTTACTTTAATCTGAATAGCTCAAAAGAGCATGTACCAGAATTGATATTCCGTAGCACGAAAGGACAAGCATCGACATTTATCACAGCAGTTTGAAAGAGCTAATAGCGCGGTTTATTTTTTCAACAGCTCAGAAGAGCAGGTATTGGAATTTATTTTCACCAGTTCAGATGAGCAAACACAACCACTTTTATTTAGTAGCTCAAAAGTGCAAGTACTGGTATTCATTTTCAGCAGCTCGAAAAGCAGGTACATGTATTATTCTTAGCAACAAATAAGAGTAGGCATCTCATGTAAGAGAATATTATCTTGAATGAGTCCGGTAAGAGAATGTTCAATGTCTAGTAGACAAGCATATATGACAAGAGTCCCAAAAAAGCAAATGTAAGGCGTTCATGAGCACACAACCTCCAAAGACAATCGAGAGACAATATTATGGAGCCTATTAAGTTTTCCTTATCTTATGATTATGCATTAAGAATCCTTAGTTCTTTAGTTTGGTCATTTTATCAAGTAATTTTTTTTAATTAAAATTGGGAAGGGTAAAATCTTTGGCTCAGTTATTACCTAATACATTTAGGAGTATGTATAGAAATGGAACAATCGTTTGAATGTAATTGCATGTGAGAGAAGTTCAACTTTGGTTGTGTGTTGTACCTCTTGATTGACCTTTATTAATACTTCAGAAGGCTCTTTTCTATTTAGATACGTGACACTATAACATTATGCATCTATAGCAATGAAATCCATCTTAGCAAAATATGAAATTTTCGTGTTTAGCTACTTTGGCCAGAATATTTTTCTTTCTTAGCATTCGTATCTAAATGTGTGGTAATTAAAAGTTAGTCATAGACTACAAACAAAAATTTTTATGGCTAAATATTTTAGACACAATAATTTTTTATGAAACATTAGTAGGTATTTGTGGGGTGGCTAAAGTTAGTCACAAACTTTACACATTCCATGGCTAAGGAGTAATACTTATTGCAACATAACTTTATCTTATCACAACTATAATAATAGAACTTTTTGCCACAAATAGTTAATCATAGAAAATGAACATATTTATTGTTCCACAACAAAAAAACTTGTAGTAATTTGTGGGGGTGAATCACATTTTTTAATTTAATTTATTTTGCTACAAATAATTTATCATGGCTAAAAGATCATTATTGCTACAGTGACATTGGATGCGTGGCAGCTTATCTTTAACTGTGGAATCTTATCGTAGGAGTAAATTTTTATCTATTTAGGTAGTTATTGCAACGAAAGTTAGCAACTATTTAAAAAAATGAGAAATTAGCTATGACAATTTATTTTTGTGGCTATGAAATTCTACGAAATTGAAAATAGTCACGAAACCATAATTGTTGTGGCTAATGTTAGGCATTAGTCACGATACTCATATTTGTATCCAAGAACTCGTAGCTAAAGATTTATTTTTTTATAGTGTGGAAATAAATTTTTCCACATCATTTTTCGTGTATTGTGTGGTAAGCTTTTGATGATAAAGTTCATTTTCGATGAACGAACATAGCCTAAATGTTTGTTGAGGTGAAATATTGAAAACTACCTGTAACAACTAAATTCGCGTCAAGAAAATAAATATCGAGACAAGAAAATATTGCAACAATATATTTTATTTATCAAAATATGAGTGTTACAATCTCTATGATTCCTCTGATTCGTCTTTTCAAACTATAACTTCAAGGGCTTTTGAGCTTGATCTTGAAGTTTGGATTTGGATTTGGATTTGATCTTGATCTTGACTTGATGAGTTCAAGAGCTTGGAGCTTTATCTTGAACTTGGTCTTGATCTTGAACTTGTACTTGGATTCAAGGGCTTGAGCTTGATCTTGAATCTTCGTCTTGATCTCTAGAACTTGTAGAGAAATATTTGAGTGCTTGCAGCTTTTGTAGAAATCTCTTGCTTTGATCCACGAGCTCTTTCTTGCTTCTTGTTATGGATTCTTGCTTCTGATTTTCCTCTTGCTCAAATGAGAGATTTGATCCCTTTATATAGATATGGGGTGGAGTAGCCACCAAGAAACCCTAACGGGCCTTGGCCCGTGGACCGGCCAATCAGATTTAAGCAGTGACTAGGCCGTTTTTTATTGGCCATAATATGTCACATGTCCACATGGCGTATTTTTATTGGTCTTGAGGTTTGACTTGGATTGCCACATCATTTGACGTGTGGCATGATCCAATTGGCTATTTCATTTGACTTGGCGCCACGTCACTTGCCATGTGGCACATTATTGGGCCTCTAGGAAAACCTATATCCATTGGGCCTTAGGCTAATTTGGGCTAGCCTTTCAAGATTGGACTTTTATTGTATTTAAATAATTAGCCCAATTATATTAGCCCATAACATTTATTTGGACCAATATGTCTTCAATTTAATAAATGGCCATATTATTTCATGGATTTAAATCCAATAAAATTTACTTGTCTACAAATGCCCCCTACTTCAAGGCTTGTCGGGGTTTAATTTGTTTGCACCCGAAGACTAGACTTGAAGTAAATTTTTTTTTTTTTGGTCATATGATCATTCCCAATTTAGTAGCTTAGAAAGTGAATATATCACAAGCGAGTCATGATTAAAGTGGGTATCATCCGGTTAACAGCCCATAAAAGTCGCTACTTTTTCATTATGCCAAAAGTGGCTACCTTCCAGTTACTAGCAAACAAAAAGGCTATCAAACAATAAAGTATCAAAAGGTGGCTACCATTCAGTTAACAGTAGTAAAAGTGGCTGTTGGTCCAAATTTACCCAAAGTTCCCCGCCTGAAGCTTCTTTCTTTTCTATTTTCTTTTTCTTTTTCTTTTCCTTGCATGTGGTCTTCCTATTCCAATTTGGTTACAGTTCCTACTTCTTTTTGGACTCCAACAACGACCTTCAAATTTGTATCAAATTAGAACTTTTTCACATCATTAGTCCTCTATAAATAGAGGCCTGAGATCCCTATTTGTTTAATTCGCTTGAGGCAGCACCTGGGTATATCTTTTGCAGAGGCAAGTATTTTTTTATTCTTTTATGCTCTTTTTTGTTGTATAAGAAATATTCTATTCAAATTAACACTTTCTTGAAAACTCTTTTTTTTTCCTCCTTCTTTTTTTCTTTTTTTTTCTTTTTTTTTCTTTTTTTTTCCTTCGTGCCTATTTTCCGTAACTTGCACCCCCCTTTTTTTTTGTAACTTTATTTATTCATTCTTCCTTTTTGTTTCCAGCAAGTAAGTCTGCAGCTTGAATTTTTTTCCTTCTCTTGTCAGGTAAAAAAATACTTTCTCCCTTTTGTATTTTTTTTCTTCTTTGCTCTTCTTTTTCTTTTATGTAGGCCAAAAGATGATTCTAAAGAAGTCGGCCCTTACTTTAACGAGGACAGCCCATTGAAGACTTATTTGGGAGCGATACTCATGGGAACGTCAAGTTTAAGGTGATTGGGGTGGCAACGCACTCCCACTTTAACGAGGACAATCCCATGGAAGACTTATTTGGAGCGATACTCGTGGGAAAGTCAAGTTTAAGGTGATTGGAGTGGCAACGCACTCCCACTTTAACGACGACAATCCCATGGAAGACTTATTTGGAGCGATACTCGTGGGAAAGTCAAGTTTAAGGTGATTGGAGTGGCAACGCACTCCGAAGACTTATTTGGAGCGATACTCGTGGGAAAGTCGAGTTTAAGGTGATTGGAGTGGCAACACACTCCCACTTTAACGACGACAATCCCATGGAAGAAGCCATTTGGAAGAGCAACTTGAAGACCGGCGAATATGAAAACCCCATCCCAAGACTCGATAAACTTGAAGGCTCTTTAAATTAAGTACTTCAACTTTGAAGACTTTCCATACCTGAATGACATTGACTTGACGACCGATGGACTTGAAGACTTCAACCTGTAGACTTTGTCAAACTTGGAAGAGTCGAAGACCTTAACTTGAAAGATTGTCAAATTTGAAGATCCCACTTGAAGACTTGGCAAACTTGAAGACCCCAACTTGAAGACTTGACATATATTTGAAGTCATCAGCTTGAAGACTTGGAGAATTTGGAGACCCCAACTTGAACACTTGGCGAAATTGAATAATCTAGCTTAAAGGCTTGGAGAATTTGGAGACTCCAGCTTGAACACTTGGCGAATTCGAAGGCTCACACTTGAAGACTTGACGAATTCGAAGACTCCAAGATAAAGACTTGGTAGCCCGAAGACTTTGAAAAATTTGAAGGCTCAAGTTTGAGACTTTCAAGTTTTCCAAGAATAGTAATACTCAGAAATTGAAACACCTTGGCAGGTAATCACGTTTTCTCTCTAGGTTGCAAGCTTTAACAATTTGAACTTGATCTATAAATAACAATGTGAAACTTGACAGGGAAAAGAACTTTTCTTCTTTTTGGGCGACTGAACTTAGAATTTGAGCTCTAAGCTGCCTACGTACCTCGATGAAGAGGATCAAGTCATTACGTAGTTCATAATAAAAGAAGTGTTATATCTTTTTTTTTTTTGGTCCTAACTTTTGCCTAGGCCGCCTCTTTCGGGGTTTTCAACCTAGCGGACTTTTTTTTTTTTTTTTTTTTTTTTTTTTTTAGACCGTGCACAGTTTAGACTCTTGCGGGCCAGGAGTTTTATGCAGTTTATGCTCGTGCATCAAAGGAGCGTGGCAATTTGCAGTTTAAGCTCGTGCGTCTAGGAGCGTGTCAACTTGCAGTTTAGGCTCGTGCGTTGAGGAGCATGTCAACTTGCAGTTTTGAGGAGCATGTCAACTTGCAGTTTAGGCTCGTGCGCTGAGGAGCATGTCAACTTGCAGTTTAGGCTCGTGCGTTGAGGAGCATGTCAACTTGCAGTTTAGGCTCGTGCGTCGAGGAGCATGTCAACTTGCAGTTTAGGCTCGTGCGTCGAGGAGCATATCAACTTGCAGTTTAGGCTCGTGCGTTGAGGAGCATGTCAACTTGCAGTTTAGGCTCGTGCGTCGAGGAGCATGTCAACTTGCAGTTTAGGCTCGTGCGTTGAGGAGCATGTCAACTTGCAGTTTAGGCTCGTGCGTCGAGGAGCATATCAACTTGCAGTTTAGGCTCGTGCGTTGAGGAACGTGTCAACTTGCAGTTTAGGCTCGTGCGTTAAGGAGCGTGTCAACTTGCAGTTTAGGCTCGTGCGTTGAGGAGCATATGAACTTGCAGTTTAGGCTCGTGCGTTGAGGAGCATTTCAACTTGCAGTTTAGGCTCGTGCGTTGAGGAGCATTTCAACTTGCAGTTTAGGCTCGTGCGTTGAGGAGCATTTCAACTTGCAGTTTAGGCTCGTGCGTTGAGGAGCAAGTCAACTTCAAGGATAGTACTTCTTCAAGAATTTCCCGTTAATGGGACCGAGTCTTTTTCCTTCAGCATCAATAAGCTTATAAGCACCACTTGAATAGACTTCTTGCACAACATACGGTCCGTCCCATTTTGCAGTGAACTTGCCCCCAGATTTATGGGAAGTGATGATGGGTCTTCTTACTGCAAGGACTTGATCACCAACCTGGAAAGATCTTGGGCGAACCTTTTTATTGAAAGCACGAAATAGACGAGCTTGATAACATTCAAGGCTTTGCTGAGCTTCGAGTCTTTTCTCATCGAGAGCCTCCAACTCTTCAAGGCGTAAGCGAGCATTTTCTTCATCAGTGAGCCCTTCTTGGAGAGCAAGTCTCAAGGATGGTATTTGACGCTCCAGCGGCAACACAGCTTCAACTCCATAAACAAGCGAGTAAGGAGTTGCTCGCGTTGGTGTGCGGTGATTTGTCATATACGCCCATAAAGCTTCTTCCATCCTTTCATGCCAATCTCGCTTGGATTTGGAAACAACCTTATTAAGCAAATTGCACAAGGTCTTGTTGAATGCTTCGGCTAGGCCATTGGCGGCAGCATTGTACATGGAAGATTTGCGCTGCTTGAAGCCAAAGAGATCACATATTTTATTCATCAGTCTATTATCGAATGGCTTGCCATTATCCGTTATTATATAACGAGGGATACTGAAGCGGTAAATAATGTTTACTCGAATGAAGTTTGCAACCTTTTCCTTCTTTACTTCCTTGAGAGCGACAGCTTCTGCCCATTTTGAGAAGTAATCAGTTGCAGCTAATATGAACACGTGTCCTTCAGAAGACTTCGGCAACGGTCCAACAATGTCTAGTCCCCAAGCATCAAATGGCCAAGACGCGACTGTTGGGTGCAATACTTCAGGTGGTTGATGTATGATCTTTGCATGGAGCTGACAAGCTTTGCATCTCCGAGCATGGTCCAAGCAATCCTTCACCATTGTTGGCCAGTAGTACCCCATCCTTTTTATATGGAAGTGAAGCTTCGGCCCAGACTGGTGTGATCCACATACCCCAGAGTGTGCTTCTTTCAGAGCTTGAAGTGTTTCATCATCTCCTAAACATCGCAAAAGTACTCCCTCAAATGATCTTCTATATAGAGTGTCCTTGTAGTAAAGGAAACGGGGTGCTCTACGACGGATTTCGGCTCTCCTTCTCGTATTTTCTGGAAGGGTTCCGTGACTGAGGTAATCAATTATAGGTTTCCGCCAGTCTTCCTTCTCAGCCTCGGAAACAGCAACAAGACGCTGAAGTTCATTTTCACCATCCACGCCTTCATCAAATGGTGGTACTACCCATTTTTGGCAGATAGTAACTTGTGTCTGTTCAGGCAAGGTAAGTGTTGACGCCAAAGCCGCTAAGGCATCAGCTTTCTTATTTTCCTTCCTCGGCACATGCTGGAGGGTTACATCCCCAAGCCATCCTATTAACTTCTGTGCATAATTGTGATAGGGTTGTAACTCTGGTTTCCTTACCTCATAGCTACCCAAAAGCTGATTAATTACCAATTTAGAGTCTCCATATACTTGCAGCTGTAATTGCTTCATGTCGACTGCCATTTCGAGGCCAAGCATGAGTGCTTGGTACTCTGCGACGTTATTAGAGCAATGTTGTGTCAGTGTGAAAGAATATGGGAAAACCTCTCCTTCCGAAGTTACAAAAACCACACCAGCCCCAGCTCCATCACGACGTGCAGCACCGTCGAAGTACATCTTCCACGATGGTTGAACTTCGACGACCATTGCATCTTTATCAGGTAATTCATCGGTGAGCTCCCAATCATCAGGTATTGGATGGTCTACCAAGAAGTCTGCTAATGCTTGTCCTTTCATCGCTTTTTGAGGGACGTACAAAATCTCAAATTGTTGAAACTGGAGGTACCATCTCGCCAAACGATCACTAAGGACGGGTTTTGACATCACAAATTTTATAGGATTTGCTTTGGAAATGAGTCGGACGACGTGAGCTTGAAAGTAGTGCTTCAACTTTTGAATAGAGAAGACTAGCGCCAAACACAACTTTTCGATTGGCAAGTACTTCAATTCATTTGGTGTCATCATCCTACTTAAGTAGTAAAGGGAATTTTCTTTCCCTTCACTATTCTCTTGAGCCAAAAGCGCCCCAACAGACCTTTCTTGCGCTGCAATATACAATATCAGCGGCTTTCCAGGTATAGGTGCAGCTAAAACTGGAGGTTTCATCAGGTACGACTTGATGCTCTCGAATGCGTTGCTGCAAGCTTGATCCCATTCGAAAGGGACACCCTTCTTCATAAGACGGCTGAATGGTTGACATCTTCCGGCCAGATTTGAAATGAATCTCCTAAGATACGCCAACTTTCCTTGTAGACTCTTTAGTTCATGAATATTTCTAGGCTCAGGCATCTTTAAAATCGCATCGACTTTAGCTTGATCAATTTCAATCCCTCGGTGTCGAACAATGAAACCAAGGAATTTACCAGAAGTAACTCCGAATGCACACTTTAAAGGATTCATCCGAAGTTGGTATCTTCGCAGCAATTCAAACACCGTCCTCAAGTCCTGTAGGTGATCCTTCTTGTTTCTCGATTTCACCACCAAGTCATCAACATAGCACTCGACACTTTTGTGAAGCATGCTGTCAAAGATATTTTGCATCGCTCTTTGATAGGTAGCTCCAGCATTCTTCAGGCCAAATGGCATCACCTTGTAGCAGTAAATTCCCTTAGGAGTTCGAAACGCTGTGAGTTCTTCATCCTTAGGAGACATGCGAATCTGGTTATAGCCAGATGAGCCATCCATAAAAGACATTGCCTCATATCCAGTAGTGGCGTCAATCATGAGTTCTGGGATGGGGAGTGGAAATTCATCCTTAGGACATGCATTGTTGAGATCTCTAAAATCAACACAAACTCGAATTTGGCCATTTTTCTTCCTTACAGGGACTATACTTGAAATCCAAGTAGGATACTTGACTTCCCGAATAAAATCGGCCTCAATAAGCTTGTTGACTTCATTCTCGATCAAGGGTACCAGCTCTGACCTGAAGCGGCGTTGGCTTTGCTTAACAGGACGAGCACCATTTCTAACCGCCAGATGATGAACCGCTACTTTGGGGTCTAAACCAGGCATCTCTTTGTAGCTCCAAGCAAAGACATCTCTATACTCTTTCAGCAGCTCTACATAAGCACTTTCTTCATCCTTCATCAGCAAAGCACTTATATATGTGGGTCTTGGTTCTTCATCTGTGCCGAGGTTGATTTCTTTCAATGCGTCAACTGTCGCCTTCACTCCTTCTTCAAGCTCAGGTGGAGCATCTTTAGCATCTTCATCTTCCTGCAGATCTCCGTCATTGAAAGATATGTGGTGACACCAAGAAATATCCTCCGACTCATTCTTGACATTATTTGGATATGAAGCATTATGCTCTTCTTCTGCAACGACGTAATATGAAGATCATACACTTTCTTCATCTTCCTCATGCTCCCTTGTGTGGACTATAGTGTGAGTCTTTGCCTTTAACACTTCTCCACATGAAACTACTAGTTTTGCTTGACGCTTCATCCTTGAAGGGATCAGACTTTGGCAACTCTCGAAAGTTTTGGGTCGTTAGGAGAAATGGTTATTTTTTCCTTTACATCACCCTTTTGGAGCTTGTTCCTCTTCTTCAATGGTCCCAATCTATCAAAGACAGAAGTTCTTGCAGTTGGTTCTCCGAGCCGATCAAAGACAGACTTTCTTTTATTCGAAGGAACGGACTCATCCTCAGCACCGACATAATTGATGCTTGCCCTCCTTATAGAGATGCGAACTGGTGGAGGTTTTTCGAAACTCAAGCCTTCACGTGATTTCTTCATTGATCCTTCTGGTAGGAGCTTCCCTAACTTAGATGGTTCGTTGGGATCGTACCCAGCCTTTGCAAATAGTTTATAAGCATTTGGATCAAAACCCTCGTTTGTGCGCTTTGTGGGGAGTGCACTATTCTCCGGCAGATTTCGGGCCACAAACTTTCCAAGCAAATTCGAGGATAACTTTAAAGCATCAAGCCGCTTGATAGGAAGGGTTAATCCATTCAGCACGTCACTTTGCAGGTCAGATGATTGGTCTTTCTTCTCCTTCAGTTTTGGGACGTAGCGGAGCGTAGGTCCCGTCTTATTGCCTGAAGGTGCAAAGTATTGCTTATGTGGTTTCCTTTGAATAGAGTGGCTTCTATCTTCATCCTCTACAACTTTTGCTTTCCCAGCTGCAATCTCAGCCTTCTTTATTGCAATCTTAGGATCCAATGTCTTGGCGATGTTATCAACCCTGACTTCATTCACGATATTCTTCAAGTAAAATTTAGCGTCAGCACAGTACGCTTCAGATTCAGTGAATGGCTTGTCATCAGCAACGATTTTCTTCTCAATACCATCTTCGTGATACTTAAGGCATTGGTGATAAGTGGACGGGACGACTTTATTCTCATGTATCCACGGCCTTCCGAGTAAGATGTTATAGGAAGTTTTTGCATCGATCAAATGCAACCATGCGCTTGAAGTCATTTCTCCAATAGTGAGGTCTATTTTTGTAGCACCTATGGCCCTTTTCCCCCCTTGGTTGAATCCATGAATCATCAAACGGCTTTCAATCAAATCCTCTCTTGAAATGCCAAGTTCGTTCATTGTGTGAATAGGCAGAATGTTGATTCCGGATCCTCCGTCAATCAAGATTCTATTCACTCTTTGTTCATTCACATATCCAACCATAAACAATGGACGATTGTGAGGAACTTCCCCAAGTAGGATATCATCACTTGTGAATGTGATCTTTGCTTCACAAGTATTTGCTTCTCCGGCTGTAGATTCAGTGAGTTTTTATGACTTCGCAGGTGAAGATGGCTTTGGACTTTCATTGTTCTCCTCTACTTTATCAGCATTACAACATGAGGCCTTCGTATCATCTTTAGGGATCTTCATGCGGAACCAACTTGGTAGAAACTCCTCTAAGGTTACTGGCTGACGCGACTTTTGGTGATGGTAAACCTCCACCTTTGCCTCTCGCGGACGTCCGATCGCCTTTTGCTTCCTCGGCTTCCTTACCATCTTCTTCTTTGTTGGTTTCTTAGCTGGTTCATCTCGTGGGCTTGCCTTACGACGCCTCCGTCGAGTCACCAATATCCAACCATCATCATCTTCCTCGAGCGATGCTTTCTTCATACTTTGTTCACACAGCTTTGGGGGAGAAAATGATCCTTTTGCTGGAACGGGTTCGAAGTCGCCAAACTTGATCATGACATCTTGCCCTTCGAATCCTTCAGTGAAGTTGCAGATCGCAATGGGATCTTGTGAGCCAAAGATGATGGAAACTAGGTTTGCATTTTCCTTTTCATCTTCGAGTATGATCTCCCCTTTGTCGGCCAACTCCATGACTTTGTCCTTAAAGACATAACATTTTTCAAGAGAGTGACCTAAAAGCCGATGGTACTTGCAGTAGTTTGGATCGTTCGTTCTTCCAGCTTCATTAGGACGCTTCATCTCTGGTAGCTCAATGACCTTTAGTTCCAGAAGTTCATCGAAGATTGCAGGAACATCAGAATCAAGGAATGGGTATTCCCTATCTTGCATCTCTCTCAAAGTTGATTTCCGACCTGTCTTATCCTTGAAAGAAGTCGTCTTCACACTTTGTTTCTTGCTAAACTTTGTGGTGAACTTCACAGGTTTGGCATCAACATTCATGGACTCTTTGCTTTCAACCTTGGGTACGACTTTGCTCCATCTCTTGACTTCTTGCTTGTCTTTTCCCTTGCGAGGTTCGGTGAGTGGTGGCCCTTCTTTTCCAGTGGATGCCATGCTTAGCTCCATATCATGAGCACGTGTTGCCAACTCTTCAAAAGTCCTTGGCTTTATGCCTTGCAAGATGTAGCGAAGCCCCCAATGCATACCTTGAATGCACATCTCAATTCCTGAAGCTTCACTGAGTCTATCTTTGCAGTTGAGACTTGCATTCCTCCATCGGTTGATGAAGTCAATGACTGGTTCTTCCTTTCGCTGCTGCGTGTTTGTAAGCTCTATCATGCTTACGGTACGCCTTGTACTGTAAAAGCGATTGAGGAACTCATGTTCCAGCTGCTCCCAGCTATCAATTGAACCAGACTCAAGGTCTGTATACCAATCGAAAGCATTCCCTTTGAGGGAACGGACGAACTGCTTGACGAGATAATTGCCGTAGGTTCCAGCATTGTTGCATGTCTCAACGAAGTGCGCCACATGCTGCTTTGGGTTTCCTTTGCCATCGAACTGCTGAAATTTTGGGGGTTGATAACCGATTGGCATCTTCAAGCTATCGATTCTTGCGGTGTATGGCTTCTCATATGCAAGCGAAGACTTGGAAGAAACCTCGTACTTATCCTTGATTGTTCCCATAATGAACTCCTTCAGTTGGTCAATTTGAATCACCCCATCAGCAGAAACTTGGATTTCCTTAGCAGGTGTTACTTGCTTAGCTGGAGTATTAATCACCTCTTGAACTTCTGGACGTTTTCCTGGTGCATGGCTAGATTCTCCCTCCATCATGCTTTCCATCTTGTTGATGCGAGCGTCTTGATCCTTGACATAGTTTGATAAGCTATCAATTGCCTTTGTCAAGTTTGCAAGTTGTTCCTCCACTGTTAAAGTATTAGTCGCCATGGCATGCACTGCTGTTGGAGATGATGGAGAATAACATGGATTCTCCCATAGATTGATCTTTGACTGGAATGACTCACGCGGCGTGGTTGGAGAGGATCCAATGCTTGAAACTTCATCGTCTTTCTTCGTTGCTGGACTTCTGGATCTGCAGAGCCTAAGTCGAGCCAAAGTGTTTTCAACAATCTCAGCGATATTTTCCCCTTTTTCCAATGGCTCAGTAGATGATCCTGCTCCTTTGGAAGATGAAGAACCGAAAATAGGAGTTGATGCGGGCGGCACCTGATGTGCTTGTTGTCCCATCAAGTTTGCTTTGTTTCTTGTAACTGGTCCAAAGCTTCCCTTAGTAGCATTCATGCAGCTTTGAACCTCAGAAGAGAACTTGGAATTGGCATCAAGGTCATGAGGCCAGACAGATTTTGCAACGACAGATTTTGAGTTGGTGTTCTTGGAAGCCATCTCAGTGTTGCTGAACTTCGTGAGTTGAAAAGTTGAGATGAGAGGTAGAGATTGTCCCACTGGGCGTGCCAGAATTTGTAACAACTAAATTCGCGTCAAGAAAATAAATATCGAGACAAGAAAATATTGCAACAATATATTTTATTTATCAAAATATGAGTGTTACAATCTCTATGATTCCTCTGATTCGTCTTTTCAAACTATAACTTCAAGGGCTTTTGAGCTTGATCTTGAAGTTTGGATTTGGATTTGGATTTGATCTTGATCTTGACTTGATGAGTTCAAGAGCTTGGAGCTTTATCTTGAACTTGGTCTTGATCTTGAACTTGTACTTGGATTCAAGGGCTTGAGCTTGATCTTGAATCTTCGTCTTGATCTCTAGAACTTGTAGAGAAATATTTGAGTGCTTGCAGCTTTTGTAGAAATCTCTTGCTTTGATCCACGAGCTCTTTCTTGCTTCTTGTTATGGATTCTTGCTTCTGATTTTCCTCTTGCTCAAATGAGAGATTTGATCCCTTTATATAGATATGGGGTGGAGTAGCCACCAAGAAACCCTAACGGGCCTTGGCCCGTGGACCGGCCAATCAGATTTAAGCAGTGACTAGGCCGTTTTTTATTGGCCATAATATGTCACATGTCCACATGGCGTATTTTTATTGGTCTTGAGGTTTGACTTGGATTGCCACATCATTTGACGTGTGGCATGATCCAATTGGCTATTTCATTTGACTTGGCGCCACGTCACTTGCCATGTGGCACATTATTGGGCCTCTAGGAAAACCTATATCCATTGGGCCTTAGGCTAATTTGGGCTAGCCTTTCAAGATTGGACTTTTATTGTATTTAAATAATTAGCCCAATTATATTAGCCCATAACATTTATTTGGACCAATATGTCTTCAATTTAATAAATGGCCATATTATTTCATGGATTTAAATCCAATAAAATTTACTTGTCTACACTACCTAGTTTAGGAAATGATTGTAGGTCGCCCTTGACACGATTGTACCTTTCAACCTTATGAAAGAACATGTAACCCCTACAATCGCCTCCTTGCAGCTTAAAGCATTTCTTTTGGGAAACCTTATCTCATTATATACCTTTTCTAATTGGTTAAATGCGCTCAATATTTTGTCTTAACCTCATTGTGTACACCGTAAAAATGTAAAATAACAATACTGTGGAAGTAAAAGAATAGCTAAAAAACAAAAGAATAAGTGAACTCTTTTCTAGTTTATTAACAAAATGTTTTTTTCCTTTGATCAAATGCAGTCTTCCTTCCTTACTAGAGTGTGACATGGACTCGCCAATGCCAGTTATTCAAAAGGCAATCAACAATTAATTGCACAAAAACGTGCGACCTCATATTGCAAATGGCTAATTTTGAAAAGCCAATTCCACTTAACAAAGGGTGTCTAGATAAAAAAACATGGAAACCTCTGAAGGCAAAGGACGGCAACACAAAAAATGAGGTCTCGCCCAATCATTCTGAAGGACAGTATTGATAATTTTATTTCACACTTTATAAATAACCTAAAATACTTAAGAGGCCTGGGCTCATTATATGTTGCGTGGTGCCCTTTTTGATGCCTTGGTGCATGCTGTGTCTCTACACAAAAGGCGGGCCAGACGAATGTTTGTCGCTTGGCCGAATGTCGATCATGTGCTGAATGAGTGTCAATCGTGCATTGGACGAGGGTCACCCTTATGCTTGAGGGGAAGCATTGGCCATGCGCTAGACGAGTGCTAGGCATGGGCTAGATGAGGGCCATCAAGGTGTTAGACGAGTGTCAGCTAGGCGCAGGCTGAGTGTCAGCCGTGCGAGCTGTGTGGGGGCACGAGTATCAGTGCCTCATGTTTTGGAGATATATTGGAAATCTTGGAACATAGCGCGAGGGCCTTGTTCCTAATATGTTATAGAGTGTGCAGACCAAGTTTGGTGCCGTTTGTAGCTTGTTTGCCTATGTGCTTAATTTAGCCAAGAAGCAGTAGCCTTTGCATAGTTTTACTGATTTTTTAAGGGCTATATCTATTTCCAAAAGTATGGGAACAGGATGAAACTTCATGGAAGTATGAAAGAAGTCAAGAAGAATCTCTAGGAGCAAACGACACCTCATTTGGAGGTAGGAGTTGAAAGTTAAGCCCTTGTGTGATTCTTTGGACAAAGGTTGTCAACTGCTGAGACATGAGTTTTTTTTTCAAGACATATATAAGTGGGGCAAACATGGTGACAGCTTACCAGCCATCCCCGTGGACTTTGTTGGGAAGTCGCACCAAGTCAGCTGCATTGAGGAAGGACTTCAAGGGCCTACCTTAACATCGCAAAAGAGTGTTCTAGGTATCGATATGAGTCAGGTGACTCTATAGACGACGAGTGGCCAGAGGGGGTAATGTCGGGCTAACAACGGGTGACAGAGGCTTGATGGGAGGAAAGACTAAGCCCGCAGGCTGTCTCTAGAAAAGATAAAGACATGTGTGCCGATTGAGTACTCGAGGAGCTATCAAGAGCCTCATATATTGACTTGTGAGTATGGCAATGGTTCGGGCATGCAAGCAATGGCTCGTTGGCCTAGACGTGCGGACGTGGGGCGACGCTGTACTATTTAGGAGAGAGGCATGATGCGTTTGCCAATGTCAGGAGGCATTGGAAGGTATCATTTTGAAGACGCACATGACAAGGGCCAAGGTTTTAAGAGTTGTCCTACTCGAGGGAAGCATAGCCAAGTGCCAGGGCACAAGGCGAGGGCCAAGCTTTAGGACAGAACTGCGCATGCAGGAGCGACACTTAGTGCTAGGCGAGGGACGGGAAGGTCCTTAGTGAACCCCAGACGTGTGCATATAGAAGTTTCCGCATATGAGATGCGCACAAGGAAGAACCTTTGGGCGCTACTTTTGAAGCGAGGCCACTAAAGCAAGCTTCCTAGAAACCTGGGATGTGGAGCAGACTGGCTCGTAGTCAGGTGGGACTACAAGCGCCGCACAGACCAATTGTGTGCCGCTGTCATTAGGAAGGTGCGACCCGTGACAGTTGGTATCAGAGTAGAGGATGATTAGGAATGGTGAGGTTGGTGCTAAGTGGATTGGTATCCAAAGTAGGAGCTTTGTGCCGGTAATGAGATTGAGCATGGAACGCACTATCAGGAATTTTTTTAGCATTGTGATTTTTAATCGCCATCGAAACACAATTTATACTTGCATAAGGGATTGCAGGGAATTGTGCACTAAGCCATCGTGGAAGGTTGATCTGGTATAGGTAAAAAGAGAGAGGCCATGGTTGATGTCACAACTTAAGAATGTTGAATTGTCAGTGTAATATGGGAATGTCATTGCAGATATTATATCAAAGTAGGAATGATGTTCAAAATGTTATTTGAGCTGGCGGACCCAATATGGCTGTTTCAGATGGATTCAAATGAGGAATTGTTCAATAGCAAGGAGCACCAACGTGTTGTGCTGTTGGAATAGTTTTGCAAAGATGGGACATATGGTTAGCAGGAGCTCAATTGTCTCGATTTCGGTATATCCATCAGTTGTAAAGGAACTCTGTAAGCAGTGGTTTAGCAACTTTGCAGAAGTTGTTGACCATGTTGAAGAGGGAAAATGGGCGATAAAAATTATTTCTTTCGAATTGTGTGGGCTTTCGTTTAGAGAGGATCATGTCGATGAGTCAGGTGGCCAGGCAAAGGGCCATGAATACCAGTTGGAGCAACCATATTATAAACAGATACAAGCTGTTGACTATAAACATTGAGGCAAGTTGTGGAGATTATGCCAAGGATGCGAGTGGCGCATCATTTGAGTGTCTTTCCAAAGGGATTGACTTGAGTAGCCTGAGGGAATTGGGAATGCACGGAGCATAATGCATGGAGCATAAAATGGACGCTAGTAGTTAAGCGGCCTTCCAAGGGAAGACTTCAGCACCGAGGAGCATCGAATGGACTCTTTCTGAGGAGTTTGGCATTGTGATGCCTAGCCATCATAAGGGTTGCAATGAATAGAAAGTGAGTTCCTAAAAAATCATATCAGTTAAGTAGGCTTGGTGCCTAACACATGGGCTGAACAGTGCTCGTAGGAATGAGTGCTATGCATGGCAGGAGCCGAGCCAGCACAGGGGTGTTGGCACGAGTGTCACACCAACAACCGCTTTGGATGATTAGGTAAGGTGCCTACCATCACGGGGGAGATTGATCTCCAATTGTGAGTTCTATGCATTTTGTGATGCCAAAGCTAGGGGCAATTTAGGATCTGCTAAGGATGTGGCAGCTTGAGAACAAAGAGCTTTGTTCGGGAATATAGTAAAGTTACCACTTTGTGAAATGAAGTACACAGAGGAGTACATCCCAAGAGCTTGCTAAGTGCTAGAGGCTTGGAGGCATTTGAGGAGCAAAAGTAGTATGCATGGGTTTCTAAGGCCAGTTGAATGTTCAATTAGGACAGAATTGGGCAGAGCAGCCGCTAGTGTCATTGTGTGGGCAAGTGTTGAATTAGACGTGATTTGACTTGAGTATGGGATCAAGAAATAAGTTACTCCGAGTTATGGGATCGTGATTTGATATTGTTCACATAATGGCTTAGAATCTTTCCAGAGGGAAACATCAAAAGAGGCCCATGAGAGTATGGTTGGAAAGGAGTCACATCGAGGGATGCTAACCTGAATTTAGAAGGGTATCCTACTTATGTGGGGAAGAAATTGCCTATGATAAGGCGTTGAGCTTAAGTGAAATCTGGAAGGGAGCAAATCGTCTAAAGAAGACGAAGAGGGCCAGAAGGCGCGGTTGGACTGCGTGTGCCATACCTGAGGATGCCTGAATGATCCGGGGCAAATCATGCCAAGACACCTTTCCAACATGCATCAAGCTTTGAAGATGCAAAGGACTAGAAGTCAAGAGCGTTGGAGGTGAATTGAAGACGCGTCAAAAAGGCCCCTAGTCAGGCGCCCCACCGAAATATAAAACATCCAAACATCATTCAAAATATTACAAACCGAAATATAAAATTGTCTTAAAAACAGGCCATAAATGAACCAGGAAGGGACTAGGGAGGTGACGCGAGTTTTCTTCTCTTTCACGTTCCAGCTCTGCATCCAGCCTTGGGTTTTCAGCATTCATCTAGGCCAGCTCATCATTTTACCTTTCAAGCTGCCTCCTGAAGCCCTCAATCCTCCTGTCCATTCTATTGTTCCTTCTTTCATCTGCATCCTCTTCCATATGTTCTGGTTCATTAGCAGTTCACCATCCAGCACATAGTCACATGATTTAAGAATGTTCCTCCCAAATAAGTCATTATGGTCCGTCTCAGTCTACTTACCAACAGGTACCCCAAAGAAATCAAATACCTTTCCCAGAAGAAATACATAGACCAGCGCATGTTTGCCTAACCCCATATCAGCTACCCTACTGTCACGACCCAGTTCTAGGGCCGTGACCGGCGCTTAGGAACTAAGTCCCTAAACAAGCCTTATTAAAATTCTACAGAAAATCGGGCAGAGTTTCCCCTGTTTTTAGGCCTATCCAAAATTTTACCTGCTTTTAAACAAACAGAAAACCAGCCAACAACCAATACCATTACGCAATAATAATAAAATACCTCGTTTATCTCCAAATACTACGAGAACAATCTAACAGGGTTGTAGTAAGTCCATAGACACCAAATACTCGCAAGAGTAACTTATTAATGAACAATCCAACTGGTTACCCAACTGACTAAACGAATGACTAACAAATGACTAAATAAATGACAAAATCAATGACTAAATGGAGCGACTCTAAGAGTTACAAAGAAATACAATAATGAATAAATAAAGCTCTTGCCCACGCGAACTAACGCAGGGCTCACCAGGATTGTCAACTCGCGACTCTAAGAATGAAGATCCTCGCCTACGGCACCTGCTGTATCTGGAAGGAAAAATATAGCGAGGAGTGAGTCGCAACTCAGTGAGTAATAACGCTTAACCACAACCGTTTTAAGTGGGGACAAGTCAAAACATGCCAGTATATCTTATGCAGAAATATACATATAATTTAGTTGTCACTTTCAGAATAACAAACAGAAATCAGTCTTTTCAAGTACTTCTTGTAAACAGTAACCAATATCAAACCAGTAATAAATTCAGAAATCACTATATTAAATCAAGTATATAGGTTAGGGAGATTTCCAAGAACAAACCATGTAATCAGTATAAATTCCTCTCTGAGGAAATCAGTAACGGTAGAATAGTTCAACCTTACCACTAGCAAGGACTGTAACGGTAATCCGGAGTATACAAGGTGCACCAGGTCTAACGTACCCGTCATTAGCTACGGGGTCTGTCAAGGCTCATCCCAAAAATATATTTATTCCCTATACCAAGTACAGGGCATTTCGAGTAATAATTCAATATTTCACATAGCGGTAAAACATGTCAAGTAGTAGTAAAAATCCAATCTTGTAATGGTAAAATACTTCAAATAATTATTTCAGTACATATCTTGTAAAAGGACTTGTCCCACATGCAGTTTAAACATTCAGTAACACATTTACTTCAAAATCAAGTAGAAACCATGCAGGTTACGGAAAAACAAATTGTGGTAAGGTCATCACTCACAGTACAAACGCGCGTAGCTTAAGCGTATCTTCCACGAGCAATCCAACACCTCGCCCGATCAATCTATACAAAAATCATATCGATCTCATGTTACTTTTCGTGTTACGACTAATTCATATTTTATCCAAAATACTCGACCCTTGAGTTATCATATTTGACTGTCAATTCATCAAATTGTATTTACTCCCAACTGTGTAATTCTTCTATTTATGTGGCATGAGTCATACTCAACTACTCATATCTTGGTTTATGAGCAGAATCCATCAAGCTACTTATAACCGTATCTTTTCCTTAAAGATAATCCAAAATTACTGAAATTTCACTATTCTATTTGTAAAAATATTCATAAAGTTTCTTTACTATTTTACTGTGAGTTTACAAGAGGTAGCAAAGACTAAGTTTACATGCCCATATATTTTTAGTTGTTTTCACCCGTACAATGGATTAATGTATCATATATGTTGCTACACCAAAAGTACCAATGTCATATTTAACATTAACCCTGAAAATTAACTATACTATGTTAGACAAGGTTAGAGTACCTTAATACCTGGAATTTCTTTTATGAACTTGCTCAATTCTTCCTTAAAGTAACGCTGCTGCCAGAGCTTTCATGGAACCCCTTTTCCAATTTTAGGCTTCTTTAAGTGTTCTGTGCGTTTATAGAAGAAGGATTTGAGTAGTTATTTCCCCTAACTCCCTTTTCGTTTGGACTCTGCCAGAGTCCTTTGGGTTTTGGCTAATTCACTTTTTTTTTTTTTTTTTTTTTTTTTTTTTTTAATTCGTGCAATGACCAGTTTACCCTTTATTTTAAATGGGATATTACATTCTCTCCTCCTTAAGAAAATTCGGTCTCCGAATTTAAAGTAAGAGCATACCTGTAGGATGAAATAGGTGAGGATACTTGGCTCGCATATCATCTTCCATTTCCCAAGTAGCTTCCCTAGCAGTATGATTTTTCCATAAAATTTCACGAACACAATTTCTTTTCTTCGTAGCTTCCTTATTTGACTCTCAACTATGGCTATTGGTTCCTCCTCATAAGATAATTTCTCATTAAGCTGTATAGTCGGTGCCTCAAGCACATGAGAATCGTCCGGTACATACTTTCGTAGCATAGACACGTGAAACATAGGATGAATAAAAGATAACTCTGGAGGAAGAGCCAAACTGTAAGCAACGGCTCCAACTCGATCAAGTATCTCATAGGGTCCTATGAATCGCGGGCTCAACTTCCCTCTTTTCCCAAATCGTGTCACGCCTTTCATCGGGGAAACTCGTAAGAACACACGATCCCCAACTGCAAACTCTAAGTCCCTTTTTCTTTTATCTGCATAAGACTTTTGCCTGCTTTGAGCTGTGAGCAATCTCTGCCTAATCAACTGGACCTTATCAATAGCTTCCTGTATCAGGTCTGGTCCTAAAACCTTTACTTCACCGGCTTCAAACCATCCAATTGGAGAACGACAAGGCCTACCATATAAAGCCTCGTATGGAGCCATCTGAATGCTTGCCTGATAGCTATTGTTATAAGCAAACTCAGCTAAAGGCAAGTAAGCATCCCAACTACCTCCAAAATCAATAATGCAAGCTCTCAACATGTCCTCCAATATCTGTATAGTACGTTCAGACTGACCGTCAGTCTGAGGATGGAATGCGGTGCTCAGGTCTACTCTAGTACCCAATTCTCTTTGAAAGGACCTCCAAAAGTGAAAGGTGAATTGTGATCCTCTGTCAGAGATAATTGACAGTGGAACTCCATGGAGTCGGACAATTTCATTCATGTATAGCTGTGCATATCTCGCACCACTGTAAGTAGTTTTAACAGGCAAAAAGTGTGCTGACTTTGTAAGTCGATCAACAATCACCCATACTGAATCATAACCTTTAAGTGTACGAGGTAGCCCAGTCACAAAATCCATAGTAACTCTTTCCCACTTTCACTCTGGAATCTCAAGCCGCTGTAGTAGTCCTGCGGGTCGCTGGTGCTCAGCCTTAACCTGTTGACAAGTCAAACAACTAGTAACAAAGTTAGCAATATCTTTCTTCATACCTTCCCACCAGTACAATTGCTTCAGGTCACGGTACATTTTAGTGGATCCAGGATGTATAGTGTATCTAGAATGGTGAGCTTCCTCGAGAATAACTCGTCTTAGCCCATCAATTGCTGGTACACATAACCGTTTACCTAGTCGGAGAACCCCATTATCATCAACAATCATATTCTTGCTTTTACCAGCTAGGACTTCTTCTCGATATTTGCACAATCGTTCATCCTCGTACTGAGTGGCTTTAACATGTTCTACCAATGAAGACTTGGCTGGAACATAAGCCAATAATGCCCCTGATTTAGATAGACCGAATCTAATACCTGTACCTTCGACCCTGTGGATCTCCTTGGCCAACTGTCTCTTTACGGGAGCTATATGTGCCAAACTACCCATGGACTTTCTGCTCAATGCATCAGCCACAACATTGGCCTTCCCTGGATGATATAGAATAGTGCAATCATAGTCCTTGAGAAGTTCCATCCAGCGACGCTGCCGAATGTTCAGATCTCTCTGCTGAAAAATATACTTTAGGCTCTTGTGATCAGTATAAATTTCACATGTTTCTCCATACAAGTAGTGCCTCCAAATTTTCAATGCAAATACCACTGCAGCCATCTCCAGATCATGAGTGGGATAGTTCTGTTCATTCTTCTTCAATTGTCGCGAAGCATAAGCTATCACACGACCATTTTGCATGAGAACACGCCCTAGTCCCACTCTCGAAGCATCACAAAATACCGTGAATCCTCCCGAACCGGATGGTAAAGCTAGAACTGGTGCGGTGGTCAAACATGTCTTGAGCTTCTGGAAACTCTGCTCACATTCATCTGTCCACTGAAACTTTGCATTTTTCTGTGTTAGCTTGGTCAATGGTACTGCTATTCTGGAAAAATCCTGCACAAAACGCCTGTAGTAACCTGCTAATCCCAGAAAGCTGCGAATCTCTGTAGGAGTGGTGGGTCTGGGCCATTTCTGCACTGCTTCTGTCTTTCTAGGATCTACCAGTATTCCATCCTTGGATACCACATGCCCAAGGAATGCTACGGAGTCTAGCCAAAATTCACACTTAGAGAACTTTGCATAAAGCTTATGTTCCCGCAATGTTTGCAGTACAACTCTCAGATGAGCCTCGTGTTCTTCTTGACTGCGAGAATACACCAAGATATCATCAATAAATACAATGACAAATCTGTCTAGAAACGGCTTGAACACCCTATTCATTAAATCCATGAATGCAGCTGGAGCATTAGTCAACCCGAAAGGCATCACAAGGAATTCATAATGCCCGTATCGAGTTCTGAAAGCTGTCTTAGGAATATCTTTGTCACTAACTCTGAGCTGATGATAACCAGATCGAAGATCAATCTTTGAGAAATGGGCAGCTCCCTGCAACTGATCAAACAGATCATCAATACGAGGAAAAGGGTATTTATTACGTACCGTTACCTTGTTCAGCTGTCTGTAGTCAATGCACATTCTTAGGGACCCATCTTTCTACTTCACAAATAGCACTGGTGCACCCCAGGGGATACACTTGGTATGATAAATCCCTTGTTCAATAACTCCTGCAATTGTTCCTTTAGCTCCCTCAACTCCGCTGGTGCCATACGATATGGAGGAATCGATATGGGTTGCATGTCAGGTGCTACATCAATGCTGAAATCTATATCCCGCACTGGAGGTAGTCCCGGTAAATCCTCAGGAAATACATCGGTGAACTCTTGCACCACTGGAACCATTTCTAAGCTAGGAGTCACATCTCTTGTGTCTCTCACCATAGCTAAGAATGCCCAACAACCTTTCTTCACTAACTGCTGAGCTTTTACAAATGATATGACATTACACATCTCTGGAATTTGATCCCCTTTCAGAATAAAACTAGGTTCATTAGGCATCTCGAACTTAACTACCTTCGCATGACAATCGAGGGTAGCATGGCAAGAAGATAGCCAATCCATACCCATCAGTACGTAAAAATCAACCATATCAAGTACAATTAGATTAGCTAAGGTGTCTCTACCCTCAACTCGAATCTGACAAGCACGATACACATATTCAACAAGTAAAGAGTCTCCCACAGGATTAGCAACTAGAAAAGGATCATGCAATATTTCTGGTTGCCTATCAAACCTCAAAGCAAAGAATGAGGACACATAGGAATGGGTAGATCCTGGATCAAACAATGCAAGTGCATCAAGTGAGCAAACAGAAAGAATACCTGTAACCACCGCATTTGAGGCCTGAGCATCTTGCCTAGTAAGTGCAAAAACTCTCGACTGGCCTCTACCAGCAGTCCCCTGTCCTCGATTACCCATGGCACGATCTCCAGCACCTCTGCCTCTATTACCTCTACCAGCAGTACCTGTATTATTACGAGCAGTCTGCGTAGATGCCGCTGCCTGCACAGAAGCCTGACTAAACTCTCTCTGAGGATGAGGGCAATCCTGTATGTGATGTCCCAACTTGCCACACCGGAAACACCCTCCAGTCAGAACACGACACGGACCCCAATGAAATCTACCACAAGTCTGACAAGCTGAATCAGTAGCATATATCTGTCCAGAGTTATGATGTCCAGATGATAATGGTAGCCCCTTAGTATTATCTTTATGAGGAGGTGCTCTAACGGATGGCTGGGAAACCAAGTTTGTCCCTGTCTGAAAATCCTGTCGCTGTACCTGATTCCCTGCTCTACGGTCTGTGCTGACTCCCCCAGTGAAAGATCCCCCAGTCTTAACCTTCTTATATGCATCTTTAGCTGCCTGAGATTCACGACCCCTGTTTTCAATCTTTCTGGCAAGGTCGAGTGCATCAGAGTAATTCAGATTCTTCATCTACGGAGCAACTGCATTGAATAAACGGTCAACCAACCCGTCAACAAACCTCTGAACCCGAGATGTTTCATTGGGCACTAAGTTAGGTGCATATCTAGCCAGCTTAGTAAACTTAGTGTTATATGTCGATACATCCATATCTGGGGTCTGAACTAATCTCTCAAACTGCCTAGCGTATTCCTTCCTCAGACTTTCAGGGAGAAAGCGATCCATGAACAACTTAGTAAACTCATCCCATGTCAATCGTGCTGCTTCTGTGGGCCTTTCTAAAAGTACAGTTTCATACCAAGTATTAGCTGTATCCTCCAACTTGTATGCTGCAAGTTCCACGGATCTCTCACAAGAACATCCAAGAGCACGCAATGCCTTAAGTGTACCATCCAAGAAACTCTGAGGATCCTCAGTAGTGTCAGAACCCGTGAACCTTGGTGGTTTCAGTTTCAAGAACTCTGGTAAGGACACTTCTCTGTTACCAAAAATCTGAGTCTGTCTCTGAGCCTGAGTCTGTGGCTGAGCCTGAGTCTGTGTCTGTGTCTGAGTCTGAACCTGAGTCTGAGCCTGAGCCTGAGTCTGAGGCTGTGCCTGTGTAGGTACCTGAGGTTGCGTTGGAGCAACATTCTGTTGGCTAGCCCTTTCCTGTCTATCCATTCTGGCATTCAAAAGTTCAATGGACCTTTGCATAGCATTAAGTGCCTCAATAGTAGCATTCTCATATGACGGTGGAGGTGGAATATCCTCAATTCCTGGAGTAGGCTCTCTTGTAGCTCTTGTAGTAGCACCAGCCCTCGTAGCAGTAGCTTGGCCTCGTCCCTGAGTATTACCTCCTTTCCTAGCTGAGGTAGATGACGGCCCAGCTGTGGAGGAATTCGGAGCAGCTCGGGCCGCCTTTTTAGATCTTGTCGTATCAGCCATCTGAGTAATAGAATAACTAACGTTAGATTCATCTATTTAGCAGTAGTCATCTCACACGTACGAAAGGAACAAGAAAGAAAGAAAGACACGAAACAACCTATCACGCCCTCGCAGAATAACGATTATGGGAATGGCCGGCAACATAACCATAATAGAGATTCTACTACTAACGTGTGCTCCATTAGTCACAGGAATAACCTAGGGCTCTGATACCAACTTTGTCTTGACCCAGTTCAAAGGCCGTGACCGGCGCTTAGGAACTAAGTCCCTAAACAAGCCTTATCAAAATTCTACAGAAAATCGGGCAGAGTTTCCCCTGTTTTTAGGCCTATCCAAAATTTTACCTGCTTTAAAACAAATAGAAAACCAGCCAACAAGCAATACCATTACGCAATAATAATAAAATACCTCGTTTATCTCCAAATACTACGAGAACAATCTAACAGGGTTGTAGTAAGTCCATAGACACCAAATACTCGCAAGAGTAACTTATTAATGAACAATCCAACTGGTTACCCAACTAACTAAACGAATGACTAACAAATGACTAAATAAATGACAAAATCAATGACTAAATCAATGACTAAATGGAGCGACTCTAAGAGTTTCAAAGAAAGACAATAATGAATAAATAAAGCTCTTTCCCACGCGAACTAATGCGGGGCTCACCAGGATTGTAAACTCGCGACTCTAAGAATGAAGATCCTCGCCTACGGCACCTGCTGTATCTGGAAGGAAAAATATAGCGAGGAGTGAGTCGCAACTCAGTGAGTAATAACGCTTAACCACAACCGTTTTAAGTGGGGACAAGTCAAAACATGCCAGTATATCTTATGCAGAAATATACATATAATTTAGTTGTCACTTTCAGAATAACAAACAGAAATCAGTCTTTTCAAGTACTTCTTGTAAACAGTAACCAATATCAAACCAGTAATAAATTCAGCAATCACTGTATTAAATCAAGTATATAGGTTAGGGAGATTTCCAAGAACAAACCATGTAATCAGTATAAATTCCTCTCTGAGGAAATCAGTAACGGTAAGCTAGTTCTACCTTCCCACTACCAAGGACTGTAACGGTAATCCGGAGTATACAAGGTGCACCAGGTCTAACGTACCCGTCGTTAGCTATGGGGTCTGTCAAGGCTCATCCCAAAAATATATTTATTCCCTATACCAAGTACAGGGCATTTCGAGTAATAATTCAATATTTCACATAGCGGTAAAACATGTCAAGTAGCAGTAAAAATCCAATCTTGTAACGGTAAAATACTTCAAATAATTATTTCAGTACATATCTTGTAAAAGGACTTGTCCCACATGCAGTTTAAACATTCAGTAACACATTTACTTCAAAATCAAGTAGAAACCATGCAGGTTACGGAAAAACAAATTGTGGTAAGGTCATCACTCACAGTACAAACGCGCGTAGCTTAAGCGTATCTTCCACGAGAAATCCAACACCTCGCCCGATCAATCTATACAAAAATCATATCGATCTCATGTTACTTTCCGTGTTACGGCTAATTCATAATTGATCCAAAATACTCGACCCTTGAGTTATCATATTTGACTGTCAATTCATCAAATTGTATTTACTCCCAACTGTGTAATTCTTCTATTTATGTGGCATGAGTCATACTCAACTACTCATATCTTGGTTTATGAGCAGAATCCATCAAGCTACTTATAACCGTATCTTTTCCTTAAAGATAATCAAAAATTACTGAAATTTCACTATTCTATTTGTAAAAATATTCATAAAGTTTCTTTACTATTTTACTGTGAGTTTACAAGAGGTAGCAAACACTAAGTTTACATCCCCATATATTTTTAGTTGTTTTCACCCGTACAATGGATTAATGTATCATATATGTTGCTACACCAAAAGTACCAATGTCATATTTAACATTAACCCTAAAAATTAACTATACTATGTTAGACAAGGTTAGAGTACCTTAATACCTGGAATTTCTTTTATGAACTTGCTCAATTCTCCCTTAAAGTAACGCTGCTGCCAGAGCTTTCATGGAACCCCTTTTCCAATTTTTGGCTTCTTTAAGTGTTCTGTGCGTTTTTAGAAGAAGGATTTGAGTAGTTATTTCCCCTAACTCCCTTTTCGTTTGGACTCTGCCAGAGTCCTTTGGGTTTTGGCTAATTCACTTTTTTTTTTAATTCGTGCAATGACCAGTTTACCCTTTATTTTAAATGGATATTACACCTACCAATGTGCTTAATCATCAATTCAGGAAGATTAATACGAACCTCGCGATCTAGCAGGTCCATATAGGTCATATCCAGAAAGTTGGCCTCACTCATTCTTTCCGACCTCTGCAGTAGGTTCTTCAGCACAAATTCAAAGAGCAACTGGTAGAAGGGTTGCATTGCCTTCTTCTTTACTTGTATAGCCCTTGCCAGTCTAGGTCTCCCTGCAAATTTTCGGGTCACCTCCAAAGCAGGCACACCATCTCCTCTAGCCGGCCATGAGTTCCTCATGTACTCGTTGTAGCCCTGAGAAGGAACACCTAAAATCTCACCCAGTTTCATACTATCAAACTGGATCACCAACCCCTTGACTGTTGTTGTCACGATACCTTCACTCACTGTGCAATTGGAATAAAATTCTCGAACCTCTTGCTCTCTCAGCTGTCTAGCACGATCACTGAACAGGTTCAACCAACCCTGAGCCCTAAATTTAGCACCAAGCTGAGTCATTCCCTCAAGCTCCAGGTCAGTGAGAATTTTACCCTTCACTATTGGTAGACCTCTAAAATAGGCCATCATCCTTTTCTTGTCTTCCTTGTTGTCTCCAATCACCAGCTTTGATTTGGAACCTCTCCTACTGATAAGAATCAAACGCGGAAAAATAAAAAGATAGGAACGAGACGTATCTCGATCACAAATCTCAAGTAGCAACGGAGAACCCATTCCGTTACACCCCGAGAGAAGGTCAAGAACACCTACGCTAGGAAACTACCCTCGAGCTAACGTGAGCACGCAAGTAGAATGGTCGGGGGGATTGGAATTCATCTAGATCCGCTAGAGGAAGAACAAGTCCCATTCAAGGTTTCATTCAACAAGAGTTCAACTCTTCAACACAAAGTGTATTTTTTAGTCATTAAGGTAAGCTAATGAAATAACTTAACAATCTAGCTATTTATAGGTGTTTTAGGCACCTATTGAAAGGTCTAAAATGTCCACACTTAGGCTTAGGAATAAAGGACCACGTAGGGTCAAAATAGTCTTAACACTAGCTAGAAACCCGTCCTTCAGCGTTTTGGGTGGAGCGCCCGAGATTTGGATCAGTGGGGTGGCCTAGGCGGGGCGCCCAGAGTTGGGCGGAGCGCCCAGGCGTAGGCTTTCTCAGGCGGAGCGCTTGGATGACTGGGCTGCTCCCCTTGCACTTTAAGTACTCGGAACGGCTTCCAATTGCTTCCTTCTTCTAGTCCCTTCCTCACCAAGTGTAGGTGTACTCCTTGGATATCCTTAGCTTGGCTCCGAGTGAAAGGTCTTGTGGGGGTTTGGGTCTTATCATCCTCCCCTTCTTGAGAGGATTTCGTCCTCGAAATTGAAGAATCATCCACGACCTCTTCATCATCATTCACGACCTCTTCATTACCTACATCCAAAGGAACCAAGTCACAAACATTGAAAGTATTAGAAACTTGATACTCACTTGGCAAGTTGACAACATAGGCATTGTTGTTTATCTTGGAAAGAACTTGGAATGGGCCATCTCCATGGGGTGCCAACTTCCCTTTCCTAAGGTTTGGAAACCTTTCTTTCCGGAAGTGCACCCACACATAGTCACCCTTCTTGAGTTCCACCTTCTTGCGTCCCTTGTTTTTCTTGGAGGCTACCTTTGCATAAGCTTCCTCCAAATTCTTCTTTTCCTTGGCATGTAGCTCCATCAAAGCCTTGGCTCTAGCTTTACCTTCAAAATTAACAACCATTTCCCGCAAAGGGGTTAGTAACAACAACAACGGCCTCTGTTTCGAAAACTTTCTCAGGATTTTCTACAACTACCTTCTCTTTCTCTCCTACTTCGTTCACATCATGTTCTTCTAAATCTACAGGCATAGAGGGTACACTAGTATTGACCACTACAGTACCAGTAGGAGAACTAGGATTTACCTTTTCAGTTTCTTGAACGATTTCTTGAACCGTCTCCATGATCACTTCCTCCGTACCAGTTTCTGGAACACTTTCCCCCTTACTAGTTGCTTCCTCCGACAACTTCTTATGTCTCAGTTTTTCAAAATTTCTCGACATAGCCACAGAACGACTCGCTGCCAGTTGCTTTGCCTTTTGATTTAGTTTAGAAATTTTGAGTTTTTGAGAAGACAGTTGAGAATCTACTTTGGAATTGGTCGACATTTTTGTTTCTTTTACAGAGAGTTGTGTTTTTAGAGAGAGAAAATATTTTGAGAAAGTTTTTTCTATTTTGCCGATAGAAATAATGTTTCTTTTATCAAGTAGTGGAATAGGGAAGGGTTTAGGTTTATCAGGAAGGGGAATGGGTTGATGGGATTGGAAAAAGCTGCTACTACTTATGACACATAGGAGCTGATGCCATCACGGTTCAAAGAATTTGAATTTTTAAAGTTTTACACTAATCCGGCGCCAAGTGAGGGTGATTGGTAAGGCCACGTAAGACAACACTTATACTCAGTAAGTGATATAGAATGTGTACCTGAATGTCCATGCACCAGTTTCTTCTATTATATCCTTAATTTCAAAAATTTGCCGATATCTAAGTCATGAAAACAGGTTCCAAACAGGTTACCAAGCAAAACAATTAAGTTTTCATAGTAGAATCAATTAAGCAAAGTTAAGCAAAGTAAAAACAGGAAAACTTCACTAGCCAATCATTGGGAGAACCAGGTGCTGCTTCGTTCATTGTATCTTGGTCATCCCTAGCTCAAGCATGTGTTTTTCAAATTGTACCCTGTTCAATGCCTTAGTGAAGATATCTGCAATCCGATCCTCAGTCCTGCAGAAATTCATAGTAATTAAGCCATTCTCAACATTGTCCCTTAAAAAGTGATGCCTAATATTAATGTGCTTTGTTGTCTTGTGCTGGACCGGGCTCTTGGCAATATTGACTGCACTGGTATTGTCACAAAATATTAGAACTGGTCCACACGTGATTCCAAAGTCTTCCAACTGCTGCTTGATCAATAATAACCGTGAACAACATAAAGCAGCTCCTACATATTCAGATTCAGCTGTGGATAGTGCCACTGAATTTTGTTTCTTTGTAGCCCATGAAACTAAACAAGGACCTAGGAAGTGTGCCATCCCAGATGTGATTTTCTTATCATCCAGGTGACCAGCATAGCCAGCATCAGCATACCTAACAAGATCAAAACTTCCACCTTTTGGGTACCATAAACCACGATCTTGAGTTCCTTTCAAATATCTTAAGATTCTCTTTACTGAAGTTTAAGTGTGACTCCCTTGGTTTTGACTGGAACAATGCACACAACCCCACACTATAAACAATATCTTGACGACTTGCAGTTAAATACAGCAAAGAACCAATCATTGCTCTGTACTTAGTTTCATCAATTGAAGCACAAGTTTCATCTAGATCTATCTTCGTTCCAGGAGCAATGGGTGTGTTCATATCCTTAGCAGACTTTATATCATACTTCCTTAACAGCTCTTTGATGTACTTCTGCTGGTGGATAATTGTGCCTTCCTGAGATTGTTTGATTTGTAAGCCTAAGAAGAAATTTAGTTCACCCATCATACTCATCTTAAATTCACTTCACATCAGGTTGGAAAATTCCTTGCAAAGGTTCTCATTTGTAGCACCAAAGATGATGTCATCTACATACACATGAACAATCAGCAGGTCCTTGGCTTTCTTCCTTAAAAATAAGGTATTGTCTATTTTACCTCTTGTAAACCCATTCTTCAATAATAACCCAGAAAATCTTTCATACTAAGCCCTAGGAGCCTGTTTCAACCCATGCAGTGCCTTTTCAAGTTTGTAGACATGATCTGGAAACTCTGTACTTTCAAAACCAGGTGGTTGAATCACATACACCTCTTCATTCAAATAACCATTAAGGAATACACTCTTCACATCCATCTGGTACAGCTTAAACTCCATATAAGCTGCAAAAGCAATAAGCATCCTAATGGCCTCCTTTGCAACAGGTGCAAAGGTTTCATCATAATCGATTCCTCCTTCTTGGCTGTAACCTTGAACCACCAGTCTTGCCTTGTTCCTTGTTACTATGCCATGTTCATCCAGCTTGTTTCTAAAGACCCATTTAGTACCAATTATGGACCTGTCCGTTGGTCGAGGGACCAGGTGCCATACCTTACTATGTTCAAACTGATGAAGTTCCTCTTGCATAGCAATCACCCAGTCGGGATCCTCAAGTGCTTCACGTACATTCTTTGGTTCTATTGAGGACAGAAACACAAAGAATGCGCAGAAGTTATTCAAAGCTCTTCTAGTAACCACTCCAGTGTTTAGATCAAACATGAGGTTCTCTAGTGGGTGAAAACTATGATATCTCCAAGGTTTAGGTTGAATCTGCTGAGTGTCGTTCCCAGGAGGAGCTGAGTCATCTAGGTCTTCTTCATTTTGCTCTTCAGTTCCCCTTGTCTGATTGCCTTCTAGTTCCCTCTGAGTTTGATCCTTATCATCTTGATAACTTTTAACTCTATTCAAATTCTCAGGGTCTTCGGCAGGTTCATATCTTGCAAGACCAATCTCCTTGTCATCATCTTCTTGTCTATTTGTAACACTTTCAGATTCATCAAATACCACATGCACACTTTCTTCTACAGTCAAGGTCCTCTTGTTGAACACTTTATAAGCTTTACTTTGTGAAGAATATCCTAAGAAGATGGCTTCATCACTTCTAGCATCAAACTTCCCTATAGGCTCTTTTCCGTTGTTATGCACGAAACACTTGCACCCAAAAGCTCTGAGATAATCAATATTAGGTTTCATGCCTCTAATCAGCTCATAGGGAGTTTTCTCTAGCAAAGTAAAGATAGAACATCTATTTAGCAAGTAGCGAGCGGTGTTGACTACTTCAGCCCAAAAATTCTTCGATAGACCGCTCGACAACAACATTGTTCTAGCCATGTCCTCCAAGGACCTGTTCTTCCTCTCTACTACACCATTTTGCTGAGGGGTCCTTGGTGCAGAGAAGTTGTGATCCACACCATGTTTATTACATTATTCTGCAAACTTAGCATTCTCAAATTCTGTACCATGGCCGGACCTTATACTCACTAGTTGCACCCTCAGTTTCTTCTGATTGACTCTGACCCAGTCCTCGAACATATCATATGCTTAATCTTTAGATCTGAGGAACAAGGTCCATGTGTATCTGGAGTAGTCATCAACTAGTATCATTACAAATCTCTTACCTCCTCTGCTCCTTACCCTCATTGGTCCACACAAGTCCATGTGAACCAGCTCAAGTGGTTTAGAAGTACTAACCACTTCTTTTGACTTGAATGAAGATCTTACATATTTCCCCCTCACACAAGAATAACAAATCTTGATGTCATTGAACTTCTTGCTTGGCATTCCACGAATCAGGTCCTTTGACACCAACTTATTCAGTTGAGTCAGGCTTGCATGTCCTAGTCTTTTATGCCACAACTGACTATCATTCTCCAGCACATTCAGACAAGACAAATTATTCTCAGGAAGAGAACCTAATGTAGCCTTGTACACATTATTAGCTTGTTTTCCTTCCATTATCAATTCACCAGTCTGCAGGTTCTTTACAGTGCAACCTACAGAAGTGAAAATCACTGAGTTTCCACTATCACATAGTTGAGAGATACTTAGAAGATTGTGCCTCAATCCATCCACACAGAGTACATTATCAATTGCATGATTGAGTGATCTCCCAACTTTTCCAATACCAACAATTTAACCACTCTTGCCTCCTCTAAAAGCCACACTACCCCCTTGAAATGCTGCGAGTGAGAGAAAGTTTCTTCTATCCCCTGTCATGCGCCTGGAACACCCAGTATCAAGAATCCAGCTTGGGTTGTTCCATCTCACTCCAGCCTGCAAAAAAAACTCAGGGGTTGGTAACAGGAACCCAGACAAGCTTGGGTCCCTTTGTGTTATTGAATGGATGAATCAAATCTTTTCTAGCCCAATAAGGTAAAACCGATTTTTTATTCTTTTTCACTGCACGTTTTGCTACACTGCATTCATTCTTGATATGTCCAGTCTTACCACACAAGAAGCAGAGTTTATTGCAAGGAAGTCGTACATATTTACTATTAGGGTTCTAAGCAAGCAAAGGTTTCCTATGTCCTAATCCAGTTTTATCTTTATTATGATTTTCATGCAACCAATTTAAAGCTTCAGAAGACTTGTTCCATTTAGTGAGTCTAGTGAGCTTAGGTTAGCTTTTTCAACCTTTTCCTGAAGAACCCGGTTCTTCTCAGTTTCCTGATGCACGACCTGGTTTTTCTTTTCAAGCTCAGTTTCAAGGTTGATTTGAGCCTCACTAACTCCTTGCTTACCAGACACTTCTTTCAATTTTTGATTTTCAAGTTCGAGTGCAGAACCTAGCTTTTTCTCACAAAGCATTTGTTCCTTTAATTGAAGAGTTTCTAATTCAAGGGCTGAGACTTTCTGTTTTAGTTCAAAAAATTGAGTTTCACTAGCAATTAATTCCTTTTTAAGATTAGTTTTAGCTTTTTCAAAGTTTTTATTTCTCATTGAAAAATCAGACACAACTGACATCAGTTGGTCCTTCTCAAAAAGTGCTTGTTCCTTTTCAGACCTCAAAGTTTCAATCTCTTCAATTAAGGGCAGGGCAAGCAAATTTAATTCCATGAGAGAACAATTATGAAGTCTAGGTTTTAGTTCATCGAGACTTACCTCAGGTGTAACATCGATCGAAGATTCATTATCCGCCATCAGTGCCAATGGAGAAGCATCTTCTGGTTCTTCATCTTCTTCATCACTTTCACTTTCAGAAGGTCCCAATGTTGGGCAATGTTTAATAACATGGTTTCTTTGGACACACCTGACGCATCCTGAGTGATTCAAATTCTTTATAGTGCTATTCTTGACAGGAATAACCTCGATTGAACTCTCTTCTGACTTTGTAGTTTCTTCATTGTATAATCTGTCTAGCATATCCCAGATTTCCTTTGCAGCTGAGCACTTGGGAATACGTGAACATACATTAAGCCCTAGTCCACACTGAAGAATCTTCATGGCTTCAACATTCATCTGAAGTAGTTTGAAGTCTTTTTTGTTAAGTTCTTCTACAGGCTTTTGGACTTTGTTCCCTGATGCATCAATCTTTGTGGGAATTAAAGGACCATTCTGTGTAATCCTCCATAGCTGATAATTTTCTGCCTGTAGAAAGGTTTCCATCCTAAACTTCCAGAATTTGTAGTGTTGACCGTTGAACTGCAGAGGCTTGCTGATAGAGTATCCTTCGGGCGCGAATGGTGGTGCATTCATTGTTAAGATCCTTCTCAAGATGTTAATCTTTCTTCGAGAGAACCTGCTTTGATACCACTTGTTGCACTTGGTGCACCTAAGTAAGACACAAGGGGGGGGGGGGGGGGGGCGTGAATAGTGTCTTTACCCGATTTTGAAATCCTAAAACTTGCTTTTAACTTTCAGTGCCTAACCTACAAAGAACCAGGTTCCTTGCAAGTTTTACCTATCTCTGAACCTAAACAACTTGCGGAAACGTAAAGAACACAGAGATTTTTACGTAGGATAAAAATCCTTGCTCAAGGGATAAAAAACCACGACCCAAACTCTTGGAATTTCAACTCTTCCACTAAAGGAAAACCTGAGGAAGTTTTAGACTAGAACGTAATGTAATCAAGGAACTAGAACCCCCTAGTACCTAGAAGCTTCATAGCTACACGTTAGCTGGTAAGGTTACCTCTGCTTAACCTCAAAAGTAATCTATTCTTAATGCTTCTAAACAAGCTGTTAGATTACAAATCAATAGCCTTTAATAAAGAAACTAAAACAACAGACTTATCTATGAAACTGCTCATTCGTAAGGTTCTACTGCTCAACCTTTGTTCTTGCACACAAAGCTTCTCACGATCTGATTGTACTTGATATGCTCTCTTGAGATGTCTTTTGTGCGTCTTGAATTTGGCCAAATTAACTTGTATTTATAGGCACTAGACTTAGCCGGATCCAACTAAGTTTAGGAATCCTTTTTCTCTTTGGAATCAGTTTTAAACAAGGTTACCAATATATTCTTATTTGAAACCTAAGTTAATTTTCCTTAGTTCCCAATCCATTTACGTTTAGGAACCGCGTCCTTCTCAGCACCTCTTCTTGCTTCTTCTGTTTCCGGTAGGATTGGAACTTTTACCCAACTGTTCTTTTCTTTCCTTCTTCAGCTCTGACTTGAATATCTCGTTTGAACAACTGGTCTTCACACTTCGACTGTGAACCTTTTCGTGGTCCACTTCGTACCAGGTCCTTTGTCATCTTCAAAACTCATTCTTAAACAGAGGTGAATTGAAGACGCGTCAAAAAGGCCCCAGGCCAGGCGCCCCGCCCAAGACCAACAGGAGCCAGGCGCTCTGCCCAACATCCAGGCGGTCCGCCCAAGGCACCCCACTGATCAATTTTGTGGGCGCTCCACCCACATGCTTGACACCCGAGATTTTGAGTGTGTAATGACAATTTTGGCCATTCATGGTCTTTTAGCTTAAAGCCTAGTGTGTGGGCAATTTAGACCTTTTAATTAATGCCTAGAAACCAATATAAATAGCTTAGCCTAGCTTATTTCTACACTAAGCTTGTTTAGATGAATGATGAATATTTTGACAGTTGAACTCTTGGGGTTATGAAACCAACCTTGTTTGGGACTTGTCTTCTACTAGTGGATTCTAGTTGAATGTCGACCCCTCCCCGATCATTCTACTTGCGGGTTCTAGTTAACTCGAGGGTAGTTGCGTAGTGTAGGTGTTCCTTGATTATCTCCTGGGGTCATTGTGGAGATGAAATGTAGAGGCATGCTTGGACAAAAATTGGGAGGAGCAGTTATGGGCATGACTACTTTCAGGTACCTCAGAATTCTCTTCACTACTGTTATATGAGATACTTTGGGGTTAGCTTGAAACCTTGTACACAACTCAACATTATACATAGTGTTAGGTCGACTAGCAATCATGTTTAAAACTAATCCTATGATTATCCTATACCTTTTCTCCTCAACGAGCTTGCCAGTTTCATCTATGTCCAATCTGGTAATAGTTGAAATGAGAGTGACTTTAATTTTGACTCCTTATATTTCATGCTTTTTCAACAGTTCCTTAATGAACTTTGCTTGATGTATCATAGTCCCTATTGAAGTCTGCTTTATCTAGAACCAAAGGAAGAAATTTCAATTCACCCATTATACTCATCTTAAATTCACTTTCCTTCAACTGGCTGAATTCATCGCACAATACTTTATTTGTTACAGTTAGGAATCAGCCAAGCTTGGGTTCCTTGCCTATACTGAAGGGAGAAATCACACCATTTTTAGTCAAGTTAGGCATCATATATGTTGTGTTGTCCTGGATTGTGGTAGTTAGATCTAGATGTTTCTTTCTTTATAGAATTACGCTAACTTCACATTTTGCCCAATCATCTTATTTTCTGTTAATATTTTTACCGAGTATTCATTTGTTTGGTCTAAAACACCTTTGACCATATTTACTATGCTTTTAATGCCAATGCACTATGTTATATGACTTCTTATTTTGAGTGATTCTCGTAAGTTCACTCTCTGTCCTGTCCAGACGCTCTTGAGGTTTTTTATTTTTACCTTTTTTCTTAGTAAGAAGTACATGTGCATTCTTCATGTATTCTTCAATGATGGTATGGATTTCAGAAGTCGGTGCTTTACTATTTTCTTTCTTAAAGGTAATATTATCAATCTTAATAGATATATTATCATGTTAGATTGCAAGGACCTGGTTGTTCAACTGTTTCAGGTTTTCTTCGAGTTCAGCAACTTCCAATACCATGTTCTCTCTTTCAGCCTTTACACTTGCAAGTTCCTCAATTATATTTTCTTTCTCAATACTTGAATTATCTAGATTATCTAACGATGTGAGTATACAAATATTCAAATTTTCTTTAGAGTTGTTAAGGATTTCCCTATCTAATCTAGATAATTCGTTCGATATCTCCAAGTGAGATACCATATAGAGAAGGTGCTTATCTCTTGCATTCTTTTTGAGCATCTCGAAGTCATTTTTAATGGGGATAAAGAGACTATGAGCAAACAATTCCCATTTTAATGGGGATAAAGAGACTATGAAGAATTCCATACGCTGTTTCAACCAATCATAAAGAAACCCTATAAATCAAGGTGGACGAGTAGTGACCCTCTATAACACAATACTTAGCAATCTTAGAGATTTCAAGGAGTCAGCCTAGTATAGGAAGATCTACTCTGATACCACTTGTTATATTTATTGTACACCTAAAGACACTACAGAGGGATAAATAGTGTCATACCCGATTTATCGAGTAAGCTTGTTAAGGGAACCTTGATAGTTTTACCAACATGATGATCTATATCCTCGATGTTGGTCCAAGTAAAAATACTGAAAAAGTAAAGTGCTGAAAGTAATTCAACGTAACACAGAATTGTTACGTGAAGAATTCCTTACTCAAAGGCGTAAAAAATGACGACCCACCTCTATGGGATTTCCCAACACTTTCACTATCGAGCAAGAAGGTTCACAACCTTACAACAGTGACTAGTGCAAGCCACTACCCACTATAATTTAGCCCAGAACTTGTAGCAAAAAACCTAAGCAGTCCAACCTAGGGAATTGCACGACAAGTCCAAGTCGCGATTTCCCTACAACCTACCACTATAAATTGTAATACCAAAGGTTCCGCATTGCAAGACACTAATTCCATATGTTTCTATAATATGTAAATATTGGTACAACTCGATAACCTAATACACCAACCAGACAAAGAACTAAGAAAAAAAAGTTAACATATTCCAAGAGCAAGGTTCTTCGATTTATCTGCGATGTGTGCACTTCAAGACTGCTTTGAATTTTACCTTAGGGATAGCTCATAAGCACATCAGTCTTCAAGTTGTTGAAATTATAGTGTGTAGGAGCCATTTATGATCGTATCAACTTTCCTGATAAGGACTTGGAAAAGTCCATCTACTTTAATGACTTTCTTTCATATACGATCTTTTCCTTCTTAAACCCTACAAAATATTTACTAAATCTTTTAGGCATCTTTCAAGAACTTTTGTCAAACTGCACCGAGGGCTTTTAGGGTTTATTTACTTGCCATACAAGAAATCACATTAGCTGCTTTAAGTGAGTCCTAAACACATAAGGAATGCAACTCTGCTGGTTCGCAAAACCTTCCTCCACACGAGGTCTTTCTCTTAGTCCAACTAAGAATCTACTTCCCTTTCTAGGTTCCTAGAGGGTTCAATGCTTGGTATAACACGACCTTGTCCTTATTCAATTCTTGAACATATCGATTTAACCTATGTGCAAGTGAGTTTATCCATGCACATGCAACATTTTTAATTTGGATAAAACAGAAGGGCTAAGGAGTTTGTCAATCATCAAAATACAATTAAATCCTTTTCAACTTTAGGTGGTATGTTTGAATTTCGGTGTTGATCAGTTTGTTGTAAAGGTATCGAAGACATGGTCTGTTCGAAAGTGGTTTAGGGTATTTTGGAAATGTATGGAGAAGGAACACCTCTCACTAGATAATTCTTTTCCTCAGGTCGACGTGGTGAGAACTTTCAAATGTGTAGCTTTAATTCAACAAAGAGGTTTGCTTCATAATGTTCTTCGAAGTCGTCACTGGAACAACAGGAATAGATCACTCGGTATATCGGACTGGATGGAGAGATGTGTTTTTATTTAATTTGACTGTATAAATTGAAAAGTATTGTGTAATAACCATCACCAAAAAGAAATAACAAACAAAAAAATTATTATCAATGTCACAATTATAAAACCTCAATGTTGCTGTCATGTTTTAACAAGTTAAAGGATATTGTAAATGTACCTCTAGCAGGTAAAAGTGCTTTGCCACGCAATTATACAGGTTTGTAATGTGAACTAATGAGCTTCAAGGTCGTTTAGGGTCACATTATCTATCACCCAACGTCGCTACATCTTCAATAGATTAAGCCATACCTAATCTCTTTCATTTAGAAGCAAGTTTTGAAGCATATGATTAGAACGCACAAGAAAAGAAGAAGACAACATAAATAAAATTGATAGAAATTTGTGAGGCTAACTTTTAGTGAAATGGGTTTACTGTGTACCACTATGAAGAACAAAATAATGACTTCAAGAAGTGTTTATTCATAATCCTTAGGTCTCACCATAATAGGGAAAGAGAAAATATACTGAATATTTGAACTGAATAGGATAAGAGAGACAATAAAAGAGATACATTGGTGCTGGGAGATAACAATACACGTCAAACACATGAAACAAAGCGAAAATTATGGTAACACAATCTTTAAAGAAGGATGAGTATTTTCAAATATTTTCCCTGATAACAAGGAAGGAAACAACCAAAGCAGCCACTCCGGCCATGGACAATGCGAAAGAACTGATGGCGGCATTCCCTGTGCCGGTTGGAGCGGGGCAGGTTCATGATGGTGGCCCTCATGGGCAGCGACAGAAAGCAACATGATCACAACACTAGCAATAAAGTTTGAAGCCGCATTTGAGACCTGGAATGCCGTTTATTTCTTTTCAAAATTCAAACGTTGGCCTTCAATTCGTTCTAGAGAATAACAATGTTTAACTAGGCCTCAACTGATTGTGTTAGCTTGGATAAGCTTGAAGTTTTGACTGATGATTAAGGAACGGATTCAAAGGACCTGTTTCTTTGAATCACTGCAGCTAAATAGATAATTCATGCAAAATCGTTTAAGCTGAGATATTGTTAATTATCCTTAGAGTAATGTTTGTCTTGGTAATTATGCAGGTCTAAACATGATATAAAAGATTGCATAAATAATGGATAAGGGCTAAAAGATTCGGATACTTAAAGAGAAGAGTTCAATTATGACTCAAACTCTTGGGAGCTTTGGAGTTCTAATTGTTCAAGACTTCTTGGTTACTGAAGCTATAAAACGAGGAACATATCAGCTATTAAAGCAAGCACAAATATAGAGAGAATCGAGCAAATCATTGAAAGAGTCATTATCTTATTTGTGTAATCAGTAAGCTACAGGAACTAAGTAAGAACCTGTTCCTTAGATTGAGTCTCGTAAAATTTCAGTCTTAGTTCAATTGTAGTAGGTATTATCGAGTTGTATCTTTTCAGTTCAAGTTGTGTACTTGAAAAAGCTTCACTGATCGTGAAAGAGGTCACTAAAGGATTAGAGTTAGTCCTAGGTTAGTAAGAAGGTAGTCTTGTAACCAAGTGAGTCTTTTACATAGTTAAGTTGAAATCCTACTTGGAAGAGTAGGTCGTGGTTTCTTGATCCCGAGTTCAAGGGGTTTTTCCATGCTAATATTAGGTGTTCATTTACTTACAATTTTAATTCCGCATATAATATAGTAAAGGAACACATTTTAAGGAACTAGTCCTTAAAACAGTAAAATGGTGTATCTTGGGAAATAACAATTGGTATTAGAGCGGGTTATCC